>OX235266.1:36422711-37622711 GCA_944472135.2 Trichobilharzia regenti
TAGTTTAGAGAATTGGTGCACGCGTCAGCCATAAGCATTTCCACCAGGCTGCAGATATTCATCAACATCTGCCTTCTCTGCTAACTGAAGAATAAGCGGCGAAGAATTCTGCCAAAGAAATCACCGAGAGTCTATCGCCCAACAAATGTGCAAAAGATATAAGGATAAAACTTGGCCACCGTGGTAGAGTATAACTCCATTAAAGATAAAAAAATTTTATTCTGATAAAATCTGTGGTGATTGGCAATTTCTATCTCTGTATTGTTTAAATACTTATTGTTGTTTGTTAATATATTTCTTATATGAATTAATATATGATTCCGCCAAATACAAATTCCTAAATTCATCCCTCTCTGTGTTTTTGGTTCAATTCCTGTGATTCGGTCATTGCGAAATACAAATACTACTACTACAAATAATTACAACATTTTGGTGTCGCTATGGAACTGAATAATCTTGGAAAGTTTTCTATAAATGGTTCACCGCGGGAAATCGCCGGTTATCTTGAATGTTTCGACGCATGGTGCATGTCGAAGAATGTTCGCGATGACAAAATTTCAGCTCACTTTATTACTGCTATTGGGCTAGATGCGTACAGCCTATTGAAAACTCTATCATTTCGAGATAAACCAATTTCTCTGTCATATGATAAACTCCATGAACTTTTAACAAATCCTTTCCACATAACAACTTTCGAAACACGAGAGATGGCTCAGTGCAATAAACTTGTTCGTGCTCCCAAACAGTAAATTAGAGACTTTATTCTTCAGCTTCGGATACAAGCTTCGAAGTGTAACTTTGGAGATCAACTCCATACTCAACTATGTGATCGTCTAATTGCTGGAATCAATATTCCTAAGTTAGGAAAAGAGTTGGTTCAGATTTCTTCCTGTACCTTTCAAGCTGCCAAAGATTTATGTATTACATATGAAGATGTCAACAGTGAATACTCTACTCCCACTAAGTCAGTGCCTGATGTCATGCTTTCCAAAGTCGATAATACAAGTGTTCATAGAAAGAAATCCAAACTGTCGTCCACAGGTAATAGAATGTAGTGAGAGATCAAAAACATTAAACCGTGTTTTTCCTGTGGAAAGATTCATTTACGAAGCACTTGCCGTTTTCGGGGTGCTAAGTGTCATAAATGTGATAAAGTTGGACACATCAAGACTGTTCGCAGAAGTTCGAATACTTATGTTACTCAGCATTCTTATAATTCTCCCAATCTGTCTAGTAAAATGGAGTCAATGTGTCTTTCAACTTTTCAAAATATTCAATCTCATCTATTCAAAACCTCCACAACAAGTTCAGCAATTCAATCGTCAACTTTATGACGTGTTTTTAAAAATGAGGTGGCCGAGTTACAATGCGATCTGTCTAAAACAAGAAAAAATTTGTTAGAAGTTGAATAGAGCTTGAAAAGTAGCAATGAATTGGTTGGTCGCTTACAGGCGACGAATAAACATTTGACAGTTAGACTTTTAGCTGTTGAGAATTCCTGTTTAATGAAGGAGAAAGAAATCTGCAGACTGGTAACTCAAATCATTGAGTTGGAATCTGAGAATAAGCGAAGTAGTGAAAGGATCTGTGAGCTTGAATGTTTTGTTGAGTCAGCGACAGGTGATTTTATTCACTTAAATGTCTAATCATCAATTTTTACTCATGTGTATAAATGAATGAAGCAAGAAAGTTGTGTGAATGGTGTCTTGATATGATGATTATGAGCAGTAATAATTTGTGCTCGAAACGTAGTCATCAGTAAATATTACTGTATAACAACACTGTGTGATTTTATCATAATAAAATTTTTATCCCTAATGAAATAAGCAAAAGGAAATGAAGACGAATGGACTGGGTATGCTCTGAGGAGACTGTTAAGTGAAATCATATTCTAGGCAAATTTCTCGAGTGGAAGCCGAATGGGAAACAAACAGCTGGGAGTGGATACGAATGTGACATTGGGAAAGATGTGAGGAGGAGGAGGAAGAGAAAACCTATGGAGCCAGTTGTAAAGCCAGGTTAAATGACTGCTGAGAACAGAGTGAAATGTAGGCGTATTGCTGAAGCTCTCTATGTTTAACTAGGAACCTCTAAAGAAACAATAATTTTAATAGTACAATACTAAATCCTTCTAATTAATTTCATCCACAAACCAGCACTAATTATAGTGTGTGTGTGAGTGAGTGTGAACAGCAGACATTCCAGTGCTTTTCAGTCTCTGATTAGCTCACCAATCACGACTATTTTGCGTATGTGAGTTACGCATTATCGAGTCTTAATGTAAGACAGCATTGTTACTCACTAGGGCTGCTAGTACATTCAGCTGACCGGTCCTAAACAGATCAAAATTCACCTCCTTAGAATCAACAGCTAACCACCAAAATTACCAGTGGACATCCTAAATTAGGCTTCCTTCTTTGGGAAAAGTGAAATCTTCACATTTTTTGTGAACTAGTTTACCACTACTTCTTATTTAGAAAAAATAATGAGCGAAGAATATTCTTTACAATAATTTCCTCTTCTCGCCCTACAATTACATATATATATATATATATATATATATATATATATATATACTTTGATTGGACACTGGTCAGTAACTAGTGTAATGTGTCTAGTCCTATCTTTGGTGCAGACTGAATTCTGTCAGCCAGGTTTTTAATGTAGCCACCATTGTAGATAGCTCGGCATCACGGTGCCCATTAGATTGATGATATTAGACGGTTGGAAGTAGTTGGCAGGAAGCCTTGGACCTAGATTTTGTGCTAGCTGGCACTCGTCACTATAGTCTTACAGAAGGACAATCGCAACGCCGAATAGCTCAGTGGTAACGTCTCTGACTGCAGCACTGAGGTGACACGAGTTCGAATCTCAGAATGGACATGGGTTCCTTCAAAGGTTGCTTTGCTGACTAGTGAGTGCCAACTAGCATGAAACATAGGTCAGGCTTGGCTTCCTGCCGATTGCTTCCAACCATCTAATATATATATATAATATTCTAGAATAATCGTCAGTAACAATATTGGTGTTATTACATGCTATCGATTTGTTAAGTAAGACCAATAGAATCACACTTCACAAAAGATGCATAAATTATAATAAGCATTAAAATGTAATAGCAAACAGAATATTAAATAAAATTAAGGGAATTTCCACAACAATTCGAGGATCCTTAAAAACTTTGATGGCGAAGATAAGGAAATTGTCTGAACCAACATCTTATTTTGGACACATAAGTTAGGTTTCTTAATGTGGATCCCAACAGCCAGCCTCAGAACTGTGTAGTAGGCGAACTCTTAAGTTGAAGTTAACATTAGTAGGTGACTTCAAAGCCTCGTTAATATCAATCTTGTGTTCCGTATCCACGAGATGAGATAGAATAGCTTTACGAATGGATTTTGATTGTCATCTGCTTAACCTGGGAGAGATAATGTTCGGAAATCTGACAAGAAACACGCCTAATTGCACGGCCTATGTAACTGGCCCCCCATAGGAGTAGTCAAATTGGTAGATACACATAGAAGAGGAGAAATTAGGCAGTTTATCTTCAACTCCCGAATGCAAAATGGGGGCGGTATGTTTATGTTAAGTTATTCTTTTCCCTTTTTGACATATTCATCCTAGATAAAACAAATGCAGTTGTCTAAACGTTTCCACTAAAGCCATTCAGTCAGTGTGGAAAGCAGCATTCTTTAAAAAAAATCTTTCTGTAAAAATGTACGTGAACACAAGTTAAGATAAAAGTCATAAGTTTAAAAAAAAAGTGAGGATGTAAGGTTGATTTTCGTAAACCCTAATTTTTCGGTCTTTATGTTTTTTTATTAAAAGGTTGAATTTGTTTGTCCAAAACTAGTCCTCCTAATACTCTTGCTTTATTCCCACTATTGATGTTGTTGCTAAAATTAGGGGCAGTTGAGATAAACAGATTTAGAAAGAAATATATCAACTGCAAATCAGTATCATCAAATTAATCTTTGAAAAATACGATTGAAAGCATTAGATAAGATATTCACCAATGATACCAATGGAGAACACAAAACTGCAAAGATTTCTACAAGTGTTCATACAAAGTCGATACCTAGCGAAGTTTATCGATAAAAACATAGCATTCTAGTTACAGGATTTCATCATAAGTTGACATTGATTAGAGAACCATTGAAAAACCTAGAAGTACTGGAATGCTGCTTCGTCCTAGTTTGCGACTCTTCAGTAGCACCCACCCACCGGGGTTCGAACCTAGGGCCTCCTGGTTACAAGGCAAGCTCGTATATCATTAACCCACTGGGACCCGATCCAACGGCCAGCCCATGAATTCTAATTTCTGCCAATTCACGATATAGCGCAACCGCTAGCCAATGTCTTCTGCGAGTATTTGTCCTCACACCCAACGTGCTGCACCCTACTGGTCACGACTTCCCACTCATTATGGGCAAATTTTTGTTTTGATAAAGTCTCACAGTGTTATACAGTAATGTTTACTGATGACGTTTCGAGCACAATTTATTGTTGCTCATAATCATATCAAGGTACTCACATGACTTCCTAAATTCATTTATATAGTTCCATTATTTTTCATTTGATTTGATTTGCAGTAGTATTTTCCATATTTCAGGTATGAGTGGTGAACCATTCTTATTGCATAGGTTTGGTGTAGACTCGATGAACAAGAAATCAGTGATCAACCTCTCTCTCCACCTATCCAGATTACTTTTTAGAATTTTAACCCTCTCCCACCCTATTGTGTGGTTGCGTGTTAATGCATGCATTGCAATTGGTTTCCTTTTTTCTAAATTATTTGTCTTCTGGGGGTCAATCATTCTTACTTTAGCTAAATTCTTATGTTCTGATAATCTGACTACCCCTGACTTACTAGTTTGACCTATGTAGTTGACCTAACTCACAATCATTGCAGGGTATTTTGTAAATTATATTATTTTGTCTAAATGGGTCAACTGGGTCCTTTAACCTACACAGCTTGTCCCTGAGTGAGTTTGTAGGTTTAAAAACCACCCTAATTCCTGCTTTATTTAGAATCCTACGTAGGGTTTCTGATGTCCCCTCTTTATATGGTATAATTGTAACCAATCAACCAAATCCCTACAAACCAATAATTGAATATAAAGTTCTAGTGTTGGTTTACAGGGATTTGATTGGCCATAGGATTTCATCATGGGCTGACATCGCTTACAGAACCCTTGGAAAACCTTGAAGTACAGGAAAGATGTTTCGTTCTAGTTTGAGACTCTTCATAGTACGCACTCAACGGCGTTCGAATCTAACACCTTCCGGTTACAAGGCTAGATCGTAGACCACTAAGCCACTGGGACCCAGCCTGGTGGCTCACGAATTCCAACTTCTGCCAATTCACGATATACCGCGACTGGCACCAGCTAATGCCACGGGTGAATATTTTTCATCCCACCTAACCTGCTACACCCTACTGGTCACAACATAAACATAAAAGTTAAACAGCGGTCCAAAAGAATTCACACATACTCCAAGGAAGTTGTAGTTTATGAGTTTGGAATTTAAAGGTTATTCTACGGCTGAAAAACCGCCAACCTCTGTTGTGCAGAAAAGCATCTCTTTTTCATCTGAGACGTAAATTATTTTTTCCAGTGAGAAAATAGTCATCAGATATGTGTAAGATAAACTGCCGTCCATGGGCTACTTCAGTGAGTGCTTATAAATTAACTTTCTCCTGTGAAATTATGTACACCTTATCTTCAAATTGTCATTTGCACAGATTGTCCATTTTGTGCTACTTCTGCCCTTCTTATTCTGTTTCATTGTCTTCTTTTCGTGCCTCCCATGTTTTGCCGCAATGCTGAATCATCTGATCTCTTTGAAGTCAAACCTATCTCTTCGTTATTTGATATTTTTATCCCGATGAACGTCTCTTTATGCACTACTGATAATTCTTATCAGTAGTACATACCTGTTGGCTTCGCTGATATTATTCTTAGCATGTTTCTTGTATGTATTATATTCATCCCCTCTTTACTTTCTTCGTACTTATAAAATGGATACTTAACTAACCTGTTCCTCATTTAATGTCATTTTTCGCTCTATCAAATTTCAACCTCCACCCCCCTTCTTATTTTCATTGTATTATTGATGATTACACTATTCTAAAGCCAGTTTCATTAAATATGCTAATGATCCGATAATTACTGATTCAGTTTCTGATATGAATCGTTTCATATCTCAGGTTTACCAGTGGTCATGTTCATATGATGTCAAACTGAACCCTTCTAAATGTCAGATTGTAAATTTTAGTTTTAGGAGTGAATAACACTTGTCTGGACTGATTCACCTCTATGATTCTTGTAATACTGACAATGCTGTGATAGGAAATAAATCGAATATAATCCATCTTTATCGGTCGTCTCATATCTTTATGGTATAACTTCTCTTACGACCTATTAATTAATGCATTCTACAAGTCTTCTTTATTTTCCCTCCCCTTATTCTTCCCTGGGCTTCCTTCTCAAAAATGAATTTGAAGGTTGCTGACTGACAATATTGCTGATAGACATTATAATTCTGTCGACCAACTGGCAAAAGTCATCTAGTCAGATAATGAACATCATCTCTATTTGAAACTTTCTCCTCGAATCTATTCCGGTAGATCCAGAAGAATTAATTCCATGAGAAATTATGCCCAAGCGGCAAAATATAGAAATTCAACCATATCATATTTAGTGAGGGTATTCTGTGAAGTGACAAATGTCATATTAGATGGTTGGAGGCAATCAGTAGGAAGCCCTGCTTGACCTAGGTTTCGTGCTAGTTGGCAATCACCAGTCAGAAAGGCGTATCTACAACCTTCAACGAACTCATCTTTCTCCTGAGATCGGAACTCACGTCACCCAGTGCTGCAGTCAAAGACGTTACCACTGAGCTATTCCAGCTGGTGACAGACCTTCTTTAGGACTGTATTGGACACCAGTTAGTAACGTCTCTGACTGAAGCACTGGATGAAGTTGGTTCGAATCTCAGAAGGTACCTGAGTTCCTGCACAGTTGCGAATACGCCTTGCTGACTGATGAGTGTCATCTAGCACAAAACGCCTGTCAAGCAGGTCTTACTGCCTATTGCCTTCAACCAACTAATATCAACAATTCAAGGCGTACAGGGATGGTGAGCAACCTAGAAAGGTGGCCACATTGCAAACCTGACTAACAGAATTCACTCTGCACCAAACAAAGGGCTAGACACATTACGCTAGTTACTGACTAGTGTTCAATCAAGAAAACTTACTTTATAGTCTGTAAATAAATAACAGCAACTATTGTACAAATTTTTTTCCATGAGACCTCTGTTCCTATAGTTTTATAATATTTTCTAATATTTTCCTTATTTGTAAAAGGAGATGAACTGTTGCAGTATATCTACAATGCAGTAGGTGTTTGCTTGAATGTGTAGTTTTGAGCAAGTGCTTTCCAGATAATTCATAATTTCTGAAAGCTATGGGAGTTTCAAACATCTGCGATGATTAGAAATTACTAAAGCATTCAACTTGTAACGAATATGTTATGAGCCATGCGAAATCGCCATTAGTGGAGACTTAACTCAGAGTCGTACATACGTAAGGTAAGATCAATCAAGCGGAAGTTCAAATTGAATTAAGTGTTAAGCAGTCTAGTGGAGAATGTTTTAGCGTTTGAAACTATGGGCACTGGGCTCAAGCTTCACTCAATGAAGAATGCAGGTGCATCCAGCTGAGAAGTCATAAAGTGAGACGAAATGCTCACTCTGGATTCGATTAGTAGTCACCATCCACCGAATTACTTCAAGTAAGATCAATCCGTTCAAAAAAGTTCTTCAGTATGCAATCGAAGCTTCAACAATCCATAAGATGGAAAAACCTGAACTACGCGTTCAAAAACCTTTTATTCACCGTCTTTCGCTACTATGCCCTTAGTGTCAGTTTTATTCTTCTGATACGCTGCACAATAAACTCTAATTAATCATTTCACCAAAAAAATTTTTAAACCTATCTTCAATGCTTTGTTCTCTTGTTTCATATCAATTATTTTCGAATGATGATTCATCACTTAACTAATCAGTTATCAAATATCTCCAGATTGCGTAACATTTTTCATTATTTATCAGACATTCCTATTACTCATGCACTGTGACTCATTTTGTTACTAATAAACAAATAACCTCTGACCTATGGTGTAAATTAACCTTGCATATTTATAACCCCTTGGCTAAATAACTCTTCGACTTTAGAAAGAAGTTAAACGGGAAGAGATCTCGTTGACGACATTCATCTTCTTAGTGCCACATAAGTAAATTAACTGACTGTACAAACTTTGAGTGGTCTAACAAAGATGGATACTATAAAATAAAATCGGTCAAAAGAATAAGAGTGATTGGTACCAAATGTTTGTATGCACTCGACAGGAAGCCCTACTTGACCTACGTTTCGTGCTAGTTGGCACTCACCAGTCAGCAAGGTGTATCTGCAACCACATTGAAGAAACTCATGTCACTTCTAAGATTTGAACCAGTTTCATCTCGGTGCTGTAGTCACAGACCTTACCACTGAACTATTCGGGTTCGCGATTGACATACTGTAGGAGTGTATTGGATACTTTGCTTTGATGCCAGTAAATAACTAGTGTAATGTGTTTAGTCTTTTGTTTGGTGAAGACTGAATTCTATCAGTCAGGTTTGAAATGTGGTCACCATACCACTAGGTGGCTTGCCATCACGATGTCGATTGTCTTCAACCAACTAATATCGACAATTCAAGGCGTACAGGGATGGCAAACAACCTAGAATGGTAGCCACATTGCCAACCTGATTGACAGAATTCACTCTGCACCAAATAAGGGACTAGACACATTGCACCAATTACTCACTGGTGTCCAATCAAAGAACAAGAATGAGGCGACTGTTTATTAACTTTGAACTAATTTAATTTTCATACCATCTTAAACTGATAATTACAAATCAAACGAGAAATTCAGTTTGAATTATCACTAAGAGAGGGAAATTTCATTTCTATACCATTTTTATATGATAAACAGATGGATTTCAGAGAAACGGTAATTTTGAACAAAGTGAACACCACTAATCTAATTGTAAAATAAACTGAAGATCTAAACTAGTCTTTCAAAAAATCAAGAGAGAAATTTCTGTCCAGATTACCAACAAACGTTCTGATGGAGGAAACAGCACTTAGTTTGCCAGTCAGTCCTAAGCCCATCAAGAAGGGAAGGTTGGGCGTGGAGTTAGCTATCTCACCTCGGGAAATAAAAATCCTACCGCTACTGAAACTTCAAAGCACAGAAAAAGGTCAAATTACGCTAGTCTCTGGAATTGCAAAGACTTCTCGATTAGTGGATGGATGAGGCTGGCTGATGGAAGCCTTCAGCAAGTCAGTTAGCTGATATGTCTTCTTTCGATGAAGGCAAAAGTAGACTTAAAGATATGCAGTGTCCAAACCATGTTTGTAGTTAATGAGACTGCTGACACGGCATAAGAAATGATAAAATATGCTGTAGAAATATCTAGAGTCTGCAAGAAGGAGAAGTGCATTCTGCAATTTCCTAACATGAAATTTCTTTTATTTCTTTTAGTCACTCAGACGATAACCACAACCTGGCTATCAGGATGTCACTGAGAGCATCACACAGTGTAAACCAATCTTTCCTAAGATGATGATAGCAAGATTAAACTCAAAAGCTTGGAAAGTGATAATTATACACCATAATAATAACTGATACCGATTGCACAATAGATGGCTCTTATGGCCCAAGCAGTCTAGTGGAGACGCAGTGGAGATGATGAAGAAGCATATTTACAGACAAATGAAAACAGTAGTGAACAATCTCGAGGGTAGGAGTTGACACCGAAATTCGAGTGGATACTATGAATTTCAGACGGAAGGCAGACAGTATGGGACAGACAGTAAGTATCCGTCATGGGTGTAGAGGTCAGAGAAACTCACTGAAAGTGACACAGAAGAAAACCAGTGTAAACATCTTAGACAAGAAGTAAGGGCAATACAAGGAATGACTGTCTTTGGACACCTAGAAGCAGCTAGAGGAGAGGTGGATGGGGAACTGAAGATGAACCAATGTAGGGATCAAATTTTAAAAAATCAGAAACTGGATATAAGCTGTGCCTCAGTAGCCAAAGGAGCGAAGAAGAGTTCTAGGAATGACAAAAGACGCTTTCAAAAGTATGAGTGGGCCACAGGCAAGAGAAATCAATCAACTCTATATCAGTTAACCAATGCGCTATCCAGTAACAGATCACAGCAGATGGAGACAGTGAAAGATAGTGAATAAAATCTGACTAGTTTTCAAGAAGGTGAAATAAAGGAAACGCCAGGCCGATCACTTTAAAAGATTTCATAATTGACCACCACCTACAACTTGTCAAGAAATACAGCCAGAAGATTCGAAACTACCAGTGAACATCAAGCCTTCAACAAAATCAGAAGTCTTGAAGGCGATGATCCAAATGAAGCCGTAAAAGGAGCCTGCTTAGAGAAAATCCTCTCCAAAGCGCCAAGGACGGACACAGGAACCTCGGAAGACTTGCTTACAGCAGCATAGCAGAAACTGTCGAAGGAAGTAAAGGTACCTATGGACTAAAAGAAAAACCACCTCTTTCAATCTGCCAAGGAAGAATGAATTAAGACTTCACAAGTTGCAGCGTTCAATAAACTCAAAACATAAAGTATGAAATGTCTTTTCAAAACTTTAGTAACCGGGAAATTCAGTCATTATGGAAGATTTTCATCGCCTACATTTAAACTCTTGAGGCTTTTGATATATATGCGATGAATTCTTTACGAATGTCACTATAAAAAATAGCGTCACTCAATTTCATCATATGATTGTATCCAATGACAATCTTGGAGTATTTCATGGTTCCTCAGATAAAATAAGGCAGAAATGTGTATAAGAGTGATTCACTAGCTCAAACTATCATACTTTGAAACAGTACATTCATGGAATAGATCGAAATAAATCACCACTGAGCAGCGTTATCAATTTCCACTTGTTTATGTATCTTTGTATTTCTCATTGACTGATTTTTATTACATTGAAATATCCGCTTTCTGTTCACACGTCAGCTACTTGTAAGGACGCTTCGATTATGTCTGAAGATTGAGATGATCTTATTCGGTTGATCATGATCAACAAAAGCCGAGCATTTCGATTTAATACAATAAATCATCTGAAAATTTAGAATGACCATCCCGTTAAACAATGACTGTGCTCATTTTACTAGAGGTGGCTTCTGAAGGTCAATAGCCCAACAGATAACACTTTGTCTTCTGAAACCATGGGTGCTGTATTCAAACCCCCCCCCCCCCCGGAGATACCATTACTCATTGGGGTCGCAGGTGCATCCATTTTAAAAATCCCGAATGGGTTAAAACGCGCACTCCGGTTTCCGCTGTTAGCCATCAATAAGCGATTACGCGTAACGGGGTGGAAAAGAGGAATAAAATTTATAAAACTTCATCAAAACTTTCTTAAAAAACTTACTTGTTCCCTTGGGTAAGTTCATCGCAGCACAGTTGAAAAGACTAATTGTCAAACTACCATTGTCTGAATTATACTGCATTCCAAAGGTGATCTCTCCTCGTGAAATTGCATTCTACAAGTGACGAACAGGCAAATAGGTATCCATTCTATTAGTCTGTAAAGAAATCACTTCATTCTTACTCAAACGTCAACGTAAATTTTCATCTAATCTAATAAAATAAATGTCTACACAAAAGAAAGTCAAAGCAAGCTGGTTGATCTTGATCATGACATTATCTAAATGACTGAATAATATCGCGATAATATGTTATCTGTTAACCCGAGTAGAGTTTCAAGTGTCATTTTTTGTGTGTGTCTGGGTGTACCGTCGTGTTTCATTCAAGTCATCTTTTGCCACAAGAGTATATAACTCACTTTCTCTACCATCGCTTACACCTTTATTACTCCATGGAACATAGAAGCAATACATAATTCCTGACCTAATTCTTATCAAATATCACAGTGCTATCATGTTTTCAATAGACAGTATAGATCTCAACTGGTGTAGCAGAAGAGATCATCCATATTCATTGATAAGTAGTATCAAACCGAAATGGATCAAACCACCATTATAATCTAACTCTCCGTTTTCAAGTCAGATTAAAGATTGACACTGGTTACAGAACCGGGAGTCAGAAGACATTTGCTTCGTCCTACTTCAGGACTCTTCGACAGTAAACATTCATGACCCGATCGAAGAACAAATCCACGACTTCAAGTTTGCAAGGGAAGCCCGTTAACAATCCAAACACTTGGAAAGTATCCAGTGACCAGTGAATTCAAATTTTTGTCAATGGGCAATATACAGTTACACTGAGTATCTATCCTTACGTCCGACTTAAACAACTCCACCTGTCACTACTCCTCACTAGAATTCCAGAAAATCTGTCTCTCCATGTTCGCGACTAATGATCAGCTTTTACTCATTTTTTTCATGATATTCAGTTTCGTCATGTGGATAGTTTTAAATACCTTTTTTCCAGGAATGTTTGTTACCTAAATAAAGGATCATTTGAAAATAAGGAAGTCTGAACAACTTCTTTGCTTTTCCACACTTTGAGATCCATAAAAGACTGAATACTAAAAAAATTCAAAGAAAAAACCATTTGTTTTTTTGCTAGGAAACATTTTGCATACAACGCAAACTTACTACTTAATTGGTGGATGGTGACTAGCAGTGGAATCTAGGATACGCATTTCATCCTATTTGGGACCCATCAACTGGATGTACCGAGGCTCGAACCCGGTGACCATAGTTTCAAACGCCAGCCTAAGCGTTATCCACTAGGCCACTTGGGCCACGAGAGCCACCTCTTGTACAATAGGCCACATTAATTATTTAATTGAATTTTAGCTTTCTCCGTCGATTGACTGGACCGAGGTGCTCGATCTCCGGTTGACATGTTGGCTTCTTGTGCAGATGCTTCGACGATGTCTGGGAATTGAATTAGAATTTAAATGGTCTATTGGATAATGCTCTGGAGTTTGAAACTATGGTCACTGGGTTCGAGCCTCAGTGGGAACATCATCACTCACCGGGAAACGCAGGTACATCCAGCTAGCTGACGAGTCCCAAATAGGACGAAATGCGCGTTGTCCTAGATTCCTCTGTTAGTCACCATCCACCAATTAAATACTAATTAAATGCTCAGACATCGTCGGAGCATCTTCACAAGAAGCCGACATGTCAACCTGAGACCGAGCATTTCGGTCCAATCAATCAACGGGAAAAGCAAAATCAAAAACCCAGTTAAACTCGAACTTACTTCATCTGGTACTTGTAAACATTTCACAAACCATAATGTTTTATTTGGAAGTATTTCCGGTGAACACTTAGCCTCTTCTTTCACTTTTGATGTTGTCAAATCAATCACCGTAGAACGTCGATGATCCGTAGGATCTTCTGATAGATATTGCCACATTTTAGGTGTTAAAGGAAGACGTACAGTACCAACTATCTGAGAGGATTTCCAGTGTGGCAAATATTGAACAGTACTAGTACCATGAAGATCATTTGTTTTACAAGCACTACGCTCTTTTAAGTCAATTTTAAGCTCATATTTCTGTACACCATAATACTCTACACTATGTGATGATGAAATCGACTCCATTGACTGATTGAATACAGTTTGCGATGAGTTGGTCATGCATTCAACAATATCTGCTGGTAAATTTAATCGAATTTTATGTCGGAAGACTGGTGAACGATAAGCACGTTTCACAGGTGTACGACCAGTCGTTACAGTAGACTTTCTTTTCACTGAAAGTATATCCATTTTATCAGATAAAGTTTTCAATGATTTCATTGATATTTGATCCAAAGATAGTAGTGATACTGAATTCTTTCCATTATTATTATAGTCTAAAATGTAAATATATGTGCATATATATTAAAATCTCAATCTTAATTGGTAATACAAATAAAACAGCTAATTTTAAATCTGAAATTCAAGGGTGACACAATTAGTGAGGTACTCTGAAGCCGCCTGTCAAGAACAGTTCGAAGAACGTTCTTTGGTGCATCTCTACGCCTGACATTCTCTACGCATGCTCTTATTCACCAAAACGTCAAAGAGAAAATACCTCTTTTGGCGACATCAATGTCTATTTACTAATTCACTTTCCCCTGTGGGGTTAAGAACATAGATCGCACCACCAGGACGTTGTGTAGACGTGTCCATGAATACTTATCAGCAAGAAGGCCAAAAGGAGGACATAAAACAGTCAACAGCTCAACTCTAAAGCAAATTATTAATTCTGGTCACGCAAGATCAGCAGTGACTTCTTTTAGACGGTCGACCAAGACGTTCGAAAGAATTTTCCCTACATCTTCTTCATACAGTCAAAGCCTTAGCAATCACTCCTTGAGGATAAATCTGAATTTTCTGTTCCGAAACGTTTTATTCAGCCTCTTTTTTTACTACCATGGCCTTAGTACTATCTTTTATTTTTCCCATCGCTTTCTTCATGAATCATCTCTGTGTTTTATGCCTCTTTGCAACTGATTTTCAGTCTTTTATTCTGTTGTCTCTTATCAACTTTTTTTCCTTCACGTTCCCAGTGGAACATAGGGCCTCAAGCTAGTGGCTTGAAGTTACTGTAGCAGTGTTTAATTTTACAGGATGAGATTGCTAGCCTCATGCCCAACCTTTCCTCTTTACCAGCTTTTTATTTCTGACTTAGCGAGGTAAAGGAATGCGTCCGTGGCCGGGGATCGAATCCCGGACCATGTGCATGGTCGGCGAGCGTCCTAACCGCTGTGCCACCGATGCACTTCCAAACACTTATTCATCGCTCAACTAATTAAATGCCAGCCTTACTGAATATGTAATATTTAATATGAATATGTAAGACTATTCTTGATTTTTCCAACATAGTTGTTTCTCATGCACTTTGATTTGCTTTGCTACTAATTGACAATAATCGTTAATCTCTGTTGTCAATCTACACTGCACTATCTATAAATCGCCTAAAAAACTGCACAATTTTGAAGTGGTGTTACGATAAAACTATGTTTGTGACAGTTTGTCGCTTTTGAAAAGCAGATTGTATGTAAATACGACTGTACAGCTAAAGCGCAAAATGAATTCTCCATAAAAAGGACCTCTTCGCTGAGCTACGTCTTTTGTTTTGTCAAGTGTTCATTGTGACTAGCTAAGTAATAACAACTACTACTGTGAGGTGTTTCGAGGCGATCAACAGGAATTCCTCATCAGAAAGGCATATCTCTAGCCTCAGAGGAAGTGCTTATTCCCCCCTCTGAGGGAGACGGCAAATAGTTTCACTCAGTGCTGCAGTTACAAACCCCAAACTGCTAACTTGACTAGTAGAATTCAGTCAGTACCAACACTAAGCACAAAAACACACATGCTAAATACCAATCATTGTCAGCGATAACTAATCAGGACACAAAACAAGTATTAAAAAATAATGAGAGTATTCTCAAAATGTCAGAAATTACTTACTGATTGGCTGAAGTCGAACTTTCACATAGAATTTTCCTGCCTTTGGTTCAAAATTTCTACTCAGTACACAACGTACATCAAGAATACGCACGCATAAATATGCGCTGTTTCTGATATTCTGTATATCACCTTCTATCTGTACTGTGAATGTAATAAAACCTCTTTCTGGTATGCCTCTTTCAATAGCCCACTGTGGAAGATTAATAGGTATCAATGGGATATGTGTGTTTAAGTGTTGAGACAATTCATTGGCGTCATTGGTGTCATTATTGTCACCATTGTTATCATCATTCGTGTCTTCTGTACTCTCAGTCAATGTTATATCTCCATAGCTGTCATCATTCTCACCAATTTTGAATAACTCGGAATCATCCAATGATGTATCAGCAATACATCCAACAGTATCGAATGTATGATTGATTTCAGCCTCAAGTAATTTTGGCTGATTCATTAAATTCTAAAAGTACAAGAATAAAAAAACCAGGAAAAATAATTATTGAACTATAGACAGTGATCATATGATTTACTGTGGATTAACATTCATCCTGACTGACTGACTTAATTTCAACAGAAGTACAGCAGACTGTACAGTCCGTAAGTCAGTTCTCCTATACGGATCAGAAACTTGGCGGGCGGGTCACAAAGAATACCTCCAACAGCCTGTTGCAGACGCTACCCTTATTAACAACTGTCTGTACTGTCTCTATACTGAAGATCAGATGACCGGGCCGGAAGGAATCACCAACAAGCACCAAACTATGGGAACAAACAAAACAAGAACCAATCACCAACCAAGAAATATGCAGGAGAAAGTGGAGATGGATTGGACACTCGCTCGCTGAGGAGGCTGCTGGGTGACATCGCGCTTCAGGCCATTGCTCGAGTGAAACCAGGCCAAAAGAGAAGCGGCGAGTTGGTCGTCAGTGCAAGGGTGACATGGAGAAGATCGTGTGAACAGGAGTTGAAACAATATGGACTAACATGGATGCAGGTGAAAAGTACAGCCCTTCATATTATGTTAATTTTTCTTATTTGTCTGTCTCCTATGTTTTGCCACAATGCTGAATCATTCGCTCTATCTGAAGCCAAATGAATCCCTCCGTTATTTGATATTTTTATTGCGATGAAGGCATCTTTATATACTACTGATAAATCTTCTTATCAGTAGCACATGCCACACATAAAGGCAGAAAAAAGGGATTGAAAAGGACCATAAAATTGGGGGAGGAAGGGTGAAGGAATAGTAACATGGATAAAGATTTGGGGCTTAATGGATATGCGATATCTCAAAGAGTGAATGCATCTGTGCCATATTACCAGTAGTAGCTAGCTAATGGTTCTTAGCATCCTGAGGATTCCAGTCAAGAAACCTTAACCAAGCTACGTGGATCAAAGACTTCATGAACTGATTCCAAGTTTTTGTTTGTCCACCACAATTATCCAGAGTTGGACTCATCAAATGTAGGTACCCGAATTTCCAGCGAGTGATAATGTTCGCTCACTCATCATTTCAAACACCAACAGCGCTATCCCCTGACCGAGTTTACCACGGCAACCAACTATTATGCAACGAGTATCAATCGTCATTTCCAAAAGTTATCACTTTTTATTTCATGTTTTCTGATATTTTTTGAACTGGAATACTCGAACTCTGTCAACACGTCGGTTCCCAGAAAAGATGATTTGACGACACCTGGAAGTCAAAAGATACATTTGTCTGGCAAATTCCACCTTTAAGCATCATCAAACAGCATAAGATCATGCCAATCTAAAGCGTCATCCGAGAGTTCGTGCTAGAAGCCAATATGACAACACAGACCAAGAATTTCAAAGAAATGCCCATTTTTCTTTTGGCTGAAAAGAGCATAATAAGTGAGAAGCAGGTTGATTAAGAGGGTTCCTCTGGTCTACCGACTTTTAAGGAGAGATACAGACTGAAATAACCGAGTTTTCTCGAAACTTGATATAACTGATAGACTATTTAAGTGAGTAATTATAAGTCAGTTATCCGAAATAGATTTTTCCTTTGCTGGGCTATGAGTCATATTTTATTATAAGAGGGCTGATGGTACTAATACTCAGTTCCCCAGGCTGAGGTCAATGCAATGAAAATCCCACCTGAGGCCTTATTATTATTTTTCGAGCTTGGCCGCGGATTGATATCAGTTAGAGAACCATTGGAAACCAAGGGGTACTGGACAGCTGTTTCAATGGTTCTCTAAATGATATCAATCCGAGGTCAAACTCAAAAGAACAAACCTAATCCTTACAAACCAACTCTTGAATACTTATTATTATTACTATTATTGCTGCCTTGGGTTCCAAGTGGAACATAAGGCTTCAATAATACATCTCCAATTCGTCCTATTCTTTGTTGTCCCCCTCAGATAGGCCCACGACTGTCCACAATCTCTCATCTCCTCCTCGCCACACGATCTCCTCCATGTCACCCTCGGCCAAACACCCAACTCGCCGTTTACCACTCGGATTCCACTCGAGCGATGGCCAACATTGCGCATGATGTCATCCGATGGTCTCCTCGACGTATGCCGAAGCCATCTCCATTTTATTCGGAAGATTGGCTGGTTCAGTAATAGGTTATCGAATGGTTCGTTTCCAGAGTTCCATTTCGCTAGTTTTTTCTGGCCATCTGACGATGAGCATCGAGCGAACGTAGCCGTTGATAAGAGTCTGTAACAGGCCATTGAAAATGCCAATCATAATGCGCAGTACACGTTTCTGATCCACATAGAAGAACTGGTTAACTTGACATTTGTATTGAAAATACGAATCTCCTTCTTCATGCTACGGAGTCCAGAAGATTTCCAAACTGATTTCAGATTGATGAAGATCTGTCTTGCCCTTCTGTTTCTGGATTACTCTGAAAACCTAATCCATTCCGCTACATATAGTTGAAATCATACTATTCACTAGATAAGTAAATAAAGTAACCTCCTTCAAGATTTCCCGTTAATAGTGACCTGTGCTGTTTGCTGTTGTTGTTGGTGGTGGTGATGGTGGTCCGCGGTTATCTCCATCACCGCCATGTTCTCTACGTTCACCTGGAGTCCTGTCTTCGCTGCCTGCTTCGCCTCTTCAGACAATTTGTTGATTTTCGCCTGTAGGTCTTCGAGTTAGTGTGACATCACACATAAGTCATCCACACGCAAAATCCAGATCTTCCAGAATCGTATTTTCAGTGGTCCAGCGTATTTCTGTCGTTTTACTTCCAACTCACACACAGCCTGACGCATAATCGAGTCCACCACAATTAGGAATATCATCGGTGATAATAGGCAGCCAGCCTTGTCTTACTCCTGCATTTACTTCAAACGCCTCTCTGAGTTTCCCGTTGTGTGTCACGTGATACCTGGCACTATCATATATCTGCTGAATCAGGTTGATAAAGATTTGGGTACTGCACACCATAGTGTGGAAGCACTTTCCAAATTAAAAGTCAATCTGAACGAAGAATATTCTCTTCAATAATTTCTCTTCAAGTTCTTACAATTATAAAATATAATATTTGTGGTCATTACAATAAAGGCCAGTTATGCTGCGGATACATTGACTTTTAATTCATAATATGGGAATATTTCACACTATCAAATCTAATAACTTTCCAAATTACTTTGCCCTCAACGCTGTTGAAGGCCTTTTCTAAGTCGTTGAAGTTGAGGTAGAGGTTTGACTGCCATTCTATGCTTTATTCGATGGTGATGCGTAAGTTGCACACGATTTGCCTTTTCTGAGTCCAGCTTGTTTAAGCTGGTGTTCTGTAACCAGTGTATCTTTTATTCTTTCCAGAAGGCCTCCTGGAGGAAAATCGAGTGCTTAAGACAATGATCCACATCTCTGTTGACAATTCCAGGAGTCGGAATTTGAATAAGAACATTAAAGCGAAAAGATAAAGATATCAAAACAATATTGATTATCATTTAGAGCAGTTAACTAAAGCGAAGGATAGTCATTGTTATTCCATTCTGAAATGTATGAGAAATAAAATGTAGTCACGTTTTCATTTTTAACTAGATTATCGGGGGCTTTGACTGAAGGATATGTTGTTCAAGTTTGACCACGGATTAGTATCAGTTAGAGAACCAGTGAAAACCAGAAAGTATCGTCCTATTTTGCGATTTATTGTCAGCACGCTCCCCCCCCCACACACACACACACACTGGGTTCGGAACTAGGACTCTCCAGTTACAAGTCAAGCTAATAGACCATTCAGTCACTGCCACCTGATTTAGCGGCCATTCTGTGAGTATTAACTTCTACCAATTCGTGATTTTAGCACACCTGCCATCAGCCAATGTCATTCATGGCTAGTATTTGTCCTCACTCCTGACCACGTGGACCCCATTGGTCCACCATTGAAGACAACTTTTTCCTGTAGCCAGTGACTAGCGAGCATCGGATGATTAGTTTTCAAGAGTTAGTCTCTAGGGATTTGATTTGTTTTTCAGATGGGTATGGACTGTCGATGAGTCCCACACTAGGATGAAACAGAAATCCAGTTACTTGCCATTATTGTAGGTGCAGATATGTGGTAGAATATGGTAGTAATTATCTAATAAGTTATCTGTCAATCAATAAAATATTTAAAGAAAACACTCATTTTTAAGTAACATTTAATTTAGCCTACATAAAATTTCAAATGATCATGTGATCACATACCATCATATTTGGTGTACTACTGGAACGACGAATGGCTTTTCGAGTCATTTCCACTGCTAACTGAGATCCTGACTTTTCTTGGTCATTATACGATGTATCCAGTTGGCATGAAGTTTCAGTTTTTCTTTTCAATTCAGCAGACTAAAAATAGAAGTGAAAAAAAATGAGGACTAATCACCAAAAACTTGGAGGTGATAAATAAGTAACATAGAAAATGAAAAGAAGTGATTCATAGAAGAGACTCTTTTCAACGAATTTATTACCATGTTGTACAAACGTATACGTATGTATATACATTTAATTGGTGGATGGTGACTAGCAGTGGAATTCAGGACAACGCGCATTTCATCCTATTCGGGACATATCAACTGGATGTACCTGCATTCCCCAATGAGTGATGATGTTCCCACCGGGGCTCGAACCCAGTGACCATAGTTTCAAACGCCAGCCTAAGCGTTATCCACTAGGCCACTTGGGCCACGAGAGCCACCTCTTATACAATAGGCCACATTAATTATTTTATTGAATTTTAGCTTTCTCCGTCGATTGATTGGACCGAAGTGCTCGGTCTCCGGTTGACATGTTGGCTTCTTGTGCAGATGCTTCGACGATGTCTGGACATTTAATTAGTACACCCAGCTGACGAGTTCCAAATAGGACGAAATGTGCTTTATCCTGGATTCCACTGCTAATCACCATCCACCAATTAATTGCCCAGACATCGTCAAAGCATCTGCTCAAGAAGCCGACATGTCAACCGGAAACCGAGCACTTCGGTCCAATCAATCGACGGAGAAAGCTAAAATTCAACTATATATATATATATATATTAGTCGAAAATGAAACCTGACCTGATCGCCTGCCATTTGCATTCGGCACATATTTAGTCCTGATGTTAGTCCTGACAAATCCTCCAAGAAAAATTCTAATGGAAAACGGATTTCTTCCACGTTTTATAAACGAGACTACACAGTCAAAACCTATGAAGTGCGACTTAATGTCTGTGACCAAAAACATGTTGAATGCAGAGTGCCACAGAGCTAAATAACAAAACGTCTTCTAGACCTATGGGCATGATACCGAGGCTGTCAAGTCATTCACTGTTGTCAGCAGACAAAGAAACAAGAAGATTCTTGCGATTGCAGAGGCTTATGCAATTCGAGTTTATAAACCATGTCTCTGTGTACAAAAGTAGGTGGTCATCACTCTGAATCTACAATGATAATACATTTTACTTAGTAACTGTTATTATTAATATTATTATCACTCTATTCTACCTCTTATTATAATTATTCTTGATTTATTTAAAACTATATTTTGTCAGTAGTATTATCTCAACTCACTTCAACACTCTTATTATTTTTATTATAGCTATTACTATTGATATTACTCTGTTTGCGATTATTCTTATATTCTCTAATGTGTAATTGTTTATCTACTTGATATAATTGAAGCGTAATGCATTTTATCTAACTTTCAATCGCTTATACTCCCTCTCGCCTTATCGATTTGAACATGACCTGGAAAACATTTGCACGTGTCGTTCTGCATGATTAATTCAATGTAACAACAAGACATATAAACGAACAATGTTGTTTTCAATTAGATATTCTTCAGGTTTTTGAGTTAGGATACATCCAAAACACGTTGGTCCAAATGGGTTATCCTAGTAGATTTGTAAGGAGACACATGAACACCAAGTGCAATAAAGAGAAACTGACAAGAGTTAAAAAGAAACAACTGTTCATGAAACTGCAATTGAATGGGGATGTGGCTAGTGAAGTCCACTGTTTAAAATTATCGACAGCAATAGAACGGACTAATACTGCCACCACCCTTTGTTTGTCATTTTCCAGCCGACCAATTATGATTCCTCAAGTGAAAGATAAGCTACCTGTGCGGCTTCGATGTGCATCTATAAATTTAGTTTCTCCTGTGGAGAGAGCTATAGGGTGAACAACTAGACAGCTTAACAAACGCGTTAATGAGCATCTTCCTTCATGGTTTGGAAAAGGTAAAATAAAATCCATACGAGTGCATTGATGGCACAGTGGTTAGGACTCTCGCCGACCATGCACACGGTCCGGGGTTCGACCCCACGCCGGCGCACACCTGATATCTATGGTCGGCCTGAGAAATTTTGGCTACCGATATCCATGCTGAAAATTCCATACTTGTACCAAAAATACAGTGTGGAATCAAGCTGTAAATCTAAAAATCTAAAAAAAATCTTTTGGCTCATTTGATTGATACTGGTCACCAAGTGGACAACAATAGTGCCTTCAAAGTTATCTATCGCATTCCATCGAGCTTTTCGAACGGAATTCGAATCCGTCTTTTACACTTAACCGAAGCTATGGGAATTCGAGAGAACAATCCCACATACAAAATAAGTTTGTCCTACCTTTGTCTCTCCCTTGGCCTAGGTGAATTCCATTCAAAACCCTCCCACCCTTTCTTATCACCCCTCTCCTTCGTTCTTTTATGATATTTATTTAAACTCTGATTATCTGTCCACTTCACCTTTAGTATAATGTAACTTTTAAAATTTGACCTAATTTATTTATTTATTGAATTGTCTACGTATATACATATACTATCTTCGTTATTCTTAACACCTGCACAAACCATATTATCAATATTTTGTTATCATTATAATCATCGTTATTTATTACGTTCAAAACATGTACCACAATATTATTACTATTATTATTAGTATTTGATCCACAAAATCACTGTTAAAATTTTTTATATATAAATCTATTTAAATATTGTTTGCTTATATGTCTTGTTGTCACATTGAATTAATCATGCAGAACGACACCTAGTTTATTTGCTTATCACTCTTATTGACAACAACCCCATGGTAACATCCACAGTGGGGAAAAAACCCACCGAAGTATGCCTAATGAAGTGTACCTCTAGATGATATTGTTAAATTTGTGAAAATGAACTTAATCCTATTTGCTCTATCCTAACTGGACTCTTTTATAACTCAATCACCTTAATAATTGTCACAAGCTGTCTGAACATCTTTAATAGTTTGAACTTTTATTTCGACATTTCATATAATTCCTTCGTTTAGTGTTGAATACCCCACCCCACCCCCCAACAATATGACTAGTTTTCAACAGATGGCAAGCAACCTTACTATCTGGTGAGTGTGAGTCTTGTTATCTCAGTTGCTTCAATATGTTGTTGTTGTTTTGTTCAAGTTTTTGAAGAAGTTATAATTTTCTCCATTTTTTTAAGCTACTTTATCTCCTGGTAAGCATATGCTGCAGGATATCTAAGGTGTTAACTTGATTTAAGTGCTTCGAACACGGCTTAAGTACACAGCACTTTTTTCTCAAGCCTGTATGAGTTGAAAAATCTCAAAGTGAGTACACTAAACACCTTAGTTCTAAATTTAAGGATCTTATGGTGAAGGATTTAGACATGGATTACACGCGCATACACTCAGGAGATCATTGAGTAGCATCTAACACCATGAAAACCTTCGAGTGAAGCCTATGTAGGAAACGATGAGTTCAGAGTAGTTCTGAGGGTGACACTGGGGGGAATTCATGTCTGGGAATGAAACAGAAGCGTATGAACAATCATGTATGTTACTAGAAAGGCCTACAGAGTACTGAATGAAACGACAATGTAATGCTGAAGCTCTATGTTCCACTGTGAATCCAAATAATAGTAATAATAATACATAATAACAAGTTAAATAATCCTTGTTGACTTTCTTTTAGATATGAACAAAAAAGATAGGAAAATCTATTCATTTGATGTTAATTCTTTGTTTACTAATGTACCATTGGTTAAGACTGTTGATATTCTTTGTGACTATATATCTTCTAGTCGTTTTTGATTTCCTTTTCCTCTAACTTATTTGAAAGATTTATTACTATTATATACTGAAACCGTCCATTTCACGTTTGAAGGTGAACATTTTCGACAAGTGGATGGCGTTGCTATGGGGAGTCCATTAGGACCTTTGTTTGCGGACGTGTACTTGTCTTATGTTGAAAACTTATCCCTTGATTTAATTTCAAAATCGCCCTTCTATAGGAGATATGTAGATGATATCATTTTGATATGTGACGATCATGAAGATGCTAGTCGTCTATTAGACAGACTTAACTCTGTACAGAATCATATTAGTCTTACATGCGAGGAAGAAAGTCGCAACCAGCTTGCATTTTTAGACATACTTCTGAGTCGAAGAGATGACGGTTCAATAAGACGGTCTGTCTACAGAAAGCCCACTTGGAAACGACAGAACCTTAATTTTCACAGCTTCTATCCATTACAGTATAAAAGAGGCTTGGTGAAGTGTCTATTTAAGAAGATTCAGCGTATTTGCACGGCTGATGTTATAGAAAAAAAAACGAAATATTGATGGATACTCTTGTTGAAAACGGATATCCTTTAAATTCTTTAAACAGGTGTAGAAGTCAACTAGTCTCTAAATCTACAATCCATACCGCCCCTAAGAAAAAGGTTTTCATCAAATTACCATATAACGGGGAAATAAACAGTAGGATTTTGTGACAAAGGTTGAATTCGATCATCCGCAGAACCTATCATCCGTAGAACCCAGCTTGTAATTGTGGAAAAAGCTAAAAATATGCTTCACTGCAAGCCTCAAAAGTGCACAAGTGATTATGTCACATCCCACACTATTTACCAGTTTTCGTGTGTGTGTGGACACACATACATGAGGAGGAGTAATCGTGCTTCTCATATGAGGGTGGGAGAGCATATCCAAAATGGTTAGAAAAACAAATGAATTATGAAAAGCCAGTAGACGCAGGTGTCAGACTACGAACTTCGTCTATAGCCAAACACCTAATCGAGATGAACCATAAGATTGATGTTAACTCAGCCTTTAAGGTCATCTATAAGAACGGTCAAGGGCGCTTATTGAAATACACTGAGGCTATAGCTATTCATAAACTTAAGCCCCCCTCCCTGTGTATTCAAAAACAGTTTGTTATTACTCTTAACCTACCTTGGTAATCCTTATTTGATTGGATTACCAAAGGTTTGTGTTAATTATTCTTAATTCCTTTTTCTCTCACTTTGTTTAATTTAACTTTCCCATACATATATTGACTTGACAAGTAAATGTGTGATCAGATTGTTCGAAATGTATAGCACAAATACATCACATACATTTTCAGATAATCTCCGTCTTCTAGTAACGCTATCAAAATTTATAAAAGGGACTAATTGTTTTAAATAATCCTACTAACCAATCAGCATTTCACTTACCTCAACATATTGTTGTGTCGATTGTATGACATTTGGTTTAACATAATTAGCTAAACGACGACGTGTAGGATAACCAGAATTATACGCGTATCCATTTACCTCATTATCCGTGTTATCAAAACTTTCATTTTCCATTGAAAAGATTGTTGTCTTATCATTAGATAAATTCTGCATCATAAATAACTGAGATTTAAGCTTATCAGTTTTCGTATATGGCTCAGATATTTGATGTTTTGTAGATTGTGTCAATGGAGTACACTCTGAATTACTTATCCTGATATAACCATCATCATCAACAATATCATCACTGTCATTATTCTTATTCTTATTAACGTTGCCTTTACTTTTTAATAATCCAGACTGGCTTCGATATCGACGATAAAGTAGACAGGTAAATATTAATAACAATAATATGCCAAGTAATATTCCAAGTAATATAAATCCCAGATTCGATGATAAATATTTACTAAGAACAAGTCCTTCATCAGGGAGACTTTTATCTTCAGTATTACTATTGTTATTTTGACTGTTGAATGATTGATTTAAGTCTTCTAGTTGTTCAGACATGCCTTTTCATTTAAGTCCTGACAACCGTATGATAATAGTGTCACATGCATAAATGACTGCTTCTCTGCTTATTCAACGTTCAGTTGATTTAAACAACTAGTGTGAACAATGTTCAATAGATTTGCAAATAAATGAGTCAACACTATCCACTTATAATCTTTTTCTTCTTCTTTTATTATTCACTGAGAGGTTAAGTGCACAAATTATTTATTGATGTGATTAGACTATAAAGAAAGAAATTTCAGTAATGTGTGAGTTGTGTTCACTTCATTTTTGTCATATTGGTAAATAATGACGACTATTTATTATTTAGATAAATTGAAATGTAGATCGATTTTTATTCTTCTTTTTTTAATTCATTATGTCACTTTCTAAGCCGAATAAATCCTCCCTCCTGTCTAAGTAGATTACAGGCTGGGTAAAAAAAATAAAATGAACTTATTCAAAGACAGTTAGCTGGTCACCAATCATCATTGAATAACCTTCGAAGTCATGTGAGCCATATTTTTTTCGATTAGTGAACTTATTTGTTTTTCCGAAAAATGACAGAATATTAAGCGGAAAAAATTCTTACTATGAATAGTTTTACATTATTTATGGTAAGTATCAAAGTGGCCTGCACTTCTAGTGGGAAATCGTGACGAGTGGAATTTAGAGTTTAGACTTCCTCATGAGCTGACATCAATTAGAGAACCGCTAGAAAACCTGGAAGTACTGGACAGCTGTTTCGTCCTAGTTTGGGACTCTTCATCAGTGTGCACCCACCGCCACGGTTCCAATCCAGGACATTCTGGTTACAAGGCTAGCGAGCTCATAGACCGTTAAGCCACTGAGGACCAACCAAAATCCCTATAGAAACCAATATTTTAGAAGTGATAATGCGCAAAGATAATTTTCTTCAACTGATCAAATTAATTCTCGGTGAAACATTAACATTTCTAACTGATTATTTAAATAAAGATCTAACTGAGTCGATTGAAAGAGGAATTGTGAAGAAATTAAGAGACATTTTGGAGTAGTTTATTGACAGCTGCACAGAGAATGAACCAACGCGTAAAGCATGCATATTATCCTACCCTTAAAACGTACTAACGGTGAATAAGCCCGACATTCCTATGAAATCAATACTATCTATCTCTAATTTGCCGTGTCATTAGGTGACCTGGTAACTATTGAGAATGTTCGGGCCACTGCGTGCTAGGTTAGCTGTCTACAGCTTAAAAGACACTTTTTTTGTAAAATATCACTAGGCGTCGTCTTCAGTTTGTCTGTGCAATTGAATCTGTCTAGTGACAACAACTCACGAGCTTTGTAAAGTTTTGTGAAAACAAAACTAGTCTTTACAAACCAACCATAGAAAATTAATCTCATGCTTGCTAGTGACTTGCTACAGGACGAAGTTTCCTGCAGTTCTAGTGAGAAGTCATGACCAGTGAGGTCCATCCGGATGTCACATGTGAGGATGAATGTCCCACCGATGACATCGGTTAGTGGTTGCGCTAAATCACGAATTGGTAGAAGTTAGAATTCGTCGACTGGCCAGCGAATCGGGTCCCGGCGGTTGAATGGTATACTAGCCTCCCTTGTAACAGGAAGGTCCTGGGTTCGAACCCCCTGTGGTGGGTGCGTACTACCGATGATTTCTAAACTAGGAGGAATCAGCTGTCCAGTACTCCGGTGCTGGTTTTCAATGGTTCTCCAACTGATATCAATCCGTAATCAACTCGTAAAAATCAACAATTAGTGCTCGCTGGCCAGATCGAGGTGATTGAAACACCGAAAGGCAGCAGTGTACCCGGTTTGACTCAACTCAGAGAAATATGCAAAAAGATGTTTGCAGTGAAGATTATTTTGTTTTCGACGAAGTCACCAACCTGGCTGTAAATTCCAGTAATTATAATAAATGAGTCAGAAAGTTTCAGAACTATTAATATATGTATAAAACTTGGGCACTATGGTAGTAAGTAATTTCATATTAGTTTGTTTATTAGATGTATCACACAGTGAAACAGTTTTGTTATTTACTGGATGACGTTTTGAACAAAATTTATTGTTCATAATCATATCAACTGTAATCACACAACTTTGAAATTTGAGTTTTATAGTTTTCTTTGTCTTCTCCTATTTGTCATCATCGGGTAGTATAATTTTCTAGATATCTGGGACAGATGTTAAATCATTTCTATTACATGTATTTGCAGTTGATTCGATAAACAAAGCTTCTGTTATCAATCTATCTCTCCACCCTGTGACATAAGATTTTAAAACTATCATCCTATCCCATCCAGCCTATTGTATGGTTGTGTGTGACTGCATGTAGTGCTATAGCTAAGCTATTCTCTAGATTTCTTATCTTATGTGGATCAACTAATCTAGATTTCGCTAGGTTTTTATGTTCGGCTAGTCTGACTGTCCCTGTTCTACTAGTTTGACCTATGTGTTTGACCTGAAAATCATTGCAGGGTATTATAGATAGACTAAAATGCTTTGTTTCAAAGGCGCCACAGGATCCTTTAACCGACAAAGCTTGTTTCTAATTGAGTTTGTGGGTTTGAACGCCACTTTTATTCCTGCCTTGTTAAGAATTTTGCGTAAAGCTTCCGAGGTTCCTTTCTTGTATGGAATTACTACTGATGATTTAGATTCCTTACTGTTGGTGTCGTCATTAATATCACTATTATCAGTATTATTATTATCAACATTTTTGTTATTATTATTATTATCACTATCACTACTATCATTATTTATTTTATTTTTGCATTTCCTTACATATTTCCTGACTAATTTATCCGGGTAATTATTAAGTTTCAGAGCTTCTGTTATATGCCTTACTACCTGTCTTAGATTTTCCTTGGTACTACTTAGTTTTTGCACCCTATTACTTAAACATTTTACCACTCCTATTTTCACTTGCGTAGGGTGGGGTGATCTGAAATCCAAATGTCTGTTTGAATGTGTGGGTTTCCTGTAAACACTAGCGTTTAACTTCCAATCTTCTTTCCTTTTTACGTTGCAATCTAACATTGGAAGCCCCCCTTCCTGACTTTCTAACTCATAAGTGAATTGAATTGCCTCTACCTTCGAGTTGATGTGTTCGAAAAATCTATTTATATCTTGTGTTCTAAGTACACTGATGAATGTGTCATCTACATACCTTCACCAGAACTATTTCCCATCAAACTGTTAAAAAATCGCTGATAGGTAAAAGAGTGTAATAAAAAACATAACAGGATCATAATTATTGAGAAAACTAACTTTTATTCAATAACAAAATATACAAAATGTATGAATAAAATAAACAATAGTGCAAATGGGGATTAAAAACGTAAAAATAACAGAAATAAACAGAAAGACTGGATAAAGAAAGGTGATAGGATAATCACTATTGCGAGAATTGACCTTAAATGATGATCACAGTAGAGACAACAGTTGGACGTATTTCTTCCGAAAACATAACTTGGGCATGAAGTTTCAGATCGTTAGTGTCTTAGTTACGCCCAGATACCTTGATCACACTCCCTTTAAGAAGTTTTAGTGGATGTTGCATATTACTTTGAACCACTTTTCAAATAGAACTGCATGTCCTGAGTTCAACACATGTTCTGTTACAGAACTATGTACACAATTGCGTTCTGCCTTTACTAGTCAGGCTGAATACTGTTCCCAAACACGTTCAAACCACCCGACTTCTAGTCAACTGATGATGTTTAAAATCGAGTTATCGGGTAGTATGAAATGATTTGGCTCTTTAAGTTGACCCAAATAGGATACACCAATGAAGAACTCGGTCGCGAATCAACGAAATGGTCGTCTGGTGTTAACATCACCTCGATCTGCCTAGCAGATACCACTGGTTGTTACGAATGGCATGTAACTACTCACCATGAATCAGTAGTATATAGTTTTACGGGAGAAAATCTAAGCTAGTGCTAAGTTCTGCCAACCTATCCTTTTCTATTTTCTTTGATTGATTTCGATCATTGCCAAAATTCACGGTGGAATGTTGTTATTTTGTAAAAGGTTTCTTTATTCTGGGAATAAAGTTGGTGACAAAGTTAAACTATTATTACCGAAACCATAGTGACCTTGAACAACCAATCAGAATTCAGATGCGAGAAAGTCGTATAATCTCAGAAAAATACACTAAAGAAAATATTGCAAACTTGATAACACACTGTATAGTTGTATTTTATGTGTTGTAAGAATATTTTCCAGTCAATACAGAGACGATCTATAGAGAAATCATACCATGATCGATATACCCATTCCTTCAGATGACTGTACGTGTCATAATGCGTTGAGATCCATTGGTATTTCTAACTTTATTCTCCAACCTACTCCTATCTCTAACCATAATCCTAACTCCTAAGCCTAGACCCTAAACCTTAGTCTTGAACGTCATAGCCCTACCTAACAGTATAGATTTGCAGAGAAAGTACCCAATAAACAAGTAGAATTCTGTATCTATCCTCTCCAAGTCCAAAAAGACAGATATGATATTTCGTAGCATTCCCTGTGTCTGATCGCTTCTTGAAGGTCAACTTTTGAAAGACTCTGACTTTTTCTATGATACTCTAACTTCGCCAATCGGTAACAGAGATGCACTGTTTATTTCCTAGTAGGTTTACAAAAGATTAATGTTTCCCCACAATATTTATCAGGTGGATTTACTTGCTTAAAATGTTTGTTTTGCAGGCATTGAATTGATTCAAATTCATGTTATGAACTGACGTCAGTTAGAGAATCATTAGAGAATCATCACTATTGGACAGCTGTTTCGTTCTAGTTTGGTACTCTTCATCAGCACGTACTCATTACTACAACACTAGAGAGCTTCAAATTACGAGGTAATCCTGTCGACCATCTAGTTATTGCGTTGCAATACAATGACCCTTGAATTTTAAATTCTGCTAATTTACAATATAGGGGAGAATACCACAAGCCGTCTGAATATTTTGGGATAAAACTGGTTATTCAAGTGTTGATTTGTAGGGATTTGATTGGTTACAGGATTTCATCATGAGCTGACATCAGTTAGAGAACCATTGGAAAACCTGTAGGGAGTACTGGACAGCTGTTTCGTCCTAGTTTGGGACTCCCGGTGAGTGCGTACTGTTAATGAGTTTCAAAGTAGGACGAAACAGCTGTCCAGTACTCCCTGCAGGTTTTCCAATGGTTCTCTAACTGATATCAGCTCATGATGAAATCCTTTAACACTGGTTACTTGAACAAGTTGGCTTAGAGCGCTACCACTGTAAATCTTTATGGTCCTATTTCATATTTTTTTTTGAAATATTATTCATGAAGGCTACAATTTACAACTACCCATCTATATAGGTTGTTGAGATCTATCCTGTTGTACGTATTTGATCCCTCTTGGACAATATTTACCGAAGCAAATTGGTCGCATATTGTAATGGGAATATTGTTGCTGATTTTCAAATGAAAATCACGGGCAGAAATTACTTGAAACTGTGTTCTCTGCAAATAACGCTATACTTGAATAACTCCACAAACAGAACCTTAGCAGCATAAATTGAAGTCATTTTGTTTCATAGATTTTTCATCATTGGAGTATAACCTGAGTAGTAAAATTCATAAGTAATCAATTTGACATACTTTAAAACTCAATGCCCAATTCATTTGAAAGGAATAGAACAAAAAGTTGGCAAAGAAAACGCTGCATAAATTATGCAGGAAGCTAGATTAATAATTATTATTGGGTTCCGAGTTAGACATAGGACTTCAGCAACACATCTCCACTTTGATCTGCTCTCTTCTATCCTCTTCAGCTAAATCTGCGATTGCCAATAGTCTTTCACCTCCCCCTCGCCCCACGATCTCCCATATCACTCTCGGTCAAACAACCAGCTTGTCACTTCCCACTGGGGTTACACTCGAGCAGGGGCCTGTATTGCGAACGATGTCATTCGATGGTCTCTTCAGTGTATGCCCAATCCATCTCTATTTTATCCGAAATATTTACTGGTTGAGCAATAGGTTCTCGGTCAGTTTGTACCCAGAGTTACTTGTTGCTAATTCTTTATCGCCTATCATTTGATATGTCAGCGAAGGCAGTTGTTGATAAAAGTCTGAACTAGCCAGTTGGAAATGTTTGTCGTGATGCGCAGTGCAAATTTCTCATCCATATTGAAGAACTGAATAACTCAATATTTGTGCTGAAAATCCTAATCTCCTTCTTTATGCTGAGTGCGGTACAGAAGATCTCCAAACTGATTTCAGATTGATGAAGGCGTAGCTCACCTTACCGATCTGTTCCACCTATAGTTGAAACAATGCTTCCTAGGGTAAGTGAAAGAAGGAACCTGTTTCAAGTTTCTCCCGTTAATAATGATTGATGCTGCTTGTAGTTGCTGTTGCTACTGGTTGGTTATCTTCATCCCCTTCATCTTCTCTATGTTCACCTAGAGTCCTCTCTCTTCGATGCCTGCTTCGCCTCTTCAGATAGCTTGATGGTTTTCACCTGTAGGTCTTCAAGTTTGTGTGACATTAGACATAAATAATCCACACGCGAAATCCAGATCTTTCAGAGTCTTCTTATCGGTGGTCCAGTGTATTCCTGTCTTCTCACTGCCATGTACAGTCTGAAGCATAATCGAGTCCACCACAATAAGGAACACCATCTGTGAAAATGGTCAACCAGCCACCTTGTCTTACTCCTCTTTTCATTTCGAACGCTTCGCTGAGCTTTCCGTTGTAGATCACCTGATACATGACATTGTCATATGGCTGTCGTATGAGGTTGATAAGGATTCTGGGAATTGCACGCCGTAGTGTTGAAATATTTTCTAATTTACTTTTCAGTCAACGCTGTCAAAGGCCTTTTCGAAATCGATGAAACTGAGGTAGAAGTGTATGCGTTGTTCGATGATGATGTGTAGAGTTACAATGTAATCAGCGCAGTTATCATAACAATTATGGTCAAAAGAGACACAGTGTATATTGTAGAGAGATTAGTATTCTGGAATTTTAGCGTAATTCAGGCATAAGTAGAGACAGTTACATAACTGTTCGGCTCACTTACTTAACTCCTGTACGTTGCTAGTAGAACATAAGGCTTCAAAATCGGGTTTAGCAGTGATGTTTCTTTTTACCGAGTGGGATTGATGGTTTCACGCATAACATTCATTCTTTATCGGCCTTAATATCAACTAAGCGAGGTCTAGGAGTTCGCCAGCCGAGAATCGAACTCTGAATCACTGACGTGATTGGCGAGTGCCCAACTACTGAACTATAGACGCATAAAATTATGTGAAGGATTATTTAAACAAAATGTTACAGGTCAGTCTCTTTGTACTAGTCATAGCAGACACCCAACCAATTCACTCCTCACTTAATAACACTTTTTACAAATTTCAAACCCTTACTTCGATTATTGAGTGTCAGTCGAAATTTCATCTCAGCATCTGTATCAGTTAGGTCAAACTCCCTTTCACTCAATAACAGTCTGCCAAAAACCAAATATATAAATACGATTCCATAGCCTTCAAAGCTAAATCCATCGGTAACTAAAATTTCCTCTTGAACGGTCAACTAACAAATTTCTACAGCTGGGTACCTATTGAGAAGTAACGAAATCCGATTAAATCCCTTCCCAATCGGATCCGACGCATCTGCAGTCCTGACGCTCTGGAAGCAGAATTCGATGTTTTGGAAGAGACCTTCATCCAAAAGACACCCACCAAGCCTCATATACAGAAATATCAAACCAAAGGTCCAGAAGAACAAAACATCACTTGTTTCAAAAAGACGCTTTACATGAGTCTGTATTTCAAGGGAGACTTAGCTTGCGATATCCTCGAGAGAAGAATTCCAGCAACCTTTGAAAAGAACGTCCTTCGTAGCAAAGATAAGAGTCGTCGATTTATATGCAGAAGCCTTAATACAAGATCCTGTATCTGACCAATTCTATGTGTATATATCAGTTCACTTGTTGTTGTAAAGCCAAGCATGTCGGTCGTTCGACGCGCTTTCTGTCCAAACACTATCCCGCATTGCTGCAAAAAGGTAATAGCGGTTGTATGAGGATTGCGATAATCGAACATCTCGTCAACACTAGTCATTCCATCTCAACAAACGTCTCCTCCAAAGTGGTCTACAGAGTCAAGAACAGCCTACCAAAGGCAATACGTTTTCGTCTCCTCTGTATTGCTGAAGCCTTAGCCATTCTGTTGGAAAAACCAGAGTTATGTATACAAAAGAAAATCATCCAACCGCTTCTACTATCACGATGACAACGATGCTGACTTCTGCTGACTTGATGTTTGTGTGCTTATAATTTTTTTTAACTCCTTATAGCATTTATAATTCTTAGAACTTATATAATTTCATATTTTCCTTTGTTTCTATGTTCCTCCTAATCAAAATTCACACAAAAATCTATTCATCCTATTACATAACTGTATCACGGCTATTCAACTCCATTATGTGTTAATAAATATGCTCTTTGACATTACATCACCATTACCCTGTTACCAATCTTCACTCCCCCGCCCTAATTACAGTTTGATTATTCATCACATTTTTGACAACAAGAACCCTAACTTATTTTTATTCTTATCGGACCAACTTAATGTACACACACAAACGAATAAGTATGTATAACTGTGACATCTAGCTGAATGAATTCGCCACCGAAAAGAGACACTTCTCTGAACTGCGTGTTTCCTTTTCATTTGCCGAATCAGTTTACGATTAGTATCTGATAAAGTAGATAAATATTTGTCATTGCGTAAACTAAATAAAATATAAAGATAACAATGTGATCGATCATATTATGTTAGTTATGCTACAACTGAGTTACTCATAACAGACTTCTCATGTACCAAGATAAGAGCCACATTTTGTATCTTAGAGTTGGTGATAATAAGCGCTTGTCAAATCAGAAGTATTAGAACAAGACATATAAGCGAACAATATTGTTTTCAATCAGATCTTCAGTCTTTACTCTAATTTACATAGACTTATATATAAAAAATTGTTAACCAATGATGGTGATTTTATGGATCAAATAATAATAATATTAATGTGGTAAATGTTTTGAACGTAGTTTTGTACCGATCCGATACAAAATTAATTTGGTCAGATGCCTGACGAATAGAGCAAGACGTATCTGTACAGATGACTCCTTAGAAAACGAGTTAGGATACACCAAAACACGTTGGTCCAAATGGGTTATCCTAGTAGATTTGTAAGGAGACACATGAATACCAAGTGCAATAAAGAGAAACTGACAAGAGTTAAAAAGAAACAACTGTTCATGAAACTGCAATTGAATGGGGATGTGGCTAGTGAAGTCCACTGTTTAAAATTATCGACAGCAATAGAACGGACTTATACTACCGCCACCCTTTGTTTGTCATTTTTCAGCCGACTAATTTTGATTGCTCAAGTGAAAGACAAGCTACCTAGCTGTGCCACTTCCATGTGTATCTATAAATTTAGTTCCTCCTGTGGAGAGAGCTATAGGGAGAACAACCAGACAGCTTAACAAACGCGTTAATGAGCATCTTCCTTCACGGTTTGGAAAAGGTCAAATAAAATCCATACGAAGTTCTATTTTGGTTCATTTGATTGGTAGCGGTCACCAAGTGGACAACAATAGTGCTTTCAAAGTTATCTATCGCATTCCATCGAGTCTTTCGAACGGAATTTGAATCCGTCTTTTACACATAGCCGAAGTTATGGGAATTCGAGAGAACAATCTTACCTTTGTCTCTCCCTTTGCCTAGGTGATTTCTATTCAAAACCCTCCCACCCTTTCTTTTCTCCCATCTCTTTGGTATTTTATGACATTTATTTAAACTCTGATTATCGTTCCATTTCAACTTTTAAGATTTGACCTAATTTATTTATTTATTGAATTGTCTACATATATACATATACTATCTTCGTTATTCTTAACACCTGCATAAACTATATTATCAATATTTTGTTATCATTATAATCATCGTTATTTATTACGTTCAAAACATTTACCACATTATTATTATTATTACTATTATTTGATCCACAGAATCACCGTCATTGGTTACAATTTTATATTTATAAGTCTATGTAAATTAGAGTAAAGTCTGAAGAAGATCTAATTGAAAACAATACTGTTCGCTTATATGTCTTGTTTAAATATTATAAATGGGAATATTTAAAGATTTGAAATCAGAAGTAAGTGAAGCAAGATTCAAATTTGAGAACCACCAGGTGAAAAATGACTACTTAAATCAATCATCTAACTTTTAGACCCCTAAAACAATGTCAGTAAATTGACCCCACCATAAAATGAACCTACTGGATTGGGATCTTATAATACATAAATTCTTATTTCTGTCAGTTTGTGATATGAGATCATTGCTAGCCAACGCTGTCAAAGAGTATCTGGATTCCTACATCCGAAGACACCGATCGGTAGTGACACTGTATCACAAAATATAAGTGGTTTCAGGTGTGATTACAAGTTGACACCAGCTAAAAAACCACTGGAAAACCAGGGAGCACTGAAAAGCTGTTTCTACCTTATATGAGATTCGTCTTCAGTACGCATTCACTGGGTTTCAAACACAGGACGTTCTGGTTACAAGACGAACCCCTAAACCATTCAACTACTGGAATTTGGTTCAATGACCCATGAATTCCAACTTCTGTCAATTCGACATATATAACACAACCGCCAACCAGTGTCTTCGGTGGGTAACCATTCCCTTATCTAACTTGGTCTACCGCTGTGGTTATGACTTCTCACTAGAACTCAAGGTACTCTGAAATTTTTCACTAATTCACCAATTGGTGTCAACTCGCGATCAAACCTGAAACCAGTAAAATCCCAGGACACCAACACACGTAAATAAAAGTGGGACAAAGTTCTCTGCTGATATGTCATATATTTAATTCATTCATAAAACTATCAATCATACTGTTTTGTATATTCATTTTTAAATTCTAACCACAGATTAATGTGTGATGCATTAATGTTCAGTAGTCTAACTCTTTTGATTTAATCTCACCAAACAAGAATGTGAAGCCTTAAGAAATTTGAAGAAAGACAAAAGCATCGTCATAACGAAAGCCGACAAGGAAAACGTCACTTTGATAATGAACAGAACGGATTATGAAAAGAAGGCGATTGAACACCTATCTGAAGGACCATACTTACTCATTGAAGAGAAGAAGTCCGCCGAATTCTAAATACAACTAAATACAAACAATACAAACCCAAAATTGGAAATTCCCTCTGGTTTACACTAAAACCAAAATCTTATATACCTTCGAGATTCTACGGTCAACCAAAGATACATAAACCCACAGTTCCATTAAGACCAGTAATAGATTTCACCAGCTCACCGACATACAACCTCTCTAAATACTTACTCTCGGTACTACAGCCACTACAAAAGGACACTCAAAATATTGTAAGAAACTCATATGATTTCAAATCGCAAATAGAACACCGAGAAATTGATAAAGAAGACATTATGGTAAGCTATGAAATTAACTCATTATATACTAGTATCCCTATTACCGAAAGTCTTGATATCATTTCCAGTCTATTAGAATCAGATACAACGCTATCATATAGATGTCCACTGGACACCAGTGAAATAATTAAGAGCTTAAAATTCTCTCTAGGAAGTAATTATTTTAAATTTAAAGGGAGTTTATATAGACAGACAAATGGTGTTGCTACGGGTTCACCAGTCTCCCCAATAGTCACCGAGCTTTTTATCAATGAATACGAAAATAACATCTTTTCAAGCATACCCACTCCTAAAATATGGTTAAGATATGTGGATGATACTTTTGTATTACCAAAATGAGATCTACACAATTCATTCCTGGAGAAAATAAACTGTGTCTCTCCCAAAATCCAGTTCACTTCGGAAGCAGAATCAGACGTCGGTGAACTACCATTTCTAAACTGACTAGTTAAGAGAAAGGAAAACGGACATTTTAGTATATCCATATTCAGGAAGAAAACCCACTCCAATAAATATGTGGACTTCATATCATTACACCCCATCAGCGCAAAGATTTCAGCTGTTTCAAGTCTTCTTAAACGAGCACACTCTCTGATAACGGATGAGAAAGAAAAAGAAGAAGGAATATCAAACATTACTGAAAGTCTCAAGCAAAACAACTACCCAAGGAACTTCATCAACAAAATTAACACAGACATTAAGTATGGCCGAAAACGCATTCCGAAAACATGGACATCAACAGTCGTCATTCCATATAGACCAGAGACGTCAGACGACATCAGAAGAGTTCCCAATAAGCTCGACATCACAATATTTTTCAAAACATCAGACACACTTCAAAGCAACCTTGTCCATATAAAAAAAACAAATCCCGAATGATTCTCTGTCTAATTGTGTCTATAAAATTAAATGCTTGCGATCTTGATTAAATCTTGCGATTAAATGATGCGATCTATATCGGATAAACATCTCGAGAAATCAAAATCAGAAGAAATGAACACCGTAGAGCATCGATTCGACCACCGAGAAATCCAGTTGAACCAGAAAAACTTGAAAAATCATCAGCCATAGGTCTACATGCTATAGAATCAAGCCACAAGATTGATGTTGATAATAGTGAAATAATCCAGAAAAACTTCAGAAATCACAAAGAACGTCTAATATCAGAAGCACTTCACATCAAGTGGAATCAAAATTGACTGAGTAGGAATGATGGACTAAAACAGAATCTGACCTGGCTACAACACCCACCTCCCCCATGAAGTGATGAAATCAACACGAATGTGATAAGCAAGTTCACTATGTAAGCACACACTACTTTTATAATTTTACACACTGATAAAATCCAACAGTCTACACTTGATTTTTTTGTCTTTACCAATTGACCACCTTGACAACGAAAAATGACCCCAGACTGATGAACGGTGATCAAGTTAGTAAACTTAGTTTTGATATCATAACAGATGTACTATTACCTTTCTTATTTGGTTCAGTGACCTTCATTACTATTCTGACTTTCTGTACATCCCTTTAACTTGACCTAAGTTTATTTTCTCACCCTTTAACTCTTTGTTATATATCAAATGAACTGTAGTCAAGATTTGACAGAATAGTTCTAAAATATTTGGGCGCCGAGTGAGAAGTAGACATTTGTAAAAAATTATATTTGTAAAATCTCAGCGATATTGAAATGAGTAATTCCAACGTTTCGTTCGGAAATCTGGTCCGAACTTCTTCAGGGAAATTAATCTAAATTAACATAACAGAGGTTTATATATAAAAGGAACGTTTCTTGTTTTAAAAAGCTTTGTCCAGTCATGATTCATAAAACAAGTAACAACAAGTATAATAAGCAAAATTGTACGAGTTGTGATCAAAATTTGACCTCAGACTTACAAATATTGATCTACCTATGTTAAACACTTTAAACACAGTGTGTATGTGTGTGTGTTTGTGTGTGCGGAGAAACAGTTGTAAAACAATGTCTTAACGTCTCCATAAGTAGATATAGACAGTCGGGAAACTTTGACCAAGTATTATTAGTTAGTGATACATATCCATTCTTATTTATTAATCAGGATTCCCTATGCATCAGCTAACACCCCATCTTCATGTCTGTTCAAACTGCTAGTATCTAGAATTTTGTGATTAGACGTATTTTCAAAATTATGGTGTTTAGGATTAGAGTTTAGTTGAACAACCCCGTCAAACTTATTACTTTGTCTTCTTTCTGAAAGTTGAGCTGCTTTATTCCACCTACTGGAGTTGTCAGTTAACTGGACGGCTACGAAATTAGGATACGCATTCTGCTGCAGAGGTTTTGAACATTGATGAATTTAAGCCAAACTTTTGTGTACAAAAGAAGTATGCATAATTGCTACTTCTACCTTTGCCCGGCCGTAGATGGATAGACATTTATTAATTAATGTATTTTGTTTATTTAGTTAAACTATTTGCTTTTCCCTCATTGCTACGATTACTATTTTTGTTACTATTCTCATACTGAATTGTTTCCGCCTGTCCCACTTGTCACTATAAGTTCAAATTATTTTTACAATATTGGATTCTCTCTTATCAAATTTTCACACCTATTATGTAATGTTTTAAATTAGCCTACTAACCCTATAATTACAAACCCCTTTGCAAAACCTATACATCTTATGAATTATTCTATATATGATGTATAGGACTTGGAAGGGGTGTGAAATTATAAGATTTATATGCAAATCGAATAAAAATAAAAACGTTGCTTAATATTGTGTGAAATTAAATAACACAGAATTTAAAGTTTTGCAAAACAAAATTGATTTAGAATGACAAATGGAAGATATACTAAAGACATGTCCTGACAAAGGTGCAGGTGTTGTTGCTATGGTTCCTAAAGATTACGTCGATAAAGTGTCACATATACTTTCCGACAGCAGTAAATTCTCGAAACCGAAACAGGAAAACAAAACGGAATTAATCGAAAAGCAATTTACCAAAGCACTAAAAAGAATGAAGAACTTTACGAAAAGATATTAGACCAACAGGATTTTTAATAACAAGGCTCTATGGTCTACCAAAGAAACACACTGCTGGCCTGCCACTCCGCCCTGTCTTGGATGTGTCCTGATCCCCTTACCATCCGACAGCTAGGTGGTTAGGTGAAATCCTCGAAACCATCAGGGGGGAACTATCTATTCATTTCTTTCGTGACACTTTCCAGTTTGTCGAATATATACAAGATACAAATGCTTCGCATAAATATATATAGTTTTTGGATGTAGAATCCCAATTCCTGAGCGTTCCATTGACAGAAACCACATGTTTCATATGCAAATATATTGAAGACAACAATTTGAAAGCAGGGATACCCATTGCAGATTTGAAAGAACTGCTCTTTAGATGTACACTGAATTTACACTTTACTTTTAATGAAACAATCTACAGACAGAAGGATGGTATTACAGTGCGTTCTTTCTCTCCTTGAAAACTTTTTTATGGCCAGTCTAGAAAATGACCAGTTGAAGTCAATAATGCAAAGCTTTCAAATGTATAAAAAGCATGTAGATGACACCTTTATTATTTGCAACAGTGATCATAATTTGAATTATATATTAAATGCATTTAATGGTTGCCATCCAGCAATAAAATTCATATTCGAAATGGAGAACGCGTCTAGTATTCATTTCCTCGATGTGAATTTATCAAGGAGAGGTAGATTTATAGAAAGCCGTTAGGGAATGGTTAGCTGACAAATTTATACAGCTGGGTACCCACTGGTCGAAAACGAAACCTGATTCCATCACCTCCTATTTACATTTGGTACACATGTAGTCCTAATGCAGTAAAGGCGGAGTTAAATTTTCTAAGAAAAGCCCTAATGGAAAATGGATTTCCCTCACGGTTTATAGACAAGAAAATACAGTCAAAACCTATGAAATGTGACTAAACCTCTGCAACCAAGAAAATGCTGTACATGAACTTTGAACTGAAAGGTGACTTAGCTGCCGACATCCTTAAAAATAGGTCTCAAATTCTCGGAAAAGCGCATTCCCTGTTGCATCGTTGAGAATGGCCTTTGCCATTCGATCATTACTGTTCGATAACCTGGAGGTCAAGATCCCACAGTTGTCCAACTCTATGTGCGCTTATCAATTCACCTGCTCTTGTGGAGCTAGGTATATCGGTCGTTCGACTCGAGTTTTGTCCAATAGCATACAAGAACACTACTCTGCATGGTTACGAAGATGCTGAAGTGGAGCAATAAGAGGCGCGATCACTGAACATCTAATCGATAATGATCACTCTCTGACTACAGCCTCAACTTTTAAAGTCATCTAAGAGGCGAAAAATAATTTGCCCAAATTATAACGTTTCCAACTCATCTGTATCAGTGAGCCTGTGACCATCGAATTAGAAAAACTAGATCTCTGTCTACAGAAAAAGTTCGTTCACCCCCTCCCCAACTCCCGTGGTCTTAATCCCTTTGTGTTAAAGTATGGTGATCCCTAATAACATTTTTGCTCTACTTATTTTTCGTTTTTCGTCTTCTTTATTCAGTTTGTACACCCTTATTTTATTATGTAAATTGTTACAATTACTATTCTCACCATGAATTGTCCTCGGTATTATTTCACTTGTTCTGATTGTCATTCTAAATCAATTTTGTTTTGTATCGTTAACCTCTATGTTATTAAATTTCACACAATGTTACGTAACGTTTGTATTTTCATTAATCGTTTTGCCGCTTGACATTTAACTATGATTATATTCACATATATTTTAATTACATATTTCAAAGCATTATTATTTTATGTATTCATACCTATGACTCAATTCCCTCATCTGGTATAATTTCTTAAAAAATACGCATACATGACAGTTTGACATGCATCATTACTAATATGTGGTGATTGTTTACATTTTACGGTTGCTACAAAGGTCTGCCGATAAGTGACCATTAAAGGAACTCACTTCAGTTTATGTAATTTTTTCTGACTATATATTTTTCTACTTTTCTGACGAAACAGCTGTCCAGTACTCCAAGGTTTTCCAATGGTTCTCTAACTAATGTCAGCTCACGATGAAATCCTGTAAACCAACCAAATCCCTACAAACCAACATTTGAATATGTATGTATTTTGATGGTTAATAAAATCCGAATGATTCTGCTTACACAGGTTAACGCTCAGAAAAATCTTGTTTTGATATTTCTCTTAAACACACTAGGATTATTTGAAATAATTTATGACGCTTCACAATTCATTTAGTGGATGGTGACTAGCAATGGAATTTAGGATGTGCATTTCATGCCATTTGGGACCCGTCAGCTGGATATACCTGCATTCCCCGGTGGGTGATGGTTTGACCACTGTGGCTCAAACCCAGTGAGCATAGTTCCAAACACCAAAGCGTTATCCATTAGACCACTTGGGCCACTCTTTTGCAACGGCATATATTAGTTATTCTTTTTCAAGAGTTGTTTTGTAAGCATTAGATCTGTTTATACTAGTCCGACTACGGATCAATATCAGTTAGAGAACCATTGAAAGCCATCAGGGAGTACTGGACAGCTGTTGCATCCACCTAGTTTGGCAATCACCAAGGGGCCATTGAATCGGCTCCAGTGGCTGAATGGTATACGAGCCTGCCTTGTAACCGGGAAATCCTGGATTCTCACCCCAGTGGGTCCGTACTGCATATGGTTCTCAAGCTAGGATGGAACAGCTGTCTGGTTTTCGAGGGTTCTTTAACTGATATCAATCCATGGTCAAACTCATAAAAATGATTTATTCCCAATTATCCTATTTTTTCTATCTTATTGCATTTGAACAGTAACACTGTGGAATATACTTAACCATCTTGTTATCTGTTTACCTATGTCTATTGAACTTTCTTTCGACCTTTATTTATTCATATTTCCAGTCACAAATTGTGATTCACGATCATACTAAGCGATACTACCTCCCTGTGGTTTCTTTCACTCAGTGTAACATTTTAACACTCACACACACACAACAAAGCTACTTGCTAGTTCATATTATAATTCACGTACAAGGTACGGTTGCACAGCTATGAAAATGAAGTCATCACAAGGAGATCTTTGTTTTATGTTTTAATGGGAATTATTATAACCTATGGGAGATTATGAAAGTGGAATTTAAATTAGCAAAAGTTAGAATACCTAGGCTACTAAATCCCTTCCAAATGTCCAGATGGTCAAAATTGCTTACTTCATAATGTGAAAATTCTAGTATTCATTCTCGGAGGGGTCATGGGGGATGGGGAAAGCATACTTCTGTGAAGTCTTAAGTTAAGACAAATAAACTCTATCCAGTACCTGCCCGACTTTCTATAGTTATGTAACTGATGTCATTTAGTGTTGAAATCTAACTGCCTGTTCATCAATGATTGCGCTTTGTGTCTTAAGCTTACCTGACAACAATCATTTCCCTCCATCCTCCCCGTCTAATCTTCTTTTCCCTACTAAACCAGGAGATAAAATCAGGCCTACTGCAGGGGTTTGATTGACTTCAATTTCGTTCACGAACTGCCTGACATCAGTTAGGGGACCAGTGAAAACTATGAAGGAGTACTGAACAGCTGTTCAGTCGTAGTATGAGAATTCTCAACACTACGCACTTATAATCTCAACACCAGGGATAGAACTCAGGACCTTCAGGCTACAAGAGATGAACTCGTTAACTATTCAGTCACCGGGATGAGGAATTCAGTGACAGGTCAATGAATTCTAACCACCAGTCTATATCATTGGCGAGTATCTGCCATCATGATATAGTATTAGCCGAAGACAAATAAGACAATTAAAAAAGGGATAATGATAATAATAATAATAACAATAGCTATTCAACAAAAAGACGCTTTTATTTCTTTCGGGATTAAATGTTGGCTTGTTTTTGTGGGTTTTTGTTTAAAATATATTTTAAACTAGGTAAATAAACTTTTATTAATAATAATAATAATAGTAACAGTGGTATTGGGGGAATATGAATATCAAATAGACAGATAGATGGATAGATAGATAGGTCGGTAAACACATTGTTAACTGAAAAAAAAGATTGAAAGTAGAAAGAACGATAAACAGCTGTTTGTGTCGTTGTTGTAGTGGTGGTGGTGGCCAGGTATTGTTGGGTAGTAAGTAAGTAGTACATAAATTATTAGTGTAAGGTAATTCATTCACTAATATAACACTTCTCATTGTAAAACGTTAAATATAACACTATGGGAAAAAGATAAACAGTGGGGAAAAATGAAAAGGGGATATTGTTTATTTGTTTTAGTTTTACTATATTACTAATAGTGACAGTAGTAGTAGTAGTAGTAGTAGCATCCCCGTTTAGAAAATAAAACAACACCACAAAGTAAACAGGGGAAAATGCAGTGAAGGCGAACATTACATAGGCAGGTTGGATAATGAAAATATATGTATATATTTATTAGGGTATGGTGCATAGTTTGACATAAAGAGAGAGAGGTAGGAAGACAGAAACATGTGCTGTCTATCCGTCTCTGTGTTTGTGTGTAAGAGTGTGTCTATTGTCTATCATCGATGTTTATAAACAGCAAAACAGTCAATTAAGTGCTCAACGACTTATCATCTATAGTGTTTAGTGTGAATGGGTGTTTGAATGAGCAGGTAATTAAACAAAACCACGAAATTGACGAAAAGTTATGAAATTATTTTGGATGAGCCTAAACACAACAATTATAAGGCTGGGGAAGAGGGGTTGGTTGGCGGGGTGGAAACAGATATGGGGCTCATCTAAAATTGTCGAATCTACCGCTGTAAAATGTTTTGTTTTAAAAAAACACCTTCAATAGATTCAATGAAGGTAGGTTAGGGGTGTAGGACAGAAAAGGTTGTAGAATAATGGTGAAGGAATAGTGTTCGTGTGTGTGTGTGTATGTATGTATATGCACGCAGGCAGGTACTCCAGTGTTCCACTTGTTTTTTCCATCTTCTGACATTTATCGTCTAACATTCACACAACACACTTATCATCAAATATCGTCAACATCCTCCTCAAAGTATGCTGAGTACAATACAATATTCTAAGCTAAATAAAGCTGGAAACAAATAAAATGATAGAATGAATGAGAATGAACGAATAGGGCTTTTGCAAAAGGTGTAAAATGAACAATAAAAAGCATTGCAGAAGGTGATTCCAATTACTTTTCTTTGAGTAAAGTACATTTCATATTAGTAGTATATTGAAGTTGTTTTGATATTTGAACTGGATGCATTTATTCTTCTTCAGGTGCTAGACTAGCAGTTGGCTTACGAGAACGATTCTATAAGAAAAAAAGAAATAAACGGTAGGCATTTATATTCAGTGATATTATTCATTAGTATTGCTTTATTCCTTAACGTTCATGAGTGGAACTCTGAACTCCAAACTTCAGCTTTGAAGTGTCAATAGCAGTCGTGTTATTCCTTTTTAAGAGGGTTGTGTTGCTAGCCTCACATCCAGCCTTCTCCCATTCACTTGGCTTACTACTGGCTAATCAGGGAGATTTAAGAATGCGTCGGCTGGAAATCGAATCGGTATCACGCATATAGTTGGCTAGCATTCTACCACTGTGCTACTGACGCACATATTCAGTGATACGCGCGGACCTGGATATCACATGGCCACCATTCATAGGTGCTATCCTGTTACTGCACCACGCGGGGACTTTTGCCTGCTGGGTTTCCCTCTTGGGCCGGTGCACCCGTCCCTAGTCGACCAGGACAACCCGTCCTCCGACAGGTCATCCATATCGGCACCGTGCTTAGCGTGGACGCTCGATCAACATGAGCACCCATGTGCCAGCACTCCCGGTCCCGCGAAATTCCACACTCTGGCCTCCAAGTAGCTAGATTATAGGCGCACGCCCCACGCCCAGCCGACAGTTGCTCTAGGGACTTCATTTTCCGTGCTAAAAGAACACCTAGAGGTGTGACCAAAGATATTATATAAACCATCAGCAGTTCAATATTTGCCCACATGGTCCAAACAGGTTATAAAGATACATATTGACAGATCTTTTTTTATCATCTATCGGGTTACAAATAAATAGCCAAAAACGTCCAAATTACTGAATACTCCAAACGTAGCAGAAGTTATTGCTATTTACTTAAAACAGCCGGAAGTTGATAAACAGGTTCAACCACTACTGCTACCCTGGCCTGCTTTGGAACTAATATATTCCAGCATGATTTTACATGGGAGAAAGGAAGAGTGTGCACAGCTCTATTCTAGAACACTTGATCGACCCCTGTTACTCCACCAACCCTCACCATGATTTGAAGGTCATCCACCAAATTCATGCTAACTTGCCGTGTTCTCATCGCTACAAGCTTCTAAAGGTAGTGGAGGTTTTGGACATTGATGAATTTAAGCCAGACCTCTGTGTACAAAAGAAGTATGTATAATCGCTACTTCTGCCTTGGCCTGACCGTAGGGGGAAACACACTTCTTTATTCATTCGTTTATTTTGTTTATTTAATTAAACTGTGTGCTTTTCCCTCATTACTACGATTATTACTATTATTACTGTCCTCACTATTCTCACTTTGAATTATTTTCGCTTGTCCCACTTGTCATTCTAAATCCGAATTGCTTTCACAATATTGAATTCTGTCTTACTGAATTTCACATCATGCTGTGTAATGTTTTAAATTAGCCTATTAATCTTATAATTACACACCCCTTTCCAATATCTATGCAACTTATGAATTATAAATATTTGATTTAGATTGTACACTAGTAACTAGTGTTATATCTAGTCCATTCGTTTGATGCAGACTGAACTCTATCAATTAAGTTTGCCATGTTGTCAACATACCACTAGGTGGCTTACCATCACGATGCCGAATGCCTGCAACTATCTAATATCAACAGTTCAAAGTGTACAGTAGTGGGGCAAGCCACCTAGAATGATGGCCGCATTTCAAACTTGACTGATACAATTCAATCCGCACCAAACAAAAGACTACACACATTCCAATCAGTTACTCAGTTATATCCAATCAAAATAGTAATAAAATGGCTTATCAAAAGGAAATTGGATCAACTTCTTAAAGATCTATACAAACTTAAAACCAGACAGTTCTACAGATAATATTTTGTCCGTTAACAAAATTAGATATTAATCCTCAACTTCAAATTTTTGTTGATGCATATAGATTTATAAAGGAATCACTGTATAAACGCCTTTAACCCATTGTCAATAATGCTGAACATTGAATTGTTTGTTTATTCCAAATGACCTCTATTTTGTAGGAGACAAGAAGGCTGTTGCTGATTAATGCTATACTGGTTGGCAGATGAATGGAGAAATAAAGTCAGAAGTCTAATTATACATCCTATTAACGTTTATTTACATACTTTTCACTTGGTAATAATTGTAACTCTTATTATCAGTTGAAGAATATAAAGTTGTATTGTCCAACCGTTTTCTGTTGTTTCGCATCGGTTACAGCTCTTAGAATTCTGTGTATATAAGGCTTAGTCTTCTGAAACCAGTGATAGGTTCAGGATCTTTGCCATCTGGATATATGACACCCATTATGTTGCATAATCCACAGGTATGCTGGTGTCCCAAAAATTCTTTACTAACAAAATATCTAGAAAGTGCGTTGGTGGCACAATGGTTAGGACGCTCGCCAACCATGAACATGGTCCGGGGTTCGATCCCCGCCCGACGTACTCCTCTACCTCACTAAGCCAGAAATAATGCTGGTAAAGAGGAAAGGTTGGGCATGAGGCTAGCGAACCCATCCTGTAAAATTAAACGCTGCTATAGAAACTTCAAGCCACTTGCTTGAGGTCCTATGTTCCACTGGGAACGTGAAGGAGAAAAAACATAAATCATTTTCTGCACATATGTCAGTATTCTTTAAATGATCTTTCTTAACCGCAAACCCAGAATAAACGTGCATCTTGTTCTCTGTCTAAGCCCAAATCTTCGCCTCTTAACCGTCTGATGATATAGTACAAGACTGATGAATAATACTACATTAATTTACCGAAAAAATCCTCGCTAATGCTGAGATAGACCTTCCAAATGGCTTACAAAAAAACGTAACAGGTTTGAAGTATTTGTTTGAATTTTTTCTCTTTACCAAAACATTACTTACTCCATGAGCAGGTGCTCCAGCTGGTGCAGCACTAACACCACGAGCTGTTGAAACAGATGAACGATTTTTAGCTCTCAACTTTTGTAAGGCTTGTTCAGCTTGATCAGCACGTTCTTCAGCATCTTCAATTTCATGTTGTATTTTACGATATTTAGCCAAATTGATAGCAGCAATTTCTTCAGCTTCTTCAACTTGTCGTTTATACGTTTTAATTTTACCCTGTAACTTTTCAACTAATTCTTGCATACGATCATGACTCTTTTTATCTTCTTCAGCCTATTGAAGAATAAGAGAGGGGAAAAAAGAGGATTTTCTTGTTGTCAAAAAGACGTCTATATTGTCAATAAATTATGGAGGAAAAAATAGCCACAAGTTTCACCAGTGTTAAACTCTCTACCAATCAAATTTTTTGGGATAAATATCCCACAAGTTGCTATTTGTTGAAATTTTTTGTTTATCTCTTGATTGAATCGAAATAACCAGTGTCTGCTGTCACGTCAGCTCCTAGTATGAGCCTTCCGACGGAGGTTTAAGATAAATATGATACTACTTAGTTGGTTACATCCAGGTTGACGAGTCCTAAATAGGACGAAACGCTCGTCTTTGATTCTACTGTTAGCTAACTCCAACACAGTAACAAAACCCCTTATATGAATTACTCAATAAACGATATAAGAACGACACTGATTTGTTTAATAAAAGAGAGGGAGTTAGTTACAGGATTTCAGCTTGAGCTGACATAGGTTAGAGAACCGCTGAAAAACCTCCAGGGAGTACTGAACATCTGTTTCGTCCTAGTTCGGGACTCTTTAGGGTTGGACAGAAAAGAAAGGTTGACTGAAATTTGGCTATTATAAATCGTTGAAACATATGCAGTATTATGTTTACATGATTCATTCTTATAAAAAATAAAATTTAAGGATATAAAAAAATTATCAAAATATACACATACTTGTAAACTAATTTCTTTCATTCGTCTATCAACTTTGCGTAAATTCTTTTGTGTTTCACCATGTCTACGTTGTTCAGCTTCTAATTCAGTCTCCAATTCACGTACACGTTGTTCTAATTTACCCATTGCTTTACGACCATTTTTCATTGCACCTGATTCACTGTCTTCTAAACGAGCCATAAGTTCTTTCACCTTAATTAATAAATAAATTCATAATAAAATAATTCATTAACACTATCCATTCAAACTGTAAATATACGATAAGCAAACTATTTAAACTATACTTAATTTTGATGAACTACTATTTGTTCAATGGATTACTTCGCCTCTTTCAGCGATCGAGTTATGATTGAGGATGAAGAGACATTAGTCTTTCCCTCCCCCTATTTTAAGCACCTCATGTGACAGTGTATTTGTCTAACTCTCCACCCACACATAACGAAGAGTATTCCTACAAAAGTGAAAGAGCGAATGGAAATTTCAGTTTATCATCACTGAAATTCACTCAGAGGAGATAGAAAAGTATGTTGGATATGACTTCCAGGATCCGTAAACGATCAATAAATTGGTTCCAGACACCGGTAACAATGTGAATTTAGCTCCTAGCATCACTTTCCTGCCTTGTGGATCAAACTTCAGGTCAAAGGTCCTGAGAGTAGTCCCTTAATACAACCACTCAAGGATAATGTCTAACCTCTATTAATCCCTCGCCCTCCCACTCATGGAGCCACAGTAATAAAGTAGGCAAGAGTAGATACAAACTGTTCAACTATAATGAAATATAAGGGGGTGAGGGAAACAAACAAACAGTTGTGATATGCTTACTTGTATTTCAAGTTGTTTTCTAGCCTTTTCAACATGTTGTGTATGCTCTTGTTCTTGACGAATTTCTTCAAATACACGTGCACTATCAGCCATTGCTTTCTTCGCCCTTTCATCAGCTTGTTTAGCTTCATTAGCGGCTTCTTCAAGATCAGCCTATATCATCATCGACAGAACGAAACAGTGAGATTTGTTTTATACAAATAGGTGGAAAGAAAAATGATATGAAAAGTAGATTTACTAATCTAAGCCAATTGAAGGTCACGGAATATACACATTGGATCATAGGAATTATTAAAAAGACGGTTGCAGCGAAGAAAATTTTCTTTTCGACGAAGTCATCAACTAGGCTGTACATTCATCTATTTGTGATAAATGGGTGGAAAAGTTCCAGAATAATTTCCGGTTAAGGGCTAAATTAATAAAATTACAATTAGGAGTTAAAATGCCATGATAAACAAGGCATAGCCGAGGCACTAGCTATCCAAAATCTCAAACTCACGCTATGTATCCAAAAGAAATACGTCCAACTACTGTTCCTGGCATGGCCATCATAGACAGGTAATTCTTTTATTAATGACCATCCCATTGCCTTTCCTATCGAAACTTCCTGTTTATTCACGTTAATTTTCAGTTTTTCTTAATCCCCATTTACACTACCGTATTTTCATATCTGAACTTCCTGTCTATTTTTTCATTTTATTATTTCTACATACTTGATGCCTAATTGCATAAACAATCGTTCGTCACATTGGTTGTGATCGCACCAGAATTTTTATCGAAACATCCTGTCTATTTTTACTATTTCTACATTTCTAACTCCCAATTGCACAACACGTCAATCATCTCAGTAATTATGATGCTACTTTGTTTGAGTTTTATCCGTCCCCCTGGCACTATTATTATTATGGCATTTTAATTCCTAATTGTAATTTTATTAATTCGACACTTAACCAGAAATTATTCTGGAACTTTCCCACTAATCGAAGATGTGGCTCATTGACTTATGCACTAATCTTCTACACAGCATATCCCAGTTTCGAATCCATTCCCACCAAACTTCAACCTGAACGACTCTGCGTAGTACTATCATCAGTGACATAAACAATAAGTGTAACTCATAAACTGATTCGTGACAAACATATTCCGGGTAACTGGGTTCAAACATCTGAGCTAAATAATTTTTTAAATTCGTTTACGTTCCCAATGGAAGATAGGTCTTCAAGCTAGAGCTTTTAAGTTTCGATTTACGGGATGGAGTTGCTAGTCTCCTACCCAACCTTCCCTCTTTACCAGTTTTATTATTGGCTTAGCAAGGTAAAGCAGTGCGTCGGCGGTGGATCGAACCCCGAGCTAAATTACTGAATAACATAAATGATATCCTCTGTAAAACAGGCGACTCTCACAGTCTTGTGGGTAACGCTTTGGCGTTTCAATTAATGGATGCTGAGTTCGAGCTTCAGTTAGAGTACCATATAACACTGGAATTTCAAGTATATTCAGATGACGAGTCCTAAAAATAGGACGAAATGCGCATCCTGAATTCCACTGTTAGTCAGTATCTACTAGGTTACTTTATATATGTACTCAGGTTTAGATGATTTCATTTTCAAAAAACAATAAACAGCTTTAGAGGAAAGTTTTAAAAATAGCTCAGTTTTCTAATCTGTTACTTTGACTACAAAACTCAACTGATAATTACATTTTCAATGAAATCGATTAGGTTTTAAGTGTTTTCTAGATTGTTAAACTGAAGTTTCTCTATATATTAGAATCAATAGTTGTAAATGATAAACAGAACTTCTAGATCATTTTCAGGGAAACAATGATTACGTAATATCATCGTAGGGAAAGAAGCTACTGAATACAAGACGAGGAAAGAAGGTTATAATTCTAAGAAGTACTCAACAAAGACCAAAACACGCCTATTTTCAGAATGGATCAGCTCAATTGCAAATAATGAAATCAATACAAGAATTGTCATCTTCCTAATGTCGATTATATTTCATGCGGGTAAACGATGAAGAGATTTTGATTAATTTTAGTATGAATTTTTCACGAAAGTACGTCAGTTAGAGAATGATTGAAAGCCAGTGTGGGTGGCACAGTATCACGAATCTACAGAAGAAGATAGAATTCACAAGTCTAGCGATTTTAAACTGCTTGTTCACTGTGTTCTTAATCTAAAGATCCTGGATTTGTCAGTGTACACTGTTGAAGAGTTCCGACCTGGGATGAAACAAATACCCTTGTCATCACTGGTTTTCAATACTCATCTAACTAGAGTCGTTTCGTGTTAAAAATATGACTTGAAGTCAGAAATTTAGTTTTATCAGAGGGAAAAGCAAAGTTTCTGATTGGAAATAGTTCGTCTGATACCATGCGAATGCCATCGTAATCATCAAGTGTAGAAATCTTTTCAAGCTGCGTTTTTCAACAATAAAAAAATTAAAGATTATAAAATAGGCTAGCATTAAAAGTATTTACATGCACTATGAATCTGCATAATTTTAGTGCATCTTAACAGTTGATGTGACAGAAGGTCTTTTTGTTTGCGAACAGTGGTTAGGACCCTTGCCGACCATGCACACGACCCGGGGTTCGATCACCGGCCACGGACGCACTCCGCTACCACGCTAAACCATAAATAAAGCTGGTGAAGAGGAAAGGCTGGGCATGAGGCTAGCAACTCCATCCTGTAAAATAAACACTACTGCTACAGAAACTTCAAGCCTCCAGCTTGAATCCTTATGTTCCACTGGGAACGTAAAGGAATAAAATAATGATAATATAATGATATAAATTAATAATATATATCATCCAAGATAAAGGGGAAAGTAAGCGTTATATGTTTCAGGCTTAATCATTAACTTACTTGCATAGCAGCTAAATCAGCTTCAAGTTTACGTTTCTGTGCAGCAAGTGATGCTGTTTGTGTAGACATTTCTGTAGCACGATCAGATGCTTCAGCTCTTTCAGATTCAGCAATTTTTCTACTACGTTCTGCTTGATCTAATGCAATACGTAATTCATCTAATTCACCGGCTAGTACAGTTGCACGACGATCAGCTGCTTGGAATTGTTCACGTATATCATCACGTTGACGTTGTTCATCTTCTAATTGAGTTTGTAATTCACGTACTTGTTGTTGGAATTTCTTAACATTTTTCTCTTGTTCAGCTCTAGCACGATTAGCACCGTCTAAGCTGACTTCTAATTCATTTATATCTTGTTCAAGTTTTTTCTTAACTCTCATTGCTTCAGCTTTACCCTTAGCCTCAGCTTCTAAACTAGCCTGTTGTGATTCCATAGCTCTTTGATGATTTTTACGTGTTGCTTCAAATTCTTCTTCTTTCTCAGCTAGACGTCTATCAATTTCTTGACGTAACTAATATGAAAATATGAAAATTAATGACTGGGATGAGAAAATTTTCAAGTAAAATAAGTATTTAATAAAATAATAAATGACTAGTTTCCATTTTTCGGTGAACTAGTCAACTTTTCAAATTGTTCCGTTCCCTTCTGCATTACACAAATGTATGCAAAACCATTTTCAATCACCAACCGAAATCCGCTAGAAAATATTAAAAGGCATGAATATACGTGACGCTAGAGATCAATTTTTGGGCTCATCGTCGACACGCACACTCCAATGCGTTCGAATCCAGAGTCTTACGGTTACAAGTCAAGGTAGTAAACCACTCAGTCACTGCGACCTGATTCAATGGCCAGTCCATGAATTTTAACCTCTATCAATTCGTGATTTTAGCACAATTGGCATCAGCCAATGCTATCAGTGGGGAGTATTTGTCCTCACTCCTGGCTTCGTGTACTTCACTAGTCACAACTTCTTCCTAGAAGTGCAGTTAACTTTTTCCTGTAGCTGGTTTGTAGGGATTTGATTTGTTAGAGAACCGCTGAAAACGGAGTACTGGATGCTGATGAGTCCTGAACTAGGACGAAACAGCTAGTTATCTAGTACCCTCTGGCTTTCTATGGCTCTCTAAATGATCTGAATCTGTGATCAAACTGGAAACAAATAAAATCCCTACAAACAAACTCTTGAAAACTAATTGTTAAGGTCGTAGTGCAAAGTACTGAACAACATGAGCAACTGGAAATCTTTGATTTCACTAAATAGTGACTACCAGTTGGATCGAAGCGATCTACACACCTGATACTTGTTTCTTTTGTTTTTGGCCTCCTAGCTCACCTGTGGTGTACTATCTTAGACTCAAGTCAGAGGGATGAACCACTTCAGATTATCTAAGTTTTAACCAACTCCTCTGGTGAACTTCAAAGGCATAGAATAAAATTCATCATACATAGATTACATATTCCACTGTAAAAATTCCACGCATTAAAAAATTGTTCCTGTGTATTGTGACACAATGGCTAAATAATAACACTTGTTCTTTAGGTAACTTGATTTTTTTTAATATGATCGCTGCAGGATCGGTGAAGTTAAACTATCATAGCCAAAGTCAAGATCTGTCAAAAGTTAATCTTCAAGAACCAATCAAATTTAGAGAACGCTATGAAAGGTTATTCCAAATTGGATCATCCCTGCCTTTTTGGATCTGCTGAGGGTAGTTATAGTATCCTACTTATTTTCGAGGTACTTTTCTCTAGGAATCTATACTCTTATGTAGGGTTAGTGTTAGGGTTAAGGGTGGGTTAAAGAACAGTGTTAGGAATATCAACAGATGTTAATGTACCATGATTGACAGTCACCTGAATGAATACACCTGCCGCACATGGTGGCATGATTTCTCTACGAATTATCCTTAAAGTAACTGAGACACGACAAAGTTTAACAATAGCATCCCAGGAGTGTGAACGCTCCAATGACTTTGAAAGCATGCTAGTCGTTGACTAACGACATCTGTCATTATCACAGCTGATATATCAACGCTATTCACCATCTTAGGAGCAAATTTCACCCAGATCATGTTTTTAAAGACTGTTTGGACAATGTGTTAATAGCTCGTCAGGGTTAGGATTAGGGCTAAGGTAAGTATTGGGGTTTATCATTGTTAACCATGTTAGTTGTAAAGCGGTTGTAAAGAAACTACGAAATGATATCATCTCGCGAAATTTGTCTTCTTAATGCCTTGTTCAAATTTATCAAAGGGACTAATTGTTTTAACACTTTTTAAAGATTTTGCGACTCCTTTAGCATCTAAATTCTGATTGGCTTTTTAAGGTCACTTTGATTTTTGGTTAAGATAGTTTAACTTCACCCTGAATCTAAAAGTGTGCAAGTCTGAAGAGATACAATCTATAGTAAAATTGGTATCTAGTCCAACTTATTTTCAAGTGAAGTGTATATGTGAAGATTTATCAAAGATCATAAATGCGGATAATCAATTCGTTAACTAAAATATCTCTGAGTCATATCAATTTGTCTGAGTAGGCTTGGACAAGCACAAACAAGAATATGTTCACTCAAGGTATCATATATATATAGACTAATAGGCTGGTCTAATTTTGGCTTTTCAAATTTTGACTTTGAACGTAAACAGTATGTCGCTAGGCTAATCAAATACATTGGAATAAATGTGTTTAAATACAAATTGACTCTCTTTTTTATGACTTAGCGACGTGCTGTTTACTGTTAGGCCTCAAAAATACTACGCTCATTATAATTCGTACATTACGGATTGTAGAATTGAATCTTTGTTTTTCCCGTCGATTGATTGGACCGAAGTGCTCGGTCTCAGGTTGACATGTCGGCTCCTTGTGCAGATGCTTCGACGATGTCCGGGCATTTAGTTAGTATACAATTGGTGGATGGTGGCTAGCAGTGGAATCCACTGGATTCCACTGCTAGCCACCATCCACCAATTGTATAATTACGGATTGTAGTTTATGTAAATAGCTGATATTAGAATATTTAGAGTCAGTGGATCAGTAACTCCATCTGCTGGCTTAAATTAACAACCTCGTATAGTCTTGAAAGACATTCAATAACTGACTAGCAGTATAACATCCAAGTGACTATTTACCTTACAGTCACTGTAATTAGCTAATCCACAGAATCTAGTGTAATTTATTTCAGCCAAGACACTCTGGTAAAGAGTCCCAAAGGATGCGAAAACACGAGTGACCTTCAGGCGACTAATCATAAAAATAAGCGACTTTCGCACACAAAATGACGTATATTTACAAGAAAATGCATGAAAACACACATTAAACAGGGCATCTTTCTCTGACATGACTTAAAAGTACGTCCAAGTTATTATGAGGAGTATCAGTTGCTAAGTTAGACTACTTTCTGTGCATGTATTCAACGAGGTGACTGAAGATGAGCTGTTTTTGTAAACCGTTTATCTCTCTTATCCTGTTGTTCAGTCTTCCGCAAAAACCTTCGCTTGAGTTACTGTGATTTCCACTAAGAGGACTGACAACTACTTACCAGGGAAATGTGGATAATAAAACAAATTAAAATAAATGACATCAACTCTAACTGTACCCCTAATCATAACCCTAACCTTAATCATAACCATAATTACCTAAAGGTAAGCCTAACCCTAACGAGCTATTAACACATTGTCCAAACAGTACTTAAAAACTTGATCTAGGTGAAATTTCCTCTTTATTTGGTAAAGGGTGTTGACATTTCAGCTATAATAATGACAGGTGCCGTTAACCAACGACTAGCATGCGTTCAAAGTAACTGAAGCGTCCGCACTCCTGGAACGCTATTGTTGAACTTAGCCGACACTCTTAGAACAAAAATGTCTGTGGCTGCTGGTCAAAATATTCATCATAATGATTTGTCATGAGAAATTTCAAGCAGTACTAGATTCTTCGATGTCTTTTATTTGTTATTTATACGCTCGGATTCTGAGTGATTGTTATAATTCACACTAAATTTGATGTCAGTGAACATAGAGAAGACAGAGGAGATGGAAGTAACTAACCAAAAACTCCAAGCGCCAGCCACATACTGTTAACGCAAGAAATTTGAAAGACGTCACTTGCTTTCCATATGTAGTCAGCTTCGTTTCAACTACAGGCATTCATTTCGGATTAGGAAGTTAAAACTAGTCCTGGGAAGGCAAGATTAACCTTCTTCATTCTGAAATCAGTTTGTAAATCTGATGCACTCAGCATAAACAACGAAATTCAAAATTTCGATGCTAGTGTTAAGTCATTCATTTCTTCTATATGGGCCAGTAACTTGGCCAGTGCGTCACGAAAATCATCTCCAAACAGGCTATTGGAGACTTTTATCAACAGCTCCTTCGGCTGCATATTGAAGATCAAATAATCAGCAAGAATTAGCAACCAAGAAGCTCTGGGAACAAACCAGTGAACAACTTATTGCTCAACAGATATGCCGAAGAAAGTGGAGATGGATAGGACAAACTCTGAGGAGACATCGCACGCCAGGTCATCACTCGAATAGAAGCCGAATTGGAAACACGGAGTTAGGTGTTGGACCGAGGATGACATGGAGGAGTTTATGCAAGAGGGAGAGAGATGAGAGCCTATAGGCAACCGTGGAGTCCGCTAAAGAAGACTGAAAAGAACATCAGGAAGTTGAGATGTGCTGTTGAAGGAAGCCCTATGTTTAACGTAGAATTTAAAGGAGCGATAATGTAATATACTTGACGTCATATTGTTTCCACGTTACTCCGCTGTATCTAGGGTTACTGTGTTAGGGTAGTGTTATGTATTATGAACTATTCGATTGCTGTTTGTAATCCTAAAGTTTAAAAATTCATGCTGATTCTGATCAATATTTTATACTCTCCCAAAAAGAATTCTTTTTAAAGGAGACACCAGAACAATCTTGGTTTCATTATAAAACACTCCAAACATTCTACACGCCTACATATATGTATATGCCCAAAAAAGATGAAAATCAATTTTTTTTCTAACCTGACTCATTTCAAGTTGAGCACGTTGCACTTTAGCTTCTTCTTGTTCAAGAGCACTTTCAGCTTCTTCTAAAGCTGCTTGAAGTTCTTCCTTCTCCATTTCAAGTCGTCTTCTAGTCTTATCGATTTCATGTACTGAACGTCCACCTTCACCCAATTGTTCCGTAAGATCATGAATTTCATCTAAAAATTAAAAAAACAGTGTCAGTGATTAGCTTTGTGAAAAAAATAATTAGTACTTATGATCTCAAAGTTATATCAAGTTTTTAAAAAATTCGCTTGGCGGTATGTGCATATACGAAACAATGAAAAAGGTAGCTAACTAAAATTATGTAGATACCATCGTTAAAATAATTTTAGGTGGTACTGTGATGAGAGTTAGCTGCAAGCCGAAATTGCAGACAAAAATTTACGTCAATGTTACGTCTCGAATTTGGGCCAGGGGAAAAAACAATAAGAAAGCTTAACTTTGAGGAAATTACCAACCAATCACGGCAAACATAACGTGTGCAAATACGATTCGCAGATATATAGCTTAACTTTCTGAGAAACGGTTACAAGCAGTACAGAATAATCTTCAGCAAGAAAACAACAAATCAAAAGACGTTGCTTCTCCACTGACAATAATTTACATAAAAATCTATAAATATCTGTTGATTTTGTCAATAAACGATTTGTTGCCTGGCTTTTGTATTCTGTCGTTACAGTATGAGTAGTCAGAAACCATTCATGTAGATCATTCGTGGCTAGACTGAAGTAATTTATACACTGGATGGCCATTTCTCTCGTTTCAGTTTGGGCTCACCAACTGTATATATGGTTAGACTAAGCTTAGAAAACAGCTTTTTACCTCTAATTACTCAATCAGTGAACGAAAGACTCAATTCTAATGATTCACAGTTCGTGAAAGTAGCAACAAGCACGAATTCGGGTAGTCTCATCATGCACACAGTTGAGGACCTTTATCTTAAATGAGCGAAATTGCCGTCCCATTTTTAGAACAATTCGCTCTGGCTAGCAAGTACTAACTTTTGATTGCACACTAGTCAGTAACTAGTGTAATGTGTTTAGTCCTATCTTCGGTGCAGAGTGAATTCTATCAGTCAAGCTTGCAATGTGGCCACCATGCTAGGTGGCTCGCCATTACGGCGCGCTGTGAAATGTTAGTATTAGATGGTTGGAGCCAACCGGCAGGAAGCTTTGGACCTGAGCCTGAATAGCTTGGTGGTAACGTCTCTGACTGCAGCACTGAGTGACGCAAGTTCGAATCTCAGAAAGGACATGAGTTCCTTCAAGGTTGCAGATACGCCTTGCTGATGAGTGCCAACCAGCACGAAACCTAGGTCCAAGGCTTCCTGCCGATTGCCTCCAACCATCTAATAACAAGTACTACTGTTTGATGTCATTACTTTTCAGAGAAAAACATTCTGATGTGCAAATGAGAATTCGGATAGGATTTCAAAATAGTCAAAATTGAACGATAAAACGATAATAACAGAATTGGGATGTTAATTTGAAGAAAAAAAGAGACTCCAGGTCAGTTGATAAAACAAGGAGTCGATAACCCTTGAACTTACGCTTTAAATTGTGTCATGAATCAACCTCTTGTCTGGAATATTCTCATTATCTTTCCGCTTATTTAAATACTATTATTATTTGAGCTTTTACGAGTATGATTATTGAGAGTACTAGTCAGCCGTCTCATCCTAGTTTGGGATTCTTCACAGTAAGCACCCACTGGACTTCGAACGCAGAACCTTCCGGTTACAAAACCTGCTCATGAACCATTGATCCTCTGGGACTCTATCCATGGCAAAACCAGCAACCAGTCGAATCCCTACAAACCAACTCTCGATTATTTAATTTTTAGCAGAACAGTTATTATTTCATCTTAAATTTGACTTTCATTTTCCCATAAATGAGTAGATTGCTATATTTAAAACATTGGAAAATGATTGCATGGAGGATTTCGTTATGAGCTGACATCAGCTAGACAACCACTGGAAAACCTGGGAGTACTGGACAGCTGTTTCCTCCGTCCTAGTTTGGGACTCTTCAGCAGTACGCACCCACCACAGGGGTTCAAACCCAGGACCTTCTGGTTACAAGGCGAGCTCGTAGACCATTCAGCCACTGGGACCCGATCCAACGGTTCGCGAATTCTAACTTCTGTTAATTCACACAGCTGTCTAGTACTTCCAGGTTTTCCAGTGGTTCTCTAACTCATTTCAGCTTATAATGAAATCCTCCATACAAACAAACAAAATTCCTACAAAACCAATGCTTGAAAATTGGAAAATGACTCTAATGTTTGAACAAATCATAGAACAGAGAAGATGTGCAGCTCAGATGAATGCTTTCAATGTGGCTGCATTCTCTTAGATATGGACATATTCAACATGTGAATGTCAGTTTAGCTATCTAGTGTGTGGAGAACTCAACCAGACTAAAATACATCTGCTTACACAACAAATCTTCTTCTTTATTACATAAATTATATATTAGAAATTTATTTAAAGAGTATTTACCACTTAAGTTTTTATTTTCTCTACGAAGTCCTTCCATTTGTTCATGAACTTCTTCAAGTTGTGCTTTCAATCGGAAGATTTCTGTTGATTGACCACGAGCATCACGTTGAGCATTTTCTAATTCAGCCTGTTAAAAGAGAAAAAGCAAATTGATTGGTGTGATTTTTTTGAAAAAAAATGACTACTTATATCTAATTAAATAAATTGTCGTGGTTCTAATTTCCTATTCCATTGAACCCTTAAAGTGTTAAGCTACTGTCATTCTAATAAAGTAGTTCACCTTGTTGGTGAGACTATCTGAAATAGCTGTTGATTTGATAGGCGACAACTGAAATTAAAGTGAAAATCTATGCGACCGCAGGACTTGAACTGGTCTCCTCTGAATTATTAGTCCGTTTGTAGAAGACTCGGTTACTAATCAGGTTAGAATCTCAGTGCAATCATCAGATGTTGTGTGAGTCACTGGTATATACCTTTATGTTAATCCCAAACCCATGATAAAAATATCACTCAGCCTGTCTGTCAGAGGTTATCTAAGATACTCTCATCAAGTAATTAATGATCAACTCCCCTAATTATAACTCAGTTCACTTAGTAGAGTGGCAGTCGGCTAATCCGGAGGCAGATGGTATGACTACTGCTCATTATATAAATAATATTTATTCGGATGCAAAATAATTGAATATTTTGCAGACCAGAAGACCCACCCAACAGCAAAAGATGACAAGATCAACACCATCCAGAAAGTAAATTGCATCAATTATGATAAGCACAGTATTGATCAAAGTGGGCGTCACCGTTGACTCTAAGTCCAAAAACATAAACTACCTAAGAAAAGACGCGACATGCATTCTTCCCATACCAATGCATATAGACAATTACGGACACTAATTTGACCGGGAAAATTAGATATTCTAAACAGTGCAACAACACAAAAAGTAATTCCAGGGAATTCTTAGAAGCCTGATACTCATACTGATCGTCGATCTACAGACATATTACTACAGATTTAATTTACCGACTAATACAGAATAAGCCATGTGACAGATCAATGGAAACGACCAATACTTGGACCTCTTCTATTTATTCTGTGCATCAATGAGTTATCTCTGCACACCGATTCCCCTATGGTCATATACGCAGATAACTTCAAAATTTGGGGAGAGCTGAAGGGTGACAGTGATACGCTCACGTTGCTTGAATACCTCAACAAATTGTTAGAGCGGTCCAAAGAATGAATGCTCCCGATCAATGTAGCGAAATGTACAACCATGCGCATTGGACACACAAACATCAGCCCCTACGAACTGGAGGGAAAAAAACTCCCATCACTTTAGTAAGTCACGACTTAAAAAATACAGCACACTGTCACGCGGTGGCTGCACGTAGTTTCAGATCGGTGGCACAGTGGTTAGGACTCTCGCCGACCATGCACATGGTCCGGGGTTCGAGCCCACGCCGGCGCACACCTGATATCTATGGTCGGCCTGCAAAATTTGGGCTACCGATATCCATGCTGAAAATTCCATACTTGTACCAAAAATACAGTTTGGAATCAAGCTGTAAATCAAAAAAAATCAAAAAAAAAAATCCTTAAGGGCAATTCGTAGAGCATTCACTAGAATCACTGGAGATATGTTCACCTCCTTATTTACATCTCTGGTGAGGTCAACACTGGAAAAATGTATCCAAGTAGCAAGTCCTTGTCTCAAAAGGGACTCACATATTCTAGAAAGGGTTCAAAGTAAAGCAACACGTATTATTCGTGGCATGACTAATTTATCATACGAAGAAAGACTAAACAGTTTGTATTGTTTCTCCCTATCATACCGTAGGCAGAGCGGAGATTTAATCACAATGCTTAAAATTTTAAATAATGACTACGGACCTGACTTATTCTCTCTTTTCCTTACCACCAGGTCGGAACACCTTAGAGGACATAGCAGGAGAGTACAAAAGCCAAGGAAAACCCATACTGCTGTGGAGTACTGGTCCTCACACTGAGTCATGAACTCCTGGAACTGAGTCCCAGAAGAAGTGGTGTCTGCAACCTCAACTGACTGGTTCAAGAAGGGTTTGGACAACCACAGAAATTTACTAGAAAAGGATTAATATAGGCTCCAAGCCTTCTATTCACAACCAATAAATCTGAAATCTGAAGTGACTGTCTGAAGATACAATTATAGATTGTTTATATATTCCCATAAGGGTAGATAGACCAGAATCTCTTGAATTCTTAAGTATTACATATAGGCTACACAACAAATCTGTTATGCTTACTTGTGAATCAGCATATTTCTTTTGCCATTCAGCTAATGTACGATTAAAGTTATTTTGTTTACGTTCAAGTTGGCTAGCTAAACCATTGGCTCGCTCAACATCAACCATTAAATCTTCCAGTTCACCTTGTAGACGTGCTTTAGTCTTTTCTAGTTGACTACATTTTGATTTGGCAGATTCAGCTTCAGATTCTAATTCTTGTATTTTAGCATTCATTTTACGTTTCAATTCTTCAAGTTCTTCAGAGCGTACATCACCACCACCACCACGAGCACGTAATTGTTGTAATTCGCCTTGCATTTTTTGCAATTGACGTTGTAAATCAGCTTTAGCTGATTGTTCTTCTTCAAGTGTTTCACGCAATGAGTCTAAATCACTGTTCAAGTTACGTACTTCACCGTTCAGTTTAGCTTTCATCTAAAGAATAAAACAGAGTTGTTATTATTTCAATATTATGAGAGAAAAAAACCCTAAGTAGAATAAACATGCTGGCGAAATCTTGCTAGTCAATAAGAGATTGCCGAAATTAGTCTCAGGAAATGGTTCCCCTTCACATAACTTAAAACTTAAACTATCACTTCCCACTCCTTTGGTGTCAAAGTTTGTGTTCTCCTTGTTTTTGTTCTACATCTCCTGAAGTCCGAGCCACCATCGGTTACTACCAGTGAGACTATGACTAAAATATGCAACTATAGCACAGTATGACACTGATAATGAAATTAGCAGTACAAATAAAAATAATACTTACATCTAGCCAGTGTCACTGGAAGGGATAACTACTCTAGGTTGGAGTTGAAGACCATAGTAGGCAGAAGGATTTAACAAACATTTTATCGAACAGAGAGATTGGATTGAAAATTTCTATGCGTACTGTCTCAGCTTTGCTTAGTAGTTGAAGACGTACAAACCTAGGGAATTGAGTTGGCACTTTGTACAGGATTGTAGTAGCTACATGTTTATCAATCTTTTGTTCCGTATCCCCTAGATTTCCCAGCTAATATGGAACTCCTGTCTGATTATACGACTCCTTTAACTAACCACGCTGGACAACTCTCAAGAACGCGGTGGTAGGCTTACCCAGTCGGTTTAACTATGTAATTTTCCTTTAATTTTGATACCCGGAATACTCAAATTATACATCAGTGACTTGACTGTTGGATAAAAAAGGTCACATTGAGTGCATGTACATTCGCAGCTGTTCACTGTTTCTGGAACAGTAAAGGTAATTCACTTCCAACGATTAATTCTTTCTCCTCTTACTTTTCCGTATCCTGCTAGTTATTTACCATCGATGACTGATGTGGCTTTTAGAGTTAACTCAGCGTATAAGTCAGCTTCTTAGCTGTGCAAGCCGTAGTCCGTTTCAACCTAATAAACTGTTTAGAAATTGTAAATAACCTGTCACTTTACAATATAATTTACTACAGTGCCTATAGTTCTCTAAACCCTTGGTAAGACCATTCACTAATAGCGTAACGACAGAAGACAATGGCCAGGCAACAGATCGTTGATGGAGAAAATCAACAGCTTTTATATATATACATTTTTGTGTACATTATTATAGGTTTTTGTTAGCAGAGGAACAGTGTCTTCTGAATGATTCTTCTCTCGCTGAAATAGATGTCCAACATCATCTATAGCGAAGCATATTATACAGACGGATCACAAGGTTGATTTCAACAATCCCTTTAAGCCGATATATAAAACAAGGTTGGGCCACATACTTAGATTCATTGAAGCCTTAGCCATGAAAAGGCAAACCTGTCTCATGTGTCCAAAAGCTATTTGTTATCACCTTCAACCTGCCTTGGTAATCCAATTTAGAACCAAGGACCAATTTACGTCATAATATTTTCAACCCCTTCTTTGCCTTGTTTTTCTCTTTTCTCTTTTTATCTTTCTTACCCACACCTTTTGCGGCTCCCTACCCATTATCTGTGACCTTGACCTGTACACAATCTGACCTGTATTGTAATAATGCATACCTTCTTGCCTTCAGTAAAAACTGTGTACGACAAGTACGTGTGTGATCAGAATATCCGAAATGTGTTGCGCCAATACATTACACGTTTCAGATAAACTACGTCTTCTTATTATGTCAAAATTCATAAAGGGAACTAACTGCTTTAAACTCTCGCTGAAAGTTAATCTGTTATCTCGATTTGTGACCGTTTCTTTGATGATCAGACCATATATCTGAGAATCGTATACGCCCACGCAAAGAATTGATGTCTGCAGCATTTCCACTAGTAGAATTCAAGGATACAATACTCAATAATTCAATCACCTTAACGATAATCTGAAGACAGTTCAGAAAGGAAGTCTTTTCAATACATCTCCAAACGGAAGTAATTTGTGCTGATTTCTTTTAATAAATTGTTTGATTTTTAACCTTGATTAGATTTTTATTATAGACAACTGACATTATAACTGATTGTGTGTGGTCTGTTTTGCCTAATAACAATCCTGAGAACCAATCAGATGGGTATGCTTTGTCTTTCATCACGAAATACTTTTATCACCTATATACCAGTTTAAAGCCATAAAAACAGAATAGATGTCTCGTGTCACTGTAATTCGTTTCAATTGTTTCCTCTAACAGACACATTTACAATCAGACCGATTAGTTGGGCAGTAAATCAATGAGTAAACATCCGGTTGTGTATAACTCGCTGGAATTTATAACCTTCAATCTCTTTGGCCTTCTGTCAAACTCTGGAGCGTATACTACTGATAAATGGGAACAAGTAGTAGTAATTTATCGAGTAACATAGTTTTAATTTCTTAGGCATGTCATAAATTGGTTCAATACAAACTTGTTCTTTTAGAGATGTTGACTACAAATTGCTCAGCTATTTTTTTTAGGTGTTTTTGAGAAGTGATGTCAACCAGTGTCAAATATTCAAAACCATCCAAAAGATATGAAATTTAAAAAAAAAATACGCATAGGATAAACGTATTAAAAAGGTATCCATGTATTCTACTTACTCGGCTTTCATCTTCCAAACTATGACGTGCTTCTTCTAGTTGTGAGCTAAGCTGTTGTTTAATTTTGCCTAATTGACTCAATTGGGATTCAGCTTCTTCTAATTGACGTTGTAATTCAGAGACTTCTTGACTAGTACGTGATTTACTCGAGCTTTGTTCATTTAAGTTGCGATTAGCTTCATCTAATTTAGCTGAAACTTCTTGTAATTGTGCTTCCAAAGCTTTAACAGTCTTTTCAGCGTTTAACTAAAAGAGAAGAAAGCAGGTGGGGTAAACATTTCATTACATGGTATTTACAAAGGTATAAGTATTATTATTAGATGGTCGAAGGCAATCGTCAAGATGCCCTGCTTGTTAGCAAATGTCAGCAATCTTGAAGGAATTCATATCCCTTCTGAGATTTGAATCCAAGTGTGACGGGATAAATGTTTGGGAAACCCCATCCTGAACAGTCAAATGGCAGTATTTGTACTTATTTGGATGTCCCAACTAACTTTGTAAATATTATCCATTTTTTTCCTATACTGTATATCACTGTTCTGATATTTGCAACATCAAATGTTGACTTAACCCTGGTTAATATTTCTTTGTTCTTGTTCAGTCTCTAATTTCTAATGCTTTTATTTCTGATTATGGGACATATTAATAATGGTGTTGTTTTACGATGTGACTTTGTTTAAATGGATTATGGTGACTGTGACCTTGAACTGTTTGTGTTAATCGTTGGTATGTTTTTCTTGCAGACACAGTTTTCATCCCATCTTCTTGGGAATACTCTACTTGATTGTAAGGTATTTTTTTTTGTGATTTACGTGATTTACGTGAAAAAAAATTTTAAAAAATAATCGTCTTTCTATTGTCTCTGCGTCGTTTTCTAACTGTGCATCTCTCATGGAAGTTTTGGACAACAGCTATATATATATATATATATAGCAGGAAGCAAAGATTGGTTACCTGCGTTCAGACCATAACGAATTGATTTAGGTCGTTACACCAGGTGATGGTAAGTCACTTAGCATGGTTGCTATATTGCAAATCTGACTGACAGAATTTGGTGTGTACCAAAGGAAGGATTAGATTCATACTTGTACTTGCTACTTAGTGTCCAATCAAGTGATATAACATGCAATATAACACGAAAAAATTGGTTATCCTATACATCTTGTAAAGAGCTATACATCTAAATGAAATGATTAAAATGACGCATTATTTAAGAGTGCAGTTCAAGGGCGATATATCTAATCTTATACTTAGCCTCGAGCAGATAAGATCTATTGGACGAACCTTCAGTACTTCAGAACTACACGTCAGTTACTCCGCTAGACCTATACTGATACACTGTATGGAAGATAAATCATTAATGATGGTCACATCAGTATATGTATACAAATTTAACTGCTCCTGAATAGCTAGTTATAAAGGTTGAACTCATTCTTAAATATGCACCAGTTTGGCTTGGAGAAGAAGTAACTAAATCAATAAATAGTGTTATCTTATCTAATAGATACTGAACACTGCATCAAAATAGATGAGTCATTTACAGCACGATTACGCCTATCAGCCACAGCTGAAGCTAGAGGGATCAAAATAAGAACCAATCTATTTTGTGTACAAAAATACCAATATTCGTTCTCTTTGTTTACCATGGCTTACTGTAAGGTCATCGGGAATGTAGTCACATCAGTTTTCATGTGTTATTGTACCCTTCTTACTCCTTTTAGTCTTCTTCCCTTCACATCACTATTACCACCATTATTTTTCATGAAGCTCAACTTCTCTCCGTTATTTAATTACAGTTCACCTTTTGACCACTTTAATTTCTCATTATACTCGTTATTTGAATGGAGGATTTCATCATGAGCTGCCATCAGTTAGAGAACCATTGGAAAACCTGGTAGTACTGGGTCCTGGGTCCGAACCCCTCTGGATGCGTACTGTGAAGAGTCCCAAACTAGGAATAAACAACTGTCCAGTACTCTCTGCAGGTTTTCCAATGGTTTTCTAACTGATGTCAGCTCATGATGAAATCCTCCATCCAATCAAACTAAATTCCTACAAAAACCAATGCCTGAATATTCGTTATTTGCCAGTTCTGGAACTTATATTCAGCATGTCCCATATGTTTGTTCATATTTTTGTGGTAGGCATGCTTCTCTCACACCTGTGAATATGACTTGTCCTCCCCTATGTCAGTTATATATATATATACGAACTAGTATTCCATCATATACCTGTACCACATTAAAGTTATTGATATAATTTAGATTGGTCTTCAATGGCTATTTTTTTTCCATCACGTTCCTAGTGGAACATAGGGCTTCAAGCTAGAGGCTTGAAGTTTCTGTAGCAGTGTTTATTTTACAGGATGGGGTTGCCAGCCTCATGCCCAAACTTCCGTCTTTACCAGCCTTATTTCTGGCTTAGCAAGGTAAAGGAGTGCGTCGGCTGGCGATCGAACCCCGGACCACGTGCATGGTCGGTGAGCGTCTAAACCACTGTGCCACCGACGCTATTATATTCCAATATTCACAAACCATTCAACTATACAGACTGAAGAAGTTGTTCAAATTACAAGTGTTCACACAAATATTTTTCTTGTTCTCTGAATAAAAAGGATTATAATATTAATGTATGTTTCATTCTCTGAAATTGGATTAACTACTCACCTTGCCCTTCATTATACCATCCATTTGATTATGTGCATCATCCAGTTCAGCTTTAAATTGACTGCGCTCCTTTTCAGCTCTAAAAAATAAAATTTTACGAAAAAATTGTCATATTACTTAATTTATTATTAGGGCCTAAAATGAAATGTTTATATAATAATACTTTAGTGTATGCTAATGACAAGAAATAACAACAACAAAAAATGCTGCCAGGTGACGGACCAATCAACAATTTATCGACTAAGGAATGTTGAAATGGATTGGACAAATGCTGAGACTAAAATTACGCAGCAGGAGAACCCTTAGGGAGGACAAGAGAAAGGGATCGTCTGAGAAGAAGATGAAAACTCATGTTCGGCCACGCTGCCGTCTAATAATAGGGATTGTACAGAACATGGCGAAACGGAGATGTACTTCTGAAACCCTATCTTCTACTCGGAATATAAGCATAAAACTTGGACACTGTGGTAGAGTATAACTCCATTATGGATAAGATTTTATTTTGATAAATCACAGAGTGTTGTACAGTTATATTAACTGATGACTTTTCAAGCACAAACTATTGCTCATAATCATATCAAGTTCCCAGGGTTAATGTACATTGTGCTCGAACCTCTTCTGCTGTTGTCTTACCTGTTGAACCTAGTGCTACTTCTATGTTAGGAATGACATCCTCTGGTTTTAATTTACTCACCGTTACATTGAAATTCAGTCCTTTTTCAAGTACTTTTATCTCACTAGAGTTTAGTTCCCTTAATGAGAGGTTGATCACCCATTTTGTTCTGTCAAGAGAGGATGAAACGCTGACGTCAGTCTCATTTATTGTGCTCTTTTCTTCCATTAGTTTGTTGAATTTTTTTATTCGTGTGGTTTTTGATTTTCTTAAGGCTGATTCTCTAGCTTTTTCGGATGTTTCAACAACAATTACATAATCTTGGTCACTGACCATACATTTGAGTTTCTGTTTGAGTTTTTCGATTTCATTTAGTATATTATTTAGTTTCACAGTAATTCGATGTAGTTCTTCTGTTAGACATAATCTACTGAGATGTTCAGCTGCTGATGATATTTTCCTTGAAGTAATTGGAGTGCATATGCGCATATATTTTGGAATTATATAATTTTTTAAACATCGACTATTAAAACTCCGATGGTTTGTGAATTTTGCTTCTGTTTGAGAAAGTCGCGTGAGTTTATTGGTAAGCTTCCTAGTAGGAAGACCACATGTATTACTGATATAAGTATAAAACTTGGGCGCTGTGGTAGAGTATAACTCCATTATGGATAAGATTTTATTTTGATATGATTATGGTATTATATGAGCACTGATTATGATTATGAGCAATAGTTTGTGCTTGAAAAGTCATCAGTTAATATAATTGTACAACACTGTGTAATTTATCAAAATAAAATCTTATCCATAATGGACTTCTACTTGGAACCCAAGGGAATAATCAGAACATACTGTATGAAAGACTGAGTGAAAATCTTGAATAGTTCAGAGATAGATTAAAAACTAATTTGGACACGTATAAGCACACGGAGACGCGCGGCTGAAACCCTATGTTCCTCTAGGAATTAAAGGATATAATAAAAATAAGCACATAATTGGTTGGTAAATCAGGTAATTAGGTATTGAATGTTGACCATCCAGGGGGGCAGTTTGAAGTATGTGTTACAATACTCCAAGTCTGTGTGTACCTGGGCAAGTATTAGTAGTTTTATTAGAATTAGGATAAAAGCTAGAAATACCATCAATCCCTGAATTCTGACAATCATTCAGATACACATAACATGATATAAGATGTTAGTTTGAAGTATTTAGGATTTCAGAAATCGACAGTTTGAAAAAGACTCGGTAGATTGATCGAAATCATTCATACTAGTGTTGACAGATTCACTCTGTATCACCAGAATATCTATCGTATTAACTGTTTTATTTCTATATTCTCTCTTACTCTCATGATATCTCATTATATTATCATTTCGCATCTGCTTTCTTCCTTCACCACGTGTTAGTAGTGCTTCAAAGTATGGTACTTTGAGCAGAAGCAGTTCTGTGAAAAATTCTACACTTATTATCTGTCAGTCATCAGATCTATTCACCCCAAAATATGCTAAAACACCATGAAATCTGTCTTCTCCAATACCAGCATGGTTTTACAAAGGAGAAAACAGATGCCTCCGCAGCTCTATCTCAGAACATCTGATAGATTCCAGACACTATGCTACACCCCAAATAAACTTTAAAGTCGTCTACAGAATACGAAGCAGTCTTCCTAAAAGTATACGAGTCAAACTTCTTCAAACTTCAGAAGCAATGGCGATTCACTTGATAAGCCATAAACTCTGCATACAGAAGAAGCTCATTCAATCGCTACAGTTGCAATGGACGTAATCTATCTTATTACCCGACAAGAAAATTCTACCTAATCTCTTTTTTTTTCTGTCCCTTCCTTAGTATTATTTTGTCTTCTCAATTGTAATATTTTACATTTTCAACTTTCTTGTTCTCTGCCTCCACCCGATTTAATTTCTGCACCTCACTACCACTTTAATTGACCTGACCAACGCTGAATTTCTAGTCATTTATGTTACGTCATCCAATTTATTCGCCCCGCTTTAGTCCTAATTTAAATGGCATTATTATCTACCCCACTTCTACTTAGTCTCTACCTGTAATTACCTCTGTCGCTACCCTGACCTAAGTTGAAACATTTTAGTCAATTATATTACGTCATCTAACTTACTAACTCAATCTTACTTTAGATGCTGTCTAATTAACCTCGCTTCTATATGAGATCATCCTTGTATTACCTGATCAATTATCTAATTTTGACAAACCTCATGTACACACACACACACACACAAATAATTGTATATAAATGCGATTCGATTGTACAGCTATGGGAATAGATTCCCCGAAAAGAGTCTATTCGCTGAACGTCTTCTCTTTTTCATAAGACTCAATTGGGATTTTTAAGCTACTTCTCCAATTCTGACGATTAGGAAGAAGAAAATATTCACAAGCATTCAGTTAACAACAAAATGTACAACACAACACTGTTGATTAATACTCATTCTTTTCTTCGACATAACTGTTTGAAGAAGAAGAATAGGGAGAATCCTGAAAGAAATTAGGCATATTTAGAGATGGATAGTGGGCATTCAGGTTATAGTTGATTTCCTGTGATTTACAAGCTGACGTTTATCAATAAAAGTCAATGTAAATGGACTGAACAGATTGAAGTGGCTTTCAGAGTTGCTTCAGTACAAATACCAAACTGTCGGTTACGAACCAACTCAGGGTGATTGTGAATATGCAATTTTCGGGGCCAACATTTCCTAATCCCCTCGAGCGGGAAGGCAGCGTAGCTGACCAGTCTATGGAAACACATAATCTTTGTTAAACTGCATTTCGCCAGCAGTATGGCTTCACCCTCAGACTTCCAATATATTATAAAGAACTTGCACTATGACAGTAACGATTTTCAGTCTCACCGCTATTCAGACATTTTTTTGACATGGTAGGACCTTCAGTCAGTGTAGCTAGCTGACTCAGTGAGATATACAACCTACACCACCACATTAAGGTAACCATTACTGACCGAATAATCGATTGAAATGCATAATTTGCCTTCGAAACTGTTGAAATCCTCTTCAAACTACGCTAAAGTCCACAAAGTAAGTTTTATTGAATGAAAAAGTGAAGTAATAACACTGGAAAATAAAAGGGCTTACTTGGCTTTAGCTTTATTAGCTTGATCTAGCTGATCAGCAATTTCACTAACAGCATCATTTTGTTTTTTACGCATTGCTGCAATAGCTTGTTCATTTTGTAAACGAGTTTCTTCTAGATCACGTTTCAGTTTCATAAGTTCAGCTTCACGTTTCTTTGTTAAATCAGTTTGAGCAGCTGTAACACCATCTTGTTCTTCCAATCGATCAACAACCTCTTCCAGTTCACTTTCAAGCTTAAAGATAGATTTAAAACAACATCAATTAATGATGCACTAATATTTTCTATCATACAGCAGACAGATGATTGCGTATGTAGGATTCTAATGAAGGAAAACCTCTTTTCAAACGCTAATCTAATCACCACTTGAAGTCAACTGGTGGAAGATGACTAGCAGTGGAATCTAGGATGCACATTTCGTCCTATTTGGGACTAACTCATCATCTGGGTGTACCCGCATTCCGTGGTGTGTAAGTGATGGTGTTCCCACCAAGTCTCGAACCTAGCCCCCGTTATTTCAAGAGTAATCTCTCCGAAGAGTTATCCACTAGACATAGTCGAAGTGTCTACACAAGGAGTCGACATGTCAACCTGAGATCGAGCTCTCCTGTCCAATCGGCAGACAGGAAAATTTAAAGTGAATTAAATCTAATCCCTACTGTTAAAAAAAGTGAACACACAAGTGAATTACCCTACGGGTTACAAGGGAAGCATTTTTCTGGTGACTTTTGCCGGAAGCGTTGTATTAAGGACGCTTCACATATCAAGATACGTCATCATTATCTATGTTCACTCATGTAGAAAATGAAAATGTCGACATTTTCCAAATATTACAATGGCAGTATATATAGTCAAACCCTTTGTTCTAATTCCACATAAAAATCAATTCAGAATTAGGAACTGCAGAGGCGGTACCAAATTAAACTAGGTCATCCATGTCGGAAAAATGAAATAGCCAGATTTCAGGTCATTCTTGCGTTATCGCGTTGACGATTTCTTCATTAGGCTACTTACAAATTTCTATCCATCAAAGTGTATCGTTTTTACTGCCATTTCATCAAATTGCTCTAATCTTCTAACTACCATAATAAGTCGCAATCTGTTATTGATTATAATATTATTATTCCCTCGGGTTACGCGAGGAACATACGGCTTCAACAACACATCTCCACTTTCATGTGTTTTCTCCTGTCCTCTTCAGCTTGGTCCAAGATTGACCATAATCTCTCATCTCTTCCTCGCACTATCCCCTCCATGTCACCCTCACACCGATGACCCACTCGTCGTTTCCCATTTAGGTTACACTCGAGAGATGACCTGCACTGCGTGCGATGTCATTCGATGATTTCTTCAGTGTATGCTAGATCCATCTGCATTTACTCCTACATATTGGATGAGCAATCGGCTCTCGGTCGGTTAGTTCCCCTTCAGAGTTTGTTTTTACTAATTCTTTTTGGCCATTTGACCTTCATTATGAAACCAGCGAAGGAGCAGCTGTTGATAGAAGTTTGCAACAGACTGCTGGAAATCCTTTTCACCAAATAGGGACAACTACGGGTGTCTATTTCAGACTTACTTGAGAATTGATTGATATCCGTCAGAGAAACATTGGGAACCAGCGGGAAGTACTGGATGGATGTTTCGTCCTTTTATGGGCCTCTTTAGGAGTAAACACCCATCACCCCACTATTAGGACTCGAACATGGAGAACTTTCAGGTTACGAGGTGAGCTTATTAACCATTAAGAAAATCGGATCAGAATCCGATCGTGATTTTCAGCTCCATCAACGGTCAGTACCATTGACGAGTATTTTCCTGGTATCTAATCTGATGAACTTCACTAGTCACCACTCTATTACTTTGTGTTCTCTCTCAATACATGTAAACATGAGTTAGATTAAACGTATTATTTCACACGTTATGTATACGTAAGTGGGAGAACAATTGTTTGGTATCATTTACTGTTGTACTGATGTCATATGTTTTGTAATCCAGAAACAGATCATGTTTTGAGACAAGTCACCAGTTTGTTTCCTTTATAACTAGACTCATCCGTCTGTGTCTTCAGTAGTAACTGTGGTAATGAGTAAATCTGTAGGTAGATTAAGACCTATACATGTCAAAAATTTCTTGTAGATCCAGTTAGTTATACGCTAGGTGTTGAAATTCAGTCAGCAAGAATAACCACTTCATCTGGCGTCATTCAACTGTGAAGAGTTTTAAGTACTCACATTCTAACCCAATTGATTCAATGGTCAACTTTAAACCCTTGGAAATAATCCGTATTGATATCCGACAGAACTCCTATAGGACGACATACCGACGTAGTTGTTCAATCTTGATCTATCGATCGGGTGTGCTCATCCAGTGCTCATTCAAAGCTTCAGCATATTCACTTCAAGATGCAGGTCCTCTTTAATTATTATAATCGGGAGACAAATAATTCAAGCTTATGATATTTGCATTCAGGTTGATATTTAACATACATATAATTTTATAAAAAAAGGTAAAATTATAATGACCACAGTGCATACCTGTTGTCGACCTTTCTCTGCTTTAGACCTAGCTGCACGTTCAGCTTCCAAGTCTTCTTCTAATTCTTGAATACGTGTTTGAAGTTCTTTAATCTTTCGTTGTAACTGGGCGACTAAACCTTGTTCATCTTCAAATTTACCGCTCAATCCACCAATTTCAGCATCTTTACGACGTAATTGTTCTTCTAAATCACGTTTAACACGTTCAAGATCATCAACTGTTTCTTGTGTAGCTTTTAAATCTCCTTCGAGTTTACGTTTAGCCTTTTCAACATCACCTCTAACTTTTTGTTCACGAGCCAGATTCTCTTCCATCTAAAATACACATTTTTAAAAAAAAAATAATAAAGGGATTAATAATTGTACAGACTACTTATAATTTCAGTTAGTAGACACTAACAATAAAACATACTGACAAAGATATTTTAAATTCTGAGTTGAACTGTTATGCACTCATTATGAGTTCTTAATTAGGATAAGGAATACCGATTGGAAAATTACTTTTCCCTCAGGCTTTTACAACTTCATAAGTTGGATTTGTCGGAATCTAAGACAGGTTTCATTGCGAAGCATCGACAAAGTCATTGGAAAAGAAGCAGTATTGTACTAGCTCTGGAAGGTTGACTAGTCAGTACTTTAAACTCAAACAAGAATCAGCTTCGCGATCCTCAGATAAAGATTAAATGTTAACACATTCACCGATTAGTGCGAGGAATTCTGACTTGAGACTAGTGTTGATCTGTGAAGCGAAGCTGCAATAGATTCGACGGTTTGTATAACAGTTTCATTATCAAGGCATCAATGTTTTTTGTTATTAAAAGATAGCAGTACTGCGTCGGTGGCATAGCGGCTAGGACGCTAGCCGACCATGCACACGGTTCGGGGTTCGATCCCCAGCCGAAGCACTCCTTTACCTCACTAAACTAGTAATAAGACTGGTGAAGAGGAAAAGTTGGGCATGAGGCTAGCAACCCCATCCTGTAAAATTGAACAATGCTAGAGAAACTCCAATCCACCTCTGACTTAGCGAGGTAAAGGAGTTCGTCGGGGGCCAGGGATCGAACCCCGGACCATGTGCATGATCGGCCAGCGTCCTAACCGCTGTGCAACCACCAGTTGAACAGATGAAACTAATTTTTATTCTTAGCTGCATAACACGGTACAGACTATTTGAATGATATAATTAATATCTTGAAATGGGTATTACCTGTACAACAGAAAGTGGTTGTGTTCTCATTAAAACTTGGGCTTGAAATTTGTTACTTCAAATACCACAATAGGGACTACCAAGCTACCAGATGACAGTGAAGTATTTTATAAACGATTGATTCTAGGTTTCAGCCGTTGAAGAATCCTACTTACTACCCCTTAGAATGTCATGTACTCTCATAAAAGAAGTTTCAATGTATTCATTCATACAAAAACCTTTCATCCACTCGTATAAACACCAACTTACTTCATCTAAAGTTGATTCAAGTTTAGCTTTCAACTTATTCAAATGATTAACTTTATCTTCTTCAGCTTGTAATGCTTCTTGTGTACGTTTATTTTGTTCTTCTAAATTCTTTTTATCTTTATTTAACTTTCCAATTGTTTCATCTTGTTGTGCCATTTCTGCTTGTAATGTACGTATTTGATTATCTTTAGTTTGTTTTTCTTGTTCAGCTTTTTGTAAAGATGATTCTAAATCTTCAACATCTTTTTTCAATTCTTCAATTTCAGCGCTCATTTTCTTTTTCACTTCAGTTAAATTAGCGGCTTGATCTTCTTCATCAGCTAAACGTTCTTCTAATTCTTTAATTCTTTGTTCCATATCACCACGTTGTAGGACTAATTTAGAGATTTTCTCCTCTGCATCTGCTAGACTGTCTTGTTCTGTTTGTAATTGTAGGAAAAGATCATTTTTCTGTTGTAAAACAGTGACATTTTGTTCTTCTAATTCTTTTTTCAATTTTTCTAATTTTTCAAATTCTTCTTTTAATTTAGCTAATTCTTCAGCAGCTTTTTTCATTTCTTCTTCTTGACGGGCAATATTTAACATTGGCTTGACTTTTGTGTACAATCTCCACCATGGCCAATTACGTAACACTAAATATTTACGTATATTACGTTGCATCAGAGTAAGAGCGACACTAAATAAGGTATGAAGGGGAAAAAACAAGAGATAAAGATTGGTAGGAAACATTGGCTAGACATTGTAATCTGAAATTTGCCAGTGGTAAATATTCTCAAACCTTTGCATGAACAAATAGTGAAACACAGCGTCAAAGATGTATTCGAATTCGTAGACAAAATCAAAGATATTAATATCAAGGATAAAACTATGATACCTTTGGATATAACATCCTTATGCATAAATGTACTCCTCCCTATGGAAACCCTAAAAGAGTTGTTGTTAAGCTGTACCATGAATGTAAATTTCAAGTTTGATGGCACACTTTGCTGACAAATGGAAGGAGTGGCATGGGCTAACCAGTGACTCCCATTTTAGCTGATTTCTTTTTAAGTAAACTAGAAAATTGAGCTTTGAACAATCTTATCAGAAAGTTCTCATTTTATAGCCAATATTATGTGGATGACACCTTTACTCCTTACTATAACGACTCGGATAGGAACACAATAAGAACTCAGTTCATTAAAGTATATTCTGCTATGAAATATTCACGTGCGAAGAGGAATCCCAAAATAAAATTGCCTTCATAGATGTCCTTTCTTACAAGAAAACCAGATGGTAGTATTAAGAGAAATTTGCACAGGGAAAGCACATGGACAGGACAATAAACACATTTTCATAGCTTCTTTCCTCTCCATTACAAAAGAAATTTAGTAAATACCCTCAGTCACAGGGTTAAAGCTATATACTCAGAAGGGGTAATTGAAGATGAACTAAGGGTTGTATATTATACCTTGATTGAAAATAGCTTTCCCGACAAATTTATCAAGAAACACATGGCCAAGAAAGCAGAAAAGGACTACTCTCCTTTTTTAAATAAGAAACCTTTATACATATGACTGCAATTCAAGGACGATATACCTGGAGAAATAATCACTAACACGTTAAGAAAATGTAATCAAAGAACTTTTAATGCTGGCAAATTACAAGTCATCATTTCTAAACGACCGATGGTGATCCTTTAACTGAAAGATGAATTACCTACATTAGCCACCTTTAATTACATCTACTAATTCAACTGTGCTTATTGTGGAGCGAGTTATATTGGCCACTGCTCTAGGAACTTGATTTTTTCGTGCTCGAGAACATCTCCCAGTGTCGCTAAATAAAGGTATGGTGAAGGAGATCAACAGTTCGATATTAGACCACCTGGTACAAACCAGCCACAAAGCCAAATAAATTGCCAAAAACATCCAGTCACCACACACCCCAAACAGCAAAGGCAGTTCACGTGAAAAAACCACTGCTCTGTGTGCAGAAAAAACAGGTTCAGCCACTACTATTGCCCTGGCCGGCCTTCAGTGGAGACTGTAAATTCATGAATTTGTATCATTATCTTTCCTAATTTTCCATGTCTGATATTCAGTGTATCGTTAAGTTGATGCCATCGAATTATAGTCCATTGATGTCACTATTATTATTGATTCGCTGTTCCTTCAACAACACTAATGGTGTTAACGACACTAATTCATTCACTATTATATATATATATATATATATATATATAATTGTAGAACCTGATGAAGAGAAGGTTATCGTAAACAATATTCTTTGTTCAGTAACCATTCTTTTGAAAAATCTCAAAGGAGTTGAAAGTGGAGATATAACGATATCTTATAACTGTTAGATTTTTTGTCACCAACCAACCAAAATTAGTTAGAAAGAACATTGAAAACCAGGAAGTCCTACATAACTGTTTCACCCCATTCTGGGATCCTTCACAGTGCCAACCCACGACCCCACTAGGTCACCAACCTGAAACCTTCAATCTGCGACGAGACCAAGTTCACTGATCATTTATCCACTTGAAATGGAAGTCAGTGACCCCTGAGTTTTATCTTTATCAATTCGTGATGTAACGCTGTCCTAACCCATGCACCTTCGATGAGAATCCACTTCATTTTGATACGGTGGATCCCACTAATCAGGACTTTTCACTAAAGATTTAGGACGTCTATCCATTAGCAGTCAGTGAGCTGGCGATTGGTATTTAGATTATAGAGCTTGTGGAGGGGGGTTGAATTGATTTCAATTGTTGGACTATCGTCACGAACCAACACTGATACGGATTATTTAAGACATTTCAGAAGCATCTCTTAGTAAATTGTTTAATTTAAGTATAATATCAATTAATTCCAGCACTAATTTTTTAGCCAGTTACTCAGAGACTATCTAACTTCTGAATGACCATTTTCTTCACATTTGAATCGGAAATTCCTCAGTAATATAAGTGTAATGGCTTCACTTATATTGTTAAATAATTCAACCTCATCGAATATACTGAAAGGAATGATGAAGTATATAGCTAATTTAGATATCTCCAACTTCGTTTCATGTCACAATAGTCAATCAGAAGTAGACGTTCAACAATAAGTATTACAGATTCTTACATAATACCAATTTTTCCGAGATAGGTCACGAACTGACATCACTTAGAGAACTACTGAAGGCCCTGGGGGTCCTAGACAGTTGTTTCATGCTAGTTTATGGTTCATTTGCAATAGGTGTTCATGGCCTCACTAAAATTCCGATTCAGGACTATGATGTTACGAGGCAAGTGTGTAGACTACTAAAACAGTGGAACAGAATCCGATGAATACCATCAGTTCTAACTTCTACCTTTCCTAGCGTCAATGAAAAAACAAATATCTACTACTCTTATAATCACCATCATCAGTAGTATAATTGAGTTAAATTAAATCAATAAAGAGGGATTTACCGTTGATCTTGTAATTTCTTATATTGTTTCCTCATTAAATAACCACGAATTTCAGCTTGGAATAAACTGATTATACCATTCAACTTGTCATCACGCATATCTTCTAGACTGGCTAATGTACCAGCTTTGAAGAAAACTTTTGTATTACCACACTGGTAAAGACTTTTATCTAATTGTGTGGCTTCCAACAGTTTCTCAGTAACTTGACGACCATCAACAAATCCTTCAGGGATAACATTTGGCGCCAGAATTGAGTATCTTTCATGATAAAAATAAATGGAAAAAAAATGAAACGAATAAAAAGTATAGAATTTTCAGCGTGTGATATCGGTAGCCCACATTTTGTAGGCCGACCGAAACTATTACAGATGAATAAAGCATTTATTCCGAAAATGTAAACTCATTTTTGGGTACTTCATTTCGGTTTTCGGTGTGAAGTATCAATAAAACTCCCATTTAAAAGTCTCACTAAGAAATTCCTCATTTTGAAGAGTAAACACTGTTTTGAAAACATTTATTTAAAATGAAATTTTTTAACTTTGCATCTCCCTTCGACTAGTTTTACTACATCCCATTTTCTTAAAAGATAACTGTAATGGTTCAGTAACGCGATCCATAAAGTTTTGGTTTTGAATCGAAGGTCCTTGATTCCAGGTCCCAATGAGAACACCTGACAAGCCATAAATAGGATGAGACACGTATCTGATATGTAGTCACATGATGTCTGTTTTGTTTTTGACAGTCTGCCATATTTTGCTACGTGTATATTGATCGATATTCCATTATAACTGACAATGTGCTTTGTCTGTCCATTAACTAAATAAACAATGTATAATTTTTTATCACATGACATTACAACCAATCAGAATCCAATCATGTTAAGATGTCTAACGTATTGGTTCATGTATATTAGTCATTTTCACATATACTTTGCATTGTACACTTTCATACACACTTGTTCATACCTTTCGTACACTACGTGCCCTTTCACTAACATACTTGTGTGACAGTCAAATTCCCTTGTTGGGAAATACACGTTTCATCGTGAATGTGGTGGCCTTCTGATTTTCCCCTTTTCGCATCAGGACAATTAACTACTCAACAGTACGTATATTGGTGACAGAACCGTAACAGTATCCATGACAGTATTAGTTTCCTTTTGGTATTTCATGTATATTTCCAAGTCATTAAGTCTAAAGCTATAATCCCGTCTTTATCATGTATGCATCCGAGTGGACTGAATGCATTCCCTGAGTTTTTAAACTATAGTTTTAGCCTCAATGAAGCGAACACTTATATTTTTTCCTTGACGTTCCCAGTGGAACATAGGGCTTCAAGCTAGTGGCTTGAAGTTTCTGTAGCAGTGTTTATTTTCTACAGCATGGGGTTGCTAGCCTCATGTCCAACCTTTCCTCTTTACCAGGATTATTTCTGGCTTAGCGAGGTAGTGGAGTGCATCGGCTTGGGATCGAACCCCGAACCATGTGCATGGTCGGCGAGCGTCCGTACCGCTCGACACTTATATGAAATCCATAAAATCATGTGTACAAAACCACAATTATCAGAATAAGTATCGAGAACAGACTAAATGAGTAACTGGGTCACCCAATTTAGGGCTAGCTACTTGGTCGAACTTCACACATACACACACACACACAAGTGAAACTCACAAACTGCTAACTAGCTAGTCTCCAAACGAAAGAAACCGCCGTCCAGTGTTTAGGTAACTTCGATATGACTAGTAAACACTACTGGTTGATATGAGCGCTATGCAACTACTCATCTCATTCCATCAGTAGTATATAGTTTTATGCAAATATACTCGTTTTCTTGATTACTAGTTATCGTATCAAGCAGACCATACATTGTGACCTCAGTAACTTATTTTCCACAGGAATCTATGTTGAAATTGCTGACCAATTTTCAAATTATACATTTGATTTATGAGTGACTAGTTGTTTAAAATTTCTTCTTGAAATTGATTTGGCTCTCTAAGCTTCAGTAATCAAAAGGGTACATTCGTGATGAACCCAACCCAGGTGAATGAAACAATTATCTGGTGTTTAGATCGCATAGATCTGGCTAGCAATAACTATTCATATATGCCGGAAATTATATGAAATTATTATTACTGTTCCCTTGAGTTAAGAGTGGAACACAAGGCCTCAACAACACATCTCCACCTTCTTGTGTTTTCTGCCATCCTCGCCAGCTGGGTCCACGATCCCCCTAAATCTCTCATCTCCTCCTCGCCACACAATCTCCTACATGTCACCCTCGCACAAACTATCCACTCGTAGCTTCTCATTGGGACTTCACTCGAGCGATGGCCTGCATTGCGCGTGATTTCACTCGACGGTCCCTTCAGTGTGTGCCCGATCCACCACCACCTTCTCCTACATATTTTTTGCGCAGTCGACTCTCGCCTGTTGGTTTGTTCCCCTTCAGAGTTTCTTGTTGCTAATTCTTTCTGCCCGGCCTGCCATTTGATTTTCAGTATGGAGCCAGCGAAAGTGGAGGCTATTGATAAAAGTCTGAAATCCTTTTCATGACACGCTGACCAAGTTTCTGACCCGTATAGAAGGACCACCGACTTGACATTTGTGTTGAAAATGCGAATCTTGTTTCTTATGCTGAGTGCAGTAGATTTCCAAACTGCTTTTAGGTTTGTAACAACAGAAGACAAGGGCCAGGCAACAGATCGTTTTATTATGAAAATCAACACGTATTTATACATATTTCACATACATTATTATAGCTTATGCAAGTAGACAAGCGCAGTCATCTGATTGGTTGTTTATCAGAAGTTAGGCAGACAAACGCAGGCTTCTGATTGGTTGTTTCGGGATTCCTCGACAAATAGAGTTCTCTATCTGCGAATCATATTTTGCCACGTTAACTTTGCTGTGATTGGTTGTTGAATCAGCCTTGCTCATATTTTCTCACGGCCTGCTCTCACCACAGGTTGATGAAGGCGTATTTTGCCATTCCGATTCTGGCTGGCTGGCTGGCTGGCTTTGACATCTTCATCCGTGTTGTCCGCCTTTAGTTGAAACGACGCTGGCTGTCTAGATAAGTGAAAGAGGTAAACTCTGTCGAATATCTCCCGCTGATTGTGACTGGTGCTGGTTATTATTGTTGTTGCGGTTAGTTGACTGTCTCCATCGCCTCCGTCTGCTCTATGTTCACCTGGAGTCCTGTCTTTGCTGCTTCTTCCGGTAGTTTGTTGCTTTTGGCTTGCAAGTCCTCAAGTTTGTGTGACATTAGACATATGTCATCTGCGAAATCCAGATCTTCTAGAGTCTTTTCATCTGTGGTCCAGTGTAATCCTGTCTCCTTGTTCCCTGTTTACAGTCTGATGCATAATCCAGTCCACCACAATTAAGAATATCATCGACGATAATAGACAGCCCTGTTTTAGAGGATAAAATTGGAAGTCTGCGTTCGTATAATTTCTGTTTAGCACTGATGTTTGGGTGCAGATAATTGATTATAGAGTTCCGGAAGTCTGAAGCCTAATAAATATAATGCCTGACGCAATACAAGTCAATGGCTTCAATAGTGTTTATCCCTCAAATCTGGATTTAACTTCCGTTGTTGTCGTGAAATAACCTCATTGGACAATAACTTCTTTAGCCTTGAACCAATAACCAACCAATCAGAACGGTTTATTCTCCTTTGGTCTAGACAAACATAAATGTAGCTATGAATGTTTAAATAGGATGTGCCTTCGGTTAACAGAGGTCCTTTACTTAGTCTCTTATCTTCTCCTGTTACCTACATACTCATTTAGGAGCAACCCTCTTCACTTTCTGGCACATTAAGGTAATTCATTAATTACGACGAAAATAATAAAGAGGGAATGTACGGAAGTTAAGGATTAAAAGAAAAAGGCAGAATAATTCATAGAATTACCGTTGTTTAAATTCAGAGTAAATCATACGATTCGGGAAACCTTTACGACAAATACGAATACCTTCAAGCACACCGTTACAGTGCAACTGATGAAGAACCAAGTGAGCATCAATGACACCTAAAAAAGAATTAAAGAAATATATAGCTCACAAAGTTATTAAATAATTTGTTTAAAAGAACTAATTTTCTGCGATGAGGTACATCTGTATAGCTGAGTCGAGAGACGGTTTTATTTCACCTGGTGGATAGTAGACATCAAATAAAGCCAAATCAGGAGTTCTTAGAAATATACTGGGACACAAATATTCAACTGAAGGGCTTACACCCTGGAATTATGAAGTGTGCATTCCAACAGATTCGAACCCAGATAAAATCGGAGTTAAAATAATCTTAGATTTTATTATTTGTAGTTCGTTTAAATTTGAAACCCTCATTAGTTAATGAAAAAGGCATATTTTTTTCTATTACTTTTTCTGCGAATGATTCGCCCTTGCTCCTTCGATTACACCTTAGATGTGCCTTTTACTCATTGAAGTAGAAATCCAAAGGAAGCAGCGAATGGCTGTTTCTTATTAGTAGTTTAGGACTCTTCAGCACTACGCTCCTACGATCACATAGGAGATAGAAACTGGAACCTTCAGGTTACAAGACTAGTTTGTTGACCCGGGTAGGAATTCATCGACCCGCCAAGTTTAACTTCTGTTAATTCTCAATTGCTATCAACGAGCATCCATTTCTCCCTGACATGATGAAACCTACTGAACATGGCTTCTCATTAGAACTTTGAGACATTCATCCAGTTGTCATTAACTAATGTTGGATTTATCTGTGGAAGCTGAAGTAGAAATTATTGAAGAAGATATACTTTGTCCACTGATCGGTATAGCACTGGCAAAAAGATTTATGAAGAATAATCTGATTTCAAGTTAGTCCGGATCAACTGATCGATAGGGGCTAGAGAATCGCTCAAAACTAAAGGAGAAACAAGTAGACCTTTCGTTTATTTGTGGAATTTTTGATAGGTATGATTCCACTATCATCTAACAAATATTCCGAAGCAAATAGAAATGGATCGAACGCTCCCTGACAAGATCGTTGAACAGTATCACTTGGCAGGCTATCAGTCGAGTGGAACCTGAATAGATAACGGCGAGTTATGAGTAGCTGTAAGGATGATATGGAGAAGATACCAACTTATCAGCACTTGTGAGACCAGGTGAAGAAGGCCAATGAAGACGGGATGAAACAGTGATATGTTGCCGAAGACCTATGTTCCACTCAAAACCCAAGGGAATAGAAATAATAGTAATAATTTATTATCTCTTTTTGGATCGTATCTAAAACAATTTGTCTTTTTTATCATTTCAGCTCTACTATTTATTATTTTGTTGTCTAAACTAACTCTCCATTCAAGAATTCAGATAGGAAACAGTAACCTGTTCAGTTGTAGCAAATAAGTGTTGCATACATAACTCACCCGGTTGTTTAAATTCATTCGGGACAATACAACGAATAAATGATGGACTGGTACTTTGTAGATTTTTCATCAATTTATTCAGTGATTCCTGTTCATCAGATTATCATCATCAGCAGCACCAGAATCAGCAATAAGCATCACGATGTGTAAAAGAAAGAAAGTATATAAAAAAAATACACACTGATATTCTTGATTAAATTAAACATTTTGGAAGAAGGGGAAAAAACAAACGAAGAAAGTGCAAAAGTCTAATCTTTCTCCACACAGATACACATACAGCATATAAAAAGAAATTGATATGACATGCATTCATTCCATGCTTTCGCCATTGTAGGCAGCGTAAGCAATTGCTAGGCATACAAATATATATATATATATAAGTACATGCTATCAATGATGAGTTGTGAAATGTGACATGCATCTAACACGAGGAATTCACTCTACTTTCAATTTGATTTCGTTTATATTTATGGTTCCCTTACATTTCGAATGAAATATCAGGTTTTCAAACTCTAAACTTTAAAATTTCACTAACTATAATGATCTGAACGTGAACTACATGTCACTAGGCTATTTACAAATACATTGGTATAAATGGAATGACTTTTTAAACAATATTTTGCTATTGAGATGTATTTGAATAGGCTGGTAACAAGATGGTTACTTTCAGTTGCCATGGTTCTGTTTCATTTTTGTGAGGTACCTACCACTGGGCTTAGCACGCAGCGCCTAGGGCGGGGATAAGTAGTGTACGTCATCGGTTTGGAATTTAACCCGCACCACTTTTGTCGTTGGAGAGCACTCTACTCATGAAAAACTGACAGATACTGGATGAAAATTATTTATTCACTAAATAGTAATTGATTTATATCAAGATATTATAGTGACTACTATGATATAAATATTATTCTATCTAATATAAGGAAGTGGGGAATAAGAATATAAAAGCCAGAGATTGAAGATGAAAAAAGATAAGACGGTTCACTAATACATATCAGCTTGGTTTTCCATCAGCTGTACTTTATTGTTGTTAAAGTGAGACAATCGATACAGATGTGATCACTGACTGACTATACGCGAAATCAGTCATGTCGTTGAGAATTGACCGAAATTGGTGTAAACTTGAAGAGATGAAATTTCAGTATAGTCTCATTTCGAAATTGAGATCACTCAAATCTCAGTATGCCATCTGATTGCTAACATAAATGGCAATGCAGAAGGTCAGCATAAATGCGTATACTACTGATTGGTTAAGTGAAACAAGTAGTTGCACAATCACAACAACAAGATCGAAGTAGTCTGAATACCGGACGGTTATTTCACTCGATTAGATTAGAGTTGAGCTCATCAGTGGTGCACCCGGTTCGATTCAGTTCAGAGAGCTGAATCAGTTCAAAGCACATGATTTCCTACATTACCTATTAATAGATTTGGATCTCTTTCTCTCTCTGCGTGTGTTGCATACTTTTCTGTGTGTTTCATGCAGTTATTATTTGCACTTCCTTGTTCTTTTTCATCCGGTTAACCTCAATGACAGGATAAATTACCACGAGGAACTTCAGATGACTTGAAGACATTTATACGTATACGACATTATTTTATCATAATCCAAGGCACCATGATCAAGTTGTATAATTTCGTTGTCATTAATTACCACTTTATAGAGAGATCTAGTGTTCTGTTTTTCATCGATCAAGGCTTAAGGCAGACTAGACAAGCCTGTAGATCCCCTACTGGTTTGCTTTATAAACTACCCAAAACAGTCAGTTACGAATTGGAAACCCACTTCATCTACCATATTTTGCGTAGTTCTCACACACAAACACAAATGCAGAGAGAAAGACAGAGAAGTAGAGGGAAGGAGAGGTCTTAGCTAACACATTTCATCAAAAAGGATATGATGTTGAGACGCCAGCTGGCTTTAACGTATAGTCATCCAATTCTACTTGTTATTCATATCAGTAGTACTTCTTCAATGTATGCGACCGTTTGTGAGGTCTATTTTCACTTGAATGTGTATTATTCCATTGATAATATAGTCTTGAATTATTAATTAATCAAGCATAGATAGCAGACTAATTACCTCAGGTGCAGCAAAATACTTAATTGATGATAGGAATCATAAGGCTGACATCAAAAGAATCGTTGTCAAGATGATCTTTGCGAGGAATCAGGGGGCATTCATTACTGAAATACACTGAGGTGATAGCTATCTGAAAGATTAAGTCCGCCCCCCCCTTCTATGTGTACAAAAGTGATTTGATATTACTTTTAACCTCATGTGCTGACGTCGGTTGGACAACTGTTTCCTCCCAGTTTGGGACTCCTCATCAGTACACACCCAAACCACGGGGTTCGAACCCAGGACCTTATGATTACAAGGCAGGTGAGCTCGTTGACCATTAAGTCATTGGGGCTCGATTCAACGGCCAATCCATGAATTCCAAGTTCAAAATTTGACTTTTGAAGTTTTTACGGGGTAGGGTTTCTAGCCTGATGCTAACCCAACCACCCCTGCCTTTACTGGGCTTACAAACACTGGCTATGAGATGATTTAGGAGTAATTCGGTGTGGGTTTGGAACACCAAACCACGTGCTTATGTGTGTGTGATGTGGTTGGTGAGCTTCCTACACCTCTGAACCACTGATTCATTTCAGGAGATACATCACACACTATCAAAGTTATTCAAATAGTTTTAAATTATGAAATAAACGCCATTATTTGAAACCATGAATGACTTAAATGAGGTAAAAAAAAAAGAAAGGTGCAGATTTTACGGTAGTCATATTTTTATTGCCACTACTCACACAATAATATGCTTATCCAAAAAATAAAGGCACTACTAAGGTAAATAACTAAGTAACAGACATCTACTCACACACATATATATACACACAATAGTTTGCTTATTCATTCATTCTCTTATGTTCATCTACAAAAGGATGACAAATATACGTGACACATACTCAAAGGGCAAACATACACACACACACACGTACATATATAGACTACACTAAACGCTACACTGACATACACACGCGGATGCACTACGGGTAGTGAGTAGTTTATTTTTGTAAAAATTGTATTTGTTGTGTTTCGAATGTTTATTGTATTGCAATCATTGGAATTTTTTTCAGTATTCTGTGTGACGTGCGGGTTAATAAACACGTATGCGTACAAGTATGACACTAGTTGCCAATTCACGACACACATACACGCAAAAGACATAAAACAATCTAAAAGGTATTACACTACAAATTATATGATTACTACTACTAAAACTACTACTACTACTACTACTACAACTACGACTACAAAAATGTAACATCTTGGAGTAAGTAGACAGAGAGACAGAGAATAGGGGAAAAGAAGATGTACTCTGTGTAGAGCAGATATTGTCTGCATAGCACCGCCTTTTTTACGTTTTCCACCTTCGTCTATTAGATGTATACATGAGTAGAATAATAAATTAAGTAGATTATTATTTTTAAAAATAATAATTTTTTTTTAAATATTAAAAATTTGTTAATCATAAAATAGGCTACAAAAGAAAAAAATTGGATTCGACGTTTACAAGTCAGTGTTAGCTGTTTCGACCTAGTCTGAGAGTCTTCTGCACAATGAGCAACCTCAAAGTAAGCAAGACTTACAACAAGATAAGCCTGATGACAATTCAGCGTCAAATTAGTTCTCAGTCTAATCATCACTCATGAATTCTAACTTCTATGAGCTCTTAAATACATATATGCATATAAGCGTCACTGCTGAGGAGCCCCATGATTAGGACGAAATAATTACTTGTTATTTAAGTATTAGATAAACTGAAATGTCCAGGGTAATAATGACATGATGACCGGGAGAAAATATATGTAGATATATATTACGTAAACCAAAAAGAGATTTGTTCACAAAATAGACAGCGTATAGGCCTTTGCATACTCCTCACTCACCGACACACACACACACACACACACTTAACTGTCATCATACAATCCTTGTTAAACATGCTTAGGCATTTGAACTAAATGATTGAATCAAATAGGTAATATAAGCATATTGTAGTGTTTCACAACGGTAGAGAGTGCTGAAATGTAATTTTCCCTCGCTGTTAAGAAATATATACAATACACCGCCCCTCTCTCCACACACACACACACACACACACAATCACACATACACATACGCGGGCAACACATGTGCGTGTATGCGTTGATTTGCGATGATGAACAGACTTTCCACCACGGAGATAAATAAAGAGAAAACATAGGAACTTTCAACGGAAGAAAGAACTGAGAGAAAGGCGAACCACAAAGAGGAATAAAATCAAAAAGCATTAAGCCATTATGCAATAAATGCACTGATGAATACCTCTCCAATGATAATGTATACAGACAGAGAGATGTATTCTTACTGTGTTTCAAATAAGCATGTTGTATTTCTGTTTGAGCGCATATATGTATAGATATATGTTTATATAAGTTAATGTTCAGCAAGCAGACAGCGTTGTCAAGCAACAAATAAATAAATAAACAACTCATAACACGAGAATACATAACAGGCGTTTTTTTAAAATTATTATTTTCATTGGCTGGTTGTAAGAATTACCCTGTGCATATAGGTCACTGTTAAGAAGGATCCACCCTTTGTCTTTTTACCCGGTTCACCTGTATACATACACACATACACATACAGACAAACACACACACACAAATACATAGATATATAGATATACAGTAGAATCAAGAAGATTTGTGTATATAGAGAAATTATTAGATATTTAGAACAAGATGTTTCAGCGAACAATTAGGGTTTCGATATATTCTTCCACATGTTCTACACTTATAAACCCCTGACTACAAATAGCCATTAAAAGCAATGTGAAAAGTATATTGGAAAAAAATTCCACTGATCATGTGGGGTTATGCTAGTTATACAAATCGACCTCAGACCTGAATTCTAACTTCTGCCAATTCACGACACAGCGCGACCATTTCTCAATGTCATCTTAGATGAGTTACTCCCTCATCTTCAACCTGCTGTACCCTACTGGTCGCGGCTTCCCACTAGAACCCCAGGTTAACTACCTGAATAAGGCCAGTCGATAATGAGCATCAAATTAATTCTCAAGTATTGGTTTTTGTAGGAATTTTTGTTTTCGTAATTTACACTAAGCTCATGATGTCTCTAGTATTTTATTACAGTTCACATTCTGACCTCTTTATTTTATCACCACATTTGATATCCATGACCTCTTGCTTGAAATTATATTCAGAGTTCCCCATTTCTTTGGTATTTGTTTGTTTGCATTTTGTGGTAATCATTTTCCTCACATATCAGGGAATATAACTCACTCCCCGTCCCCCGACAATGAAACTTATATTCTGTTGACCATAAGTACCTTAGTGTGTCACCTTTTGGGTCTATTCACACTATATCTTATGTTTGGAATGACTACACATTTTTCATATACCTTGATTTGAAAACATTAATTAACGAACTGTTACTCCTTATTGTACATGGACCCCAATACAGTTTCAGATATAATTTTCGCATGCCTTTAATGGCCACTTGTATTATACGAGTTGATTACGGATTGTTATCGGTTAGAAAACAATTGAAAACCAATAGAGAGTACTGTAAGACAGCTCTTTCACTCTAGTTTGGTAATCATCGGCAGTATGGACCCCCTGGGGGTTCGAACCCAGTGCCTTCTGATTACAAAGCAAGCTGTGATAAAACAGCTGTCCAGTACTCGCTGTGGCTGGTTTTCGATGGTTTTGTAACTGATAACAATCCATGAACAACTCGTAAAAAAACAAATCTAATCCTTACAAACCAACTATTGAAAATATTTGTATTATAATATTCATGGATTTATGACTGTAGAGCCTGAGGAAGAATTTATCGAAACCATAATTGTTCGCTTAAACATCATCTTGTTCTGATTACACTATGTTAGGTATTCTTTGAACTTTGACATTTAATTTTAAGTGTTTCTCATCATCAGTGTCTTCATCTCAATGTCTAGCATTGAGTGATCTGGTAAAATGGTGACTAGCAGTGAAATCCACGATGAGCATTCCATCCTACTGATGGAACTCGTCGACTGGATGTACGTACGTCCTAGTAGCTGACATGTTAACAGAAACCAAACATTTTGGTTCAATCAATCCAACGGGAAAGTACAAAATCGCCTTATAAAGAAGCACAAGAGGTGGCTCTTGTGGCCTAAATGATCTAGGGGTTAACTTCTTGGTGATTGAAACAATAGGAACTGCGTTCGAGTCTCAATGGGCGGGGGGAGGGGAACATTATCACTCACTGACGCATATAGGTACATCCAGATGACGAGTTCAAAACACAGGACAGAATTCGTTTCCTAGATTTCACTGGTCTTCACTAACAACTGAATATTCAGACAATGTCAAGACGTTCATACTACGGGTCAAATCTATAAAAAAAACCGTCATCAAAGGAACACATTGAAATATGCTGGGGTTATCGATATACCATTCATAAAATCAAATCATCTCTGTGTGTTTGACTGTGGAAACAATTTATTAACAAACTTTACAGGACCTAAGTAATCCTTATCTAATTACATACTACTGTAATTTTTTTGTTTGAGGAATTGGAATTTCATAAATGTCTACTTAATACAACCTTGATACCCTTAATTCGTCAACACTTTTTAATGCTTTTGAATGTTAAGCAAACACCCTTGAGACACTTTTAATCCAATCAAATAAATAGCCAAATGGTTTGAATCTCTGAAAGATCATAATATGTCTCATAGTGATATGATGGTGTTTCCCGTCCTCTGAGTTGTAAACTTAAAAAAGTACATTTCTAATCCAGATCACGCGATGACGTTTCTGAAGCAGTTGGTTTGATTTACCGAAGTAGGGTCGCTAGCTGCACACCCAACACTCTCTTTTTCTCCGGTTTTGGGACTGGTCTAGAAAACCAGTGAGCTAGTAAACTAGGCGAAACCAGGTCTCAGGCCCTCGAGTGGAATCTGAGTTGGAAACGACGAGCGGGTAATCGGTGAGAGGGTGACATGGAGAAGATCATGAGATGAGGAGATGACAGACTATGGAAAATCGTGGGCCCAGCTAAAGAGAACAGTGAATAATAGAACAAAGTGAAGATGTTTTGTTGATGCCCCATGTTCTACTCGGCACCCAAGGGGACAACAATGATTATAATAATATCAAATCCAAATTCCTCGAGTGGAACTCGAAAGGGAAGTGGCGAGTTGGTCGTCATTGTGAGGGTGACTTGGAGAAGGTCATGTGCAGAGGAGATGAAGGCATGTGGGCAGACTTGGAGCCAGGTGAAAACTCTAGCAGAGAACCAAACGCAATGGAGACACGCGGCTGAAGCCCTATGTTCCTTAAGGAATTAAAGGAAATAATAATAAGTGAATAGTAACAGCAGTCCTTATTGATTTCGGTCGGCTGATGCATAACCGATTTACTCAGTGTTTAACTAACCAATAACACTGAGTCCACCATATATATTGAAATTTCTCACTGTTTAAGCATACATAACCAATAATCAAATGTTTATCACATCGAGAATTAAGCGTATTTTTAGAAACTTACAGGCATTTTAAATACAAATATCATAAATAACATTAGTGAGGTATTCATCTAACAATTATATGACATGTAAATAAAACATTCATTTGTAGAAATAAAAGTTATAAAATAAAAACAGATTGTTGGTAATTATTATCTAATAACTTTCGTCTCATGAGAATGCTTAGTAATGTAAAAGTTTGGATTAGACGACCTTGACCTGGCGGCCTGTTCGAATTTTCGCGCCAGCTATTACAATATCTATATATTGCATCCAATCAACCGTTTACTCACATTTATTTATCACCTAAATATGAATTCTAACAGGATCATTTACTCTCGTAACTTTATTAATCATTTACGATCAAATGACTTTCATATTCCCAAGAAATCAAGGAGGAAGCATTGTAGTGGTTGGCAGACACCTCTTGAACGTATACCAATACACTTAACTACGGTCCCTGTTGCAATGAACACAAACTGCCGCTCTCTGCCTAACAAGATAATGTACCTACAATGTCTGATGTCCACTGACACTTATCATATTACTGCCATAACCAAATTACAAGAAACATGGTTTCATAAACTGTATGATGACAACCTTATCTCACTAAAGGACTTCGTATTATTTAGACAAGACTGTCACTATTGTAATAAGGAATATTACTGTGCCCTAAATAATAATGACAGTAAGTATTTAAAGGAAGAGTACTTAAGGAAATTCTATGTCAATATCTAACGATAACGATATTGGAGGATATTCAACATGTAGACTCTTTGTGGCCATATCCTTGAGTAATGCCATCCAATATATACATATTCATTCCAAAAAGTCAAAGACAATTTACCCAATCTAAGCTGATTCTCATTCATAGGAAACATCGGCGTTGTAATACAACTCCTGAAGAATTCAGTTAAAAGAGCTTAATCTAAAGGAGAGATACTTTGTCTCTTCACAACCACCCCTATTCTACGTTTGAGAAATAAGGATAAACTACCTAAATTTGTCTCCTTTATGTGTACCTACCAGTTTGACTGCAGCTGCGGAGCCAGCTACATTGGGCATACAATTACGCAGGCTCATCATCGTATTTCCAAGCAAGTGATCTAAACAAGATCTATTCGTAGCTCTATTTTAGCACACCTTGTAGATTGTGAGCATAAAGTTGATGTCAGTTAATACAACATTTAAAGTTATTTATCGTATTCCTACTAATCTTAATTTTGCTCTACAAGTTCGTCTTCTACATACAGCTGAAGCCATAGGAATCCACTTGATGAAGCCAGACTCGTGTGTTTAGAAGAAATTTGTTCAACCATCCTTGTTACCTTGGTCATCGTTACATGAATGTATAAATGTGACACAGTCTTCACTTTCTATTCTACTAGATAACATTTTCAGCTTTAAGTTCAGTATAAAGTTTAACAAGCATCTCTCTTGATTATCTTTAACACGATTAAATTTTTCCAGTTATTTTCAATTTATCCTCATGTTTTTACTTTTTTTTGGTATCGATTATGAAAATCAGCAATCATCAGACTTTTTCCAGGATATTTCCATCTTTCAAGTTTGCTTGCCACGGGGATCTTCATCAAGTCGGGGGTAGCGAGTGACATCGAATGTAACATGAGAGGACATGGTTGTTTTTGATAACAGATTGTTCATATTTGGCGAAATCATGTAAAGTTATGGTGTAATGCGTCTTTCATCTTCCTTTCGTGCTTTTCATGTTGTTTCGTTCGTAAAGACCTGTCACATAATATCTGTATGTCTGTTAGTCAATATTCTTGCAAAAAGACTTCACACACACAGTATAGTATTTACAAAAACGCTTTTCAGTAGCACAAGTCACATCACTACTCGTATCACTTGATACATAATGGGCAAGAAATATTCACCCCCCCCCCTTCAAAAAAAGAAAGTGGATTATTTGAATTAAATAATTTCAGAGTTTTTATCACTATCCCCTTCTGTAACTGTTTAAGGCTGAATTAAGTTTCGTTAAACACAAATAAAGATAGAGAGATCCAGTGAAAAAATAGCACTCACCGACAACAGGAGTGAATAGATTCGACACAACAGCATCTTTACTGCCACCTAATAGTGCAACTACACTGTCATTAAGTGGATCTTTATTCTTTTCAAGCCAACCAGTGATAGTATATGGCACCTAAATAAACAAGAGAATAGAAATGAAACATGACAGTGATAGAAGAAGAAATGAGAAAAAGGATAAATCGATCACTACTCTCAATATTTCTTACTCATTGAAAAATTTAAAGCTATGAGTTTTAATCGGACCTGCAATTTGCAAATTAAATAATTCGAGGGGGTGAAATTTCTCCACAGTTTCCTCATTATTATTGTATTATTATTGTTTTCTTTAGTTCATAGAGGAACACAGGGCTTCAGCTGCACGTCTCCATTGCGTTCGGTTCTCCACCAACGTTTTCACCTGAGTTCACATCTGCCCACATAAGTTCATCTCCTCTTCTCATGACCTCCTCCATATTACCCTCGCAGGGATGAGCGACTCGTCGCTTCCCGTTCGGGTTCCACTCAAGCAATCGCCTGGTGTGTGATGTCACTTGATGGTTTGTTAACTCAGAGTATGGCAAATCCACCTCCATTTCTTCCTACATGTTTGTTGCACAACTGGTTCCTTCTGGGTTGGTTCGTTCATTGCCAGAGATCCCTACTGTTGATCTTTTCTGGCCAGCCATCTGATCTTGAGCGAAGTATTGAGCGAAAACAACTGTTGATGAAGGTCTGTAGTCTGTTCGAAGTGCTCTTCGTGACGCTGTGCCAAGTGTCTGATCCGTATAATTAGCACTGACTTCACAATGGAGTTGAAAATCCTCAACAAAGCTAAATTGTTTCAAATCATAACGGGTGTCTTCCGTCTAATATCATAAATGGCAATCGAGGACGCAAGCATAAATGCATAAAACTATATACTATTGATGTACTGAGTTGAGTAGTTGCATACCCACTCACATTAATTATTATATTGTTTGCTAACCAGATCGAAGTAGTGTTAACACCGAATGAGTATTTCGCTCGTTCGGAGTCGAGTTCATCAGCGGTGTATCCGGTTTAACTTCAATGAAACAGCCAGATTGTTTCGAAACACCCGATTCTTGACTAGCTGCGGCAAAGTTAAGCTATCACAGCCAAAACCATAGTGACTATGAACAACCAATCAGAATTCAGATGTGAAAAAGTCGCATAATCGTTGAAAAATACACGAAAGAAAATATTGTAAACTTGATATCACACTATATAGTTGTAGTTTATGTGCTGTAAGAATGTCTCTGAGTCACTACACAGATGATCTATTTAGAATTTTGTACCATGCGCGATCTACCTATTCATACGGGTGACTGCAGGTGTCATGATACGTTGAGATCCATTGATATTTTCGACACTTCTAACTCTAACCATAATCCTAACTCCTAAGTCTAGCTTTAATCCTGGACACTGAACCCTAGTCTTGAATGCTGTAGTCCTACCTAACAGTACAGATTTGCAGAGAAAGTACCCAATAAATAACTAGAATGCTGTGTCTGTCCTCTCTAAGTCCCAAAAGGTAGGTATTATTTGGTGTGGAATCACATTTCACAGCATTCCCTGTATCTCATCGTTTCTTGAAGGTAAACTTTTGAAAGACTCTGACTTTAGCAATGATACTGTAACTTCGCCCTAACTGCTTGTAGGAATTGATAATACCACGACCACGATTGGAATTCAGACAATGATCACGTTAAAGTCTTAACATACGCTAATTTTCCTTTTTTTTTTACTTCCCAGTGATCAATCAAAATTTAATCTGAATCAAACAATCAGAAATGCGTTCAAAGTAGAAATAACACAATTAAGGCACTCGGGCATATATAACTCAACCCCTCCTCTTACAGTTCACAAACTCTTGTATCCAACCTATTCTTCTTTATTGTTCACCCTTATTCTTTCCTGGTTTGCTTAGAAAAGACTATGTCACAATTCGTAGAATACTGAATACGGCTAACCAGTAGGGTGAGTGGTTTCCCAGTGGACCACCACATAGTTAACGTCGTTGTCGATAGGCACTTGACTTTGTGCAATAAATTTGCTAGAGGGATTTCGTCTGACTTGGAACATCCACTTTACCATCAGCTTTCAACTTGCATCTCCTCAGGTAGAACCAGAAGTAACTTCAGAAAACTGTATGCTCTCACGTCTAAGTATAAAAATTCTATGATACCATACTTGGCACGTATTTTATGTGATGACTAACCTTTTCTCGTCTTGTAAATAAACAATTCCCTCCATTCATCCTTATATACCATCAAGTTTTACTTTTATTATTTCTATTATATTTATGGTCCTGTTGCTTCTTTGATTTTTTACTCTCATAATTGCAAACATCAACTTATCTCTATGACTGCTGTAATCTTTGTTTCTCCCCTCACCATATCATGTAAAGAGAACGTTATATTCAATATTTTTAAACATGCTAAGATTTCGATACGGAGTCGACAATACTGTGCGGCACAAGCCCACGGCAGTTTCCACTTGTATTATTATTATTATTACCTTAGCTGTTACCATTATTATTGCTATTTCCATTTTATATGCTGCATATTTTTGACATTGTCTCTACTGTAAATGTGGAAAATTTTTCTGTGTGATTAGTTTTATTTGTAATTTGAGGAAATTAGATGCAATATTGTGATTGATGCTGAAAATTCCATTCTGTATCACAAGTACTGCTTTGGAATAAAGTAAATTATTATTATTATTATTGAATTTCTAAAATTTATATAGTTGAATGACAAAGAGTGATGGGAGAGAAAATGTGTTAATATGGTAACATAGTAATATTAAGACTTACAGATCCAGCATAATGATGTAATTCAAAATGAGCTTCTGTATGACCAGGTTTCGGTGGTTTTGGTTTAGTGAAATTTGGACTTTTGCCTAAATGATTATCGTATAATTTTGACAAGAAGGTTTGATCTGAAGCCTTTGGTACAATACACTCTTCTTCGAGAATTGATAAAATACCCATAGGCTAAATAGTTTTTTTTAATTATTGAAATAAATTAGGAAGAAGTTAAATTTATCATCATATATCGAATGAATTAAACAAGATAAAGAAGCAAAAGAAATACAAAAACAAATCCTCCAACTAATCAAACAAACAAAATCCCTCCAAAAACCAATGCTTGAAAATTGATTGCATGCTCACTAGCAACTAGCCCTATTCAGGTAGGCAGTTAACCTGGGATACACCAGGCTGAATGAAGGTGAGGCAGTAACTCATCAGAGAAGACATTGTGAAGTGGTCGCGTTATGTCATGAATTGGCAGAAGTAAGACTTCCCTGGCTGGCTATTGGATCGAGTCGGCTCCTAGTGGCCTAATGGTCTACAAGGTCGCTAGTCTTCTAACCTAATGGTCTTGGCTTCTAACCCGTGTGGTGGGTGCGTACTGCTGAAGATTCGCAAGCTAGGCTGAAACAGCTGTTCAGTCATCCAGTGTTGGTTTTCCAATGATTCTCTAACCGACATCAGTTCATGCTGAAATCTTCCAGCCAAAGAAAAAATAGTTTTTTTTCTTCGAGATGTAAATGTGTAATCTATCAATTGAAGTCAATATTGAGTCAGTCTCTTTTAAGAAAATGTAACCGTTGAACAGTACCAACTACTTATATATAAATAAGTAATATATATGAGCAGTATAATCCAATACAGTTGAACAAATTTGTTTGCCTATATGACTACTGTCTATTCCAAACAATATACCTACGCACAGTCGCTTAAGGAAAGAGGAAGTGAAGTCAATATTTTCAAAATAGTATTAAGTAGATGTTATCTTGATAATTTACTCATAGATATGTTAATCAAGACGTGAAATTTACAGGATATAATGAAGAGTAATGTCAGGGATTCAATAAAAACTTCTTTGTGTATTTCTAAAGTTATATAAAATGTTGTTTGAAGTTATATCATATAAACAGAAGATTTATTGTTGTCGTGTTGTCGTGCCTGAACTAGAGGATTTAAGAGCTAAGCTTTAACGTCAACACTCCAACAATACCCCCCCCCAGAAAACATCCAACTGAAGCTGAAAATCTTCTCCACTATTTTATAAACGCGCTACGTCGTGAACTAGCAGAAGGTAGAATACATGGGCTGGTCGTTGGATCGGGCTCCCAGTGGCCTAATGGTCTACGAGCTCACCTTGTAACCAAGAGGTCCAGGGTTCGAACCCCGGTGGGTGCGTACTGATGAAGAGTCCCAAACTAAGCTGAAGAAACAGTCGTCCAGTACTCCCAGGTTTTCCAATGGTTCTCTAACAGATGTCAGCTCATGATGAAGTCTTCCATGCAATCAAACACAAAATCCCTACAAAACCAATACTTGAAAAAAGAAAATTAATCTTTCGAAAAGAACCTTTTTCACTGAACACTACTTCATTTACTGTTTTCATGAATACCCAGAAGAGGATTATGTGTATATGTGATATACATGTAAGCTGAGTAATTTACCTTTTCAATTAAATCGATACAAGCTTGTAAATCCATACCGAAATCAATAAATGTCCATTGAATCTTTTCACGTTTATATTCTTCTTGTTCCAATACAAACATGTGATGATTAAAGAATTGTTGTAAGCGTTCATTAGTATAATTGATACAGATTTGTTCAAAACCATTTTCCTTTTAAAATAAAATATAGAAAAGATTAAACTTTTAGTTATTCTAACTCTGGAATGAACGAATGAATGAATAAACATATAGTATAAACAAGTAAGAGATTTAAAAGCACAATGGCAAACAATATTCAGATTTTCAATATTAATATCACATCAGTCAGTGATTCTATATGGGTCAAAGACTTGGTAAGCGTCGCCAAAACCATTTCCAACAGGCTACTGCAGACTTAGATCAACAACTGCCTTCACTCTTTGCTGAAGCTCAGATAATCAGCCAGAAGGACTAGCAACTAGGAACTTTGGTAATCTCAACCTGCTAACAAATATGCCTAGAGAAATCGAGATGGACTAGGTATACTTTGTAGAGACCATCGATTCACATCATGTACCAGGCCCTAGAGTGGAACACGAATGAGAAACAACCAGCTGGACGTCCAAGAATATCATGGAGGAAATCCTCTGAGGAGGAGGAGACAAAACCTTATGGGAGAAAGTTCAGCCAGCTGAAATAGACTACAGAGAACCGGATGAAATGCAGATGTGCTCCTGAAGCCCTATGTTCCACATGGAACCCAAGGGAATAACAATATAGGTAATGAATATGAGATCACTTGTAAGGATAAAATTCGATCATGTCTAATATTCTCTTCTATCACTTATGCTGTTTAGATAGTTTTATTATCATTTCAGAGCATTACTCAAAATTCTGCTCTTTTTTCTATTTTCTATAGTTATGCAATTTATTTCATAGATAAAGTCATTATAGTTAAACTTTATTTCTATCCAAAACATTTTTGAACTCTGTTTTTTCTTCAAAAGGACATTCGTTTAATTATCCTCTAGATGAAATCGTAAATCTTTTTACTTGGTAATAATTTGTGAGCATCTGAGAGAGTTTTCGAGATAATAGAAATGATTTCATATATTTTTTCCTGATAAATTCGTTCAAACTTCATAATGGAGAAATTCCGTGAAGTTCCTAAAGATTTCTGTTTAATAATTTTACTACTCACAAATTAATTAAGTAGCATGCATTTATCGTGATGAATGTTTTCACAAGTAGTATTTCATAAGTTCCCATAAAGTATAATTTTCATTCTCCAAATATACAAATTTATAACCTAACTTATTTTTAAAAATTTTAATTTCATTCGAAAGAAAAAATATCTGCTATAAAATAGGCGAAAAGTTGTAACTTACAGTGAAAATTTCGAAACCTGCAATATCCAGTACACCAATGAAAAATTGACGTTTAACTTTTGTATCCAAAGTTTTGTTGACACGAGCAACTAACCAACCGAACATACGATTGTAGAGTGATTTAGCTAAAGCGCTAACTGCATATGTGACCTGTTATTTATTAAGTGAAATGAAACAGAAATAATTTATAAGGCAAATTATTGTAATTCTAATTATGATTGGTAACAATAATGTCGTAAGAATGTAGATTCTAGATATTTTAAATACACCACTGTAATAACGACAACTATCGATTAGCTCTAATTTGGAGTATATATATATATATCTGTTCACGACTTTTCACGAAATTACACTGAACTCTTATCCCTGTATTCATCTATATTTGTGACTAAGAACTGCATAATTCAATAAAACAGACAACTTTTTAGCAAACTAATGAGGTTGGGAAGCCAAATCGATTGACTTTGCTAAGACACCTGCTGTACATGCCACACCATCGCCTTCTCCGATGAACAATACCAGCTGATATATAGAGTTAAATTGGAAATGATGTTTATAAATGATCAATTCAAAACCTGACATCATTCCACAAAGTCTTTGAAAATTTGTTTAAGCCGGTCACAATGGAGGTAATAACAAAAGGTACAAATAAAATATAATTCAACAACACTGTGATTATTACTGAATTTGGAAGTCATTCTCGACTGTTGTTTGACAGTTACCAACCAGTATTGAAAATACCTGTCATAATCCAACTTCAGTGGATGAACTTGATCGAATATATATATAACCCGTTATATAAACAACGTCAGGCACCTAGGATAGAAGAATTATAACTAGGTTCCTAATTTTATGTGAATGAGATGGCAGTTGCTTCCATCGATCCATGTCTTCATTCAGTTTTAGCGTTACAAATAAATTAAGCATTTTTAAAATTTCGACATAACAACAATATTAGTAGGAATTTAACTGGTGGATGGTGACTAGCAGTGGGATCCACAATTCTCATTTCGTCCTATTTTGGACTTGTCAACTGGATGTGCTTACATTTCCCAGTGAGTGATGATGTCCCCACCGAGGCTCAAAACCAGTGCCCATAGTTTCAAATGCCAGCCTAAGCGTTACCCACTAGACCACTCGGGCTACGAAAGTCATCTCTTGTGCAGGGGGTCATATTAATTATTTAATTCAATTCTAGATTCCCCCCCCTGAATGATTGGACTGAAGTGCACAAGACACCGACATGTCAACCTGAGAAGTGATAGATGTCTCAATGCCTGTTTATGCTCCATACTTTATATCAGCTAAAAATCTTATTACTACTACGGTATTCTTATGATCGAAGACACGTTGGGTAGAATACCATCTTAAAGCACCAATAAGGTATCTAAATTACCAATTACTGGGTCAAAGGTGGACCCTACTTTACCCATTATAGTCTGAACAATATCATACAACAGATATGGTTTATTTCTCAATGCAGTATGTGTTTTCATTCCATCTGAATCTAAATATTAAAAAAAGCAACTATTTTTCATATAAAGTGTTTCATCTGTTTTATTGATTTCTCGTAGAGAAACGGTGTTATTATGTAATTGAACATGTTTTAAATTAAAGTAGAAAATGGATCGTTTAAATATGTGAGGAGATTACTACACGAAACATAGACATCGGCATTTCTGTATCCACCTTAAAGGAACTTATTTTAAGATGTACAATGAATGTTCACTTCTTGTTCAATAAAGAATATTACAGACAGATTGATGGTGTAGTTATGGATTCCCCATTAGGTCCAATCCTAGCTGACTTTTTCCTCGCTAAGTCAGAGAATGGACCACTGAAAGGATTGGATTTCTACTATCGATATATTTTATATATATATATATGGGTGATACATTTCTGGTTATCAAAGATGAGAATGATGCAATGAACATCCCTGACAAGTTTAATGAAGCACACTGACCAATAAACTTTACCATAGAGAAAGAAAGTAATGACAGTATCTCATTTCTAGACGTCTTCATGGCAAGGAAAGAAGATGGCACACTAAGAAGGAGTGTGTATAGGAAACCTACAACAACTGGTCAGTACACTCATTTTTTTGAGTGTTGTACCTTCGAAACATAAACGTAACCTGGTAAGGTGTCTGGTTCATAGAGCTAGTTTAGTCTGTTCAGACGACTGCGTCAATGAGGAGCTTAAGGTTATCAGAGAATTGCTTAGAAAAAATGGTTATTCAGATAAATTCATTGAGAAGAATATGAATTCAGCACCTAGGAGAGTCAGCATGGCAACAATTCCAAGAAAACCACTGTTCATGAAACTGCGATTCATCGGTGATAACATCGGCAAAATAATAATACTCCTCCTGAAGAACTCAGTTAAAAAGCAGCTTTCGATGCAGTAGAGGTACGTTGTCTCTTCACAACCACCCCTATTCTACGTTCGAGAAATAAGGAAAAACTACGTAATTTTGCCTCCTCTGTGTGTATCTACCAGTTTGACTGCAGCTGCGGATCCATCCACTTTGGACGTACAACTAGGCAGCTTCATCATCGTATTTCCGAACATCATCCAGTATGGTTAAGCAAGGGAGAAACAAGATCTATTCGTAGCTCTATTTTACCACACCTTGTAGATTGTGAGAATAAAGTTGATGTCAGTTAATACAACATTTAAAGTTATTTATCGCATTCCTACTAATCTTAATTTTGCTATACAAGTTCGTCTTCTACAGACAGCTGAAGCAATAGGAATTCACCTGAAGAATCCAAACTTGTGTGTTCCGAAGAAATCTGTACAGCCATCCGCCTTACCTCGGTCATCGTTACATGAATGTATAAAACGGACTACTTTGCCCCCCTCCCCCTAAACCTTTAAAATTATAAAAATTATAATTGTCCAAATTATTTTATTTTTTATTCATTTTGACCACTTCATCTTTAATTGCGTGTTATCCTTGTAAAAGTAATTTATTCTAACCACTTCTACCCTTTAAATGTGTATTGATTTTCTTCGTTAATTATCAACCCATTGACACTTTGACACTGACTAATTATTGTTAACAAACATATCGCCACTTGATTGGTAAACTCTTGTGTACTGTAATAAAAATGATATATATGTATTAGAATAGAGCCGGAGAGAGTTGAGGATCTAATTGAAAAGTAAATATTTCTAAGCTCAATCTTTCTGTTTTCTAAATGTCTAAATTGAGGATTTTCTCTATGGTAAATAGCATTAATTTGCAAATAGCTGAATTGCATTTTTAAGCGTGAACAAAATAAAATAGAAAAACAAAACTAACTTGATTTAAATTTTGTCCTTTAGTTACAAATTCTGTACCAACTTTAACTTTTGGTTTTAAAAATGATGTCATCAAGTCTTTAGCATTAACACCTAAGAGAAAAGCAACTTTTTCCGCTTCAGCAGTTCCATCTGCTTCAGCTTGTTCTTCTCTTGGACGTTGTTTAAATTTCATTTCACCCATATTACAAATTGATGTTGTACATTTGAATAATGATAATTTTTCATCATCAGCAAAGCCTAAAACTTCAAAAGCTTCCTAAAATAGACAAGAACAAAAAAGAAGAAAATATGTATATATTATTTATATTTATGTCTAAGCGATTTCTAAAAGAATATTTCGTCTGACATTTTACATGATGAAGTTGAGGGACTCGGGCATAACTCAACCAACCCCTCATCTTACAGTTTGTCAAATCGTGCATCCTACCTATTCTTCTTTACTCTTCACCTTTATTCTTTCCTGGATTGCTTAAAAAAGAATGTCATACTTCGTAGAACTCTGAAGACTGTCAGCCAGTGGGACAAGTGGCATCCCATTGGGCCATATCGTTGACATTGTCACTGATAGGCACTTGATTTCATGCAACAAATTTGCTAAAGGAATTTTGTCAGACTCTGAGCACCTAATCTACCCGCAGCTCCAACCTTGTGTCTCCTCAGGTAAAACAAGAAGTCTTTTCAGAAGACTTTATGCACGTACGTCCAGGTATAAAAATTCCACTATACCATATTTCTCACGTACTTTATATGATGAAAACAGTGTCAGGCATGAACCAACTAACTAACCTTCTTTGCACTACTAAATAAACCATTTCCTCCATCCTTACAACATCATACTTTATTGTTATTGTATTTCTTATATTTATAATCCTCTCAATTTTTTGTTTAAGTTTATTTTATTTTCATAAGTGTGAACATCATCTAAGCTGTGTTATAACTGACAATTTTGTATTTCCCCTCACTATACTAGATCAGCAGAACATTAGATCCAATAATCTATAATATGCTAAAGTTTCCCATACTGTTTGAAACATACTCACTGTTATTGTTATTGTTATTATTATCATCATATTTAATAATCGAATATTTTTGACTTTATATCGTAAACGTAGACAAATTCCCCTGGTTACTTTTGTTTTAATTTTTAATTTTATTTATATTTTAAGTAAATCAGATGCAATATTATGACAAATGCTGAGAATTCCATCCTGTATTATAAGTACTGTTTTTGGAATAAAGTAAATTATTATTATAATATAAGTAATATAAATTTCAGGAATACATGACTGCTATTAATTATCCTTCCACAAAGCCTACTTCTACAAAGTAATCAATAAAGACTGACCGCGGAGTTGGCACGGGGTGGAGGTAGGTGAATTCCTCAGGTTCTAATATAAAATTGTGACCGGTGAAGTTCATCAATTCAGGTGTAAGGATAGATACTCGCTGACTGACATTGGATAGCAAACAGTACGATTGATGATCCACTGGATTTTTTCTAAATGACTGAATTGTAATTTGTTCACCTTATAACCTGAACATCCTAGGTGTGATATCTTTTGATTTCATGTGTATACACACCACTACTAAAGAGTTCTAAACCGTGACAAAACTTTTATCCAACACTATCTGGTATTTAATGGTCTCTTTACAAATTTAGGTTCATTATGAAATATGAGACACTTTGTTTGATTGACTTTGAGTGGTTAGTGTTGGCTTGATGATAGAGGTTCTAATTGTACCAAATGATCATTTAAAGCTGAATCTTTGGGGAAATATCGATGTGTTTAAGAGGGCTCATGTATCTTGTTGGTGACATTAATCAAGAAGATAATCATACTTGGATATAAAATTTCCTGTCAATAACATCAAACAACTTAGTTGCTTTACAGAAGATGATTAACACTCATTTACAAGTTAATTATTATTTTCAAGTATTAGTTTTTGTAGGGATTTGGTTTGATTGGTTAGAAGATTTCATCATGAGCTGATATCAGGAGGTCCTGGGTTCGAACCCCAGTGGTGGGTGCGCACTGGTGAAGAGCCCAAAACTAGGACGAAACAGATATCCATTACTCCCAGATTTTTCAATGGTTCTCTCGAACTGATACCAGCCTACGATGAAATCCTTCAACTAATTACTATTTCCAATTAATGAATGTAGTAAGGACAGAATACATATTGAACTTACATCGCACAATTTCATTTCTTCGCTGTCATCTACTCCGTCAATAGTCAATTCACCTTGATTAATGAAACTGTATAAAGCTGGATCAGCTTGAACCAACAGTTTGTCTGAATAACAGAAAATAGTTAATAATAATTATTCCATGAGTTTTATCAGTTAAGAAAAGATAAGAAATAAGAATAATTTTACAGTGAATATTGATTCTGAACTACTAATATCAGTCGAGTAGTATATACACAGCGTAATGCATTTATGCTTGTTTTCTTGATTGTCATTATTCTGATCTCAGCATTATTTTGGACATTTGAGATTTTCAGACACCTCAAATTATGAGGAATTGGAAAATTTGAAAGATCAACTTCACTGATATTCCTGTTTTTAGAATCATTATCTGAATTGGCCTCAACAGTAATAACTAACCACCTGTATGACTTCCATGATCAGAAATCGCTTTTTTAAGCGAATAATTGTGTGTGTATATGTGTCGCACTTATTGTGCATGCGCAGTTCGATGATACTAACCAGCTGTCTAAGCTGAAGTCAGTAGAATAAGATTAAAAATTAGAGACCCATTAGCTGAAAGTTGAGCGTATGTGAAAGTGTGATGAATATCTCATCAAAAGAAGTGAGGTCTAAGTGAGTTAAAAGTACTTGAGAAAAGATTGTAAACTTCAACGTCCAAGTTCCGAGCACGGTGTCTGTTAGGACTAAAACAACTAAAAGAGACCCAGTTGAACTTATGAAAATCGGAAAGACCAGATCTAATGAATCTCAGACGTGATAAAAAATGTAGCCATTGAAAAGGGTGATAACGGCAACTCAATCGAAGTTATGGATGAAACCAACTACATATCAAGACAAACTTTCATTACTCTCAAGTCTGTGTAGAGGTCAACAGCACTCAGCATGAAAAACAAGATCCGGATTTTCAACTCCAATGTGAAGTCAGCCAGTGCTACTATATGGATCAGAGACTTGGCGTGTCATAAAGAGCACCTCAAACAAACTACAGACCTTCATTAACAGTTGTCTTCCCTCAATAATCAAGATCAGATGGCTGACCAGAAAAGATTAGCAACAGAGAGAGAGAACCAATGGCAATGAGAGAACCAACATAGTAGGAACCGATTGTGAAACAAATAGGCAGGAAGAAATGGAGATGGATTGGCAATACTCCGAGGAAACTATCAAGTGACATCACTAGACAAGCCATCGCTCGAGTGGAACCCGAAAGGGAAGCGGCGAGTTGGTCGTCAGTTCGAGGGTGACATGGACGAGGTCGTGTGAAGAGGAGATGAAAGCGTGTTCGCAGGCTTGGAGAGGGGTGAAAACGTTGGCAGAGAACCGAACGCAATGGAGATGCGCGGCTGAAGCCCTATGTTCCTCTAGGAATTAAAGGAAATAATAATAACATGTCAAGAAATTCACTGAATACATTACAACAGGTTCATATGAGGAAATTAAGAAGCACACAGCCACAAGCCAATACACACACACACTAAAGCCTTTAAAGTCATTGAAAAAAATGAAATGAAATATTTTACATTCATAACTGAAAATAATAAACAAATAAAAATTGTATAACATACCATGATATTTTGCACCATAACTTGATAATAATTGATAGAAAATATGATAATTACGTTCTCCTTTCATTTGAGATACAACACGTGATTTTTCAAGTAGATCTTCAGAAAGCAAAAGAGAGAAAAGGGAGGTGGCAGGAAAGAAGACAAAGTTAGTTAAAGTAACGATTTAAAAAAGCGCGTTTTTCAGTAACAACAGGAAAAAAAAACAATACGTTACTTACAATGTTCAATATCAGCACCAGCAATTTTACCCGTTGTACCGAAGTGAATACGAATGAATTTTCCCTGAATTGTTTTTCGAAAAAGAAAGGAGAAATGATTAAATTATGAGTTTCATAGGGATTTTGGATTAATTTTATTGTAGATTTCGTCATAAACCAAGTGACAGAATGGTTAAGGAGCTAACCTTGTGCCATGAAGGTCACGAGTTCGGTCTATAGCCGTATGACTGTGGGATTATGCCACTGGACAATGATCTCACACTAGGATACAACAGCCATCCAGTGCATCCTGGTGGCTTTCAATGATTCTCTAACTGAAATAATAGACAAAATTTCCAGCTTAAATGAGTGATTTTGATGTGGTTGCTTTCTCTAAGCTCGAAGGATACAGTAAAAGACTTTCAATCAAATCACACAGCTAAGAGAACTCAACCAAATCAAGATTATCTAAGTGACTCCAGTTGGCAACGAAATCTACCCAGTGAAAAATTATTGTGTGTATGTGTGCAAATTTTTCTAAATTTACAATAAAAACTTACGAATCGTGATGAATTATTATTTCTTGTTGTCTTAGCATTACCATAGGCTTCTAGAACTGGATTAGCTTGTACAATTTGATCTTCGAGTGTTCCCTATAAAAATTAAAAATAGAAACAGAAAGTGAAACAAAAGTGAATCAAGTGAATTTTATCTAGACATTTTTTGTTGACTTTTTATTATTGGAGAATATAAAATTATTAAATAAAGAAGTTGTGCACATTAGTCTCTATAGCTTCATCAGTATTTATTATCTCAACAGAAATTTGCACTACTCTTATTACCTGTTTTGTTCTGGATTGGGTGTTTCACTTAATCAAGAGATATCAGCGTAATGTACCTTTACTTCAATAAATGATAAGCTTCTCACTGAGAGTTGAATCTAGCACCAACACCTGACTCATGAATTGGTCGAGAGAGATATCCTCTAAAAGTAAATCGATTCAGACGCAACGCATGTCTATCTACCTACCTACCTACCTAACTAACTAACTAACTAACTAACTAACTAACTAACTAACTAACTAACTAACTAACTAACTAACTAACTAACTAACTAACTAACTAACTAACTAACTAACTAACTAACTAACTAACTAACTAACTAACTAACTAACTAACTAACTAACTAACTAACTAACTAACTAACTAACTAACTAACTAACTAACTAACTAACTAACTAACTAACTAACTAACTAACTAACTAACTAACTAACTAACTAACTAACTAACTAACTAACTAACTAACTAACTAACTAACTAACTAACTAACTAACTAACTAACTAACTAACTAACTAACTAACTAACTAACTAACTAACTAACTAACTAACTAACTAACTAACTAACTAACTAACTAACTAACTAACTAACTAACTAACTAACTAACTAACTAACTAACTAACTAACTAACTAACTAACTAACTAACTAACTAACTAACTAACTAACTAACTAACTAACTAACTAACTAACTAACTAACTAACTAACTAACTAACTAACTAACTAACTAACTAACTAACTAACTAACTAACTAACTAACTAACTAACTCACCTTGAACTTACTTGCCAACTCACCTTGAACTAACTAGCTAACCTTGAACTAACTAACCAACCTCGACTTAACTAACTAACTAACTACTGAATGCTTACACTGATTATCTGATAATTTTATGAACTTGAAGTTTACTAAACAATGACGAAATATCTATTCAGTATTTCTTTTAAGTGATTCTTTTGTTTATGTTAATCTACTGGAAAAATAAACAACAGTCGTCATTTCCAACAATTGTCTATACTCGATATTGAAGATTATGGAACCGGCTGGAAACAATAAGCAACAACGAACTCTGGTTGAAGTCAAACCAACTAAGAAGCTATTTCCCTATAAATATCTATTTAGAAATGGAGCAAGGATTAGATATATACTGAAAAGACTATTGTTAAGTAACACCATACATGCCTTCACGGTAGAAAAGATATCGGGTAATGACAAATTACGATAGTATGAGAAGGATGTGAAAGATCATGGACAGTCGAGAAGCCGACTAAAAAAGACTTCAGGAAGCAGAGTAGAAAGAAGATATGTAGCCGAAGCTCTATGAAGCACTAGGAACCTAAAGGCATGATACATATATATTTAAATTTTCTCATGAGGTGTGAAGTATAACTTTGTCTAAATATTTGCAAACAAACCTTTTTACTACTCTCGTCGTCTTCTTTCTTTGAAGTAGCTGCAACAACAGCAAAGTAAGAAATGACTTTTTTCGTGTTCTCTGTCTTCCCGGCACCACTTTCTCCACTAGTTGATTATTTGGAGTAAAGATAATAATAATAATATTAGTAATAATGGTAACAAATAGATTAAATTTTATTAATAAGGAAATACAATTTCAATCGGTTTGTGAATTAAATACTATTACTTCCTTTGGTGAATAAAATAAGTTACTCTACACTCAATTTTCATACAGTTTGCCTAAACATCTGTGATATGTTATGTCAGGCTATGAACCACACTTACTGTTTAAGGTTTAATGATAGTGTACTCACTTGTTCAGGCTGAGCTTGGTGCAGTCGACATTTGGAACCAAGGCGAACCGGTTGAAAATTCAGTACATAAAGTGATAAGTGACATTTCCGCTACTGATACTATTCACTAGCCATTAAGCAAGTAACTTTCGACTAGTAATAAGTCCTCATTTTAAATATTTTTTTCTCTATACTTCGGTTTAGATTGAATGGTTATCCTGGAAAGTTTATTGATAAGAATATGAATCTAAAATCAAAGCAGCCCAAGCTACCAACAGTTCCAAAAGCGGCCTTATTCTTACAGATGCAGTTCCTTGGGGACAACACCAGCGAGATACTAACATAGAGCCTTAGAAATGCGGTAAAAACAGTATTCCCTGCTGCTGAATTACGCCGTGTCTTCAAAACCACTCCTCTTTTGTGTTCGGAAGTAAAAGACAAACTTCCTGATTCCGCCTCTTCCATGTGTATCTACCAATTTAACTGCTCCTATGGAGCCAGTTACATAGGCCTTACAGTTAGGCGTGTTTCTCGTCGAATTTTCGAACATCACCGTGTGTGTTTAAGTAAAGGACAAACAAAATCTATTCGAAGCGCCATTCTATCTCATCTTGTGGATACAGAACACAAGATTGACGTTAACCATGCTTTCAGTGTCATTTACCAAATACCAACCAACGAATCTCAATTTCGCCTTTATAGTTTGAGTACTAAATATTGCTGAGGCTATAGGGATCCATATTAACAAGCCTAATTTATGCATCTAAAAGAAGTTAGTTCAGACATTATCAGTACCCTGGCCATCTAGGTTTGAATGAGCATGAATGTTTGTGGAAGTTTCCTAATTTTAGCTGATATTCTGTTCGTTACTATATCTTTATTATTATTATTATTGTAATTTAATCATCTTTAGTGAACTGTAATTGCACTGATCATACTTTACAAATCGATATTATTTAAAAAACACTAATATTGTTATTAACTACTAATCTAGAATGTTCTATGTACATAAACATATATATAATTGTATAGCGGGAAGAAGAATTTATCGAAAAGGATATTCTTTGCTCAATTATTTTGTGTTTTATAGATGAATGGATTGAGTATCAAATTACTGGACAAGTTAAAAAAAAGGTTAAGCTCATGGTAGTAGACAGGACTGGACAAACATTTTCAAACACACTTGTTTATTGCTCATAATCACATCATGAATTGCTACTAGAGAACTTCAAGTCTCGATACTTTGCAGTTGTCTTTCTTCCTTTCAATTTATGGAAGGGGTAGGGTAATTTTCCAGATTCCCGGGGAAAGAGTTAATTCGATAAAGCTTAAGCCATCAATCTCTCCATCCACTCTATTATATTAGATTTTACAACTGTAATCTTATCCAATTATCTATTATGTGCTTATGAGTGATGGCATGTGGTGCTAAAGCTAAGCTACCGTTTTTACATTCCTTATCTTATTAAGGTTAAATAATGCCTATTTAGGTAGATTTTTGTGTTTCTCTAATTGAATCCACCTCTTTTCTCCACTTTATGCCTATGCATATGTGCGTCGGTGGCACAGTGGTTAGGACTCTCGCCAAACATGCACATGGTCCGGTGTTCGAGCCCGCACCGACGCACACCTGATATCTATGGTTGGCCTGCAAAATTTGGGCTACCGATATCCACTCTGAAAATTCCATACTTGTACCGAAAATACAGTGTGGAATCAAGCTGTAAATCAAAAAAAAATCTGACCACACAGTCCTACGGGGCATTGGATAAACTTAGATATAATGGAGAAGATTTGTAATTTATGTGTTCTCTCAGCTGGTTGGTTTAGTTGAGAAGTTTCTTAAATATTCTACTAGACAGCATCATCAGTGCATACTTCAATTTGAAGTAATTTTTTTTAAGAATTCTTCTCAGCTAAACCAGCCAGTTCAGAGAAGACAACTACACCAAAACCAAAACACCTGAACTACAAATCTTTCCCATTATATCTAAATCTTATGCGTGGAATACTCTTCTTTCCGTTTAGAGGACACGGGAGAGACTTCTCCAAAAAAGACAAGGTACCATCAGAGAACAATTTTTTTTCCTTCTCTACGAGTGCTACCATCATCAAATCCTACCAACTAGTGTCAGGTACAAACCAATAATCATCTGTGGAGAATTCTAAAAGCCTAACTTCCTATTGAATTATGCACTGAGGATGTTGTCTAATGTAAGAAAACGAAAGCTTCGCAACTGAACCATTCAGCTCAGAGAACAAAAATACACTGGAATGAGGTAGACTATATTTGTTTGATAGGCTGCAGTCATCCAGTAAATAATTCTATTTCAATGAGTGAAATTTTAAATAGTCAACAAAGTAAGCTAACGCTGTTTCACAATGTTATTTTAATAGTGAAATTGTAAATTAAGCAGAGAGTAGAATTACGTTGTTTAAATGAGACATTTCATTCACCTTGAGAACTATTTCATCATCAGTGTAATAGTTTATATAAAAGATCTTTCCAGTTTACGTAACATCTATATCCCCAATGAGCAATCTACTGAAGTAATCCGATGAAGTTAACAAAGACCTAATATATATGTGATTCGCTATATCTGGTAACAGTTAATTTAATTGTCGAATAAATGCAAAGTCGATCTCCCAACAGCGTATGACGTCATTACGACTAATCTCCGTCATCTCGTGCGCCCAGCTGAACACGTTCCTCGCACAAATATTATTTATTTTGTCATCATATATACAAATGTATCCACCGCATAACAGGCTATTATTGTAATAATAACAAATCGTAAGAACCTGAAGTGGGAAATTCATTGAAAAGAATATTCTTCATTCAGACTGACTACTTTTAATTCATAATGATGTGGGAATAATTCGTACATCCTTAAATTTTATAAAAACGCAGAGTAATAAGAGTATTATCAACATATTTATCCAATCAAAAAATTGAAACAACTGACAGAACTTACGTAATTAAAATGGATTGATTTTCACGATCTAAATATAATCAAAAGATAAGATACTGTTTTTAAAAGAATTTTCACACAATAATTTATGTTAGGACATCATTGTTTTCATCATGCACTGCTGTAAAATTCGAAAATATACGTTTTACTACTTATACATGAATTCAGTAGTCAAATTTGTTCACGTGAAATAACTTACCTTGCAACATATTGTGATAGGCATTATCAGAAATTGAAAAGATATGCGGTGGCATTTCACCTCTTCGCTTTCCCTTATATTTCAAGGCAACTTGTTGAGTGTAAATTGGGAAACGTTTATACGGATTAACTGCTACGCAGAAAAGTCCTGAATAAGTCTATAATGTTAAAAGGTTGAAGAAAAAATTGTAATAAAATTTGAACAATTTGAAGTTTGTGTCAGGCAAAATAATTTAAGACTTAATTTCCAAGTTTCAGTTTACAGGGTTTTGATTAGCATTCACTTAGAGAAGCATCAAAAAATAAGGAGTACTTGACAGTTTTTTTCTCCTTGTTTGGGACTCTTTCTCAGAATGTACTAATGATCTCAGTGGAGGTCTAAATTCAGGACCTTCAGTTTACGAGGCGAGCTGATTGAAAACTGAGCCACTGTGATAGAATTTAATGGAAGTACAGCATGTGGCGAGTTAGTCGAAATTAGTATTCATAGACCATTGGATTTCGTTTGAGTTTCTGATTTTCCAATAACCTCGTCTTGTAACCTATGGGCCCACGATTCTATCCCTGTTCAGGTCATGGGTTCTTACTGCTGAAGAGACCAAAATAGGGAACAAAAAGCTGTCTAGCACTTCTTAGTCTGGACATTTCTCTAACCAGTATTAGATATTTAAAATTAGGACCTTATGATTTTGGCGGTGAAATAAAAGTTATTTTTCTCTAAATTGAAAATAATCAGTAAAACCAATGACACCATCTTTTCTTTCTATTCATTGTAAAATAGAAAAACTCTAATAATAATGAATATCACATATAAGAATAGAAATCGGCACTGTGGTATAGAAGAATTCTGTCACAGAATAATTTGGTTGTCTCTCTCCTTTAGCCCACTTATATCTTTTTTCTGGAACTCTAGCTATCCGCTATCCTTTTGTGTGATTATAAGTTGGTGCCTGCATTACACTTGGTGAGTTCTTCTATGAACTATTCATTATTTGATTTCAGTCAGTCTACTCTCAGATAAATTCTTATATTCCGATAACATAACTGTCTATGACCTACTGTTCGGACCTGCATACCTGATGTGAAATTCATTGCAAGGTATTTTATAGTTTCAGTTCTTTTTTGTGCTTAATCGGGTCAACAAAAGGTCCTCTAGCCTACAGAGCCTTCTTCTTCTTCATAAGGCTTATGTTTTAGTACTACCCAAACTCTTGCTCTGTTATGCATTCCACATAAGATTTCATGTGTCCCTTCTTTAAATGTTAAAACTATAGATGTATTGAATTCTTTCTTGTTTATGTTATCGTCGTTAGTTCTACTGTAACAACAGAAGACAAGGGCCAAGCAACAGATCTTCCATTTACGAAATCAACAGATATTTATAGATTTTCATGTATATTATTATAGATTATTTTAAGGAAACAAACACAGTCTTCTAATTGGTGCTTTCTCGCTGAACGTTAATCTTTCATCTCTTTATGACCGTTTCTTGAAGTTCAGATTATCTGCCTGCAAATTGTATTTGCCTACGCAGAGTCTGCTGTGGCTGGTTGTTGTATCAGTCTTTGTCCTTAATTTTCTCACGACCAATATTGGGAACGTACACATTCACGTAAATTACTGTCTACCAATCTTGGCTAGCAGCCAGCTCTCACCACCCTACTACTACTACATTTTCGCTTTTCTTGATGATCTTCGTAGTTAATTTTAAGGCTTGGTTATTTAGCACCAACATTTCTTCTATTTGTTTAACTTCATTATTTAGGTTTTCTAATGTCCTGCTTTTGCGTCGGTGGCACAGTGGTAGAATGTTCGCCGACCATATATGGAGTTCGAGGTTTAATCCCCGATCGATGCACTCCTTTACCTCGATAAGCCAGTAATAAGATTGGTAAAGAAGGAGGGTTTAGCATGAGGCTAAAAATAAACATCACTGCTACCGAAACTTCAAGCCTCTAGATTGAAGCCTTATGTTCCACCGGGAACTTAGAAGAATTTTTAAAAAATGGATATGATATGCTCAATGCAAAATTTCTCTCAAACTATTAAATATGAACTTGGTTTAGACATGTATACAAATGACATTCAGCCAATGTCTAAAGATTATTCCAGGCATCTTTAGAAGGGAACCAATGCCTCATCTAGCATTGTTCTAACCAATTCTAGTGAATACTTTACTTTTTAAATATAAATTACCAGTTGATATTTTTTATTTCTGTAGATAATGGTGTTAACACTCCAGAATTATGAATTACAAAAACACAAACTGAAAATAATTATTATTATGGAAAATACATTTAATTCATGGGTTAGTCAAACACAAAAAAAGATATATGAAAAATAAGAGAACTGCTCTATTCTCACAGAATGGAAAATCGTGGCAAACACTAAAGGATTTCCATAATGGAGTTATTACTCTACCACAGTGTACAAGTTTCATACTTATATCAATTATCCTAAAGAATTTAAGCTGATTCCTAATTGATGTAATTACGTAATCAAGTGAAGGATTTTTGTCACGGAAGATACTGTAACCCCGAGTAGAACTCGAATGGAAAGTGATAATTCTCATGCCTGAGGCTGGGTGACATGAAGGAGATCATGTGAAGAGAGAATTAAAGCTTCTAGGTAGTCGTTTAGTTGAAGGCAATAACAGAGTGGTGAGTACAATAGAGATGTATGACTAAGGCCCTGCGTCCTACGAGGAATAAATACTAAAAATGATAATATTAGTAATAATGGATCTGATTTTTAAAAAATCATATTTTTATCGACTTCTACAGTTGTTTTCACTAACTATATTTTTTGAAAATACTCAACGTGTATTGAATACATTTCATACAGTCATTCAGTTACACAGATACACTAAGAGCATACAATGTAACGTCAATACATCAGTGTTGTAAACTCCTACAGTTCGACATTTGATGATGCAATCGGAACTCTTTGCAGGTGCAATGAAAATAAAAATAAAACTGTGAATAGTACTAACATATCGCAATTTTTCATTACCAATGTCTTAACTGTATTATATTGTGTTATAAGAACATTAATGAACATTGGTAGTTCTGAGTAGGATTACACCATATTTTCTCTTTGAACGTACTGATGATATCTGTGAACTTGTATTCCCCATGTACAAAGAAGTGAGAAATTATTATTATTGTCGAGTCAATTTTGCCTTGTGTAGGCTTTCCAATTGTAGCCTAAGATATATATATATACTTCACTATTTTAACTATGTTCCATTGAAACTCTTATGGTTGCATCAAGTTGTTAAACGTTTTTTGATTATAGCTTGACTCCACATCGTATTTGTGATACAAGTATGGAATTTTTACCATGTGATACAGGTATCCCAAATTTCGTAGGCCCGCCATAGATATCAGGTGAAGCGTTGACCGGGGATAGAACTCTGGACCATGTGCATGGTCAGCGAGCATCCTAACCGCTGTGCCACCGACGCACCAACAAAAACTACACGCCCGAGCGCACCCGAAATGGGGTCCACCGCGAGTTTCAACCCACCGAAGTGGAATGGTGAGCCTTCACCCGGGTTTAGAGCATTCTTGATTACCCTAAACCCGGTACCAGGAAAGGATCGTAGCAAAACAAGTGCCAAGACTGGTTAGATATTAAAGGAAGACGTTTACCAGGAAACCTACTGCCCGACAGACACGCTGAAGGGAATCAAGATAGAAATAGAATATACGCCGAGTGGGGCCGTTAAGTGACACTGTATATCAGTCTGTCGAGTGGAAGCCAAACAAGAGAAGACGAGTTCGACATCACTCCGAGGATGATGTGCAGAAGGCGACATACGCTAGTGGGCAATGTTGCAACCAACTAAAGATAATATGATCATGCACTATTAAAGTTCACTGTTTCACCTAAGGGAATAATAATAAACTAATAAACAAATAAATAATGATAAGAATTTCAAACAAGAATAACCAAAAAAAAACAAAATGAGATACATCAACCTACATAAATCAGTTGTCTGTAGTAACGGGCGCGTAAATTCTCCAATACAGATGCATCATTCAAAAAGGTTAAGTTAGCCATATCTTCAATTAAGAAGAATTTCGGTGGATTCACTTGTTGAGCATCATCTTTCTTAACTTTCTTCTCCTAGATAAAAAGAAAATTTAAAATAAAAATAAGTATGGAGAGGGAGAGAGACAGCATGACTTGATCACTGATAATTTGTAATTTGTTTTGAGTAGTCGTAGTGGTAGTAGTATTTGCAATGCTCAGATGTATACATCATGTAAACTTTGCTCCCACTGTGATATTCATGGCTTGTATTATAGATATCCTAACTGTCAGTGCAAGCTGTGGAGTCACCTTCATTGATTATTTGTGCTATCTGTGAGACAATCTATTACGTAATGATGAAGGCTAGACTTCATTTTCATTACGATTATTATATACCATCTAAGTTTAAATATTTCAGTTTGTTTTAACCGGGTGTCAACTTGAAGTTGTCTTCAAGTGGACATGTGGGATCAATGGTTTAGTTGACTATTTTATGCATGTATACTTAATAAAGGTAAAGAGTTATCATCGATAAAAATCGAATCCTCTGTTATTCTCAGCAATTAACTATATACTATACTAAAATGTAAGTGTATGCTAGTGGAATCATCTTAGTGCATCGATAGTTCAGTGGTAGAACAATCACCATCACAATCATGCACGTGGTCTGTGGTTAGATTCCCAGCCAACACACAACTGAGCCTCGCTTTTAACTGGCATTGAGATCGATCGGTAAAGAGAGTGTAGGTTGAGAGTGAGTCTAGCAAACCCCCTCCCGTTCTTAAAATTCCACAGCTTAAAGTTTAAAGCTAAATGTTCCACTCAAAACACAAAAGAATCAAATGCAAAGAAAAATAACAAAAAGTGGAATCTTCCAGATGTTCCTTTTAGAGAATATGATAAAAAATAGTATACCCATTTAAACAGTGAAATACAAAAATCAGTAGAGATTCTTTCCAGGTGACCTGTTTATACCACTAAACTGCCTAATTTTCTATCCATCAAACTGTATCTCCTTTTCATCTATCTATCTATCTCATTCTGAATTTGAATTACCAATTTACCGCCTTGAATTATAATCTATACTCATGTCTGTTTTCAAATAGGTTTCAACCTACTGGACAATGGATTTTTCCCATGGGAATGCCTCGACAATACTTAAAACGATTCTACGCACAAGGAGTAAGCACTTTTCAGTAGAATGCATTCTAAGAACTCCGCAGTATGTTATTCACACAGTTTTCAAAGTGAAGTTATCATATATATATACATATATGCTTGCCTTCTTGATAACCATTTACGACATTAAGCAGATCACATATTATGTGTTATCTGAATAATTTCAGGGGAATGAGGTGAAATTCCACCTCCTCGAACTGCGTAAACTGCTAATTTAATAATATGGAATTATCATTTCACCCAGGTAGCTAGCCACAAATCGGATGTTATTTGAAAACAATTCAGTTGCCTAAACGAAGTCAAACTGAGTACACCTCTGATGGCTTCGACCCCAAACAAGTGAAACGGCAGTCTAGTAGTGTTTACATCAATTTGATCTGGTAAGCACTACTAGTTCATGTCGGTGCTGCCCTACTACTCATATAAGACAATCAGCAGTACACACTTTAGAAGTTACAGAAAAAAGTCCCTTCACTGAATAATTTTATTTCTAACTCTATAAATTCCCTGCTGTTAAGTTGCACCTTACACATTTGTAAACAAAAGGCTTGCCATAATCTATAGCCTTGAATTCACAGAAGTACATTCTCAATATTAATCATTGTTTTTCGAAAGAATTGGTTGTCAGTTAACCTTGATAAGTTGAACATTGAAACATGAAAAAAAATTTGTTTGAATAAAACAAGTTACGGAGAGTAGCACGCAGAATAGCGATCGTTAGTTCGATCACCTATGTAGAGCTTTGCGTATATGCTAGAGTTGCTTGGACAATCCTAGACCAAACAACCATGATGTAAACACTCAGTATTATGCAAGCACAGAATGTGCTCCTCTAAAAATATCAATAATTCATCCATAACTATCTACTATTATCCTTTCTATTGTATTTCAAATTTGATGTGCTCTTAATGTTTATATCACATACTACTAACAATAAAAATAAGTAGTTTAAGTTTTTGAATTAAATTATTCCGAATGGTTGAAATTTTAATAGAAATATTTACAGAATTTAAAAGTAATTTGTAAAAAAAGTAAATTAGTTAATAAGTAATTCAACTTACACTTCCATCTTTCAATGATACAGTAATTGTATCTCCACTAGTTTCTTTGATATCAGCCAAAACATAACCTTCTTTCTCATCTTCAACCCATATAACATTTTTGCTATCAAAACTGGCTAATTCTTTTAGCAGAGCTTTTCGATCAACACCCAAATATTTAAAATCTGGGTCTGATGGATCCATAATTCAAGACTATGTAGGCACTGTATACGTGTCTGCTGGATAGATCAAGGGAATCAAAGGAAATATAGGCATGGAAACATTATAAAGCGACATTCAGAAATTGTTCATAATCGTAGTAATAATGATAAATAATCACAATAATAATAATAATATGTAATATTCAACAGATGAATTTCGAAGATAGATTTAAAATAAGGGCAAAACTTACTTCTTCAAATTATATAACGATTCCTGTTAATTGAAAGTGAGAGTAATTATACTTTGTCACAGTAGTAGAAGTGTGTATATTTATATATATATATTATTATCGAAAATAGTTAGCGCGGTAGTTAACTAAAAATAACGAATACGTGTATCTGTGAATACGACGACGATAACGTCAATAAACGAATGCTGACCTGATCGCTTATAATATATGAAAATTTAACCAACCAACTATTGGTTAATAATTATCCCTGCCTGACTGTAACTACAATTGACCAATCACAATTGATATGCACCTTGGGAAAAAAATCAATAAACACAATTCACTTCATCTATTTTTCATCAGTAGTATAATACTAGTCAAATGTAAAAATCTATATGTATGCACATGTACATACATCATATTGGATGTTTAAAGAAAAGTAGAATGAAAGGCAGGCTCTAATACATGTATAAATGTATAAATGGTATGTGTATACTTTTTGTGATGTGTACAATCAACTCGCCCACACTTATTTTCCTATCAGACTATTTATTGATTGAAATAAAGTGTGAAACAATTTACAAATAGGATTAGCTTATAACTATTGTATAACAGAATGTATACTGTATACAACTACACAAGAAGATAGGCCTTTTTATGTGTATGTGAATGTTTTTGTTATTGAATTCCAAATACTTTCATCTATTCACATTCATTTTTGGCTGATTAGATAAAATATTCCTAAACGAATTATTTATAAAATAAAGGTGTAACTGATTAAATTCAGAAAAGTGTGAAAGAGACTAGTAAAAATTTACCTATGCACATCATCGGTTTCTAAGCTCTGCTCTCAGTATTAATAATATAATAATAGTTGGTCACGGATTGATATCAGTTAGAGAAGCATTGAAAACCACCACTGGAGTACTGCCAACAGCTGTTTCATCCTAGTTTTTTTGGAATCACCAACACTACGCATCCACCACCACGGGGGTTCGAATCCCAGGACCTTTGGGTTAAAAAGCAAGCTCGTGTACCGTTAATCTGATGCTTGCTAGTGACTTGTTGTGCAGGACAGAGTTTCCTGGAGTTCTAGTGAGAAGTTGTGACCAGTGAGGTTTATCCAGTCAAGTTTGAGGATGGATTTCACGCCAGAGATACTGGTTGGTGGTTGCACAAAAATCACGTATTGGTAGAGGTTAAAATTCATGGACTAGCCTTTAAGGAACAGGGTCCGAGTGGATGAATGGTATACGAGCTTGCCTTGTAACTGTAAGGCCTGTGGTGGTGGATGCCTATTGACGATGATTCCCAGGAAACTAGAATGTAACAGCTGTCCAGTTGGTTCTCAGTGGTTCTCTAACTGATATCAAGGTGTATTCAAACTCGTATAAACAAATCTAATCCTTACAAACTGGCTATAGAAAATAATCATTGTGGTAGTAATTAATTCAAGTTAATTGTTTAAGGTGGCTGGTAGTGGATTCTTCGATTTGCCTTTCGTTTATGGGAAGCGCTGTACTTTTTCGTTTATGGAAACTGGTGTTCCTCAAGGCGCTGTACTCTCTCCATTCCCTTTTTCTCTCTTTTTGCATGACCTTCCACAGCTAACTTCATTATATATGCCGACGATCTAGCCATTTCTGTCCCAGTAGCTTCTGCTTTGGATTCTTCTTATACGAATAGATTCTTGTCTGAAATTAACAAATGGTCTTAGACTAAATCCATGTAAACATCATATTGTTGATTTTAGTTTCAGATACGAACAAGACTTGCATGGGCTGACTCAGTCGCATTATTCATCTAATATTGACGGCACTGTAATAAGGGGTAAATCGAATACCTCTCATCACTGTATAGACTTAGTGAATATCTCTTAACAGTATTCTAAAGTTATTTTAAATCTCTTGTCGACTGATTATATCGGGCTGGGATGGTCAGTCGCTGTTAACAAGCATGCATTCAGTATGGATCCTTTAACGACTTTTTAAGATAAGCGTGTTATCACCTCATTGGGAGCACCTAGTTGTCAAATCTAGGATGCATGTTTCTTCCAATTTGAGACTCGTCAGATGGATGTAACTGTACTACACCTTAAGTGATCATTGGTATTCTCACTGAGATCGAAAACTTCGCCATCACACACCATTTCAAACGCCAAAGCATTATCCAGCAAGTCACTGATTCACAACAGGCACCTCCAATGCACAGGGGATGGGGAGAAGGATGAGTATTTATTTGTTCAAGATACTTTGATTGATTATATTGGATCAAAAAGCTCCTAACGGCTACAGAGTCCTAAATATGGAGGAATGAATGTGTTCGACTCCTTCTGTTGGCCGCCAGTAACTATAATAATTCTTTACACAATGAATATTCCTTAATCACACGATAACACATAAGTCAATTAATTGTATTATACCATGTGCTTATATGACTAAGCAGTCTAACATAGTCACTGACAGTTGAGATAAAGAAGTGTACCAATAGTTGACAAGGTTTGCCTCAGTTAGAGTATCTCCTCCCAGACCAATATATCTACACAGATGACTATATTCAGCCCGACTATAGTGCGTTCACCAGCCAACAATCCAGTGTAATTTGGAAGTCTTTGATGAAAATAACCACCTAACAACAACAACAATAGCAACATCCAGCGCCAATCACCATCAACGGCAGGGATTTGAAAGAGGTTACTTCATTCACTTATCTAGAGAGTATTGTCTCAACTACAGGAGGATTTCAAATCGAGCGAGAATCGGGAAGGCGAGAAACACATTCATCAATCAACCTGAAACCAATCTGGAAATCTTCGTCACTCAGCCAGCATCAACAACAAAATTAGGTCAGATTTTCAATACAAACGTCAAGTCAGTCAGTTCTTCTATACAGATCAGAAAATTGGCGGACAGATCACAAAGAATATTTTCAACAGCTTGTCGCAGACCTTCATCAACGAACAACTGTCTTCGCTGGATCTATACTGAAGATCAGATGGCCGGCCGGGTCGGAAAGAATCATTAACAAAAAACCATGGCTGGGAAGAAACAAAACAAGAACCAATCAATCGCCCAACAAATATGCAGGAGAAAGTGGAGATGGATGGATTGGACACTACTCGCTGAGGAGGCCGCCTCTGGATGACATCGCGCGCGCGTCAGGCTATTGCTTGAGTGGAACCAGGCCGAAACGGAAGCGGTGAGTGGGACGTCGGTGCAAGGGAGACATGGAGGAGATAGTGAGAGGAGGAGTTGAAACAGTATGGACTAACTAACATGGATGTAGGCGAAAAGTACAGCAAAAGACAGAAGCAAGTGGAGACGTGCAGTTGAAGCCCTATGTTCCACTAGGAACCCAAGGGAATAATAATAACACTATGTTACCAAAATGACAGAAGTTAGTATTCAAGACCGTTATGATTCTGATACATTCAACTGATTAGTTAAGTGCCATGGGGTTCGATCCCTGCTTGGGATCATGAGTGCATATTGCTAAAAAGTTACAGACTAGATTGACATAGTGTATATCGACTAGGAAGAAGATGAGAGCTTATAGACGATGATGGGACCAACTAGAAACGTCAACAGAAAACAGAATGAATAAACTAGGGATGTATATATATGAGAGATCGGACATAGTATACGCCTAACTATAATACTGTCTTATTTGGGTTTGCGTCTAATATAGTTTTTCCCACAGTTGATGAAAACTGTCCTATAGCTGGTGTCGGTTTAGTCTTCTGTTGTTGTTGGGTCTTTTATCCGACATAGTACGGATTGAAATGACCAATAAAGCGACTTCGTTTATATTAAAATCAAGAAATGAAAGTTAGCTGGACTTGACAAATAGACGTGTGTGATCAGACAACTTGCGTCTTCTGATAAGGCTATCAAAATTACATGTACTTGTTAAAAATTTACGAAGACAGAACATAGAAAAAGGCAGAGGCGATGAAGATATCTAACCGACAACAACAACAGTCATGAACCACTATCAATCGCAGAAGTATGAAGCAAATTACCATCTTCACTTAACTAGGCAGAATTGTTTTAACTACAGGGAAAATGGACAAGAGTGTCAAAAACAAGTTCAGAAAGGCAAGAGAGACCTTTATTAATCTAAAACCAGTCTGGAAATCCACTGCATTAAGCTAAAAAAAAACAAGATTTGGATTTTCAACACTAATTCCAAGTCATTCAGTGGATCTGAATGATTCAAAGACTTGACGTGTGAATCATGAAAAGCCTTTCTAACAGTCTGAACACTTTTATCAGCAGATGCCTTCTCTTGTTACTAAAGATCAGATGACAGGCCAGAAAGGATTAGCTACAAAAAGGAATCTTGGTAATGAACCAACCAACTACCTTTCGCCCAATATGTCTATTGAACAAAATGGAGATGAATTGGACACACGCTAAGGATACAGTTGAGTGGAATCACATGATAGGCTCTCGAATAGATCCCTAATGGGGAACGATGAGTTGGGTATGGGACTTAGGTTGACATAGTGTATATCGACTAGGAAGAAGATGAGAGCTTATAGACGATGATGGGACCAACTAGAAACGTCAACAGAAAACAGAATGAAATTGAGAGATGCTGCTGCAGCCCTATGTTCTCCTTGGAACCCAAGGGAATAATAATAATACTTAGAATATAACGCTGGTACATCTTATCCAGGGAAGATTTTATAACGCGTTGCGTCATTACTAAACAGTTAGTTGATTTAATTATTTAGAGTCACTAACGAGTAAAAAGAGTTCCCTAGCAGAGTCATAGGTGGGTGCTACTGAAGACCCCCAAGCTAGGACGAAACAACTATTTAGTACGATCTGGTTTGTAACGGTTCTCTAACTGAACTCACTCGGTTGTTTACATTAAAAATAATCCAATCCCTGGAAACTAACACTTGAAAAAAAAATCCACCGAGAAGAGTAAGTTCCTGATTTCTGTGAACTGCAAAGATCTTCTCTATACGCATAAAGAAGCTGGAGCTGTGTTCCAAAGAGGTGCATTCAATCCTTACATCTACCCTAGAACTAGTTTTGTTTGCTGGTTTAACATTTTTATTTCGTCTCCCTTATTATCAGGTTTATTCTTCACCTATGAAAACAATTGTAGATAGTTGAACATAGCAAGAACTAGAGTTTTAGCAGAATAAAGTGGTACCATCAGTGTTTATTTCGTTGCCTTCTCGTCAGCTGCTTACAGGCCAAAGACATTATTAAATATATCTACAAAAACAATTTTAACATACTTTCACAGAGTTCATTTTTAAACAAATATATATATATATATATATATATATATACATGTAATATTAAACACTCTTCCGAACAATAACAATCATACACAGTGGAAACTTTTCAGCATTTCTCATTCAGATGAAAGAGAGATGAAAAATATTCCGTTACCAGGACAAAGAAAAACTAATAACCGCTTCTTTCTGGACGCATAAATCAGGTTTCAGGTGCTTGATGGAAATGGCTTCAGCAAACTTGAGGAGAATTGAGCTATTTTGCTTATTGATAATTTTGAACGACTTTTTGACGGCCAACTCATAACCCGTGTCGAGGAGGTGTCTGGCGATGGCACTGATTAAAGCATTTGTTCTCTTTAAACACAAGCTTTTTGGTACGTGTTCAGAAAATCGTAGATATACCCTTCTTTTTGTCCTTCCATTGTAACTGCTCCCGCAGATACATGTACATTCGTATATACAGTTGGAGTTAACGTGAGAAGGATATCTATCGATTTTTGACTGCACTAAAGAGCAAGTTGTTCGATAGACGGCGACGAGCTTAGCTGCAGGATAGGCTCTGGCTAGTGATTTACTCAGTCTTCTATTGATCATTGCTGCAATGTTTTCACCTTTATAATTAAGCTGAATGTAGATTGGCTTTTTACTCACTGTGATTTGTTTTACATTTATGACTTCCGATCTTCCATTCTTGTTGTTCGGATTAGTGCTTAATATTGCATATATATGTATTATTACTGTATGCATATATTGATCGATTGATTTAAACTTAACTCTGTGCAAGTATGTTAAAATTGTTTTTGTAGATATATTTAATAATGTCTTTGGCCTGTAAGCAGTTGACGAGAAGGCAACGAAATAAACACTGATGTTACCACTTTATTCTGTTAAAACTCCAGTTCTTGCTATGTTCAAATTCATTAAGAGGAATAAATGTATGAGATATTGTAGATATTGTGCAATTATTTTCGAATCCAATGTGATTCTGTTACTATGCCCCTTGTGATCTATATTCGCACCTTCAAACTATGATATCAAGCTGAAAATTACCAGCCTCGTGTTTATGTTGAATTAAATAAAAAGTGTAACTAATGGCAACTTATGTATGTATATAAACGCGAAAGTACAGATACTTTTCAGGAAGAAATCTCTGAATAGATGTATCTCTTTGTTGAGTTTCGTGTTCTTTTCTCTCAAATTATAAATTAAACAGCCATTTAACTACTGTTGTCTTATTCTAAAACTACAAAGTTGTAATAAATAAAAATTATGAGAAAGGAAAATGCAAGAATTGAGAGAAATAATACACACACACCTTTATTTTAATAATAATGGAATTTCTTTCAACAAGTTGAACACCTGTACATTGAACATTGAATTTTGTTTTAATTCATTATTAATAATAATGTGAATGAATTCAAATAATAATTTTTTCAAAAAAGGTAAATCTAATCATCTCACTTTCATTAAAATACATTCATTAGGAATAAGTTATTGGTACTTGAAAAAAAATTAAGCTTTTTATATCAGTATAAAATAAAAAATTACCTAAAATGATGAATTTTGATGATGATTATGTAACAGATGTGATATTTGAATGAAGCAATATGGAGAACAGTTGTGCTTTCCAGTTTGAGATAGATTTTATATATTATCTGACATAGTTTAGACCTTCCTTAACCGAATAGCCAATTCATTTTACAAGAGTAGAGTAAAATGTCAAAAGCGAAGATGATATATAAATTATCCAGTATTGGTTTTGTAGGGAATTTGTTTGATTGTATGGTTCTTGAATCCTAACTTCTGCCAGTTCACGACATAGAGCGATCACTTCGCAATGTCTTCTTTGATGAATTACTACCCCAGACCCTATCCAGGCAGTTAACCTGGGGTTCTAGTGGGAGGTCGAAGATGGGGCAGTAACTCATCAAAGAAGACATTGCGAGGTGGTAGCGCTGTGTCGTGAACTGACGGAAGTAAGAATTCATGGGCTGGCCATTGGATCGGGTCCCAGGGGCTCAATGGTCTACGAGCTCGCCTTGTAACCATAAGGTCCTGGGTTCAAACCCCTATGGGTGCGTAATGCTGAAGAGTTCCAGACTAAGACAAAACAGCTGTCCAGTACTCCCAGCTGGTTTTCCAGTGGTTCTCTAACTGATGTTAGCTCATGGTGAAATCCTCCATATATAAATTAGACAGGAAGTTAGAATAATTACTTATTAACGAAAGAGAAGAGAAGACGTACAATAACTGAACGTCTAGTCGATACACTATGCACAGAATTTTTAGCCTAGTCTATTGCGTAATATCTTCTCTTCAACCACCCAGCATCTTGAAGTGAACTAGCAATCTAAAGTATGTTAGATGATGTAATACTGTTCTCTCTGAAGAATAAAATAATCCTTCATGGTATTTTTCTTTTGTCGTTGTGTAATACAAAGCAGCAGATTGAAATTCAGGTGGCCAAGTGATTTAAGCAGGCCGCCGTAAAATTGGAGGAAATAACCTATACCAAATCGCTACACATATCTAAAGCTATAGTATCACTGAAAATTTAGCCATCAAAATAGAAGAGGTAAACATTTGTATAAAGAAAAAGTTTGTACAACCACTCCTTCTTTTGTAATTCTCCTCTTTATGTGCTAAACCATCAGAATCCCTATTCCTACTTTGACCCTATTTATTTTCCGTTTTGCTTATTAAATGTGTATATCCAAGTCTTATTATTTCGACTGTTATTATTGTTATTATTTTCACTCTGAACACTTTCCAGTGTTGTCTGACTTATTACTATTATTATTGTTTCTTTTAATTCCTAAAGGAATATGGGACTTCATCCGCATGTCTCCATTGCGTTCGGTTCTCTTCCAACGTTTTCACCTGGCTCCACGTTTGCCTACAGGCTTTATTCTCCTCTTCACTTGACCTCCATGACACCCTCGCACTGACGACCAACTCGCCGCTTCTCATTCGGGCTCTACTCGAGCAATGGCCTGGTGTGTGATGTCACTTGATGGTTTGTTTTCTCAGAGTTTGGCAAATCTAACTCCACTCCTTCCCGTATATTCGTTGGACAGTTGGTTCCTGCTGGGTTGGTTCGTTCATTCCCAGATATCCCTGCTGCTGATCTTTTCTGGCCAGCCATCTGATCTTGAGTATTGAGCGAAGACAGTTGTTGATAAGAGTCTGTAACTTGTTCGCAGTGCTCATCGTGACGCGGCGCCAAGTCTCTTATCCGTATAGAAAGTAGCACTGACTTCACATCAAATTTAAAAATCCGGATCTTATTTTTCATGCTGAGTGCTGTTGACCTCCACACAGACTTAAGAGTAATGAAAGCTTGCGTTGCTTTCCCGATCCTCGCTTTGATATCCTCGTCAGTTCCTCCTGGCTGTAGTTGGAACGATGCCACCCAAGTCAGTAGGTAGAGGAGGTTGCTTCTTTCAGATTCCCCTCGTTTATGCTGATTGTTGTCTGTTGTAGTTGCTCTTGATGTTGGCCAAGAATATTCATCACCTCTATTTTCTCCATGTTTACCAGAAGTCTTATCTTCGATGCTTCTTCTGCCCACTTGTTGCTTTTCAATTATTTATCTTCCAGTTTGTGGAAAATCAGACATTTATCATTGTCGATGTCCAGATCCTCCAAGGTTTTATGTGTGGGTCCATTTTATGCCTGTCCCCTTGCTGTCTGTCGCATTATCCAGTCTACCGCAATCCAGAAAAACATTGGATATAGTAGGCAGCCAGCCTTGTCTTACTCCTGTCGTCACTTCAAAGGATTCCGTGAGTTTTTTGTGGTGGATTATTTGGCAACTTTTTTCTGACTTATCACACTATATTTATTTCATCCAATATAATTTCTCACAATGCTGTCTTATCATAATTCTCACCTCATTGAGTAATGTCTTTAATTGTCTACTAATTTCATTAATTCTGCACCCCTTTTAAGGATTTATACATTCTCAAGAGTTGATTTGTGAGGATTATATTTGTTTTTTGAGCTTGACCACGGATTGATATCAGTTAGAGAAGCATTGAAAACCACCACTGGAGTCTTGTCAGATAGCTGTTTCATCCTAGTGTTTGGGGAATCATCGTCAGTACGCATCCACCACCACAAGAGTTCGAACCCAGGACCTTCCTGTTACAAGGCAAGCTCGTATACCATTCAGCCACTAGGACCCGATTCAATGGCCAGTCCATAAATTTTAACCTCTACCAACTAATGATTTTACCGCGACAACCATGGACTGCTTTATAAAGTGCACAATCATTTCATATACAAATATGATTATAATTACAAATATTTTACTTAAAAATTACATATATATATATATATATATAAACCGGCCAGTAAGACGTTCTTTACTGAAAACCTACAAACGACTTTCACCAGCTGCAAGTTGTTCTCCATCTAAGTGAAAGATAAGCTCTGCCGCATGGTCTCCTTCTTGTTTGTCTATCACTCCACTCTCTCTTGTGGAGTAAGGTACACTGACTGTAGCTAGAAAATGCTTTCCATACGGATACGAGATCATATTCCAGCATGGTTTTACAAAGGAGAAAGGAATGGTGCAATAAGCTGTCTCCACTCCAGAGCACTTGATTGACTTTTGCCACTTTCCCAACCCCGGCCGTGATTTTAAAATCACCATGTTAACTTGATGCGTTTTCTTTTTTCTAAACTTCCAAAGACAAAGGAAGCTTTGACCATTCATGAATTCAAGTCGAACTTTCGGGTCTGTCTGTATTTGCTGCAGTTCAAGTCGCAACACTCCATGTAACACACAAAGCAAGAGAAGAAAGTAGAAGAAATGCAAAGTAGAGGCAGTAGAGTTGTGAGACAAAAGGAGTAGTAATAACGAAGAACAATATAGTTTCATTGGAAATCATAAATCAGAAGGAGTGGATGCATCTGCGCTGTCATTGAGAACGATTTTGAGCCATATCACCAATTGTTTCCAACCATTGGTTTATACCGTCCCGAGGACCCCAAACAGGACGTCTACATCTTCCTACGTGGCTGGCTTAAACTAATTGTTGTAGCTTTCATTGACTGGTGCCATTTTTTGGTTTGACCGCCGCTAGCTCTTTTCCAGCCTGACCCTATGTCAGCTAACATTGCCCACAGTCGAGGAAGATGATGGCTATACATGCATGAGTAACACACGTCCTAACCATCTCAGTCGATGCAGCTTCACAGCCTCGTCAACTAATTTCCCCTGTTTACCTAGAACTCGACGCCTAACCTCAATATTGCTCACCTTAGTATACCACTTCACACGGGAAATAGAGCGCAAGCACCTATGATCAAAGACAGCTAGTCTTTTCATGTCTTCCACTCTCAGTGGCCAGGTCTCACAACCATAAGGGAGGACGGAGCGGACTGATGAGCAGTACACCCGCCCTTTAGTCGATAAGCGAACATCTCGTCTACGCCAGAGTCGGCGTAAACTGGAAAATGTGAAACGAGCCCCTTGTATTCGTAAAAAGCTGAGATTTCGTCAGAGATCAACCTGTTAAAACGGGCTGATGGTACTTCCCAAATACGTGAAGCGGTCAACGTGCTCTACCACTTCACTCCCTAATTCTAATTTAGGAGTCGGTGTAGTCCAGTCCTGTAACATCATCATGCATTTGGCGGGAGCGAATCGTATGCCAAACATTCGTGGATTGCAGCTCAAGGTGTTTAGAAGACTCTGCATTTTGTCAGCGTCTTCGCCTAGAAGGACCATATCGTCTGCATATTCCAAGTCAACAAGATTATTCCCTGGTAGCAAGTCAGTCCCTGATTCGCTGAAGTGAGTTAGGGTTAAGTCCATCAGTACATCTATGATGAAATTGAATAGAAATGGGGATAATTGGCATCCTTGACGGACACCACTAGTCGTCACCAGTTCAGATGACAGCTCGCCGTAAGCCCTCACCTGGCTGTATGAGTACGAGTAGAGTGCCTTAATTAGTGCAATATATTTTCTCGGGATTCCCTTTACAGCCAAGCATCTCCAGAGAACTTCTCGGTCGACAGAGTCGAATGACGCCTTTAGCTCAAGAAATATTATGATTGTTGGACACTGGTAGGAATGCCTATGTTCTAGGATCTGTCGGAGGGTGAAGATATGATCAATACACCCTCTTCCTGGTCTAAAGCCTGCCTGGCTCTCTCGTGTTTGTGCCTCCCGAACAACACAGTCTACGCAATATTATTGAGCCTAGGAGTTCAGATACTATATTAGTCAAGCTAATCCCTCTAAGATTATCACAACAAGACTTGTCTCCATTCTTGTATACGGGGATAATCAATGACTTACACCAACCCGACGGGACTTCCTCTGATTCCCAGACGCTTCCTAGTACCTCAGTCAATGCAGACAGTAAACTGTCTCCATCGTACTCAAATACCTCTGGAGTCATTCCAGGTAAAGTATCTACAATCCCTATTACTACTTTGACTGTAGATGGATAAATGTTTATTGATTTTTCATTTTGTATATTGAGTTAATCTATGTATCTTTCCCTGCAATCATTATTAGTATTAATACTACAACTATTGTTAGTATTATTCCCATTTTGAAGTATTGCCGGTATTATTTCACTTGTTCCACTTGTCATTCTAAATCAAAAAAATTTTTCCAATGTTAAATGCCATCTTATCAAATTTCATATCATGTTACGTAACATTTTATATTTGTCTACTAATCCTATAGTTATGCATCCCCTTGTAACACGTATACATCCTATGAACAATTCTACATATGACATTATCTGTTTGACTACTTGACACATGATATAATAGGTATGGTTATAATCGCAGATACTTTAATTGCCTTTCGAACCATTGTTTGTTATGTGCAATAAGGGAATATAAAGTGTAGTTGCACCAAGAAAAGAACCTTTTTCGTCGACGAAGTCATCAACTAGGCTGTACATTCGTGTATTTATTCCAGATTAATATTCCGTCTTTATATCATTAATTGCACAAACAGTCAAGTATCTCAATAATTATGATCTTATTATGTTATTTTTTAAATCCGATCTTCTTGTTTATTACACCTTGCAATTTGCTTAATTTGACCCTTGACATCAAATAGTTCTGGAACTTTCTCACATATTTTTTACAAATACACGAATGTACAGTCTAGTTGATGACTCCATCAAAAAAAACTTTCTTCATGTATTCACGACCTTTGGTTGAACACTAATCAGTAACTTGTGTAATGTGTATGTCTAGTCCTATCTTTGGTGCAGACTGCATTCTATCAGTCACGTTAGCAATGTGGCTACCATTCTGGGGGCTCACCATCACTGTACACTTTGGATGGTTGGAGGCAACCTGGACCGTGATGCTAAGCCACCTATAATGGTGGCCACATTGCAAACCCGACTTGACTGACAGAATTCAGTCTTCATAAAACAAAGGACTGGACACATTACACTGGTTACTCACTAGTGTCCAATCAAAAATATCCAATGCAGCCAACTGCGAGCCTGATTAGCTCAGCGATAACGTCTGTGTCTGAAGCACTGGGTGACGCCGGTTCAACGTTGCAGATACGCCTTACTGACTAGTGAGTGCCAACTAGCACGAAACCTAGGTCAAGTAGGTCTTCTTGTGGCCGATTGCCTCCAACCATCTAATATCCCGCACTTTGATCAAATTTCCTCACGGGATATAGTTCCTTAAAATCCTTTATATACACGATTGTACGGTATCATAATAAATTCGTTGAAAAGAGTCGCTTCGCCAAATCACTTGCTTGGATTTTCTATGTGCCTCAATAGAAATTTTCCCTAAATCAATATAAAGAAATTGAAATGCTGTAAGCACCGGTGAATTCAGACGTTAATAGAAGTGCTTATATTATCCTGTGGAGAGTTTTTCAAATAAAATTGAAACGGTTTATTATAACACACAAGTATGGAAGTAGACGCCTGTTAAACTGGAAGAGTTAGCAAGAAGTCAACAATAGGCGCCTTCTTGAAGATGTAATTCCAGCTTCGATTTTACAATAGTGACACAGTCTTAACAATTCGAAGTAATCGTAGATTGCATAAAACCATATACTACTGATAGATTGAGATGAACAGTTGCATAACTAACACTCATATCAGCCAGTGGCGCCTATCAGTTATATCGAGGGGATCTAGCCACCGAATGACTGTCTCGCTCGTCTGGGGCAAAGCTCTTTGGGATTGTTTCCGACTTGACTCAGTTGAAAGAGTTGTATCAGTTCTGATTTCATACATTTGGTTCCCTTGATAAATTTCAATAGAGAAAGAAAGACCAAATCTGCAGGATAAAATGATACCACTCTATTTCACAGGTTCTCATCAGCTGAAAACTATTTCATTGTTTGAAAGATAATAGAGAAAACATTATAAGGTGAACGCATCTGGAATATAAGTACTATAATTTATAGCTTAAGTTACCATCAATTTATGTACTGTCAAACTATAAAAAAAGAAAACTGGCGGGTGTGAGTGTAAAGAGAAAACAGAAAAATCTAATAAACAGTGTCAACATGGTAACTCAAAAAGGTCAAAGTTCATCAATTTGAAAACTTAGTGAGTTGAGCCCACTAGTATGTATGACTAATCAGTGTAATGAAAGTGATACGGTTACCAAGGTAGTGAGAGATTGACCACAATCTTTTTCTGTGTGCATAAGTTTGGTCTATGACGTTCGATTGCAATTACTTCAGCAAATCGCAGTAGATTCGCTGTCCTTTGTATGTTTAATATTTTGAAGGATTTGGAAATCTCAACGAAATGATCCGTATCCACAAGGTGTGTCTGGTAATTGCACTTTGTAAATATTTGCTTCCTTTTAAGCATAAGTTTCTTGGAATATGCTCTGAAAACCGGATAGAAGCCCTTCTTTCTGTCCTTCCAATGTACTTGCTGCCGCAGGTGCACGTAAATTTGTAAATGCAGTTGGAGGTAACATCAGCAGGGTACTTATCCAGTTTCGATTGCCTTATAGAGCATGTAGTACTGTATAGTGTCAACAGATTGACTGCAGGGAAGCATCTTTTTATTGCTCTTTTCATCCTCTATTCAATCTTTTGCAATACTGTATCTCCTTTGCCCCCCATACAAAGGAGAAATTGACGGTAACTTAAACTATAAATTATAATACTTATATTCCAGATGCGTTCATCTTATATCGTTTTCTCTATTACCTTTCAAACAATGGAGTAGTTTTCAGATGATGAGAACCTGTGAAATAGAATGATTATATCATTTTATCCTGCAAATCTGGTCTTTCTTTCTCTATCGAAAGCTCTGATTTTATTCATGGTGTAAAAAGTTCGTAAGAAAAACCACAATTTTTTTCTTCAGCCAAGAAATATCTCTTTTTAACGGTTTTATTTTCAAGCTACACAGTCGTATTAATATTACGGGAAAAGAAGGCATTAAGTAACACTAGAAATTGCTCAGTCAATATTGTACATATGATAATAAGAATAAAAGTAATTAAAATGATGTACTACTAAGGCGGGTAGAGTTGAAGTGGATGAATTACAAAACTTTTAAAGATTATTAAATAAATGAATTGGTGTAAAGACTTTAAAATCGTAGATCAAGTGTTTTGTCTAAAAAATTAACAGTGTAATTATGACTGAGAAGATGAAGTGAAGTTGAATGAATTCAAGTGGTAAAATGAAATAAAAGAACATTGCTATGACCAAGGTAAAGAAACAGGTTTAACAAGACACTTTTGAATACACAATTTAGATTTTTGCCCATGCATAAATGGGAGAAACGTAAGCTTTTGGAGTGATTGGACTTGGTCCTGTAGATAACTATAAAGAGAAAATCACATGGGCTGAATGACTTGACTCTAGAAGGTGTTCACAGATTGAAGACTTTGCCACCCTTTGCTCAACTTTCATTAACCAAACTGGGTGGTGTTCAGCTACGCTTTTACGGAGAACACACTTACAACATCCAATGTAATAATTTCCACGGGAGAATGTGAGTGAGTATATCCACATAGAGGTGAACATAAGCGGTAGTTTATCCTTGATGCGTTGCCGAATCATATTTTGGCTGGTAAATACTAAATGTAAGTCAGTTGCATAAAAACACCCTTTAATACATTTAGATAAACGACTTTTAATTACTTCAGAAATACTGTCACCTTTGAAAGCCAAACTCGTAAGCAGTGTTTTCTTTGGCACTGTAATTTAGCTGGGAATAAGGTCTTTTTTGATGTTTCTTTCCATAAACCTTCTAGGATATCCATTTACTAAGAGAGTTGTACGAAGTCTTTCTAATTCTAAGTCAGCTGTATCTACAGAGCAAATTTTCGGAATTTTGGAACATACAGAACGGATAAGATTTCTCTTCCTACCTAGTGATACTCAACTGTCGAAGTTATTGTACTGACCTGTTGAGTTTCTGTAGATCAACCTTTTTAACATGCCGTCCTCTCTTCTAACTAGCATTATGTCTAAGAAGGGAAATGCAGAGTTCGACTCTTCTTCCATAGTGAATAGCATAGATGAGTAGCTCCAAGGAGTTCAGGAGTTGTTAAACAATTTTCGTCACAAATAATGAAGGTATCATCAATACATCGCTTATGAATATGCAGACTTGGGATTGTTTATTTCAATAGTCGCCTCTCCAAGCTCACCATGAAGACATCCGCTAAGAGAGGTCCTAATGGAGACCCCACAGCGACCCCATCCCTTTGTTTATAGATGACATCATTAAATCTAAACTGTACAATAAGCGTAGATTTCAATAAAAGCTGCTTCAGATAGTTAGTTGGCACTCCAATATTTATGCATTCTAGGTCAATGTAATCACATAAATAACAAATGGTTTGAATTAATGGTACATTTTTGAATAACGAGCAAACACCTAGTGAAATCATATGCTTGCCGGTCACATTAATCCCATCAACGCAACTGACGAATTCAAAAGTGTCCGAAGGAATATATTAACATAGATTTGATCCTACTAGTTCAAGGATCTCAGCGAACCGTTTTGCCGCAGAACGGTAAGAAGAGTTCAACATGTTCAATATAAGTCTCAGAGGAAAACCATCTTTATGCACTTAAGGAAGACCTTGATATGATTATGAGCAGCAATAATTTGTGCTCGAAAAGACATCAGTAAATATTATTGTATAACACTGTGTGATTTTATCAAAATAGGGATTTTATTCATAATGGAGTTACGCTCTAATACACTGCTCAAGTTTTATCCTTATATCTTCGGGACATGTTAAGCAATTCTCATATCTCTATTTCCCCTCTACATAATAGCTACAAAGAAATTTCTAATAAATGTCGCGATCAGTAGGGTGCAGCAGGTCGGGTGTGACGACAAATGCTCGCCGAAGACATTGGCTGGAATCGCGCTATGTCGTGCATTGGCAGAAGTCAGAATCCATAGGCTGGCCATTGGATGTGGTCCCAGTAGCTTAATGGTATACAAGCTCGCCTTGTAACCATAAGGTCCTGGGTTTGAACCCTGGCGGTGGGTGCGTACTGCTGAAGAGTCCCAAACTAGGACGAAACAACTGTCCAGTACTCCCAGGTTTTCCAATGGTTCTCTCATTAATGTCAGCTATTGATGAAATCCTGTAAACCAATCAAATCCTTACAAACCAACACTTGAAATGTGAAAAATATTATATTAGTCAAAGTGGAGACATTCTTTGCATCTACGTATATAAACAAGGTGTTAGCACTTTAATCCACCAATTAAATACTAATTAAATGCCGAGACATCGTCGAAGCATCTGCACAAGAATCTGACATGTCAACCTGAGACCGAGAACTTCGGTCCAATCAGTCACCGGGAAAATCTAAAATTCAGCTAAATTAATATGACCCGTTGCACAAGAGGTGTCTCCCGTGGCCCAAGTGCTCTAGAGGATAACGTTTTGGCGTTTGAACCTATGGGCATTGGGTTCGAGCCTCGGTGAGAACATCATCACCCTCTGAGAAACGCAGGTACATCCAGATGACGATTCCCAAATAGGACGAAATGCGCATCCTGGATTCCACTGCTCGTCACCATCCACCAATTAAATATCAAGGTGTTAACAGTAACGATATCCCTCCCCACATGCCAATACATGCCATTCATTAAGAACTCCATTTCTTGTGATAACATGTGAATATCTTGAAGGAAGGAAACTCCAGCGACACCAGAGACCTCTTTGGGCTCAGATTAGTCTGCAATTAACAGATACACTGATACTGGTCAAACATATCGAGCAATATTTAAATGAAATTACATGGACAAAAAGTCGAATAGATATACCACTATGAGGGAACAGAAAGATAAGCAAATCTCCAGAGACAATTAGTCACATATACAAAAACAAAACATGTGATTCAGCGAAGAGACTCTTTTCAACGAATTTATCATCCAGCTGTACAGTCGTATATATGTGTTTTTATCAATTCACCTGCTCGTGTGGAGCTAGGTATATCGGTCGTTCGACTCGAGTTTTGTCCAAGAGGGTGGAAGAACACTATCCCGCATGGTTACGAGGAGTTGGAAGTGGAGCAATAAGAAGCGCGATCATTGAACACCTGGTCGATAATGATCACCCTATCTCTATAGCCACCCCCTTTAAAGTCATCTACAAGGCACAGAGTAACTTACCAAAATCCCTACGTACCCGACTCATCTGTATTGCTGAAGCCATCTTTGGCTATAAAAACAGAAAAGCCAGATCTCTGTGTACGGAAAAAGTTCGTTCAACCTCTCCAACTTTCATGGTCTTAATCCCTCTATGTTAAAGTATGGTAATCCCCAATCATATTTTAGCTCTGCCAGTTTTTCATTTTTTCATTTTGTCTATTCAATTTGTAGTCTCTTCCTTATTACGTAAATTGTTACTGTTACTACTCTCACTCTGAACTGCCCCCAGTATTATTTCACTCGTTCCACTTGTCATTCTAAATCAATTATTTTTTGCGACGTTAAATTCTATGCTATCAAATTTCATACAATATTGCGTAACGTTTTTATTTTAATCGATTTGTCTTCTTTTTTTGTCTACTAATCCTATAATTGCATACCCTTTTCCAAGTTCTATCCATCCTATGAATTATTCTATGTATGACATTAATTTGCTTTGCCACTTGACACTTGACTATGATTATAATCACAAACATTTTAGTTTTAATTGAACTTCATATTATTATTATTGTTATTTTATGCATTCACGCCTAAGATTCAATTCCCTCACCGGATATAGCTTCTTAAAAAACCCATATATATATGATATATACACGAGTGTACAGCTTGATGATAAATTCGTTGAAAAGAGTCTCTTCGCTGAATCACTTATTTTGATTTCCTATATGTTACAATGGGAATTTTCCACGAGTTAAAAATTAACAATTAGTCACGTTTAAGGTAGATAGGAGAGACAGTTATTTCACTCATGGGGAATTGTAAAAGATAGATTAATGAAGAAGGGAATATTCCTTTAGATAACTTCTTCTTCATCAAGTTCTACAATTATATATTTATAAAAATTAAAGAACTGTTATTAACAGCATTAATATTTTAAATTTTATTCAATCAATAGTATCGACAGATTACACTTCAAAAACATTCGTAATTGATAAAATATGCACCAATATAACATTAAACTGAATATCAGATAATAGCTCAATTTCAAAGAGATGATATTATTCCACAAATAGTCAGCAGAATATTGAGTACGCCAGTAGCCAAAGCCTATCCTGCAGTTACGTTGGTTCCCTTTTTATCGAACAACATGCTCATTGGTGCAATCAAAAGTCGACAGATCCTCTTCACGTCTTAATTCGAACTGTGTATACAAATTTAAGTGTATCTTTATTAACGGTTACATCGGGAGAACAGAATGAAGGGGAAATCTCCGATTTGACCGATCGAAGGATTTCATTATGAGCTGACATCAGTTAGAGAACCATTGAAAAATTTGAAAATTTATCTGATGCTCACTGGTGACTAACCCTATTCACGTAGGTGGTTACCTGGAGTTCTCGTGGAAAGTCATGACCAGTAGGGTAAAGCAGGCTGAAGAAGACACTGAGAAGTGGTCACGCTATGTCATAAATAGACAGAGGTTAGGATTCATGAACTGGCTATTGGATCGGCCCCCGATGGATTAATGGTCTAGGTGCTAGCTCGCATTGTAACCATAAGGTCCTGGGTTCGAGCCCCGGTGGATGTGTGCTGGTGAAGAGTCCCAAACCAGGAAAAAATAAATGCCCAGTACTTCGAGGTTTTCCAATGGTTCTCTAAATGATACCAGCTCATGAGGATTTCCTCCAACTAGTCAAACAAAATCCCTACAGAAACCAACATTCGAAAAATCTTCGATATTTTGAACATGTACCAAAAAGCCTAAGTCTCACTCAAGGGAACAAAAGCTTACAATAGTGTCATTGCCAGGCATCTGCTTGCTATAAGTCACGGCGTGGAAATCACAAAATCCTTTAAAATTATCAGTAAATAAAAAGCTTAGCTGTCCTCAAGTTTGCCGAAACAATCTCTATCAAATACCTGAAACCCAATTTTTGTGTTCAAAAAGAAGCAGTTATCATCAGTGATTCCTTGCTCTGGTAACTGGATGTTTTTAATAAATTTCTATTTTATTTTATCGTAGCTTGATTCCACACAGTATTTTGGTACAAGTATAGAATTTTCAACATGTGATACTGGTAGCCCAAATTTCGCAGGCCAATCATTGAAATCAGGTGTACGTCGACCGGGAATTGAACCCCGGACTATGTGCATGGTTGGTGAGAGTCCCAGCCCCTGTGCTACCGACACACTTTGACCTATATATTCGACTTCATAATCATTTCATTTAAAGAACCACTGAAAACCATCAGGGAGAATTGAACAACTATTTCGTCCTTGTTGGGAACTCTTCAACAGTACGCACTCATAAAGCCACCAGAAATCGGACGCAGGTCCTTCAGTTTACAAGGCGGACGTGTATACCATTCGGTTACTAGGACAGAATCTAATGGCCAATCAATAATTTCCCTCCCTCGCCTACCCTCCTGAACTCTCCATCATAATATCTATAAATCTACTCTATTTTCTATGTTGTATTTTGCCTCTAGTCAATCTTTGTTTCCAAGCGAAATCTGAACTCAACCCCCCTTTGTCTAATTATTCTATAAGAATTTACTCTTTTTAACCCTGAATAATTCGTCTGTTTCAGTCATATTTTTGGAATTATTGTGCCTATTCTACCTGTCTCTAGCTCGAAGTCATATCAAAAAGTATGTTCAGAAATTTTATAACTTATAATTTGACTTAAGATGTATGCAGTTGAAGAGAATCCATGAAAATAAAATGAGCTCGTGTTTTTCTGTAGATATGTTCATTCGCTATATCAAAATTCTAAGTTTGTTCAATTGGCTTCACAAAGACAGGAGCCTTTAATCTCTCGAAAAATGGCTTTCTAACTAGCAGCATCCAATATTGCTGAAATCAAGTTCGGAATTATTCAGATATCTATAAATCTAATACATGTATATTAATTAGCACATAGAAAATACGTTTAGTAGAACAGAAGAGAGAAATAAGTTCATTTTTTGTGCTATTTTGTTTGTGTGTATGTATGTGTGTGTGTGTGTGCGTCTATGCGTCTATTTCCAGTTTTAAATACATCACAATACACAAACGCCTGTCCTTATAGAAATACAAATTTAAGGTCGATAAGCATACAAATATACATACGTACAGGTATAAAGAAACATACATACAATCCTATTAACCTATGTGTATCAATTCTATATGAATGTACAGCCACACACGTATACACGTACGTGTTTGTATACGTACAAACATACGTACGCACATACAGAACAACAGTAGCCTCATTAAAAGAATCCAGCAATGTTACGTTCAAATAAAACCTTAATTTATGATTTATTACTGTTTTGGTAAATGTAATCAGGTGAATGGGTGAACACACACACCCACAGATGCCTATATTTTTTATAGGTGTGTAGAAGTCGACCGGAAAACTGAACTATGTATGATGTAACCACATTGGGTGTAAATACACTTACGCTATCCTCCTTTTTCTTTTTCCCGGTCATCTGAATGTCATGGATCCAGATATTTGATAATGATTAGTATTCACATCAATGATTGGTACACCTACAACCTACTGGAAAATATTGCCACCTGAGAAATTCCACTTCACGTCACCTAGTACTACAGTTAGCGACGCTATCACCGAGATAATTGGAGTTAGTACTGATCGCCTGCAAAAAATTCAATGTAATTAAATTTAGTTAATCACTTTGGTGTATCCAAAGGAATGTGTCAGTTGGATACTAACTCAGAGAAGCATTGTAAAACCAAGTAGTACCAGACAGCTATTTCATTCTTGCTTGGAACTCTTGAGAAGTTACTCAACGATGATATTTGCTAAGAGTCACTTGGTATCGCAAATCAGTAGAAGTTAGAATTGACGAGCCGCTGAATTCCACCCAGGTGACTAAATGGTATACGAGTTCTACTGAGGCTGGTGTCCCCCAAGGCGCTGTCCTTTCTCCTTTTCTGATTTATTTCTTCTTGCATGACTTGTTCCACTCTGATGAAATGAACTTTGTTAAGTGTACCGATGATCTAACTATTTCAATGTCTGTTAACTCCCAGCTTGATTGTACTAAGATGAATAGCTTTCTATCAGGAGTTAGCAAATGGTCTTCGTGTAACGGCCTTAAACTAAATCCTTCCAAATGCCAGACTGTTAATTTCAGTTTCGGATGTAAAAGAAAGTTAAATGAAGCTGTTAGTTCCTATGATCCTTGCAAAACTGATGACACTGATATAGAAATCAAGTCTGAAGTTAAGTATCTTGGATTAATTGTTTCTTCTGACCTATCCTGGTCTTCCCATGTCTTAGCGATTTCTAAAAGAATATTTCGTCTAACTTTTTACATCAAGAAGTTGAGGCACTCAGGCATAATCCAACCACTCCTGTTACAGTTTGTCAACTCGTGCATCCTACCTATTCTTCTTTACTGTTCACCCTTATTCTTTCCTGAATTGCTTAAAAAAGACTATGTCATACTTCGTAGAACTCTGAAGACTGACTGTCAGTAGGATGAGTGGTATCCCATTGGGCCATGTCGTTGACATTGTCACTGGATGGCACTTGATTTCATGCAACAAATTTGCTAAAGGAATTTTGTCAGACTCTGAGAACCCAATCTACCCGCAGCTCCAACCTTGTGTCTCCTCAGGTAAAACAAGAAGTCTTTTCAGAAGAATTTATGCACGTACGTCTAAGTATAAAAATTCCACTAGACCATATTTAGCATGTACTTTATGTGATGAAAACAGTGTCAGGCATAAACTAACTAACTAACTAACCTTCTTTGCACTACTAAATAAACCATTTCATCCACCCTTACAGTACCAAAATTTATTGTTATTGTGTTTCTTGTATTTATAATCCTCTCAATTTTTTGTTTGTGTTTATTTTTCTCATGAGTGTGAACATCATTTAAGCTGTGTTACCACTGTTAATCTTGTATTTCCCCTCACCATGCTGCTATATCAACAGAACATTAGATTCAATGCCTCTATAATAACATGCTAAAATTTCCAAACTGAATCGACAATACTGTCTGAAACAAACTCACTGTTATTATTATTATTATTATATTTAATGATCTCAATTTGTGCTTCGAATATTTTTGACTTTATATCGTGAATGAGCACAAATTCCTCTGGTTACTTTTGTTTTACTTTTATTTATATTCTGAGTAAATCAGATGCAATATTGTGACAAATGCTGAGAATTCCATTCTGTATTATAAGTAGTGTTTTTGGAATAATGTAGATTATTATTATTACTTGTAACCTGAAGGCCCTAGATTTGATCCCATGCAGCAAGGTTGAGAATGCTCATTTCCGAAAAGTCGCAAACAAGGACGAAATAGCCGTCCAATACTCCTTGCTGGTTTTCGATAGTTCTTCGACTGAACTAAATGTATGATTATAAGTGAAGTCAGTCGATTCCCTTCAAAACTAGCGAACACTTGAAAACATCTGAGTTAATCTCGTGTTGATGGACAGTTATTGCTGCTATGAATAGAAAATGAAGAGGAAATTAAAACTGAAGTTGTAACAGCATTTGAACCGGTGATCTCCTGACCTGATGTCCCAGTAACTGCGTTACAAGACCAAACTGTGTAAATACATTTTGATTTAATTTGTCTAATGAGACGAAAGATTCACTTCTAAACGTTATTAAAGCTTGATACATTGAAGTGGGGTTGCTCAATGTGATCACCAACTGGTGAAGTTACAACAAGACATTCCTCTTCCTCCTTTAGTCCACCCTGACTGACCCTACCCCTAATTTATTGTCACTCTTCAGAATGGAGCTGGCAATAAAAATCACGAAATCATTAGAAAAATGACTACAGATGATGGGGTTCTGAGATCCGTTTGTGTTTTTGATCCTACAGTTTAATGTCCCCTCAAATCCTACTCCCCTGGTTATCGAGTTAAGCTCCCCCCCCCACACACACACGTATCGTTCGATAACTCCAATTAATCGATTATTCAGGCATAAATAAAACACCTGATCTTTCTGCAACTAGTTCAGCGAATTTAGAACGGAAGACACAAATCAATTTAGTTATACCACCTGTAAATCTAATCAGTTGTCGAAATTCATTTACTAGAGAGGTTTAACGTCGCTTATCAAGCGTTTAGACAGAGAATAAGTTATATCACGTAACTGAGGTAAGACAGGAATGCTACGGAGTGATGACAAAGACAGTAGAAGACCTAGATTTCACAAACGACTTATGTCTAACGCCACACAATATTTAAAAACTACAGGTGAAAACCAAAAGGTGGACAGGAGATTTGTTGTTGTTACCTATTGGCTTGTTACTTTCATTACCTTAGTCCTCTCTATGTTCACCAATTACTATCAACGAAGGAAATCTGAAAGAGGTCACTCCTTCTACTTGTCTAGGCAGTGTCGACTCAAATACCAGTGGCATTGATGAGGATAAATCACTCAGAATCAGTGAGGCAAGATAGGACTTCATCACTGTGAAATCAGTTTAGAAATCTGCCACACTCGACATGAGGAACAAGTTTCGGATGTTCAACACCAATTTTAATTCAGTCAGTTCTTCTCCGTGGGTGAGAAATATGGCGAGCGAGTCAGGGAAAACATTTCCAAGAGGTCACTGTACACTTTTATATCAACAGCTGCCCACTTCGATGGCTGCATACTGAAGATCATGTGACTGACGAGGAAGACATAGCTGGGAGAATCTGTGCGAGCGACGGAACCAATGAATAACACAATGCTCAGCAAGTCTGGTGAATAAGACGGAGATGGATCGGGCAGATCTTGTGGAGACGGTTGAGGGTGATATCATGAGCTAGGTACTGCCTCGAGTGTATCGTAGAACTGTCTTTTGCCTTCCCCACCAATCTCCTTCACTTCTTCACTCAGTGTTATGTACACTGAAATCAGACTTTGCTTCTATTGGCCACCTATGCATTGGTTTATATTCTCTTTCACCAGCTCCCCCTCTTCCATCAGCTTCCATATGTTCGCAGACACCCGTTCCTTGTCATGTCTATTCAGTCTTGCTAAAACGATTATTCACGTTCCCTGAAACATCACTTCCAGAGAGTTCCAGTATTCATCCACGTGGATTCATTCTAACTTTCTCTGATGAAATCAATGAATGTGTCTTTTGAGGTTTCGCGCTTCCTTTTCTGGCCGTTGAACGTGAACTGTGTATGGTCTATCTTCACTTGCTTTGAAGGCTTTCAACACGACCTTCATGGTTACCTGGTTATATGTATATTAATACGCAGTCCTTTTTCTTTCTATGTTACTGATCATTTTGTGTTTTCTGTTGTTAACTCAACCAACAGAGCTTTTCGGATCTACCTGCAAACAGATGACAAATAACTACGTGGTTTTCGTGTTATTTGCTACTGATTATGCCATCACACATTTCACACATTGCTGTTTCGTTGTGCTAGCCAGTATCCTGCTGGAGAACGTCTACTAATAGAATGAGAGGTGTATGTTGTTACTTCAGTAGCACTATGTGCATTTGAGGCTGTCTTGATTTGAATATAAGGTTGAATATAAGATGCTCAAATTTGTTCTTCTTGTATAAGCGAAGTTGATTAATCAAGGAATAAGTTGAATGATGTATGAATGAGTTATTCAGGGTTTTAGGGGCCACGACTTTCCTTGCTGTTAAAAATACGCTTATCTGATAATTGATGGACAGCACGAATCCATTCGATTTATGACTTTCTGCTGACGATACTAGTGATGTGAAATAAACTAGGTGAAACTATGATCCCTCGTACTCTTGGAGTTATCAGAGACACGATTAAATAACTCGCATACGCATCCTCACTGTTTGAAACTTATATTTCTTTGACAAGTACACTAATATGTCACTGAATTATTCAATTCACATTTTATCTTACGTTCTAAATGATTGTAGGTTTTATATGCATTCACTTGTCAATATTAACCAACGGACTATTATTCCGTGTTGTACTCTTATTCCTGAGTATGGTTTCTGATGTAATTTCCATTTACCTTTACCGGCACTGTTTGTATTCTAATGTTTATCGATTTATAAAACTGTAAAGTCTAAAGAAGTTATTGAGACCATAATTGTATACTCGAAATATTTTTATTGTTCTGAATATACTATAGGATAATTTAGTCTAAATATGACCCCAGTGAAATTGTGATTTTGGGGAGACCATTGGAGAATATAAGCGAAAAGCAGGCTTCCTAATTACTCAGTGTTTAAATGCTACCCTTAAACAGCTTCATTTAAATTGCGGGATTTCGATTAATTCCATTTGTTAGATCTTGTCACGAACCGACAACAATTAGAGATAATTGAATACCAGTAGGGAGTTGTACTGAACATCTGTTTCTTCCTATTTTAGGACTTGTCAGAGGTGCACATCCACGATCCCATTAGGGATTGAACGTCAGGACCTTCAGGTTACGAAGTCCAGCTTGTTGGCTGTTCAGCCACTTGGACTGAAATTCAGTGACTCGAGAATTCTAACGTTGTCAATTGGTATGGTATAGCGTCAGCCTCAACCAATGCCTTCAATGTACACACACCTCAGTTAGAGAACCATTGAAAACCAGTAGGGAGTACTGGACAGCTGTTTCATCCCAGTGACTTGCCACAGGATGGGGATTCCTGTAGTTCTAGTGAGAATTTGTCACCAGTGAAGTCCATCCAAACGTCAAATGTGAGGAAGGATGTCCTGCTGACGACATTGGTTGGTGGTCAAGCAAAATCACGAACCGGTAGAAGTTAGAATTTATGGACTGGCCAATGAATCGGGACCCAGTGGCTGAATGGTATACGAGCTTGCCTTGTAACTGGAAGGTCCTGGATTCGAACACCCTGTGGTGGGTGCGTACTGCCGATGATTTGCAAACTAGGATGAAACAGCTGGCTGTCCAGTACTTCCTGTGGCTGGCTTTCAATGGTTTCCTAACTGATCAATTCGTAAAAAACTCTCGATATAATCAATCCAAAGTTTGGAAACCAGGTTATTCCCCGTCATATTATTTTTTAATCTTTTCAAATTCAGAGAAAGAATCATGATAATTTTAATCCAACAAAACAAAACCAAGGGTAATTCATTCATTACTGGATTTGAATTTTGAATGTAAGGCACCAAATTCGAGTTGTGTTATAGCACAGCCCCTAAATTCCATCAGTTTCATTGAGTAAGTCTAGCTAGTCTGTGGCTGTAAATGTTGTTTGCTAGTCATATCTAAGCACTGGGCTTTAGAGTTAAGCACACAAAAAACTGCCTAATCATGGTTTCATACTAATATAGACATGACCTATGACATCCTAATAGAGCACATTTAACATCACTCCCAAATCACCTATACTGATGTTAGATGATTAGAGGAAATCGTCAGGACCTAGGTTTTGTGCTTACTGGCACTCGTCAGCAAACGATCTTGATGTAATACATGTCTCTTCTAAGATTCAAATCTACATCAGTCACTATTGACCTATTCGGGTTAGTAATCGACCTTCTGTAATGTACATTTTGATTAGTCTTCAAATTGTAACTAATGCATCATGCATCAAGTCCATGACCTGGTGTTGTTTGAACTGTACCAGTCAAATTATGTATTTCTTAAAGAGGAAAAGAAATAACGAAGTCTGCCTGATTGCACGTAGATGATTGCTCCCTCAAGGTCATTCATAATAACTCTACACTGACCAATCAGAGTCAATGATTAACTACAATGTTAATTTTCTTTTCGTTTTAAGCAAAGAAATGCGTCACACCTTTTCATAGCATAAACTTTACATTCACCTTTTGCAACTTCTTAAATATATCTTTAAACTATAATATGGACAAATGTTACTTTGGTAAATATCTTAGCAAAATGTCATTTATTCTTGGAAGCTTATATATGCGCATATATATATGTATATATTCATGTAATTACGAAAGTTTAAAATGTCATTTAGTATGTTTGTCCTTACCATACTATGATAAATCATTCATCTTCGTTTTACTGTGTCCACATTTCTGTGTATACTAAACTTATGAAAGAGGGAGAGAGAAATAGATAGAAGAAAGTAGATTGGAAGAAAAAACGAATTAAGCAAATATATATATATATATATGTATAGCATTAGATCAGAACTAGTTGAACAGATATTTGAAACTTGAATTTTTTTTGGCGGTTCATTTCAACAAACAAACAGTGTGGCACAGATTTAAACTTGACGACATATAAGACACGGTTCGTCAGTATGTGTGCGTGTTCGTGTGTATTCCTGTAGCACTGCCGAATAAATAAAATATCATCACCATAGTTACAGAGTAACAAAGAACAACTGTCAGTAAAGTTGGGAAATGGGTATTTCTTGTGGTCATCTAATATATCTATCGTTTTGTAAATTTGTAAGTGATTTGCATTGAGGTAAGCAGAGCTATTAGTTGCGTAGATTAGTTGATGTTGAAGAAATGATATTAGTTAAAAGACACACTGAAGCACAGTATTGCACACACACTGACAGAGTTATATAATATAGATAATGTTGAACAGTACTTATCTGTGTGTATCTGGGTATATTTGACGTCATTTCAAAAGAAAAAATATTGAGTGAAAAAACAAGAAAAATGATTAAACCTTTCGACTAGATAAGCAACCCTCTGTAAGAACTGAGGATATATATGAGTTGTCGATTGAAGTGTTTGACTTGCAGTCACTCCTTCCCAAATTGGAATCCCAACCGTCTAACTTCAATCCAAGCAAACTCGTAGTGTCAGCATCATCTGCCGTACAACAAAGATGTGGTTTTTAGCCCATCAAATTAGAGATCTGTTACCAGTCCCTCTAAATAAACTGAATACTGGTATACTTGGCAGTGAAGATTGAAAGAGATCATTGAAAAGGTATATGACTCCGATATAAAGTGAGATAAAGCCTTTAAATTCACCACTAAACGTCACAGCCACCAAGTCACTTCTAAATATATTTTGATTAAGAGTTATGTAGGCCTCAGGGTTTTTGCACATATTGACCTCAATGATTTTTCAACTTACTGACTGCAGACTAAAGGTAGAATGAAAATCTCAATGATTAGAAGAGGCTAAAACCCTCTGAAAGTTGTTTTGAATCGGTTTAAGCCAGTTTTACATAGATTATACTATTCGCCAGAGGTAAGGCATTTATTGCAATGTGATTGGACAGTTTAAGAGTCTGACCTTGTAAGACCGATATAATCGATTACTTGTTGCCCTAAATTTTCGAAGTACCTAATATTTGCATAGATATATAATCAAATCGAGTTATTCTCACTTCCATGGAGCATGCTTTTATTCTGTTTTCATTTTCGTAGACTAAGGGGAGACCTCAAATGACTAGTAATCAATATTTGGACTTCGCTTAAATGGCAGATGCCTTTTAATAATAATAATAATTTTGCTTTATTCCAGAAACAGTACTAGTGGTACAGTGTAAAATTTTCAGCACTTATCTACAATACAAATGGTGGATGGTGGCTAGCAGTGGAATCCAGGATGCGCATTTCGTCCTATTTGGGACTCGTCAGCTGGAGACCGAGCACTTCGGTCCAATCAATCGACGGGAAAATCAAAAAATTCAATTCAGTAACTTATCCACAATATTGCATCTAATTTTATCAAACATTTAAAAGGAGTATTTCATAATATAAATATAAAGACAACAACAACAAAAATGAAAAAACACAAAAATGAGAAAAAATGAGAAAAAATACCAAGAAGTAGAATGGAAAATAAACAACATTATAATTAATATCTCAGTATTTGGGTAGTGGAAGCTATGATATGTGTATGCGTGGCGACAGTAAAGCTGTAGTCTTACTAGAAGTTATGAAATGATGTTTAAGAATGTTTATAACCAAGATGATCAGTTAATTTGATTGAACAACACTAAACAATCATAAAATAACATTCCAGGTTTTTTTTTATTGTCATCTCTAATTCGGTGTTTGTAATGGTAGTGTGAGTAATCCTGCATAATACAAAATTTTAAGATGGTGATAATGGCGTTCACAACCAAGATTGTCAGTTAATATTGCCGAACAAAAAACAACCACAAAACTAATATGATATGATGGTTAATGACAGGACAATTTTGTAATACTCATAGTGATGATATAGTCGGAACCGGTAGATACACAAGAGAAGGAATAGAGTAAAGTACAAAAAAGTAAGCCAATGTTAATAATTCAGGTAGCTAAGTATGTTTAAGAAGGTGTTCACCATAGAATACAAATAAGAGAGAAATAAAAGAGCCTAAGATTATGTTATTAACAACAAAGCAAGTCATAGGTTTCGCGCTTAACATTGTCTCTGTCACTTAGAACACGGGATGGCCAAATATAGTATCGTTGAGTTCCTGCACTTGGTCGTACGAGCATATATTATTTTATACTCATTTCTGGTTCTACCTGATGAGATATAACGAGAGAGTTGGGAATAGAGGGGGTGTTGGGGGTCAGACAGTGTGGTTTCAGACCATTTTTCGCATGTATTCAGATGCCTTTCTACTAATGTAGTGACCAGCTGACTGAGTTTTACACCACTAGTCCTACTAACTCCTTCAGCATTCTTCTCAGGATGGTAAGGTCCTTTTTCAGTATCCCAGGAAAGACTTATTGGGAGCAGTAAAGTAGAATAGGTAAGATACGAGAGTTGACAAATTGTGAAAGTAGAGGTTAGGTGTTTCCAGATAGTCTAAGTTTCTTAATGTAGTAGGTTAGATGGAACACTTTCTTAGAAATCGTTAGGATATGAGATGACCAAGTAAGGTTGGAAGATAGAACTAGTCCGAGGTATTTTGCATTAGACTCAGTTTCGATTTTAGTCCCCTCAATGCTACAGGCTTCATGAGTACTTACTAGTGTTTGTAGATCTCGTTTGTGCCTAAAGGAGAAGTCAATAGTCTGGAATCTTGAGGGATTCAGCATGAGGCAATTTAGTTTAGACCACTGACTGATGTCAGACAGGAAGCTGTTTAATTTGAAATAGTCTGACTGAGACATCGGCATCGAAACTACAAATCAGTAGTATTGTTACGTCATCTTCAGCTTAACATTCAGTAATGGCAGGACTCAAATCAGCAGCCTATGGATTTCGAATCTGATTCTCAAGCAGTTAAGCTACAACAATTAAGGCACGTTAAACGCGTATGTCGTATATGCGCGTATATCAGGTTAACAGACTGCAGATGCTAGATATGTGCGTATTAGTATAGAGGCTACTGTTTCAAATCCTAGAGGGATTCATGTTTTCCTCTGAACTTCGTTAACTCCTTAATTATATAAGGATCAATCTGCTATTTCAAACTGTCTCATGGAATTATGATATTTAACAGCGAATCCCACAACATTTTATATCTCTTTACTTAAACTCGAATTCGGTTCAGTATTATTCTTTACAGCTCCAGAGGTACACCTTTATTAATCTTGTTTTTGTGTAGGACTTTTAAAAACCCCGGGTAAAAACAAGTGCAGATCATTTAAACAAAACAAAAGTTCAAATGTCATTTATTCGAGTAATTGTAACATGTTTTAAACAGAGTAACATATCATTATTGTAAGTGTTCAATGTTCATTTATAAACCAGAATAAATATTAGTGATTTGTTGTGGGTATAAATTACAATTATTGTTTCTTTGGGTTTCGAGTGCAGAGTAGACCTTCAGCAGCACTTCTTTACTTTGTTTTGATTTCGCTGTTCTCTTCAGCTCGACCCACGTTAGCCCATAATCTCTCATCTCCTCCTCTGTCTCACACGATCTCCTCCATGTAATCTCCACACCGGCGACTCACTCGTCGTTTCTCATTTGGATTCTACTGGAGCGATGGCATGGCTGGCTTGAGGTGTCACTCGACGGCCTCCTCAACGTATGCCATATCCATCTCCATATTCTCCAACATATTTGTTAAGCATCCGCTTCTTGATTGGTTTGTCGTCAGAGTTTCTTGTCGTTAATTCTTTCTCGTCTACCATTTAATCTTCAGTATGTAGTCAGCGAAGTGGGCAGTTGTTGATAAAAGTCTGCAATGGCCTGTTGAAAATACTGTTAGTGATGCACTCACCATGTTTCTCACCCATATAGAAGAAGTGACTGACTTCCAATTTGTGTTGCAAATCCAAATTTTATTTTTTATGATACTGAGTATAGAAGATTTTCAAACAGATCTTGGATTTGTGAAGGTGTATCTTGCCTTTCCGAGTCTAGCTGACTTCAACATCTTCCTTCGTTTCTGTGTTTATGAATTAAAAATGCTAAAAAACAAAAAAAAATTCATCACTCCATTTGAACTTCGGACAAATCATCTTTAATAGTCAGTTCTATGGTCTTTACTGATGGAGTTCGAACAAAACAGATAGTGGTTTATTGGTATATGCATACACAAAGACGAGTGGTGGTGGCATTGTGTAGTGTTTTTTGGGTTAAGTGTGCTACTGACAACAATTTATAAGTAGTATATTGTGTGTGTTGTCCGAAATAATCTTGAGTGGTAGAGTAATGGATTAAGTTTCAAAAAGGAGAAACGAAGATCCTTGTGAAACAATATAGAGACCATGAAATGAATATAAACGAAGCAGAATACATATAAATTTTACAAATGAAAATTTCAAAGTGAAATTTCACTACGTATTATTTGTCATATAGATAATTATTTCACTGAATACCATCGTGTTCTTTCGTCGTAATAGAGTTTCAATAAATCGATCGGGTGTGAGGACAAATACTCTCTGAAGACTAGGGGGTCACGCTATGTCGTGGATTGGCAGAAGTTGGAATTCATAGGCTGGCCATTGGATCTGGTCCCAGTGGCTTAATGGTCTATAAGCTAGCTAGTATCGTAACCAGAAGGTCCTGGTTTCGAACCCCTGTGGTGAGTGAGCACTGTGAAGAGTCCCAAACTAGGACGAAACAGCTATCCAGTACTCCCAAGTTTTCCAATGGTTCTCTAACTGATGTCAACTCATGATGAAATCCTGTAACAAATCGATTTTCATTCATCTTCGTTTATTGGCTTGGATGTCATCAGAAGCAGTCTGCTTGGGACTTGTTAGCTGAATGTACCTGCATTCCCCAGTGAGTTATGGTGTTTCCACCGACACGCGAACCTATCAAGTACTTACTGTTTCAACTGCCAAAGTATTACCCAAAAGAATTGGCTCTTGTAGCTTAGTGGAGAAGGCTTTGACATTTGAAACAATCAGTACTGGCTGGGTTGGAGTCTGCATGAGGACACCGTCATCCACAGGGGAGTACAAGTACATCCGATGATGTATCACAAACAGGACAAAATCCGCGCATCCTTAATACAACTGCTAGTCATAATCATCATCATCCACCAAAATAACGTTAGTATATTATTTATTCAAATTGCTTTTTTTCAAAAAAAACCGCCAAATGGAATGTTTTCATTCTAACAAAACAAGAAGTAAATAAATAAATATTTATGTTAGAAAAAGTTATAAATCAAACATCGTAAACATAACCTACATTTGTAAACATATTTTTCCGTCCAGAAACATATTTAACACTTTTTCCTCTTGCCGTTATTATTATTATTATTCTCCAGAAGTTAAACATCCAATTCATGTTAACAAGGAATTACTACTACTGACATAATATACTACTAAATAATGTAAGTAGGTAGATTCATTCTTGACTAAAGTTTGTATAGTCTATATGAGAGGGTGTGAAGAATTCAAAAATGCCTTGTTGATGTGTTTTATAACATCAACTGTGTCGTCTAAGATTTCCTCCTCACATACATGAAATTATAAATGCATAAAATTATATACTACTGATTGACTGATTTGAGTAGTTGGAAAGTAGTTACGTCAAACGGAGTGAACTAAACTTCGGATAACAGTTTCACCTTTTGAAAGCCGCGCTTATCAGTTGGTGTACCTAGATTCATTGCTGTCAACACAAGATCAAATCAGTTAAGAATACCAGAAGTTTCGCTAACTAGAATGTGCATTATTCATTTTATTAAAAAAAATTGTGTAGGTGATTGAAAGATGTTGTTAAGTAATTAGTAAATGAGGCTTTACAATGGTCATACTAATATATAATTAACTACAGGATATAAAAAAGAGGTTACAAGTATTGCCTTCCAGAGATTTGATTGGTTACAGGCCTGATCATAAAATCAGTTAGAGAACTAGTAGAAGACCAGAGGATGATAGACAGCTGTTCCTTCGTAGTTTGGGTCTCCCCATCAGTACAGATCCTCCAGTATTTAAGCTCAGGAATTCCCAATTACATATCTGTTGATCAGTTATCCCCTGAGATGGATATCAATGGCCAACCCATAAAACGCTTACTTCTAAAAATTCGCGATATTTAAAAAGAGTTCAGTCAATAGCATATTCGTACTAAAATAGACTTCGTAGAATCTTTGACCTTCGACTGCAAACTGAGCTTCACCGTTTTGGTTGATTCGTCAAGTTGAAGGTACCATAATGAAGCACTATCTCCGTTGGATAAACTGTCATGTCACATATGAATGGTCGCCGACAAACATTAACAAGCAAAGTTATCAGTAGTGTACAGCATATACTGTTGATGATATGAATTGTTGAGAACTACTCCCAGAAATTTGTTTCGGTCATTGGTCAGATGGATGAGATTTAAACACCAGCTCACTGAAAGTCAAGCCCTCAATCAGTTGACTAGAATCGATTCATTATCATTAGGTAAATTATACTAAGGATTTTTATGCAATCAGATTACACAACTCTACACTCCTTAGGCTTATTAACTAACTAACTAACTAACTAACTAACCGACCGGCTGACTGACTGACTGACTTATCAGCATAGAAATTCAGGCGGCTGAAGTAGTTACAGTTCTTGAAAGCATCCATAAAGGTAGGAAAAAGACCTGCTATTAAAATACAATAGATGGAAATGTATTCATCATCGGGAATTATGCAAAGACCAGTAATGATCCATAGAATCTAGAAAATCTTAAGAACTAAATACACCCGCTCTACTGAAGACAACTTTAAGCCATGTCTCGAACACTTGGCTGGTATCAATCCATGGTATTTTGAATATTTCAGCTAGAAAGTCTACACCTCTGTGCCTTGCTCAAACCAACAGTCAGGGATTTTATGGTCTGGTGTTATGACTTTGTCTGACAGCCGCCAACTCAGTCTTTTCTGACTTGATTCAATTTTAGCTAACATCGCTCGTTCATTAAGGTAGACGACGAGTCCCAGATAGGACGAAACACACATCTTGGATTCCACTGCCAGTCATCATCCACAAATTAACTTCTAATTACATGCCCAGACATCGTCGAAGCATCTGCACAAGAAGCCAACAGACATGTGAACCTGAGACCGAGAACTTCGAGCCAATCAATCGACGGGAAAATCTAAAATTCAATTATATAATTAATATAACCCGTTGCATAAGAGGTGTCTCCCGTGGCCCAAGTGGTCTAGTGGATAACGTTTTGGTGTTTGAAACTACGGGCTCTGGCTTCAAGCCTCGATGGGAACATCATCACTCACTAGGTAATGCAAGTACATCCAGCCGAGACGAGTCCCAAACAGGACAAAGTGTAGGTTGTCCTGGATTCCTCTGCTAGTCACCATCCTCCAATTAACTTCTAAGTGATTAAGTGAAGCCTGAGCATACACTGGTCGTTTAAACTGGTGAAGCTTGAATTATCTTCTCCTCTTCAAGTAATATTCTACTCCTAACCTGATAATTATTGAATGTATTGCCCTGAGAAGCACTGATAACTAATTCAAGACACCTATGCCCGTACAACACTTGTAACCTAATGTTCCCCATTTTGTGGTCACACAAAATGGTGAATATGTGTTGCTAAAGTTTCTCTAACTAGAATATTTTTAGGTAACAGCACATAACTGAATATATCCCTAAAATCAATCAAATCTAAACAGAAATATGACAACCAAAAGTTAACTTTCTTTCTTTTTACTACTTCTTATCACCATTTTGTTACATTAGAAATATTTAGGCATATAACGATAAGAGAAAGGTGTAAGTAAAAAGGTAGGTAGGTAGGTAGGTAAAGTGTGCGAAAAATAATCAATATTAAAGATTATGTGTAAATATAAGCCAATCAGAAGGCAGTAAGAAGAGATTAGAAAATTGGGTTAATTAGATAGACACACAGACGAATAATACGTTGTTTTTAACTATTTATATGTGTTTATAATTGTTTCTTTTGCATGTTCAGTAAAATGACCAAAATATTTTACTGTTACCTTCACCTTAAAAGGTTATCATTCCTCATGGGGGTGGTGGGGAGTTTTTTTGGGGGGGGGGGGCGTAGAAGTCTTTTCTGACCTAATTGGTAACGTCTCTGACTGCAGCACTGGGTGACGCGGGTTCAAATCTCAGAAGGGACATGAGTTACTCCAACGTTGCGTATGCCCCTTGCTGACTAGTGAGTGCCAACTAGCACGAAACCTAGGTCCAAGGCCTCCTGCCGATTGCCTCCAACTATCTAATATCATCAAAACAATGTGCACCGTGATGACGAGCTACCTAGAATGGTGGCCACATTGCAAAACCTGACTGACAGAATTTAGTCTGCACCAAAGAAAGGACTGGATATGTCACACTAATTACTAGTGTCCAATCAAAATACTGGTTATATTATCTTATTATCATTCCCTTTAGATTCCAAGTGGAACATACGGTTTCAGCAGTATGTACCCATTTAACTCTCTTCTAAGCAGTTCTTTTCAGGTGCTTAACGAAAAGCCATCAACTTTCATTTCCTCCCTACACAGTTCCCTCCATGTGACTCATCATTGCTTAACTCACCTCCACCGATTTGAGTTAAATTCGAGGGCCTTGATGACATATGATATCGCCAGACGGTCTTGTCAGAGTGTTTTTCCTTCTGCCTTTCTATTGAGCATTAGCTTCTTGACCATTTCAACGCTGTTCTTTGTTGCTTATCTCTTCTGCTCTACCATCTGATCTTCAGCCTTTGATAAAGGCTACATTAACCTGTTGGAAATGCTTTTCTAAACGCATTCACCAAGTTCCTGAACCATAAAACAGCACTTGATGAGCGTCTGTCATACCCTTTTCGATTCTGTCATTGACACTGTCAGTCGTACAGCCTTTAGTTGAAGCAGTACTGCCTACATTAGTGGAAGAAGTGACTTCCAGTCGATTTCTGCCATCGATGGCGATTGGTGCTTGCCTTTGTTGGTGATCGGGTATCTTCATCACCTCTATCTTGTCTGTCCTGACCGATAGCTGCTACCTTGACGTGGTGGTCGGGCTTGCACATCGCCACACTGGCTGCAACCAATGTTCCTGCAGGTCCTACCATGGCAGGAAGGTTGTTAGTATGAGAAAAATTCTTACACTATGCTGGGGGTCTGTAGGCGAAGTCCTACTGCTGGGGAACAGGGGTGTAACAGCAGTGTGGTGTTTCCCTCAGATGACCAGCATGCCAGCTATGCTGTCTCTCCACTCTGGAGAGAGGGAGTTAGAAAAGGTCGACCCCAAAAATTGTACATCTCGACTCACCCCATCTACGGTGGTCTGTAAGTGACGGTAAGTTTACTAACACGGAACCAAACCAAGAAACCAGTTCACACAGCAGTTGTACCCCGGGCTCTCCGGTCACGCAGCACTAACCCTCTCTTTGTTTCAGGTACCTGAAGAATCAGTCAACTTCCACAGTGTTGGCAGCCGGGAAGTAACAACCACCCACACACTTCCAAAAGCACATGAAGCCTTCCTGAGACTATCTTGTCTGTGTTCACTTGAAAGCACAGTCTTCACTGCTTTATTCTGTTAAATTGCTCGTTTTCGTCTGTATATCTTCGAGTTTATGCGATATAAGATACAAATCGTTCATGAAATTCAAGTCTTCTAATGTTGGTTACCCCCTCAATAACTAATCAACGGGAAATGTGAGACATTCTATAACTGAATAACTCAGTAGGCATGATATCATTTATTCAATCTCATAAGTAGTTTCCACAGACAGGAAAGTTAAAACTGACGTAATAATCAGCAAGATAATAAAAGTATAGATTTCAAATTCGATAATGGGAAAGCTGACATTAAATAGGAAGCAGGTTGACTAGGTGACTGTTGAATAAGTGTGAAGAAAATAAAGATAACTGATAGAAAATTTACGTAAAGAACCACGTTAAGAGTGTTAATGCAACAAATATCAAGGAATTTAAGACCATGATAGAGTGAGTCTGGTAGGGTGAGACGGAGATGGGGGCTTAATTTGACAGATAGTCAGCACTTCCAATATGTACAAGTTTCAGAATCTGACATCTCTTATACCATTCAGCTTTGCTTTGCAAATGATTTTGAAGGAGGACATCATCAGGTGACCTAGATGATCTGGATCTGCCATATCCTCGAGAAATTCTTTTTCACAGTCATAGTGGATAAAGTTCTGAGATGGTTATAGAAAGTGTGCCCTTTGTATGTATAGTCTGTGTAACTCGGCCAACAGCAGAAGACTATCTATCAACACACAATTACATACACATTTGATATATTTACTTCTATTCTATTTTTTGGTTTTCTACATGTCTATTCCAGTAGGATCCAAAGATAGTAAACCTAAACAGAATAATTCATGAATAATCCCCATCCAGACAATAATGAAAACAAAAGACGTAATTCAGCCGAGAATCCCTGTTCGGCGGCGAATTCATTCATTTATCTGTTCAAGTGCAATTTTCGAGTTCGACAACGGATTGATATCAGTTAGAGAACCACTTGAAACCAAGGAGTACTGCCAGACGACTGTTTCATCCTAGTTTTGGGAATTATCGGCAGTACGCGCCCACTACAGGGGGGGTCAAAACCAGGACCTTCCGGTTACAAGAGAAGCTCGTATAACATTCAGCCACGTGGACCCGATTCCTCAATGACCAGTCTATGAATTCTAACTTCTGCCAACTTGTGATTTAGCGTGAATACTGACCAATGTCATCGGTGGATAATCCATCCCTAATCCCGACCAGACGGACCTCATTGGCCAAGACTTCTCACTAGAACTCCAGGAAACTCAGTCCTGTAGCAAGTCACTAGCGAGCATCATCAATCGACTTCAGCTGGAAAAGTCTAGTGAAGTTTTATTTCCAACGACTCCGTTTCGCTTTTGTTGTTTATATCAAGAAAATCTATCTTGAAATCTAATCAATTCTTAAGCCATTTTATAATAAGCTGTCAACTAACTAATGAAGTAATTCTTATAAATGACTAATTTTCAACATAGTGAAGCACATTTCCGTATTTTTGTGATCAAATCATATTTGATTGTATGAAGGGTTTCATCATGAGCTGACATCAGTTAGAGAACCACTAGAAAACCTGGGAGTACTGGGCAGCTGTTTTGTCCTAGTTTGGGACTCTTCATAGTACGCACCCACTGATGTCAGCTCATGATGAAATCCTTCAACCAATCAAACAAAATCCTTACAAAACCAATGCTTGAAAATTAATCTAATGCTCACTAGCGACCGGCTCTATTCACGCAGTTAACCTGTGGTTCTAGTGGGAAGCCGTGACCAGTAAGGTACAGCAGGTCGAAGATGAGGCTATAACTCATCGAAGAAGACATTGCGAAATGGTTGAGCTGTGTCGTGAATTGGCAGAAGTAAGAATTCAAGAACCATTGGATCGGATCCCAGTGGCTCAATGGTCTACGAGCTTGCCTTCTAGCCAATAGGTCCTGGGTTAGAACCCCGGTGGGTGCGTACTGATGAAGAGTCCCAAACTAGATTGACTAAACAGCTCTACAGTACTCCCAGGTTTTTCAATGGTTCTCTAGTTGATGTTAGTTCATGATGAAATCCTCCATACAATCAAACAAAATCCCTACAAAACAAATACTTGAAAAACAAATCATATTTGTATATAATTGCTTTGTTTTCCAAAAGGAACATAAAGTTTCAAGCTTTTGTATTTTCAGTAACGATGGGGTATTTTTATTACTGAATAGAATTACTAGCCCCTCTCATTCCGAAACTTCGTCTTTTCCCAAGTTTACTACCTATGTATTAAGTGAGCCTTAGAACTGCATTCGACAGGAGTCGAATCCCAACTATGTGCATGCGTGGTTGACAAGCAGTATACCATGGTATCAATATATATATATATACAAAACGAAATAGAGATGAACTGGATATAAACTGAGGAGACCTACGAACGACATCACAGATCAACCAACTGCTTGAGTATAATTAGAATCAGAAGCAACGACTTGGACGTTCATGGGTGACATGTAGAAGATCATGTGAAAAGGAAATGAAGGCTTGTGAATAGTTGTGAAGTCAGTTGAAAGGGATTGCAGACAATCGAGTACAGTAGTGATGTTTCAGGATTTCATCATGAGCTGACATTAGTTAGAGAACCATTGGAAAACCAGTTCGGAGTACTGGACAGCTGTTTCGTCCTAGTTTGGGACTCTTCAGCAGTACGCACCCACCGGGATTCGAACCCAGGACCTTCCGGTTACAAGGCGAGCTCGTATACCATTAAGCCACTGGGACCCGATCCAATGGTCCTTGAATTCTAACTTCTGCCAATTCACAACATAGCGCGACCGCTAGCCAATGTCTTCGGGGAGTATTTGTCCTCACACCCGACCTGCTGTACCCTACTGGTCACGACACAGTAGTGATGTGTTATTTATTGGATATAAGGAGTGAATCATAACAATAATGATTCTAATCCTCTCTGCCACTTAGAATAAAAATGAAAACATCTCGATTAAAGTAGCTAGTGCAAAAAAAGAACAAAAAATCAAAATTACTCTTTGTCTGAATTTTTCTCATTATTTGACTATGCCTTTTTATATTTCTAATAATTATATTACACTCCTGTACTTTCAATATACATGTATCTAGCAAGAATTCATTTTGTAAACCAGACATGTTAATTTTTCGTTTTGTTTAAATCATTTGCAGACTGAAAATGGCGGGCTTTATCAATGAATGAATGTAAATATCACATCTGTTGAACACAATCAAATTTCAGATTAAACATTAGTATTATTAATGTCTGCAATACAAATCATTCGATGAAATGATGAATCATACGGTAGACATAGATTTACACTTAAACATTGAGGAAACAAGACTGAATAAAAGTGATATAAGTATAAAACTTGGGCACAAAATTTCCCGAAATAATACTTCCCTCTTAATATGTAGGCTTTCAGTACGAACGCCTAGATGATGCCTAAAAGTTAATATTTTGTTCTTGTTAATATATAGAGGATAATAAGTGATACCAATTGCACGACAAATAGTTCCTTTTGACTCCGTAGCCTAGCGCCCACGAGACGTGATTTGGGCTCAGTTTCCAGTGGGAACATTGCCAATCACTGGAATATTCAGTACACCCAACTGAGGAGTCCCAGATAGGACGAAACTCATGTCCGCACTCCACTGACTACAAGCTACCATTACCTATTCAATTTGAAAGCTAAATATTAGTTAACTTTATCATCTCCACTTAGCTAAATTTACTGAACCGTGTTCATTATCGTCTCCTTCGACAGTAAGTATTTGGGCCATCTAAATGATATTTTCTATCACATCCTATAATGCGTTCCAGAAGGGAGTAGTGAAAGCGATGCAAAATTATTTAATCCAAGCATTGAACATTCCTGCTCTATCGCCTAGAGAACACCGAATAAATCAGCGAAAGCCTTCAAATGTCTTATACTTGAAACACAGCAGAGGCCATTGCAATTCACTTTAAGACAACTGGAACTTTGTGTGTAAAAGAAACAGGTCCTGCCTGGTCTTCTGGGAAATCTCTAAATTCTCTATTATTTCTCTTAATTCATCTGATATTCAGTTTACTATTATATTGATGTGTATTTTATCAATTACAATTGCTTTCAAAATGTAATCTACTTATATTATTGATTCAATGTTAGATAAAACGTTATTGCTGTCAATTACAACAATAATTCTTTAATTTTTATGGGTGTGTTTCTGCAGAACTTAATGAAGAAGTTATTGAAAAAAATATTTACTTGTTTACTAGTCCGTTTTTTTCAAATACAAACATCCAAAGTCGAAATTATACTACTAACTGTGTTGACATTTGTAAGTAATGAGATTGCTGATAGGGATAATCAGTAGCATTTAACTATGCTAGGTTCGAAGTCAAATGAGTCCCCAGCTGGGCTAAAACACCTGTCCAGTACTCCCCGGATTTCAATGGTTCTCTCATTGATATCAATCCATGGTCAGACATGTGTCTTCCTTTTGTTGACTGAAGAGGTGAGTAAAATTTCATCCAAGGCGCAGTACATACTCTTCTACACCTCATGGAGATGTACTACTATAAAAGATATTTAAGTAATGTTAATGGCAAAAGTTGCATCATTGTTCATTGATCTCTTCAGTCAAAACTTTGGCCTGAGAAAGTTTTATCGTTTAACCGAATTCATTTACAAATGAATACAGTCAAATAACCATCATTCTTAGAATTACGCTAATATTAACACTAATCTATTAGGAAAAGAGATGACTGATGTCAAGTCAGTCATTTCCAAAAGGCCTCGATGAACTTTCCACAACAGCTGCTTTATCGCTCTTTTTTTCTCCATTTATATGAGTCCCGAATGGAACATAGGGGGCTTCATTTATAAAGTTATATTTGTAAAATCTCAGCGAAATTGAAATGATTTCGTTTCGTTCAGTGATCTGGTCGGAACTTCTTCAGGGAAATTAATCGAAATTAACATAACAAAGGTTTATATATAACGGGACACCTCTTGTTTTTTAAAATTTTGTCCAATCATGAGTCATGCAACAGGTATTAACATGTATAATAAATAAATAAATAGAACTGTATGTTTATATATAAAAGTACACCTCTTATTTTAAATATGAATGAAGAAACAGCTATCAATGGGTATACTAAACAATACAAAACAAAAATTGTATGAACTATGAACGAAACGTTGGAATTAATCATTTCAGTTTCGCTGAGATTTTACAAATATAACTTTATAAATGTCTACTTCTCACTCAGCACTCGATTATTTTGCAACTATCCGGTCAAATCTTGATCACAGTTCATATGAATAGGGGGCTTCATGTTAGAGGCTTGAAGTTTCTGTAGAAGTGGTGTGTGCGTGTTTTACGGGATGCAGTTGCTAGCCTCATGCCCAATCTTCCCACCTTACCAGTCTTATTACTGGCTTAGTGGGCTAAAGGAGTGAGTTGGTGGCCGGGGATCGAACCCCGAACCACATACATGGTTGGCAAGTATTCTACCGCTGTGCGACAGACGCACTTGCGACCTCCGGAAGTCAAATCCGGATTGACTGCTTGGAAAGTAGCCATGATAACCATTACACCACGGTCGCGGAAAAGTGTAAGGACATTTCCGCTCATACTGAAGAATATAATGACCAAAAATGTTCAGCATCAAGGACCCCTGAAGAGTAGTAAACTAGCCAAAAATCCATTGGCCAACAAATATGGTAAAATACGAAACAGATGGATGCAGCATACTCTGAAAAGACAATAGACTGTCCTTGGATAGAAGTCAAATGGAAAGCGACAGGTTAGACGTGGATCTGAGGAAGGACATGGAGGAGATCATGTGATGAAGAAATGAAGGCTTGTGAGCATTAGCGAAGCCAGAAGAAAGTAACTGCTGAGCACAGAATGGAATTGAAACGTGCCACCAAAGCCCTACGCTCTATCTGGAACGTAAGGAATGAATTCTATTTCAACCTAGAGAGGTTTTAATGACGATAAACAACTTGCATATAAACAGGACAGGTGTACTTTAGATGGTACTGTTGTCTAACTCGATGATGTTTACGCCTGTTTAGACAAAGGAGCTAAAAGGTGCGATGTACTTTCCTGGACTCTGTGCCCAAATACCTTCAGTTAAATAAACTTCTCTTAACACAAATCCAGTTCTAGGCTGTTAACTGGCTGTATTCTTATTTCTCGAACAGATTTCAGTATACTGCGTATGAAGGCAAATCTTCTTCTGGCTTACTGGCCGAAGCCGACGTCTCTCAAAGTCCTGTTCTTCTTTTTTCCTTCTTCTTACATGACCTGCCTCTTTCTGAAGAAATTAACTTTGTTAAATACACTAATGATATGACTTTCTCGTTGCCAGTTACGTCCACATCTGACTATTGCAAACTTATTAGCTTTTTATTTAATTAAATTTTAGGTTATCCCGTCGACTGACTGGACCAAAGTGCTCGATCTCAGGTTGACGTGTCGGCTTCTTGTCCTGATGCTTCGACGATGTCTGGGCATTTAGTTAGTATTTAATCAGTGGATGGTGACTAGCAGTGGAATCCAGGATAACACGCATTTCGTCCTGTTTGAAAGTCATCACCTGGATGTATCTGTATTCCCCAGTGCACAAGAAGCTGACATGTCGACCTGAGACCAAGCACTTCGAGGCAAACAATCGATGGGAAGATTTAAAATTCAATTAAATAATTAATATGATCCGTTGCACAAGAGATGGCTCTTGTGGCCCAAGTGGTCTAGTGGATAACGCTTTGGCGTTTGAAACTACGGTCACTGGGTTCGAGCCTCGGTGGGAACATCGTCACTCACCGAGAAATGCAGGTACATCCAGATGACGAGTCCCAGATTGGACGAAATGCGAATTCCGGATTCAACTGCTAGTCACTATCCACCAATTAACTTCTAATTAGTAGCTTTTTACCGGATATCAGCCAGTGGTCTCAACTAAATGGTCTTACCTTAAAACGCTTTTAATGTCAGACTGTCAACTTCAGGTATAAACATTATCTAGAAGAACTGGTCCGTTCACAAGGTGCTTGTAACACAGATAGCGCTGAAACCGAAACTAAGTCAGTCATTAAATACTTTGGAATTTTTCTATCCTCCAATCTTTCTTGGTTATCCCGAATCTTGTTAATTTCTAAGAATATGTTCCGTCTAACCTACATTTAAGGAGTTAGGACAATCAGATATCACTCAACCTATACTTTTACAATTTGTTAACCCTTGCATCTTACCTTTTGTTCTTTATTACCACCAATTCCCCTCCTCGCCTAACCTTTCCTGGGCTACTCAGAAAGGACTATTTCATATTGCGAAGTGTAATAAAGCTTCTCAGTAAGGTAAATGATATGTCACTAAATCAGCTTTTTACTAATGTAGTCAATAGACATCTGAACTCATGCGAGAAATGGACTAAATCTATATTGTCTGACTCTCAACACCCCGTCAATTCTCAACTCTGCGCTTGCATCTTATCAGGTAGGGTAGGACTGAACAGAAGTCATTACAGAAGATTATATGCTCACTCGCACAACTCTGTACAAAAACTCAACGATACTCTGTCTATATGGCACGCCCATGTTCTGTGTGACACAGAAAGTGTTAGGCGTGAAATTTATAAGTTAATGTGTAATTACCAAACTAAATGGCTCTTTGCTTTTCTCCTATTTTTAATCTGGGATGGTGCTATTCCAGTCTTCTTATAGTTTTAGTTACTAATATCACTATTTTGTAGTTCTTGAATATTTTCAAATCTGTTGTTACTGATAATGTCCAAAAAATGGTTATTATAAATTTTGGTTACCTATACCATGTAGTTTATATCTTTGGTCATTGATTAAATTATTATCATTTTTGACTATAGCTTGATTCCATACCATATTTTTGGTACAAGTATGAAATTTTTAGCATGTGATATCGGTAGCCCAAATTTTTCAGGCCGACCATTAATATCAGGTGCGTGTCGGCCAGGGGTCGAACCCCAGACCATGTGCATTGTCGGCAAGAGTCCTAACCGCTGCAAATATTGTATCAAATGTTGAGAATTCCATGCTATATTATGAGGACTGTTTGGGAATAAAGCAAATCATTGTTAGCATTACAGGTAATACATACTACATGAATTTTTGAACGTTAGTTTGTTAAAGTGTTGTTATGCAAGAATTTGATAGGTTACAGGATTAATTACGAGCTTACATTAGTTAGAGACTATTGGTAAACCAGCTGGGAGTACTGTACAGCTGTTTCATCCTATTTCGGGACTCTTCATCAGTACGTATTCGACAGAGGGGGTTTGAGCCCAGGACCTTCTGGTTACGAGGCGAGCTCATGAACAGTCAAGCTACTGGAACCCGAGGCAATAGCCTATGAATTCCAATTCCTGCCAATTCATGATATAGCACGAACACTAGCGCCCACATCCGACCTACTGCACCCCACTGGACATGACTTCTCACTAGAACCCAGGTGACTACCACCTACCTGAATAGAACAAATCGCTAATGACCATTAGACTGATATTCAGGTGTTGGTTTGCGAAGATTTGATTGGTTACACGATTTCATTATGAGCCAGATTTTGCTAGTTTTTTTATGCTCAGCTAGTCTGATTCACCCCGTCTTACTATTTTAACCTGTCAAATATTAGGGGGGAATAGATAGACTGAATTATGTAGTTTAATGAGCTCAACGGGAGCATTTAACTAAGATAATCTGTTTCTAAATGAGTTTGTGGGTGATTGAATTTACTTTAACAATTCTATGTAATACTTCAGAGGTTCAATCCTTGAATGAAACTTCATCTAGTCAATAAGATGATCTCATTTTCTAATGTATCAAGTATCTAATATAGATATAGGATTATATTCTCTACGTCATTACAGGGTTTAAATTCTACTCTTTTACATTAACAACCATCTATAGAAATTCAAATGTCAATTTTCAATGTTCAATGGATTGTGGAATTATGTTTTTTTAAAAAGAAAAAGGGACGGGTAAGGTAAAACCTACTTTTCTATTTTTGTGCTTTTTCTTCAAAGTGTAAAAATAAACAGTTTAAAAGGCGAAAAGGTTGAAAAAAGATGATATATATATATCTTATAGTGAAGTATGCACAGCCGTCCTGTCAGCTTACATTTTCAACAAGTAACCACATCTTCATAACCTGTACTGTAAAGTTTTGTTGCATTATGTGCATACCATATAACGGTATACAATAGGTATATATGTATAACTAATCTTAGTTATTATCACCTCTACACAAGATATATATATATATGGATTAGATAGTCACTACCATATATGGTCATCAAACCGTAGGAAAGTGTTAATTCACTCGCGTGTGTATGCATATATTGCGCCTTGCTAGAAGAAGTGTTAGGCACACACACATATACACACGAATGGATAAACCTATATATACATATATATCTACCAGAAAATAAACATATCACGCATGTTTTTGAAAAAATTCCATTTGATTGCGTCTTCTGCCAACAACTAAAAGATCGTTGTTGCTTATCTTACCTAAACCCACAAATATTCTTCCATATGTGTATGTTTGTAACACACTACACACTATAGGATCATAGAGTGTTTGGTATGTTTGGTGTGAGTACGTGTGTGTATGTTTGTGCTTTGTAAGCGGGCTGATAGAGGAAGTCAAAAAGGAGATAAATCTATGCTATATCTTCTCTCATTCACTTTTTTTTCTTGGCCTATACATTCCACTTATTTTCAAATGTGTTCGTTCGTAGGGAGGGATTTGATGATTGACTTTAGGTTTAATCATGAATTGATATCGATTAGAAGGAATGATTGAAAACCAGTTATTTCGTCCTAGTTTGGTAGTCTTCAGAAGCATTGCACACCACCTTGAGCTTATCTTTGAGTGATCAAAAGTTATCCGGGGGGTGGGGCTGTTTAAAACTAGGGCTACCAAGAACTTATGTCGTTAGATTTGTTTTAATCGATTAAGATATGACCTATAGTGGTTATCATGTACTCTCGTGTGTATTTAAAATGTTTAAAAGCTTCTTATTCTTAAATTCTTATTAAACTTGAGGAAAAGCCTGGTTGTGAGTAACAACGAGTTCTAGTACATGAAATAACTAGTCTTCATTTAAGTCACTTACAATTGGCTTTCAATTAGATATTGTGAATTTCTTGAAGGAGACTAAGCAGATATATCATCATAATGGAATAGTTTGTGTTTCAGCTGAGAGATTATTGTGTCACAGGATATACTATCAGTTAATACTTTACCTGAAGGTAATGTACGAAGGGAAAATATCAGGCAATACAGTCCTCTGAAAATTCTGTACATTTTATAAATACTGTTTAGAATAAAGATGTTAGTTTTATTGTTACCGCACCCAAGACCTTCATGATACAAGGCCGAAATCGGCAATTATATTATAACTGGGAAAGGGTCTAAAAGCCAATCCATGAATTATAACTTTAACCAGCTAGTATTTGTCACAACACCCGACCTTTTGGACTCTACTGGTTACAACTTCTCATCAGAAAACTAGAGATGAATTCGTGCTATAGCCAATCGATCTGTCGTGAGCATCAGAATAACTTCACAAGTGTTAGTGTGTAGAGCTTTGATTGGCTTCAAGTCTGATCTTCAAATGACATATCAGTCAGGGGGAGACTGAAAGCCAGCAGGGAGTATTGGACAGCTATATAGTGCCTGCTCGGAGTTTTTCATTAGTACGCACTCGCTACTCCACTAAGAGTTCGAATCCATACAAAAGATCGTTGACCATGCAGACTCTTGGGCTGGAATCTAATGACCAGTCAATGAATTCTAACTTGTATTAGTTCTACTTATGATGTAACCTACAGTTTCACCCCATTGGTTCATCATCATCATCATATATACATGTGAAAATGAGAAACAGGATGGAAGATAGAGAGAGAGAGAGAAAGAAAGGACAATTGTTTACTCTTTTGTTATCATTTCAGAGGCTAACCGGGCTAAGGATGTTGACATTCACGGATAGTACGAAGTGTACTAATGCAAGATCTAATACTCACAACCTCTATAGCATTCGTTCCGCGTAGACCAAAGGCAAAGCAAAACACGAGAATAGACTATCCTTTAAATTACGAGTTACATTTCTCGACCAAATCGGAGTGCGAGATGATTGCTTAACTAGCTAGGGGTCGTGCACACACGAAAAAACGTAACACGACGGATTGCAAAATGTGGTGTGGATTCTTGACCGGAAGCCTTCAGCTTTATACAAATCGACCAAAACAGTGAGGGTCAGCATCCAATGTTCAGTGATGAATCCTGTGGCCAATAATTCTGCGGAATTACCTACCGCTTAGATTAAAACAGAAAATGAACAAGGAATCTGCATTACCTTTGTGTTTTCCACCTACATACTTTTTTTATGTAAGTGTCAATTAAGTAAAGGAAATGACTTATGAAGAAAATAAAAGACAAATTCAGTGAAGGAAACTTTCTTTATCGACGAAATCATCTTGAGAGTTTCGCTGTATAGTCGTATTTATATTTACCAAAAAATGTATAGTAGTATATTATTGAATAACAGGGGGTGACATAATTGATATAATTACCCAGAAGTGGCTTTAGAAGTAAAAAATAAAAGTTGTAAATTACATGGTACTCAACGGCACAAAGTTCGAAATTCGACAAAGTTAAAATTGCTACTGAGTGAGAAGAAAGGTGGTAGTTGAGAGTCATTTTAACAAGTGTAAAGAGGGTGTGAAAGTGTATAAAAGGAACATATGAAATTGATAATAGTGAATTAATTATTAAAGTCAAAGCAAAATAAAAGTAAAATTGAAAATTGAGAAAAGAATAAAATTTGAATTTTTACAGGGAACGAATAAAGGAGGTTTGTGGAGTCCTCAAAAATAAACTTATCCAAATTTTACTACTATGTAAGAAATGAACATATTGTACATCACTTTGTTTTAACCATAAACTCTGTACTTTGACTTTACCTCGGGTTTTGAATAAATATATAGTTCTGACTCCGACTCTCCGTCTTCTCCACCATCCCAACTGCCGTCGATCAATTTTTAATCACCTGCTTTCTATCTCAAATTTTTGCAGGAGCACCGTAGTTCTTCCTACGTACTTTGGTCGACCTCCGGAAACGTCAACATTGGAGAATTAGTACTGGAGCAGTCTTCTCGCAGCGCCTCCGGAGTCTATTACATTTATTGTGGATTTTGGATCTTTGTAAACCCAAGTAACCAAACTTTAATACATTCTTCCCGTAACTAAACTGATTTGGTACTTTATTTTCTACTTGAATTTGGGTAACTAAGCTTACAGAGTGAAAGGTCCACCACAATAATTGGTGAGCCCGTTTCGAACCATTATTTTTTTATGGTTAACCTGTTTTCGAACCTTTTTGTATCGATAGTTAACTCGTTTTGAACATTTTTGTTGCTATTTTGGCCTTATAAACTCGCATTGCTTTAATTTTTGTTACCACAAGTTTTGCTATTTTGTATATCGCTATACTTAAATATTTTTTGACAATGGCTCCATATAAACCTACCACTATTCCCGAAGAACTTCATAAAGACGAAGTGACGCAGAACACTCCTGTAACCGCCTTGCCGGATTCCACATCTATGAAGGACGCACCACTGTTTTGGTTACTTTCCCAGTTAACATCTCAAATGCAAGACTTACGACTGGAAGTGTCTGAGCTTCGAGCATAACGGAACCAGCCACATACGGTGTCCAAGCAACGGCGATCAAGATCTAGACGACGTTCTAGAACACCGTTTCAAAGCCGTAACATTTGTTGGTATCATAGGAGGTATGGGCATAATGCCCTGAAGTGTGTTCGACCGTGCATATACAGCAGTGGTAACTCAACTCAGGGAAACTCCCCAGCCAGACAGTAGTGGCGACGGCTGTTACTGGCAATCATCCCAGTCGCCTTTTCTATGTGAGGGATTTGACTACCGGCACATTATTCCTGGTAGATACAGGCGCCGAGGTCAGTGTTATTGCCCCCTCACTATCCAGGCGATCAGCCAAAATACCTGGAAAACAAGTTTTGATTTTTTTTTAATTCCTGTATGTGCTAAACTTTATACGACACGGATGCATTCCATACATCCTGATCTAACTTTGTATCCTTATTGTTGTTGTTGTTATTTTTTGTTATCCTTATTTTTGACATTATCCATTATTTGTATTGTTTATATTCATGTAATCGTCCACGAGGACAGTACTGATGGTCCTCCGGACCTCTAAGAGGGGGAGCCCTGTGGAGTCCTCAAAAATAAACTTATCCAAATTTTACTACTATGTAAGAAATGAACATATTGTACATCACTTTGTTTTAACCATAAACTCTGTACTTTGAACTTTACCTCGGGTTTTGAATAAATATATAGTTCTGACTCCGACTCTCCGTCTTCTCCACCATCCCAACTGCCGTCGATCAATTTTAATCACCTGCTTTCTATCTCAAATTTTTGCAGGAGCACCGTAGTTCTTCCTACGTACTTTGGTCGACCTCCGGAAACGTCAACATTGGAGAATTAGTACTGGAGCAGTCTTCTCGCAGCACCTGGAGTCTATAACGTTTATTGTGGACTTTGGATCTTTGTAAACCCAAGTAACCAAACTTTAATACATTCTTCCCGTAACTAAACTGATTTGGTACTTTATTTTCTATTTGAATTTGGGTAACTAAGCTAACAGAGTAAAAGGTCCACCACAATAGGTTAAGGCAAAGGTAGAATAAGAGACTGGACAAACTTTATCTGTATATTGTATTGACGAATTGCCAGCGCCTCCGCCATACACAAAAGGCGAAACCTGACGACCTTTGTACCATTTGGCCTCACCTTGTAGATAATCTTGAAAGATGATTCTGGTGGAGCTACGTGGCCTGAGTTCACCAAGTGCTCCAGAATTGAACTAGTAATTGTCTTGCGTTGTATTTTTGCTAACCATGTCGGATAATGTTCAGAGATGCGTTTGGAAAGTGTGCACTTTGTGTGGCCAATATAACTAGCTCCACACGAGCAGGTGAATTTATAAACACACATTAAAGTGGCCCAAAGCAGCAGTTTATCCTTCACACATCCATTGATTATTTGTCAGCTGTAGAAATTGATCCATAGCTCATAACTCAATGGGTATTTTCGGTGGTTTGAAGCAGAGTAAGAACCCTGTGACAGTAAAAGAACTTGATACGTTTCTTAAGTTTTCTATCAAGCTTGCCATAGCAAATATAAGAATCAGTTTTCTAAAGAGCTGTATTGATAAAAAATGACTTATGTTGTATACGTCCTTGCATATAAAAGAAAAATAATAAAATAAATATGGTATAAATGTTAAGTGACAGAAAATTTTATTACCAGATCTATCAGTTACCAGAGAAAAACGACATGGAGTGGAAAGTATATCCATTTCCATAGTTTCATATCCCTAGAGTATAAGCTGGATTTTATACCGTATTTTTTGGTACAAGTATGAAATTTTTGGCAGGTGATATCGGTAACCCAAATTTTCAGGAAAACCATTGATATCAAGTGTGAGTCGGCAGAGTATCAAACTCTGGACCATGTGAATGGTCGGTGAGAGTCCTAACCGCTGTGTCACCGACGTCATCCGTTTTCCTACTTACAGAATTATACGCATATGTACTGAGGATTGTATTGAAGATGGAATCGAAAATCTTAGAATTATCCTGCTATAAAATGGCTGTCTTACAAATTTCATAAAGAAGTACATTATTTCCGAAAGAACTGATAACATTAAGTGGCGCACAGTGAGCAAGAAACAGGCTTGACTTAAGAGTGGAGAGGAGATATATTCGGTGATATATTAAGCCTTAGGCTGATCAGATCAGTTGAAAAAAATTCCAGTGCTGCAGAAATACTCGTCAGTGTCTCAAGCAGACCGATACTCACACAGTCCACTAAAGATAAATTACTCAAAATACCTAGTATCAATGTATGTATACAAAGTCAACTGCTCCTGCAAAGCTAGTTATATAGGTCGAACTCACAGGAATTTATCTTTACGCACTCAAGAGCATTTTCCTTTTTGGTTCGGAAAAACTGTAACGAAATCAATAAATAGTGCCATTCTGTCTCATCTAGTAGATAGTGAACACCACATCAAAACAGATGAGTCATTTTCGGTTGTTTATCGAGTACCAAAAACAATCTGCCTAAAAGCACACGATTGCTTCTCCTAGCTATGGTGGAAGCTATAGAGATTACTAAGAAAAAACCTGACCTATGTGTACAAAAGAAGCACATTCATCCCATTTGTTTAACCTAGCCTACTACAATAAGGTCAGCAGGGACATAATCATCTAGGATTTTCATGTCATATTATGCCTTTCTTTTTCCTGTTTACCTGGCTTACTTCACTTCATTACTATCCTTATTACGCGTCAACCTTTTGTAATTTCCACTAAGCTTATCAAGTCTCTAACATTTGACTGCAGTTCACAATTTCACCTCTTTATTTTATCATTACACTTGAAATCTGTTAGCTCTTCAACTTACATTCAGTATTCCCCATTTTTTGGTATTTGTTTGCATTCATTTCGTGGTAAGCATACTTCTCTCACTACCCAATAATGGAACTTGTATTATGTTGACTATAAATATTGCATAGAGGATTTAATCATGAGCTGGCATCAGTAAGAGAACCACTGGAAAACCTGGGAGTACTGGAGAGCTGTTTAGTCAATCTAGTTTGGGACTCTTCATCAGTACGCACCCACCGGGGTTCTAACCCAGGACCTATTGGCTAGAAGGCAAGCTCGTAGACCATTGAGCCACTGGGATCCGATTCAATGGTTCTTGAATTCTTACTTCTGCCAATTCACGACACAGCTCAACCATTTCGCAATGTCTTCTTCGATGAGTTACTGCCTCATCTTCGACCTGCTGTACCTTACTGGTCACGGCGTACTGATGAGGAGTCCCAAACTAGGACGAAACAGCTGTCCAGTACTCCCAGGTTTTCCAGTGGTTCTCTAACTGATGTCAGCTCATGATTAAATCCTCCATGCAATCAAACAAAATCCCTACAAAAAAACCAATACTTAAAAAAGACTATAAATGTATTGGTATGTCACCCAGTTGTCAATTCACATTTTATCTTGTGTTCTGAGTAACTGAACATTTTGTGTGCATTCAATTGGCACGTTAACGTACCCTGATAGTATCTGATGTGGTTTTCATTTGTCTTTGTCGGCTACTTGTTTTAATATTCATAGATTTATAAAGATAGGGACCAAACATAGAATTATCGAAGACAACTGTTCACTCAAACATAATCTTGTTCTGATTAACTTCAAAACTGTCTGTGAGAGTTGAAAAATGCTTTTACATTTGTATACTACTCATAACTGAATAAGTAGTATAAGTAGTATTAGAAAATAAAATTGAAGGTTGAATACGAACTTATTCCAGCTAGAAGCAGATTGAAAAAGAGGGAGTATCGGATAGATTTTACATCCTTTTTTGAGACTATTCAGGAATATTAATCCAATGGATAGTGCATCAGTACTCCTTAGATTTTAATGAAATCGATTTGTGGATCAATCTTGAAATCAACTAAATCTCTGCCAACCAACACCTAGAGAGAAAATTAAATGTGCTTTGTAGTATAATTGCCAGTCACACACAATTCATGAGGAGACTAGAATATTGAATTCTTTAAAATCACAGTTACCTGAACAGAAGAGGCTTGTTGGGGTCCCTTCAAAAATTTGAAGCACAGTAAATTCCGGTGGTATCTAGACTCTTCTTAAACCTCCATTAGGAGATGCAACATCTCCTACGAATGCAGCTTTTGGTTACTGAATGCCAGGTTCAAGTCCCACTCCATCTCACTTGACTTGCAGCAGCCACTCTGTTATCTTGTCTCCAGTGATTAACTCCCTACTCTAGATCCGAATGGAAAGTAATATCATCCTTAGAAATGTTGTTATTAACATCCGTTTTGTATTTGATTATTACATTCAGCATTGATCGCATGGAGTTAAACTCCATTCTGGTTCAGTGACAGGAAGCTCGCCGAACATGCCAAACATGGTTCAGGTTCGATTCTTGACCGACACATTCCTAAAACTCACTTAACCGGGAACAGGCCTGGTAAAGAGGGAAGTTAAATGATGAGTAAGGCTAGCATCCCAACCTGGTGAATTTAACGTCACCCCTAGTTTAACTTCAAAGCCAAAGCCAGAAGACCTACCCTCAACTAAGATCGCAAAGGACAGAGAATCTTTTGCCAAAATCTGATCACATAATCCCCAGAATATGAAGGAGTTCCTTACTTAGCTATTTACTGAGAACTGTCTTGTAACGGATAGTAGTGGATCTTGGATTTATTTCTTATTGTTACTTTAACGTACGACAATTAGCGACTGATCACTGGAATACTAATCCAATGCTGAGATGGATGCAGAAGGCTGATTGATTGAGAGTGACAAAAATTTATTGCTCCTTGAAAAAAGCGGTATTATCAGAAAAAATAGATTATTAGATGTATCACACAGTGAAACAGTAATATTTACTGGATGATAAAGTTTCGAACACAATTTAATGTTCATAATCATTTCATCAGTTATAATCACAGGATATCGAAACTTCACTTTCGTGGTTTTCTCTATTCTTTCCTATTCATCGTTGTAGGGGTAGTAGAATTTTCCAGATGTCCGGATGGACAGGTGTTGAATCATTCCTATTACACCTATTTGCAGCTGATTCGATAAACAAAGCTTCTGTTATCAAATTCTCCCTCTACCCAGTTACATTAGATTTGAAAACTGTCATCTTATCCCATCCTATTGTATGGTTGTGTGTAATTGTATGTAGTGCCATAGCTGAACTATTTTGGATTTTGCTACGTTTTTATGCTCGGCTAGTCTGGCTGCCTCTGTTCTACTACTCTGACCTACGTATTTGACTTGACAATCATTGCAGCAGCAGGGTACTAGATAAACTAAATTGTTTTGTTTTAAAGGCTCCACAGGATCCACCATTTAACCGATAAAGCTTGTTTCTAATTGAGTTTTTAGGTTTCAGTGACAACCACTTTTATTCCTGTGTTGTTAAGAATTCGCCGTAGTGCTTCCGAGAATCCTTCTTTGTCTGAAAGTACTACTCATGATTTAAATTTTCTATTATCTTGGTGTTATCATTATTCTGTGCATGTTTGAGAAGCATGTTTTCATTAATATTATTATTACTATCACTATCATTATTATTAATTTTATTTTAACATTTTCCTACATACTTCCTAGCAAAATCTAGATTAGTTAACTCTTATAAGACAAGAAATCTAGAAAACGGTTCAACTATACCACTCACTAGATGTAATTACGCAAAACTACACAATAGTATGGCATAAGCTGACAGTCTGAAAATCCAATATGACGGAATGGAAGGAGAGATTAATAATGGAAGCTTTATTTATCAAATCCATTGAGGATACTTGCAATAAGTGTGACTTGACACCTGTCTATATGAACATCTGGAAATCTTTTCTACCCTTACGACAAATGGGAAGTGAGGAGAAGAACCACGAGACTGAGGTTTTGAAGTTATGTAGTTAAAATTGACGATATGATTATGAATCTCAGAAGGGACATGAGTTCCTTCAAGATTGCAGATACGCCTTGCTGACGAGTGCCAACTAGCATGCAACCTAGTTCCAAGGTTTCCTGCCGATTGCCTCCAACCATCTAGTACTATCAAGACTAAATTGTGTTTGAAACAATGCCATCTAGTAAATAATACTGTTTCACTGTGTATGCATATGTGTGACATATCCCATAAACGGAATGATATGGAAGTACTTACTACCACAGTGCCTAAGTTTTAGAAAAAAACAGCTAATTACGTATTTATTTTAATTGACCAATAAATTATTGGTTTAATGTGCAGAAAGCTATGCACCGAAAGAAAACCAATCACATGATCCTTAATCTATGTTAGGATTAAATGTCTGATTTCCAGATCATATTATCAATGAATGTGATGGATTAAGTCTTATTGGTGATGTGTCCGTAGTCCACCAGATGGTTCGTTTAAGAAGCTTTCCTTTCTGGATACGATTTGATTAAATACATGACGCCATATACTACTGACTGACTAATGTGAGTAGTTTGGGGACACTGAAATCGACCACTGGTATTTGCTAACCCACCAGATCAAAATGCTTTAAACGATGGACAGTCATTCTGCTCGTTTGAAGCTGTGTTCATCAGTATTGTACTTGATTTGACTTAGTTCAGAGAATTGAATCAGTTCAAACCATCGAAGTTCTGGCCAGCAATTAGGGCGAACTGATAATACGTCAAATCAAACTAGCGACCAGCAAGTCGTCAATCAGTTTGCGAATTGCGTATTTATGACTAAATATTCAAGTATACGAGTAAACATGCGCCTATCTATAAAACGAATGTATTTACTTTATCGAACACTGTGGTGAGAGCAGGCTGATAGCCAAATCGGTAGACAGCATTTTACGTCAATGTTTATGTCCCAAATATTGGTGGTGAGAAAATATGAACAAGACTGATTCAACAACCAATCACAGCAGACTTGGCGTAGGCAGATAAAGTTAACACATAGATGACCTGACATTCAAGAAACAGTCACAAAGAGATGCAAAGTCAACTTTCTGTAAGAAACAACCAATCAGAAGACTGTGTTCGTTTGCTTGAATAACCTATAATAATGTACATGAGAATATATAAATACGTGTTGATTTCCTGAATAAACGATCTGTTGCCTGGCCCTTGTCTTCTGTTTTTACAACACAATTAAATTGATCAAACATAAGGTGAGACATTTTTGGTGTTGTTGTATTCCGAATTCTCTGGATAGTTTCAGTGAGAAAATTCCATGTTCATCCAAGACAACATGCTAAATCGCAACTTGACACTGAAGTTATCACTGACGATGTTGTCCAGGAAAGGACAACAAAAAACTTTGCAACTGTAAGCCAACTACCCACCTCTGAAAACACTACAATACCAAAAATACATCGACCAGAGCTATAGATTTTCTCCAATATTTTAAAATCAATGATCGATAATGAGTATAACAAATTGATAAGCATATTTTTGTAGTCGGGGATTTTATATTTCCCTTCCAAATAAATTATCATTTTTGCGTACTGTCAGTGCGCCTGTTTTGAAACGATGTCATGCCTAGGAGAGAAAACAAATTGATGTGCAAAAACGATCACATGACTAATCACAACATGTATAACAACCTGTTGACTTGCATTTTCTACATCAGATAGATCACTGTTACTTTTGACTCAGACTTCTGCAAAAAACTGGAGTGGAATCATGCTGTTGTCTACGCCATGCCAAGCAAAATAGTAAGTTGTATCATCTTGGGGAGACAAAAAGATGAACTGGATATGAACTCTGAGTGGAACAAGCTTGATTCAGGAAAAACTAATTAGGTATACACCAATCAAATTGCAACTCTACACATTATCATAGAATAGAGCATAGAATGACAGTCAAAACTTTCACCTCAGTTTCATTGACTTTGGAAAGGTCTTTGACAACGCTGACCACGAAGTGCCTCAATATCTTTATCAATTGCATTCCTAAATAGTATGATGATGCCATATGTCAAATGATCCACAACTGAAAACTCAGAGAAGCCTTTGAAGTGAAGGCAGAATTAAGATAAAGCTATCACTGATGATATCCCTAATTGTGAAGAAATGGATCTTGCAGTATGCTGTGGGGGAGCAAAAATACAGGCATACATTAGACAGTTAAAGAGACTCTAGAAGATCTGGACTTCGCTGACAAAGTAATTTTAATCGTCATATGAATTCGAAGAATTGTAAGCGGAAACCAACAAGTCGGCAGAAAAAAACAGTAAAGACAGGAATCCAAGTGAATATAGAGAAGATGGAGGGGATGAAGTTAAGCAATCAACGATAAAATAAACACCAATCACTTTCGGTTACAGGATTTTGCCATGGGCGGACATCGGTTAGAGAATCACTGGAAAACCAGATGAGAGTACTGGACGACTGATTCGTCCTAGTTTGAGACACTTCAGCATTAAGCACCCACCAGAGGGGTTCAAACCCAGAACCTTCTGGTCACAAGACTATTAAGCCACTGTGACCCGATCCAATGGCCAGCCCATGAATCTTAACTCCTGCCAATTGACGATATAGCGCAACCGCTAGCCAAGGCCTTTAGCGAGTATTTGTCCTCACACCCAACCTGCTGCCCCCTACTGGTCATGGCTTCCCAACAGAACCCAGGTAACTACCTACATGAATAGAGTCAGTAGCTAGTGAGCATTTCATTGATATTCAGGTATTGGTTTGTATAAAGTGTGTGCGTACTACTGAAAAATCCCAAACTAAGATGAAAAAGCTGTCCAGTACTCCCTGTTTCGTTTTCCATTGGTTTTCTAACCGATATCAGCTCATGATGAAATCCTTTAACCAATCAATCAAATCCCCACAAACTAATACTTGAATATCAAGCACTGCCAACGGAAGAAATTTGAAAGTGGTCTCTTCCCTCATTTATCTAGCCAGCATAGGTTCAACCACAGCTGACTACACAGATGACGATATCAAAGCCAGTTAGGATCAGAAAGGTAAGAGCGACCTTCATCATCATGAAATCAGTTCAGAAATCTTCTGAACCCAATATAAAGAACAAGGTTCGGATTTTCACCGCCAGTGTTAAGTCAGTCACTAAATGGATGAGCAACTTACCGCGCGCGTCACGAAGAGTATTTCCAACACCCTGTTGCAGACTTCTGACGACAGTTGCTTTTCCTCCATACTAAAAATTAAGTGGCTTGGAAGAATTAGGAACAAGAAACTCTGGGGACGAACCAATTAGGAACCAATTACTCAACAAACATCCTGAAGAAAATCGAGGTAAATTAAACACACAGAGGAGGCAATCAGGTGACATTGTGCTCCAGGCCATCGAGTGGTAGACCGCTAGTTAGGCGTAGGACCAGCAGAAGTGAACAGTAAGAAAATAGAACAAAAAGGGAACATTCTATTGAAGTGCTATCTACTCAAGAGAATAATTATATTAAAACAGTTAGTCCCTTTGATAAATCTGTATAAGGCAGTTAGAGGACAAATTTTGCGAGATGATATTTTCATTTCGTAGTTTTTTTTTACATGCACTTTACAGCTAGCATTCTTCACAATAATAAAACTTTTTAAAAATGTATGATAGCTACTCAGTTATATAAAATAAAAGTACATACTAATGATCAATCATATTTAAATAGGTCAATTAGTCAGTTCATGGTAGGCGAAGGTTGAAGTCTATTGTTATTTTTGTACACATAGTTTAGGATGTATGTGATTAATCACCCAAAGCGCTTGCATCACCTTTAGTAACCAACCTTGAATTAGAGTTATGTGAACTTTTCAATCCATGTACCTACGATTAAAGGACGAAATTCTCTGGACTCTACTTCAAACTGTATCTACAAGTTCTACAAGGGATAATACCCCTAAATCGTATCAAAAAAAGTCGACAAATTGAAAATTTCAAAAACGCTTCCAAATGATAGTGGAATGCGTGAATCGTTTTTTGGTATCTGTGACCATGGGATTTTGAGCCTGTCTAGGCCTAATAGCGCCCAGCTAGTATAAGCTATATAGACGACATGCGAGGTGAGTCAAATGGTTCTCATGGCTCGCTTATATGACTGTGTATGGTTTTCTATACTCTTGGTAGACGTATAGAAGCTATTTGCATGCTAAATTTGTTGGCAATTATAACGATTTCATTGAATTTGACGGCGGTTGTTGGCTTCGTTTATAGGGGCCTATGGTGACTATAGCCTTGCTATGCGTGCTAATTTTGCACATAATAATACGTTTGGCTGGTCTTGTATGTGTTTGGTTCTTCTAAAAACCAATACCCAGTCAACGGGGTATCACTGTGTGAATAAACTGGTTGATCCTGCCAGTAGTCATATACTTGTCTCAGAGATTAAGCCGTGCATGTCTAAGTACATACCTTAAAACGGTGAAACTGCGAATGGCTCATTAAATCAGCTGTGGTTCCTTAGATCATGTATACTACACGGATAACTGTAGTAATTCTAGAGCTAATACATGTGGTGACGCCTATATAGGTAGAACCAAAAGAATGTTCCAATGTCGTCAGAGAGAACATGTTCCAAAATGGTTATTAAAAAACATAGAAAATCCTAATGCAATTAATCTGAATAGAAATCCATCATCCATTGCAAAGCATGTCACGTCACAAAATCAATATTAATGATTGTTTCACACTTACTTCACATAACTCTAATTCAAGGTTGGTTGTGGTGAGAGCAGGCTGCTAGCCAATTGGTAGACATTAATCTAGGCTGATTCAACAACCAATCACAGCAGACTTAGACGTGGGCAAATATGATTCGCAGATAAATGGCTCTACTTTCCGAGAAATATCGAAAACAACCAATTAGAAGAGTGTGTTTGTCTGCTTAACTTCTGAGAAACAACCAATCGGAAGACTGCCTTTTTCTGCTTGCATAAGCCTTATTAATGTACATAAAATATATATAAATACGTGTTGATTTTCGTAATAAAACGATCTGTTGCCTGGCCCTTGTCTTCTGTTGTTACATGGTTACTAAAGGTGATGCAAGCGCTTTGGGTGATTAATCACATACATCCTAAACTATGTGTACAAAAATAACAATAGACTTCAACCTTCGCCTACCATGAACTGACTACTTGACCTATTTTAGAAATATAATTAGTCATCAGTGTGTACTTTTGTTTTTGATATGACTGAGTAATTGTCATGCAGTTTATTTCATTATTATTATGAACCATGTTAGTTGTAAAGAGGTTGTAAAGAAACTGTGCAATGAAAATATCATCCCGCGAAATTTGTCTTCTAAATGTCATATTGAGAATAATAATTTATAAAATAATTCTATTTTGTAGTTCTTTTGTTTATTTCTAAACCTGAGAATTTTTGTTGTGTCAACGTGAAGTTGCACCTATTCATCAAGCATCTTACTCTTCCTTACTTTAAACGTCTTTAACTGCTAAAAACTTACAAATTCTATTCAGACTGAAAGCGTCTTATGACATTTTCCTCTATATAAGTATGCTTACGAGTAGTGATTTTCCCATTCAATGAATACTGGTGGCACAAAACACACTTACCAAACGTATCACTTAACATTATCCGGCATGACTATTAACAGGGCAGGGCAAGCCAATACCTAGTTCACTTCCACAGCACCTGGTGAACATTTTGACTGGGCACTAGTAACTAGTGTGATGTGTCTAGTCCTCTCTTTGGTGCAGACTGAATTCTCTCACAGTCAGGTTTGTGATGTGGCCACCATTCTAGGTAGCTAGACATCGCGGCGGACTTTGAATTGTTGATGTTAGATGGTTGGAGGCAATCGGCAGGAAACCTTGCTTGAGCTAGGTTTCGTCCTAGTTGACATTCACCAGTCAGCAAGATGGGCGTATCTGCGACCGCCTTGAAGGAACTCATGTCCCTTCTGTGATTCGACCCCGCATCACCCAGTGCTGCAGTCACTTTACTATTCAGCGATTCGGGGCCGCGATTAGCCTCTTGTAGAACTGCTCTGGGTACTTCCTGATGAGTGCTAACTAGCACGACACCTAGGTCCAAAGCTTTCTGCCGACAGCCTTCAACCATACAATAGCACCTGGTGAACTTATACCATGGTGTAACCGCAGAAGACGAAAAACCTGGTATCTCTATACAGCGAAATTATGTACACCTTATATTCAACACACCATTTGCACAGAACTTCTGTGTTGTCCGACTTCTGTCCTCCTTTGCATTGTGTTTCTTTGTGTTCCTTTCACGTCTCGCATGTATCTTCGCAATACTGTATCATTTGCCTTCTCTGAAATCAAATCTTTTTAAATTCCTAGTGGAACATAGGACTTCAAGCTGGAGGCTTGAAGTTTCAGTAGCAGTGGTATTTTATATTTTTACGGGATGGGGTTGCTGGCCTCATTCCCAACCTTCCCCCTTTACCAGTCCAGTTACTGGCTTAGCGGGGTAAAGGAGTGTGTCGGCCGCAAGTCAAACCCCAGACCACATGCGTGGTCGGCGCGCATTCTACCACTGTATCACCGACGCACGAAATCAAATCTATCTCCCTGATAAATGTTATCAATAGCACACGCCAGAACGCACTCCACCGAAGTCCTCTTTTATAGTTATATATATACATATATACATATATATATATATATATATATATATATATATATATATATATATATATATATATATATATATATATATATAGCAAAATATAACAGACTGTCAAAACAAAACACACATCAAGCGGGTACATATCACCTCCCCTTTTGAGAAGATTGATGATTAGTAGCGTGTTTTCCTGGGGGTTTATCTGGAACCTTTGAGCTTGTTGTTGACGTCTGTCGCTTCGTCCACCTGTTGGGTTTGCGGCTTCGTCAGGAATCGTCTGACATTATATGTTTCTTGACTGCATTACATAGAGAATTTAGTGGGACATCAGCCAGATGCAAACGATCGAACCAATCAAGTCCCAAAAGATTTAAATCACTCTTGGTGACGTAGCAAATTCCTGTGAATTTGGTATTGCGGAAGGAAACAGAACATTTGAGTTCACCAATTAATTTGAGGCGCCCACCACAGGCGCTGACAAGAGTCTGGGAAGTATTTGTGATAGGTGGTCTGCCAACATCATTCCAAAGTTTCTCTGATATAACAGTAATATCAGAGGCGGTATCTAGCTGCAGACGTGCATCATGACCGTTTATCTGAAGATCAAGATATTTCCGCATACCTGGTGTGGTGACTTGACAGGTTGCAAGTAGACTCATTGACCTTTTTGGGGATTTAGGACCAACAGTTGGTCGAGCTTTCGCTGGATTATGATATCTGGGTTTGCGTGGCTGACAAAAACCATTTTTATGACCAATGATTTTGCACTTGCTGCAACGATGATTTTTGTATGGACAAGACTTTACAAAGTGCCACAATGCCAGCATGGTGATGGTGAGGTCTTCTTTGCAGTATTTTGTGAAGTTGGACGAGTATGTGTAGATTTACGCGGAACATTAGGAGAAGGTGGGTCAGGAGTAGATGAAGAGAGATTTTCGCTCTTTCGTAATGCATGAATATCAGAGCTTCTCGAAGGTGTTGATTCGACCAGGTGTGTGTCTTTCTGCAAATTAATCAGCCGTTGATATTCATCAGCTATGTCCTGTAGAGTTAACTTGGGATTTTGTTCTAGCTGATTGAGCAGTCGAGTTCGGATATCTGTGAAACGAGGAGATTGAAGACTGCATATGAGAATCAAGGCTTTGAATTGATCATCTGTTAAGGACCTGAGTCGAAATCTCTCACATTCTCGGTTGACTGTGCCAACGTGAGTAAGAAAATCATCATTTTCATTCATTGTCAGCTTGAGGCAACGATAACGTATGCTGAATAATGAGGAGTGGTCTCCAAAATGTTCACGCAGCAGCTTTATTGTATCATCGAAACACTTGTCACGTGGTTTCTGGGGTAAAATTAGGTTGCAGTACCTTTCATATTCTGCGGGACCTAATTTACGTAATAACACTCGCACCTTCCAAGCATCGTCTTGTGAGGCGAGATCAACTGTGAATAAATCCTCATAACGTTGATATCATGTGTCAAAACTGACATTAGCATCTGGATTATAGTTGAACTGTGAAATACTATTCACAATGCCGTCGACAGATGGTAGCATGATATGATTCGGATTGCTTTAAGGTGAAGTTGGACCAGTCTGTTGGTTGATGAGCATTTCCGTCAATTTCATTTGTCGCCCAAATAGTAATTCCAGTTTAGAAGAGTCCATAATTTTCCAGGCGCCAATTATGTTATGTACTGCTGCTGAGTAGTTAATAGTAGTTTTCCCAGTCGCCAATTATGTTATGTACTCGTCGAGTAGTTAATAGTCCTGACGCGGAAAGAGGGAAATCAGAAAAACCACCAGGTTTACGATGATACTTGTATTTTCCAGAAAAGGAAAATAAATGTCACACTACTGTGTGAGTGGAACGGTACTTAGATGTACGAAATGTGTGTGTCCCAGAATAACGTACAAGTGTCTAATACAAAGGTATATATGAAAATGGCTAATACACATGAACCAATAAGATAACGTCTTACCATGACTGGTTGTAATGTCATGGGATAACAAGGTCATACATTGTTTATTTAGTTAGTGGACAGACAAAAGCATATTGTCAGTTATAATGGAATATCGATCCATATACACATAGCAAAATATAACAGACTGTCAAAAACAAAACACACATCATGTGGGTGTATATCAGAGTGGAACACATGGCTTTAGTTTTGAGCTTTGAAGTTTCAGTAACAGGGTGGTGGTGGGCAGCGAGGGTTGTTAACCTCACGACCAACTTTCACATTTAATAAAGTTTAACCATCGGATAAGCAAGGTTTAGGGGTGAGTCAGCAACAGATCAAACCTCTGACCACTTACTGGATGGATGGCAACCATTTTATCGTTGAATCGACGAAGCATAAAGCAGATTAGGGGCCGAGTGAACTCTATATTGTGTATCTGATAAGGGTTTAACATGAACTATTGATGGTGATTATGCAATTAATCAAAATAATACCAATAATAATATTGATAATCGTAGCTTTATTTTGAACAACATGTCTATATACAGTACACAATCTTCAGCTTGGTTTTATATACTCCCTTTAGAAACTGTAAACTATGGAGACGTAAGTTAACGAGCGTCATAATGACCTTGACGAACCAATCAGACGAGTCCGTAGTTACTTTTATCAAAAGTGGTAATATACAGTTATCTGGGTGAATTTATATACAGAAATTGGTTTGACTTATCACTGAAGACTCCAGGATGAAGCTGGCAGGTATTCTTGAAACACATACGAGAACGTTGCCTTGTTTAAATATTTTTTAACACTATATTTGGTTATCATAGAAAAATATTTAAACTGCGCGCTTTTGCTGTGGACTCACCTGATTGGTTGATAAGGGTGTACCAAGGTCATTATTATGAAGGTCGTTCGTTTGAGTCACTACAATTTAGTTACCTTCTCTATACACGAATTTACAGTACATCACTCAGCGGATTTTTTCTTTCAACAAAATGTACTCCGTTTCCACAGAGTATTCGTCCCTTCAAAACACACCACCCAGGCGGTATGTTGAAAGCCATTCAAAACTCCACCTACATACATGTACACAGTTGAAGATTCATAAGCAAAGGTATGAGAGGCAAGGAAAACAGGAATTCAAATGAACGTACAGAAGATAAAGACGATGAAGATACCTAACCAACAACAAAAGTAAGCACCAACCATCACTATGAGAGATCGAGAAGTCGTCACTTTCAATTGCTTCCATTGGGTAGCGTTGTTTCAACAGGCAAAACAGATGAGGGGCTGTCAAAGCTAGCCAAAATCGGATATGAAAAGTAAAACTGACCTTCATCACCTTGAAATCTGTGAGGAGGTCTACAGGACTTGGAACAAAATCAGAATTTCCAAAGCTAATGCCATGTCAGTGCTTCTACATATTTCAGAGGTCTGCAACGTGACGAAAGGCTGTTGCAGTCTTTCATCAACAACTTTCTGGCAGGTAGCGAACCAACTAAGAACCTCACAGAGTGTACAAAAGAAAATGGAGATTGATCAGGTATTACACTGATGAGACTATTGAATGACATCATGAGAAGCGACGAATTCGGCGTCTGAACGTGGCATGGAGATGATCATGTGAAGACGAAATGAGGACTTGCAGACAAGCATGGATACCGCCGAAAAAGACAGAAGAGAACACAGTGAAGTAATATCCTGCTGAATCCCCACTCGGAACCCAAGGGAATATGAACAACAATAATGACAAAGAATGATATAAACTGTTTATTTAGTTTCGAAGGAATTGAGATAATTATAATTGCAAAACCAATTGTTATTATTATTATTATTATCATTGTACTATTATTGATATGTTAAAGAGAAAAACTGGGAATTTCGATAAGACGGAAAAAACAATAGTAATAATAACAATGGTAATAAAAACAAAATAATAAAATTATAACTGAGAAATACTTCATTTTGCATGCTGTTCTCCTTTCCTTCCGTTTAAAAAAGGCGCGCGCGCCAGGAAAATGAACAAATTAAAACAAAGTTAATCATTAGTTATCGTTATAATTATTAATATAATCTTTGAATATTTTCTTATTTTTTTTCTGTTTTCTCAAATATAATAAATGTGTGAAATATCAACATTTATATTAATATTATCTGTAATATATGTAAAAATTATTGAAATTTTATTTGATTAAACTTTTTGTTTCAATTGAGCATCCTTTGTGATAAGATCATCTTCATTACTTTCAGTGGTATCCACCGCATCAGTACGATTATTAACACTGCCTTCTAGTTCAGCTAATATTTCTAATTCTAATTCTTCATCAATATCATCTGATTCACAGTCATCATCGCCATTATGATCATTATTATTATTTAAATTCTTTTCAGTTTTGCTTAAAACAAGTTCATCAACTTCACGTGCAATCTCCTCTTCTAATTGTTCTTCTAATGATTTAGCTAAATAAAATTGATAACGAAAAAAAAACCACAACAACAATCGAATAAATAAACAGTTATAACAAATTTAAAAGTTTTTTTTTAAAAAAAGTATTTTATTAGTATTCCATGTAGCATATATACCGTTCTAACTGATTATGTAGTTTAGGTTGAATGGGCCGCGTGTACACGGTTAGACCAGATCGTGTCTACGAGTTTGCCTTAGAAATGGTCAAATCAACTGGAATAAAAAGTTCAATTCGATCAGACTTCGATCAGTAGATACAAAGGAACATTGCATCGATACTGACATAGCCTTTCGATGAAGTCATTATCATACAAACTTCGCCTACGTCTTCTAAGGCTCTTCCAATAAGATTGATTACACGAGAACATATTCATACTGTAGCCAAACTTAGATTAGACGTTCTACTCCACTCCAAAAGGGAAGAGATTGGGCCAGCGACCACACCTGAGTAAAAATAACATCCCTGCTATTGAGATTGTTAGACAGAATACATATCGATTTATTGACAGCTGAGTTTCAAAGGTGATGATGCAACAACAAGCTTTTACTATCGATGCTGAGATTTAGCCAACAACCAGTTCATTAGGGCTGTTACATCATCTCTAATAAGAGAAGTAGTCAACACGACCAACCACTTCTTACATTTAATGCTGCAAAATCCCATGTTAAATATACTAAGATTTCTACTCAAGTACTTAGAAGACTGTATATTTGTCAGTGTCTTCACTACCACCAAACACGCATGTAAGTCTCAGGGGAGTTGAAAAGCATGACAATCACTGGTGAACTGTTGTTTAAGGTAAATTATCTTGAGCTCATACATAAAATCAGTGATCTACGTAGTCAAACTGTTATGTACTGCTGCTGAGTGAGTTATTAGAGTTTTCCCCGTCGCCAATTATGTTATATACTGCTGCTGAGTGGGTTATTAGAGTTTTCCCCGTCGCCAATTATGTTATGTACTGCTGATGAGTGGGTTATTAGAGTTTTCCCCGTCGCCAATTATGTTATGTACTCGTCGAGTAGTTAATAGTCCTGACGCGGAAAGAGGGAAATCAGAAAAACCACCAGGTTTACGATGATACTTGTATTTTCCAGAAAAGGAAAATAAATGTCACACTACTGTGTGAGTGGAACGGTACTTAGATGTACGAAATGTGTGTGTCCCAGAATAACGTACAAGTGTCTAATACAAAGGTATATATGAAAATGGCTAATACACATGAACCAATAAGATAACGTCTTACCATGACTGGTTGTAATGTCATGGGATAACAAGGTCATACATTGTTTATTTAGTTAGTGGACAGACAAAAGCATATTGTCAGTTATAATGGAATATCGATCCATATACACATAGCAAAATATAACAGACTGTCAAAAACAAAACACACATCATGTGGGTACATATCACAAACAAGTTGGATATGAAGACGACTATCGCTTGATTGTGTCACTGTTTGAATTAAGTTACTCAAAAGAGATTTTCTGTGTACTAAGCCATGAAGCAAACATACCATACTCAGTTGGCCGAGCTAAAATGGAAGCAATAAGCAGTTTTTGGTGCGCCCTGGTAACTGGATGTCTTTATTCTTTTTTTTGTTTAATTACATTATCGTTGACTTTAGCCTCTTGTCTCCATTAGGAAACCTCTTTACTATTGTTCCTTCTTTATTCAAATTCATAAGGGGGGATAAACGTATGAAGTTTCTATATATATATATATATATATATATATATATATATATATATAATTGTTTCCTTGGGTTGCTAGTGGAACAACAAAACATCTCCACTTTCCTCTATCTTCTGCCATCCTCTTCGGCTAAGTTCACGATTGCCCATAATATCTCATCTCCTACTCACACGATCTCCTCCATGTTAACCTAGGACAACCCACTCGTCGATTCTCATTTGGATTCCACAATGGCCTGGCGGGAGATTTCATTCGATGCCTTCCTCAATGGATACCCAATCTATCTCCGTTTCTGCCTAAATATTTGTTGAGCTATCAGTTCTTGGTTGGTTCGTTCCCAACCAGACTTTATTGTTGTTAATTCTTTCTGGCTAGCCAGAAATTTGATCTTCAGTATGCAGCCAGTGAAGTGGGCAGGTTGTTGATAAAAGTCTGCAGTGGCTTGTTGGAAATCCTTTTCGTGACACGTTTCTGACTCGTATAGAAAGGCCAGCTTGGTGTAGATAATCCGAATCTTGTTCTACATGCTGTCTGAATGCGGAAGTTTTCCAAACTGGTTTCAGGTTGATGAAGGTGTAATCTTGCCTTTCCGATTCCTCCTAGCTTTAACATCTTCATCCGTTCCGTCCACCTGTAGTTGTAAAGATGCTTCCCAGATAAGTGAAGGAGGTAACCTCTGCTAAATCTCTCCAGTTGATAGTGATTGGTGCTGGTTGTTGTTGTTGCTGTCTGTTGGTTATCTTCATCACCTCCGTCTTCTCTATGTTCACCTGGAGTCCTGTCTTCGCTGCCCGCCTCGCCACTCCAGCCGGTTTGTTGGTTTTCGCCTGTAGGTCTTCGAGTTTTATATATATATTGGAGCAGTATACGAGGATACAATTAAAAGCTAAATATTTCTTCGCTTAACCCGTCAATCTTCTAAATAACTTCATCATAGTTAGAAAATCAATATATCCAGGGAAAATCATTAGTAGAAGCAGTAATAATACTAATAATAATAAATCTCATTATAAAATTTGAATAAATTACACGAAAGTAATTAATACACCTATTAAAACATAATAGCGGTAGGAGTAGTAGTAAGTAGTAGTAATAACAGTTTTTTCAACACTAAAAAGATTTTAGAAGAAGAAGAATAAGCCTTCAGGTTAACACTTACAGAAAGGTATACAGATTTTCATATTCATTTTATGTCTTCATTGTTTGGTTACCTGAGAAACATTAGTTACTTTAGAAATAGCCATACTTACACACACACACATACAAAAGAGACAAAACTATTAGAAATCATATATTTCTCAAACCTGCCATAAGTGAGAGTACTCTTTTTCTCTCTCTCTCTCTCTCTCTCTAGAGTTTAATGAAAAGTCACTAGCTTTATTCTACTTATAATATTCGATAATATTGATAACAAAAAGAGCATTGGTGGTGTTATGTCACTGTAGAGTCCGAAGGGAGGGATAGCTGCTCCAGGCCAATCATACCTAGCTTGTTTGAAGTTGTGTCCGTTGGATCACCCTACAGCTACCTACAAATCACCGCAGAGTAGTAAGTCAGGATGTTCACTTTTTGGAATTAAGCATTTCTAACCCCCCAAAACACACACACACACACACCGACTTCCTGGAGCGGAGAGGCAGCACATCTGGAAAACTGATCATTTGTAAACAAATGCCCTACTATTATCAAAGCTATATTCACCGACAGCACGACTCCGTCCTGAGACCGTTAATATAGGGTCAACGACTTACACGATGATGGTAATTGCTCCTAGTACAAACAACCTTTCTGGGATGATACGACGACCTACAGGAACATTCGTTCTAGACAATGTAGCTTGTTGCAAAAATCAAGTTTACTTTCAAATGTGTCTAAAATACATCTAACTTACATCTGAGGAGGAAAGGTGACGATTTAAGTGAAAATAATATATAACACAGCATCTGATCTACTTAGACCTAACTTTACTGTAAGTCACACCCCGTAATATGGTTCTTCGAGTCAACTACAAAACAAGCAACACATGTGTACTAATGCCTCCCAGATCAGTACCATGCGTGCATTGGTCTAGCTCTATCCTTCTTTGGTTAACATTGTTTGTTCTAGTAATGTGTGGTTAAGTATGTGAACAAAACCGTTTGACTACTCAAGCCCATGCTTATACACACACACGTCACTAATTTAACTTAGATACACAACACTCCATGTCCAACCGTAACATTACAAAAAAAATGCGATTCCGTTCAACTTCAGGTGACCAATGGAAGGAATAATAATAATTTGCTTTATTCTAAAACAGTACTTGTGATACAGAATGGAATTCTCAGCACTTTTACTACAGTATTGCATCCAGTTAATACATTATCAATAAATAAAATTCTACATAGATTAAGGAAATTTCAGTTCATTACGACAACAACATATTGGCATGTCGGTAGCGAAGCTAAAATTGAACAGAGTGTTTGAAGGTGTTAAAACAGTAGATGCTAGCATATTTACTGGCGTAAGCAGAAGAAAGAAACAAAGCAGCACATAACAACAATAAAAAAAGAGAGAGAACAGGAAAAGAAAGAAATAAAACGTTGCACCTATAAATGATATGATTTGGAAAGATGAAATCCATTTGTTCTACTGACTATTTAATAAGTTATAGGTATCACGCCTAATGCTTTCTTCATCGCACAGAACACGAGCTAAGTAGGGTATAGTTGAGTTTTTGTACTTGCTACTGCGAGCATATAGTTTCCTATATAGGTTTCTGGTTTTGCCTGATGAGATACAAGGAGGGAGTTGTGAATGAAGAGGGTGGTGTAAGTTAGATAAAATGGATTTAGCCCATTTTTCACATAAGTCCAAGTGCCTGTCGACCAGAATATTAACAAGCTGGTTAAGTGGCAACATTGCTCACCCTGCTGACAACCTTTAACATCCTGCGTAATAAGGTGTAGTCTTTCTTCAGTAGCCCTGGAAAAACTAGGGGCGGGGAACAATAGAGAATAATAGGCAGAATGCAAGAGTTAACGAATCGTAAGAGTAAGGGTTGGGTTATTCCAGAATGTCTTAACTTCTTGATGTAGAAAAGTGAGACGGAATATTTTCTTAGAAATCATCAAGATATGAGATGGCCAGGAAAGATAAGCAGATAGAATGACGCCAAGGTATTTAATTTCCGACTTGGTTTCTATTTTAGTGTCATCTATGTTGCATACCTCGTGAGTGATAACCAGTTTGTTTAGGTCAGATTTGTGCCTAAAGGTGAAATTGACTGTTTGGCATTTGGAGGGGTTTAAGGTGAGACCGTTTTCCTTGGACCATTGGCTGATTTCTGATAAAAAGCCATTTAGTTTAGAGCAGTCACTTTGACATTTGACAAAGGCGTCTGTAATGAAAATTATATGATATTTCCATGTCTTTTCCTTCCACCGACTAGGCATAAAGTAGGAAAAAGAAGGGAAGTACTATATAGCCTACATCCTCTTTGTCGGGTAGCCGGATATCTTGTTGATGAGATGTGATGTAAGCCGGTTCATATTATTGATGCAACTAGTCTATTGAAATTGATAGAACCTTCTAAATAAATAAGTGAAGTAGTCAACACACACTTCTTAAGGAAATCCTATTGATAAAGTCTACGTATTTATCAATGGTAGAAATTTGAAAGAGGTCACTTCCTTCCTTCACTTATCTCATCAGGCAACAACTGGCACAGATGAGAATGTCAAAATCAGTCAGGATTGGAAAAGTAAGACATTAATGTTAAGTTAGCTCTTCTTCATAACGTCAGAAACTTGGCGCTTACATCACCAAAAGCAGGCTACTGTAGACTTTTATCAACATCTGTCTTAACTGGCTCCATACTGAAGATCGCACCGTCAACCAGAAAGAATTAACGACAATAAGAAACCCTGGAAACGAGCCAATCAAGAACCTATTGCTCAATAAATATGCAGAAGAAAATGCAGATGGATCGGACACACGCTAAGGAGACCGTTGGGTGACATCGTGTGCCAGGCCATCGTTCGAGTGGAAATCAAATTGGGAAACGACAGGTTGGGCGTCTGAGGGTGATAGTGCGAGGAGATGAGAGATTATGGGAAATTGTAGAGCCAAATGAAGAGGACTGAAGAGAACAAGACAAAGTGGAGATGTGCTGTTGAAGCCTTACGCTCCACTCAGAACTCAACCGAATAATAATATGATAATAATAATAATAATGTATTTTCGATCAAAGCAAGAATAAGAATGGAGATGTGGAATGTCTGTTATAATGTACGAGACTGTAAAATGCCGCCCAGGTAGCCAAAGAAATGCGAATATATGGCATAGAAGTTCTGGGTATCTGCAAGAGCAGATGGAATGGATGTTGATTATAAAAATAATCAACTGGAGAGTCAGTAATCTAATCCAGTCTGGTCATCCAGACGACAACCACGAGCACATTGAGGGAGGAGTTATAATGATGTCACTAGCGGAAAGCAATTTCATCCAGGATCAAGACCGCAAGATTCAACTCAAAAGGAAGGAAGGAAGGTCACAATTATCCAATGGTATGCACAGGGCTACAAACAAAACGCAACACGACAAGAAAGAAGATTTTTACACACAACTACAAACAGTAATGGATAAAGATGGATCGGGCATGACATCGCCCGCCAACCCCCAAGTTGGAAGCGACGAATGATTTTTCAGCGCGAAGGTGACATTGGGGAGATCGTGCGAGTTGGAAGATATGAGAGATTATGGGCAATTGTGGATCCAGCTGAAGAGGATGGCAGAAAACAGAAGAAAGCGGAGATGAGTTGTTGAAGCCCTATGTCCCACTCGGAACTCAAGGAATAATAATAATACATTTGACTCTAAAATAGCATATAAACTGCTACATAAAAAAACTGAAGTTAGCTAACAATCAAAGCTTCCTTGACTTTTCAATAAATCAAAGTGCACTTAGCGGAAGGTAAAACGCAAAGATCATGTTCTTCGAATCGTTATAGATCGTTGATTTTTGAGCATTTCACCAACTGTATCACCGTTGAATGATAGCTTAGAAGACAACTACTGCATTGATACTAATGTACAACGTATACCACCAGACTGGGAAATGAAACAAGTTTTTTTTAGTGGGAATAGAAATTCGGGGGGATGGGGTGGGGTGTGGAGCTTGGAAGACAAACAATAAAGTATGCCATGGCTTGAAATCAGTTACTCAGAAAAGAGAGTTCTCATGTTCGGCGATAATCGAACTTAAAACTTATTTGCTGAGAGTTAACCGCTTAAGCCAATGGAACCAAATCTCAACAACAGACAATGATAACCAATATTTTATTCAACGAAGATGCGTGCGTTTTCAATTGCTGAAAAAAAATAGATCCATGTAGAACTTCACACAAACGTGGAGTAGTTCAACTTGCCACATACACACACAGCAGTAGAGAAAGAGAAAAAGAATCATAAAAACTATGATGAAAATGAATGTACAGGAAAAAGAATAACTACATGAAGAAACATCAAGAGGATAAAGGATTTGGAAGAATACAAAGAATGAATGCATCTGTACTAGTGACAACGATTTTGAGCAATATCACTCACTACCAACGGCTTTAAGTCACTGGTTCCTAGCGTCTCGAGGGACCTACTCAGGAAGTCTACACACCTCTACATGCCTGGCTCAAACCGGTAGTCAAGGTCTTCATGGATTGATTGCATAATACAATCTTACCATCTCTAACTAACTCTTTTCAATCCCAATCCTATGTCACTTAACACTACTCGACATGGGAGGCAGTGGGGTCGTAAAGCGTAACATTTAACCTAGTAACCTCTATCGATGTAGTTCCACAACCTGATCGGTTGACTTGTCCTCTTTTCTTAAACACTCTACGTCTAACCTTATTACTACGGACCCTACCCTATTATACCACTTAACACGAGAGGTAGAGAGCAAACATCTGTGATCAGAGACACAGCTATTGTCTTCAAGTCTTTCACTTTCAATAGCCATACCCCACAGTCAACTGTTGCTCAAGTATACGTGTTTGTCGATCGATTTAAGTTGTCAAATCTCCTAACAGAGCACACATATACACACTCGCAGAAACCGGTTGCAAGATAATACTTAAGTCGATGAACATGAATGCAACCAACAAGACAATAATTCAGCGGAGATTGGCGGAAATATTTAGAAAAATTCAATGATAATGAATGCACGCATTTGTGGCAAAAACTTTGAACTATATTTTTCATGAGATGTTAACATTCAAAGAATGTCATTCCCTTTAATTGATTTTATTTAATTATTTATTCCTTTACGTTCCCAGTAGAACATAGGGCTTCAAGCTAGAGCTTTGGAGTTTCGGTAGCAGTGGTATTTTTTTTATATTTTTTTAAATTTTTATTGGATGGAGTTGCTGAGCTCATACACAACCTTCCTTCTTTACCAGTCTTCTTAGTGTCTTAACGAGGTAAAGGAGTGCGTCGGCCGGGGATCTAACCCCGGACCAAAATGCTCGGTTTCTGTTGAAATGTCTGCTGTTAACACCATCGCTTCAATGATGTCTATATAATAAATAATATTATATGGTTGATGGTGATTATTAGCGGAATCCAGAACAAATATTTCTTCCTATTTGAGACAGGTCACGTGGTTATACTCGCATCCCCAATACATGGTGGCATTCCCAAGGAGATTCAATAACACTTTCATTGTGTTCAGACCTCACTAGAAACACCACTCTTACTAGGGATGTGCATACATCCAGATGACAAACCATGAATAGGTTGGAACGCATATCTTGGTTTCCACTGCTGATCAACATTAACCAAGTTATCCCATGATCGCCAGCCTGCACATTGTTGCATCCTTCAGACCTTTAGTTAGACTTCATAGATTGGCGATATCTTCTAGTCTGATTGCACACCACTTATACGGTGATCGATATCCAGTCTGGAAATAAACCAATCAGATGTCTGATAGATGGGTAGATAAACAACCGAAGAATAAACTTTTTCCACACCTACTTCATTAGATATACTCTCCGTCTCACCTCGTTGTGTGTTCGCACCTGATTAGTGAGCTGGGAATCAAGGTAGCTGTGTATAACGTTGTTGGCGCAGACAAGCCATATTTTATTTTTGATTATAGCTTGAAACCATACAGTACTTTTGGAACAAGTATGGAATTTTCAGCATGTGGTATCGGTAGCCCAAATTTAGCAGGCCGACCATTGATATCAGGTGTGCGTCGGCAGGGGATCGAACCCCGGACCATGTGCATGGTCGGCGAGAGTCCTAATCACTGTGCCACCGACGACATTTGTCACCAGCTCGGGTGTCTTTACTCAAATCAACGTTTGCAAAGATGTAACAATCACACCTAACTGCCCTCCAACCTAATAACACTTTAGTTAGTGTTACTTGTTTTAGCGAAGAAAGTGGATCGATGATCATCCATCATGTGTAACACATCCCAGCAGCCTTCGTTAAGGAAGATTTAATTAATTATCAAGTGGTTTCATTTCCTTGTGTGATTAACTGTATTCTTTACAAATTAATCAGTTCAAGGTGAAAATACACTACAGTCCCTCACCATTCAGAAATCGAAAATATTCACATCACAATACATGTGATCTATTTTGATACTATCAACGAAAATCAAGAAAGCCAGTACATACTGCTTGATCAATATGAACAGCTGTAGACTGCTGACTGACTGCTTCCGACGTGGAACTTTGCACACATATGCAAAAGTTCGAGTTGTTACACTCCATGTAAGACACATAAAGGAAAAGAAGAGAGAGCAAAGAGAGGTTCGAAAGACAAATAATAAACACAAGTGTGAGGCGAAAAGAATAGTAATATGGGAGAACAATAGGATTTTATAGCCTACTGTAAATCACAAAGTGTGAATGCAACCGCGCCAGCTATTGAGCCATAAAACCAATTGTCTTCCGTCTTCATTGGTTTTTATCATCTCGAGGTCTACATCTCCTTACGTGGCTGGGTTAAACTAACTGTTATGGATTTCATTGACCGATGAAGCCATGTTTCGGTTTGACCACCACTAGCTAACTCTTTTCCAACTTGATCCACTCTATGCCAATTAACATCGTCCGTCAGTCGAGGAAGGCGATGGCGTGGCTAGGCATGCGTAACACATGTCCTAGCCATCTCCGTCAATCGATGTAACTTCCCAACCTCGTCGATCGATTTTCCCTCCTTAGCTAGCACTCAACCGATGCCTAACTTCAATACTGCTCACACTATTATGCTACCTAACATGGGAGACAAAACGCAGACACTTATGATCAAAGACAGCCAGCCAGCCTTTTCGTATATTCCAATTTCAATGTCCTTGTCTCACTCACAGGCATAAAGAAAACAGAGAGAACTGCTGGGCAGCAAACACGCCTTCTGGTCGACAGCCGTATATTAAGTCTATGCCAGAGATGACGTAAGTCCGCATGTGCCAAACGAACCTTCCATATCCATTCTTGGATTTCGTCAGCGATTAACCTGCTGGCGTTGACTGATGCAACTTCCCAAATAAGTGAAGTGGTCAACACGCACCACCAACCACTTCACTCCGTATCTCTATGTCTTTCTGCCTGTTTTCGACTTAGAACTTTGCACAATTATGCGGCAGTTCAAGTCGCCACACTCCACTCCATGTAGCACACAAAGAAAGAGAAGTAAGTAGAAGTAATGCATAATAGAGACAGCAAACAAAGGTGTGAGACAAAGCAATAGTAATAACGAAGAACAAAACAGTTTCATCGGAAATGATAAGTCACAAGGAGTGGACACATATGTGCCATTGAGAACGATTTTGAGCCATATCACTAATTGTTTCCAACCATTTGTTTTTAACGTCCTGAGGACCCCAACCAGGAAGTCTACACCTTCCTACGTGGCTTAGACCAACTGTTGTAGATTTCATTGACTGGTGCCATATTTTGGTTTGACCGCCACTGGATAGCTCTTTTCCAGCCTGATCCTATACCAGCTAACATTGCCCGTTGTCGAGGAAGGCGATGACTAGGCATACGTAACACATGTCCTAACCATCTCAGTCGATGCAATTTCACAGCCTCGTCGATTGATTTCCCCTCCTTACCTAGAACTCGACATCCAACTTCAATATTGCTCACCTTATTATACCACTTCACACGGGAGACAGAACGCAGGCGCCTATGATCAACGACAGCTAGTCTTTTCATATATTCTACTCTCAATGGCCAGGTCTCACAGTCATAAAGGAGGACGGATAGGACTGGTGAGCAGTACACCCACCCTTTGGTAGATAGCCAGCCGGATATCACGTCTACGCCAGAGGCGGCGTAAACTGGCATATACGAAACGGTCCTCTGTATCCTTGCTGAGATTTCGTCAGAGATCAACCCCTTGGCGTTGGCTGATGGTACTTCCCAAGTAAGTGAAATGGTCAACACCTAACTCCCTATTTTTAAACTAGGAGTCAGTGTAATCCAGTCCTGTAACATCATCTTACATTTGACAGGAACGGATCGCATTACAAATATTCGCAGACTGCTGCTCCTCAGCGTGTTCAGAAGACTGAGCATTTTGTTAGCGTCTTCACCTAGAAAGGCTATACCATCTGCATATTCTAAGTCAACTTTCATAGTTGTAAACCACTTACGTCAACCAGCACACTGGGATAATTTCAACTACCTCAGTCAGTCATCTGAGTTCAGTCAATCCGGGTACACCACTAATGATCTTGACCCCATGTTTAGATAACTTAGATCTGGTTACCAAACACTACTGACGTGAGTGGTTTCTGACTACTTCTATGAATTAGTAGTGTATACGCTTTTATGTTAAATTTTTAAACCTAACTTTATACGCATTCCTTGGGCCTATCACTTACACACACACACACACATACATGATACCTCACAGGAAATAAATTGTAAAATACCTATAAAACTCACTAGATGAAGTATTATCGGTATTCGTTTTTAAATTATTTGAAGGAGAATTCGATGAACATTTTCTACTGTTTTTCGACTCATCAATCTGCTGCTGTTTAGTTTTATTCTTCATTGTTGTTGTTGTTGTTGATGATGGTGATGATGAATGGGAGGAGGTGGATTTCTTTGACGGTTCACTAGTAGGTGTTGATGCTTTCAATTTTGTTGTAGAATGTTTAGGCTTTTCACTTTTCTTTGATGAAACACCTTCACTAGTCTCTTTCATCATCATTTCTGAAGTTGTTTTACCACGAGACCATATAGGATCTGAAAGCAAAAAAGTTAAATATAATTAATACTAATAATAGTAATAGTGTGGTGAGTGGTACTTATAATCAGATATAAGTAGTATATCAGTAAACGAATTCAGAAAAGTAACAATATGTTTTGGACACTAAAAAAAGGCAATCGAAAAAGAGAACTGGTGCGAACAACTTTACAACAAACACTGTGCAGACTTCAACAAGGATATCCAATGTGGTGATATTCGACCAATTTACCGAATGATGTGCAAATAAAGCATTGAAGATAAGGTATACCAGATTTATGTACCTACAATGCGTTTGTAGTAATCAATATCCCTTCAAGCCTCATCGGTCTTTTCTTCTTTACAATAGTAGCAACATCGATGTGTCTACCAGCTTGACAACTCCGTTGGAGCGGAAGTTACATTGAGCATACAATTAGGCATGATGTGACCGGATTCCTGAACATCCTTTTGTATAGTTAAGCAAAAGGAGACAAACAAGGTCTATTTTCGTAGTACTTGTTTTAGCTCACCTGTTGTTGAAGATACTGAGCATACACAAGTGGTGCTAACGACAAGACATTTCAAGTTATCTACTGCACATTCCAATTCTCTACGTGATATCCGACTGAAAAACGAATAACCACTCAGATTTATCAATGAAAACATCCGTCGCCACAGGTTACAACTATTCCTAAGAAAACTCTCTTCATGGATGTAGATTTCAAAGGTGTCATTCGAGTAGAAGTTTTTCGAAACTGCCTTTCTAAGTGTCTGAAGATAACACTTCAAGCAGTCATCTCATGAATCATATTCTCCACAAGATAGTTAATCCAAGCAAGTTTTAAGGATGGGATGTGTATTTATCACGTTTATTTTTATTCTGTGAAGTAAAGTATATCGGCCGTAAACAACATCAACTCTACAAACGTATCCTGGGACACTGTATCGCCTGATAAGCCAGAGGAGAGAAGAAGAATGAGTCAGTGAGTGACTGAGTGTGTGATAATGACTGTGGGAGGAGGGAGGCGTCGAATGCATGTGGGGATGCTCGGGCGTGAGTTTTGCAGATAATGTATGATTGTGTGAAGTGTCAAAAGGCACCAACACCCGGTCACTCATGCAAGTACTAACCGGGCCCAACGTTGCTTAGCTCCGGTGATCGGATGAGAACCAGTTTTTACAATATGGTATGGTCGCCGACAGATGCATTTCCTTGCAAATATCATTTTAACATACCACTGCATAAAACACACACATATACTATCACTTACAGATACACATATCAACGGCACAAACAACAACTAAAAATCTACTCATTTTGCCTGATTCCTCACTCACTGACTGTCTCACTGAATCACTTACTCTCTCACCCACTCTCTAACTCCCAATAACTGACACACTGACTGCCTGACGGACCAAATCAATATCACACCTAGTGGCTCCAGAAAGAATAGGTATTCTACGGTGCGTTTTACTCACATTTTTCCCACGTTTCAACCGATCGAAATTGCCCATTTCAACCGTGTTTTCACTAATTTACCTATGTGCATTTTTCCCACTGGCTAGTATCAATCTGATTGAGCATTCGGTGTGTTAGAGTAAGTGACATTGTGGTGAGTGTGTCTGACTCAGTATTTGTGTGTTGGAGTTCTATCCTGGAACACCTGGACATCCAGCATCACCCCCACCGCCTCCTGACTGTTTCACAGTGTAACACACAGTCCCAATATCTCACGAAAGCACTTCAAATATGCCAAATTATTGGCTAATCGGGACGTGAGACCAGAATTCTGAATTCAGAAGCACTACATACATCCATTGGCCTTACCATACCCAGAGTAACGTTCTTATCATAATGAAATATTAACGGTCATAGGCCTTTGAATTAATGTGGTCAATAGAATTATCAAGGATCAGAGTTCAAGGGTGTGAGTTAATTGTGGATAACAACCAAGGTGATCATAATAATAATAATAGCGATAAATTCATTCAAGTGTTTAAATATAATCTAGACAGTGATGATGAGTGTATACGTAGAATGTGTATAATATTAATGGTAAATTGTGATCCCGAGAATAGAATGTACGACTACAGTACAACATAATATTGATAATACAGTTAGCATTACAATTAAAGTAAAAGAATATACGTAGTGCTAACTGTATTATTATTATCATGCTGTGCTGTAGTTGTACATTCTATTCTCGGTTTCACAATTTATCATTAGTATTATACACATTCTACCTATACACACTCATCATCACTGCCTAGATTATATATAAACACTTGAATGAATTTATCTCTATTATTACTGTTTTTTACGAGTTGATCACGAATTGATATCAGTTAGAGAACCATTGAAAACCAGTAGGGAGTACTGGACAGCCAGCTGTTTCATCCTAGTTTGGGAATCATCGTCAGTACGCACCCAACATAGGGGGCGTTCGAACCCAGGACCTTCTGGTTACAAGGCAAGCTGGCTCATATGCCATTCAGACACTGGGAACCGATTCAATGGCTCATGAATTCTAACCCCAGTGGGTGCGTACTGCCGATGATTCCTAGACTAGGGTGAAACAGCTGTCCAGTACTTCCTGCTGGTTTTCAATGGTTCTCCAACTGATATCAATCCGTGGTCAAACTCGTAAAACACAAAATTAACCCTTATAAACCAAACTATAGAAAGTTATTATCATTATTATTATGATCACCTCGATTGTTATCCACAATTAACCCACACCCCTGAACTCTGATCGTTGACATCCTATTAACCACATTAATTCAAAGTCCTATTGTGGTGAGAGCAGGCTGCTAGCTAAATTGGTAGACAATTATTTACGTCAATGTTTATGTCCCCAATATTAGTCGTGTGAAAAATATGAACAAGACTGACTCAGCAACCAATCACAGCAGACTTGGCGTAGGCAGATACAGTTAACATATAGATGACCTGACATTCAAGAAACAGTCACAAAGAGATGCAAAGTCAACTTTCTGTAAGAAACAACCAATCAGAAGACTGTGTTCGTTTGCTTGAATAACCTATAATAATGTACATGAAAATATATAAATACGTGTTGATGTCCTTAATAAACGATCTGTTGCCTGACCCTTGTCTTCTATTGTTACATTATGACCATTAATATTTCATTAGGGTGAAAAAGTATAAAGCCCGATGAGAATTTACCGAGAATACATATTTGCTTGCTTAAATCGTGTTCTATAATTATCATTATGGGAATTTATAAATTATCTACTGCATCTCATTTCAACACTTCTGTCGCCTTTTCCTAATCTTCACTTACTTCATCGCCTTATAGACTATTTGGATCTTGACAAATTAACGACCTGAGTCTCTTCAAATAGCTCACTGAGGTGATGAACAGTCAGAATTTATGTGAATTAGTTTGGCTGGACACTAGTAACTAGTGTGATGTGTCTAGCCCTTTTGTTTGGTGCAGACTGAATTCTCTCACAGTTAAGTTTGCAATGTGGCCACCATGTCACTGGGTGGCTCGCCATTACAGTACACTCAGGATTGTTGATGTTAGATTAGTACCATATTTTGGTCAAATCACTCATACATTTCTCTAAGCTAATCCTACGTATACATAAGTATGTAACGTCTAGACATTGTTGTAGTAGGCAGTTAGTTCCATATGAGTTCTGCATATTATACAAATATGTCAGTCAGACAAGGTAACAGTAATATTGATTGGATAGTGCGTTTTAAGCACAATCAATTTTTGTTCTTTCATATCAGATATGTAAGTCTACGATTGTGAAGATTTATTTTCATAGTTCTCACTTATCTTTATTGGACACTACTAACTATTGTGATGTGTGTAGTCCTTTGTTTGGTGCAGACTGAATTCTATTAGTCAGGTTTGCAATGTGGCCACCATTCCAGGTATCTCACCATCACGGTACACATTGATTTGGTGATATTAGATAGTTGGAGGCAATCGGCCACAAGAAGCCCTACTTGACCGAGGTTTCGTGCTAGTTGGCACTCACCAGTCACCAAGGAGTATCTGCAACCTTGAAGGAACTCATGTCCCTTCTGAGATTTGAACCCGCGTCACCCAGTGAGTACTGCAGTCAGAGACGTTACCAGTAAGCTATTGGGGCTCGCGATTGACATGAGTTCGTTCAAGGTTGCAGATACGCCTTGGTGACTGGTGAGTGCCAACTAGCACGAAACCTCGGTCAAGTGGGGCTTCTTGTGGCCGATTGCCTCCAACTATCTAATATCATCTCACTTATCTTATTATTTCCAGATGTCCAGTACAGATGTTGAGCCATTCAGTTCATCAGTTTCCCACTATATGCCTTGATTGTGTGTAACTCCATGAAATGTTAGGACTGACCATTGTTTTCAAAAATTTCATTTAAAGTAGGGCGTACTAGTGTAGATTTCCTTAAGCTTTTGTGCTCCACTAGTTAAAATGATCTCAGTCTAAATACTGTGACCTGTGTACTCACAACTTCACATGTATTCGATAGAAAAATATTACTGCTTTGTATAATGGATTCCACAGAATTCTTTAGCTTTGTTTCCAGTACACTGTTAATCTTATTCTTGGCTTATTACCAATCTTATGTAAGGTTTCCAGCCATAACTGCCCAAGGCTCTAATTATACCCACCCACCCCCTGAAGACGCCGCCTTACACACATGTGACAGTAGTACGACTCCACTACTTCCTACTCAAAAACACTTTCAGGTGTAGTTCGATATGACACTAAGACACAAATTATTATTATTTCTATTATTTCCTTTGGGTTCCGAGTGGAACATAGGGCGCTTCAACAGCACGACTCCATTTCAGGATGTTCTCTACAGTCATTTTTAGCTGGCTACATGATTGCCCACAGCCTTCGACTTTCTCCTCACACAATCCTCCCCCACAAGTCATCCTCGGCTCACTCGCCCTCAACTACTCATCGTTCGCTGTGAGGGGTCCCCCACTGTACAGCATGGTGCGCATCATGTACGAATTATTGCACTCATCATTTTGTATTTAGGTAGTTATTTTTAAAAGCGTATTATTCCGTTTATACTGTTGGTGAATAAACTTCCTTACATGGTATGTAAGGTGAAAATATACGTGTTTTTTTTCAAGTGAATACATTTTGTTTTTCATAGATCTTTCGTTACATAATTATATTTACGCTACGCTTATACAGTGAAAGAAACAATTCGTCCGTGTCTAAATCCAGATTAAAATTAATTCCGTATTTATTTTGAATATACATATTCAAAGTTACGTCAAGAATAATATTGATCCTGTCGTTGTTTAGCTTCCTAACAGTCGACTAATTTGTTTGTCTTCCTCTTGCCGTTCTTAATCCTTTTATTTGTCATAACCAAAAGGGTAATAGCTTGAGTAATAAATTATGTAAAAAAAAATCCGTGGATATATTATTGTCATTTATCTTTGAGGTGAAGACAGAAGTAGAAGAAGTCCGTCTACTATCACCGATTATAATCTTGGCGTGTGGTGGGCTGGATTATGCCACAGACTGTGGGGGACAAGGAGACAGATATACGTTGAACGGACAATAAGATATTGGAAAATCTGAAATTTGCGGATGATTTATGCCTTAAATGTCACACAGACTTGAAGATCTACAAGTGAGAAGGGACAGTTGATAAGAGAAGGTGGTGGAGACAGGACCACAAGTGAACGCGGGGAAGGCACCAGTGATTAAGATACCTGACGACCAACAATAAAAACAACCAGCACCAATCAGCATCGGGATAAATCTATAGGAAGTCATTTTCTTCACTTATCTAGGTAGCATTGTTTCAGATACAAGCAGATGTCAAAGCCAGAATCGGGAATGCATGAGAGATCTTCATTATTCTGAAATCAGTTGAACTCAGAAAAACAAACAAGATTCAGATTTTTGAGCCCTAATGTCAAGTCAGTGCTTCGCTATACGGTTCATAGACTTGATGCTCACGTCATGAGGAGCATCTCCAAAAGGTTATTACAGATATTCATTAAAAGACCACAAAACCAGTCATAAACAAGGAGCACTGGCAAATAAACCAATCAAGAACTAATCGCCCAACAAGTACGCATAAAGAAAGAGACATAAATTCGAAATACACAGAAGAGACCATTGAGTAGCATACCGCACCAGGCCCTCAAGTGGAACCTGATGGAGAGACGACGAGTTGAGCATGGAACGAGTGATATGGGAGAGATTGTGCGAAGAGGAAATGAAAGCTTATGGACAATAGTGGAGCCAGCTAAATGCTACTGCAGAGAATAAGAAATGGGAATGTGCTTTTGAAGCCTTAGGTTCCAACCAGAACCCAAAGGAATAATAATAACAGTGATAAGAATAATGCTGATATCGAGATATCAGCTTGTATACGTGAATACACTAAATTAAACATGTCTGTAAAAGCTGTTAGGAACGAACTGAATTCGTACAAAAAACTGAGACATAGGGAGCTAGGTATCAAAAGAGAACATGATGTTAGAAGTGCGACTATTTTTGACTCCTAAAGTATCTAGGTTTTGAGGAAACATATATACAAACGGTCCGACAAAGTTATCATGGAATCATCAATATCTCTAGTCGTGGCGAATATATTTTTGCATAGGTGCGAAACGTCATCTCAGTCAGTCTTATTCCCCAGAGTATGAGTAGAGGAAAAATTCGATTCTACTTCTGCCAACTTGCTAGTTTTCGCATGTCTGTCTGTCTACTTTCGACTTAGAACTTTGCACAAATGTGCAGCAGTTCAAGTCGCCACACTCCACTCCATGTAGCACACAAAGCAAGAGAAGAAATGCATAATAGAGACACTAAACAGAGGTGTGAGACAAAGGAATAGTAGTAATGAAGAACAAAACAGTTTCATTGGAAATCGTAAGTCACAGGGAGTGGATGAATCTCCGCCAGCCATTGAGAATGATTTTGAGCCATATCACCAATTGTTTCCAACCATTGGTTTTTAACGTCCCGAGAACTCCAACCAGGAAGTCTACACCTTCCTACGTGACTTAAACTAACTGCTGTGGATTTGACTGACTGGTGCCATGTTTTGGTTTGACCGCCACTGGCTAGCTCTTTTCCGGCCTGACCCTATGTCAGCTAACATTTCCCGTCGAGGAAGGCGATGACTAGGCATACGTAACACATATCATAACCATCTCAGTCGATGTAACTTCACAGCCGCGTCGATTGATTCCCCCCCCCCTTACCTAGTCTAGTACTCGACAGAAGCGTAACCTCAATATTGGTCACCTTATTATACCTCTTCATACGGGAGATAGAACGCAGGCACCTATGATCAAAGACAGCTAATCTTTTCATGTCTTCCACTCTCAATGGCCACGTCTGGCTCATAGCCATAAAGGTGGACGGAGCTGACTGATGATCAGTACACCCGCCCTTTGGTCGATAGCCTGGAATCACAAGCCCTGTGTATCCGTGCTGAGATATCGTCAGAGATCAACCCCTTGGCGTTGGCTGATGGTACTTCCCAAATAAGTGAAGCGGTCAACGTGCTCTACCACTTCACTTCCTATTCCTAAACTAGGAGGCAGTGTAGTTCAGTCCTGTAACATCATCTTACAGTTGGCGGGAGCGAATCGCATGCCAAACATTCGTAGACTGCAGGTCAAGGTGTTCAGAAGACTTTGCTCTATTTTGTCAGCGTCCTCACCTAGAGAGACTATGTCATCTGCATGTTCTAAGTCAACGAGATTATTCCCTGATAGCAAGTCAATCCCTGAGTCTCTGAAGTGACTTAGGGTTAAGTTCATTAGTGTGTGCATCTATGATGAAATTGAATAGAAAAGGGGATAGTGGTTTTCGCATGTAGATCTTCGAGTTTGTGTAACACTAAACATAAATCGTCCACGAAGTCGTAATCTTCTACAATCTTCTTGTCTGTACAATGTATTCTTATCTTCTGTCTCTCCAAGGTCTGGCGCATGATCCAGTCCACCACAATCTGGGATATCATAGATGATGGTAAGGCAGAGTTGTCCTACTCTCGTATTCACTTCAAAAGCATCGCTGAGCTAACACATAATAATTATCCTAATAAAGGTATCTATAAGTCTATGAAACATTAAAAGAATAGGCAATAGAACGGGCAATGAGGGTAACATGAGTGTCAAATAAGCACAGGAAGAGGGAATTTCAAAAAACTAGCAGTGTTACGACATAAAAGAATGGCAAAATGGTATGCCTCATGATGAAGATTTATGGTGGGAAGAAAGTACAGACACATAAAACGTCACAACCTACTTTGTTCAATGCATACAAAATCTGTATCTGAGACACCATTATCACTTCCACCACTGCTAACATTGCTATTAGTCATATTTTGTGAATGAGAATTGGCCATCACAGCAGACAGATGAGCAGATTGTCGTATTAAAGATAAACGATAGAAATAATTTCTCCAGAATATATCTTCACTTATTCTGTAGTGGAAAGAATAGAAAAGAAGTAAGGTGTTTATTGGATATATCACATAGTGAAAGAGAATTATTTACTGGATGATAACGTTTTGAACACAATGCATTATTCATAACCACGTTATATCAATGTAACTGGTGTTGAATATTTAGAGACAATTGATAGAAAGCCCTCAATACACGTTTCATCCATGAACAGTGTTATGAGAACACATCTCCGACTGCAGTAGCGAGTGATATTCATTCAAATCTCTGAAGGGATATTAATTTCTTCGAAGCTACACATACACCCTGTTGAGGAGTGTTAATGAACAAGAAACTCAGATCTAAGGATTCTTACTGACTACCTTCTCACCTCTTAATACCAATTAGATGTATACAACTCAATGGCAAATCACATTGCAAACAACTGACAGAATTCAGATAGTACCAGACTAGACAGTATGAGCTTTGGCCACAGATCCAAAGGAGAAACCTGGTACGTACATTGTGTTCAAGGATTAGAAAAATCTGCTCGGAAGACATGGTAGAGAAAGAATTAAATTTATTATGTGAAACCCTACTAGACAATAGGTATCCACCAAGATTTATCGACAAAAACACGAAGGAGAAGCCTCCAGTGTTAGACATTGCAACGGTTCCTAAGAAGATTCCCTTCATGAACCTAGAATTCAAAGGTGATATCGCAGCGGAAATTCTTAGAAACCGCCTTTCTAAATGTCTGGAGAAGACATTTCCAACAGCCACCCTACATATCACATTCTCTTTCAGACAGTTAATCCAGTCTAACAGTAAGGACAAGATGCCGCTTTTGACCACTTCAATATGTATTAATCAATTTACTTGCTCATGTGGAGCAAAGTATATCAGCCGTACGCAACGTCAAGTCCACAAACGTATTCTCGAACAGTGTCCAGCTTGGTTAGCCAGAGGAGAAAAGAAGAATAGCAACAGCTCGATCCTCGAACACCTTGTCATCTCCGGACATCGAGTACTCCAATACGAATGCTTCACAGTGATACACAGAGTCCCTCAATATCGTACAAAGGGACCTCGGATAGGCCATCAGTACATAGCTGAAGCATTAGCTATTCGAGATCTGAAACCGGACCTCTGCATTCAAAAGCGATACATACATTCTCTGGCCCTACCATGGCCAGAGTAAAGTTATTACTACAGTTTTGCTTCTTTCCTTCATTATTTAAGTTCACTATTATTATTATTAATACTTTTATTATCATTATTATTCTCACCATCCATATTTTATTACCATTACATTACTGTTTATTAATAACATTGATTTTTCATACAGATTTTATACAAAAATACTTTATAGTCTTTCCACTAGTTCCTGTCCATTGTACACGAGTTTACTGATTAGTCATTATCTCACACTTATTACGTCATGCCAGCTTCTTTCTCTTTTCTAACTTACAATAAGTCATCCCTTCTTACACCTTACATTATGTAATACAATTTTTCAAGGACAAAATTTACCAGTATCTGATTGGTCTAAGCATTTCTTTGTTAAATATAATTACGACTGTATAGCTCATGAAAATGAATCGTCGAAAAGAAAATTTTCTTCGCTGTTTGTGCCTTTTTTTACTGTTATATGTAGATCATTCGGGTACGTAGGGATTTGCGTAAATTACTCTTTGCCTTGCAGATGACTTTAAAGGCGGAGGCTATACAAATAGCGTAGATTAAGGAACAGCATCATGAAAACACCGGACGTTAGAATTACTTATAGGATGATGGTGCCAAGTAAAAGGAATTCTATGGGTGCATTTGGTTACCGAACATGCAGAGTAATTCCATTATGGGTAAATTTTGTTTTGATAAAGTCTCACATTGTTATACAGTAATGTTTACTGATGACGTTTCGAGCACAATTTATTGCTCATAATCATATCAAAGTAATCACACGACTTCCTAAATTCATTTATATAGTTCCATTGTTTTTCTCTTGATTTTCACTTGATTTGATTGGTAATAGTATTTTCTATATTTCAGGTATGAGTGACGAGTCATTCCTATTGCATGTGTTGGGTGTAGACTCGATGAACAAGGATTCAGTAATCAACCTCTCTCTCCACCTACCTAGATTACTTTTTAGAATTTTAACCCTCTTCCACCCTATTGTGTGGTTGTGTGTTAGCGCATGCATTGCAATTGCTGAGCTTTTTTCTAAATTACTTATCTTCTCGGGGTCAACCATTCTTACCTTAGCTAAATTCTTATGCTCTGGCAATCTGACCACCCCTGACCTACTAGTTTGACCTATGTAGTTGACCTCACAGTCATTGCATGGTATTTTGTAAATAATATTATTTTGTCTAATTGGGTCAACTGGGTCCTTTAACCTACAGAGCCTGTCCCTGAGTGAGTTTGTAGGTTTAAATGCCACCCTAATTCCTATTTTATTCAGAATCCTACGTATTGTCTCAGATGTCCCCTCTTTATATGTTATAACTGTGGATGACTTATATTCTTTCTTATTTATGTTATTATTACTAGTTTCACAATTATTTTTATTTTGTTTTTGGCCTTTAATGATCTTCCTAATGAATTTTATAGGATAGTTATTCAACACCAACGCTTCTTCTATCTGTTTTAATTCATCATTTAGATCTTTTTTGTGCTACTTAGTGCCACTGCTCGGTTTGTTAAACATTTAACTAAGCCTGCCTTAACAGTTAAAGGATGAGACGAATTAAAGTCCCGAGAAGATAAGTAATTTAGAAAAAAGCTCAGCAATTGCAATGCATGCGCTAACACACAACCACACAATAGGGTGGGAGAGGGTTAAAATTCTAAAAAGTAATCTAGGTAGGTGGAGAGAGAGGTTGATTACTGAATCCTTGTTCATCGAGTCTACACCCAACACATGCAATAGGAATGACTCGTCACTCATACCTGAAATATAGAAAATACTATTACCAATCAAATCAAGTGAAAATCAAGAGAAAAACAATGGAACTATATAAATGAATTTAGGAAGTCGTGTGATTACTTTGATATGATTATGAGCAATAAATTGTGCTCGAAACGTCATCAGTAAACATTACTGTATAACAATGTGAGACTTTATCAAAACAAAATTTACCCATAATGGAATTACACTCTACCACAGTGCACAAGTTTTATCCTTATATCAATGAAACATGCAGAGTCGCCTCACATCTTTACTTTGGAGGTCAAGCTTTACCGGCGTAGAGAGAAAGACTATGCGCACCGAAGTGTTGTAAACACAATCTTGACAGCTTGGTATGTCCTAGATTGGCGTATGCCTCCCTGGTTTTCATTATAGTATTGGAGATTTTATTCATCACACCTCCGCCGGCAGTCACACAACTACCTAGATACACGAAAATGTCTACTTTTTTGACGGTTAACCTGCAGCGGTGAGCTTAGTCACAAGCTACAGCTACACTTTGCATACAGCTCAGTACATACCATACAGATAATGACAAAAGGCTTACTAAGTATTTTTAAAAATCTATATTAGCTGTGATACCTACAAAATATATCAAACAAAGAATATATGAGGCCTGAGTTATTCACACGTTTAAGCACAAGTGAATAGTGTGATTGTTGCACTCCTTTTTGGTACACACTATATATACATAACATGACGAAGTACAAGATAAAGTAAATAAAATAAACGAAAATTGTGAAATGTGATAAGACCAAACCAAGTAACAAAATGTGATGCGTTACAAAACAAAAGATGATACTTATGAGGGTGAAATATGAGTGTACCTAAACAATTACACCTAGAGCTTCCAAACGATGATTTTAACTGTCTCGTGAGCCCCATTTAGAATAGCTAAACCTCAAGCATCTAATCGTCATATGCTTAAAATGTTTATCTAGATATTTATAAAAATAATGAGCGATTAGGACGAAGTGATTCCCTACATGAATTTATTAATGCGACTTAAACATGTGCCTTATTAGTTTCGGGAAAAAAATTGTTCAGTTCAGGTGGAATAAAGGGCTTCAAGCTTTGAAGTTTCAATGGTGACAGTAATATTTCTTAGGCGGTAAGGTTGTCAGATTCACTTCCATCCTTTTCCCTTCTAGGCTCACCATCGGTTACGTCAGATTCAGAGGTAGAATCGAACCCGAACCACCCGCATGAGTGATAAGCATTCTGCCACTTGGAAAAATACTGAACTACGATTTTCTTTTTATTCGTTTGAGCTCCGAGTGGAACAAAGGGATTCAAGTTGGAGTTCTGATGAAGTTTCTGTAGCACTGGTGCTTTTTACGGAGTCGAGTTGTTAGCCTCATGCCCGACTTTCTCTCTTTGTCCAACCTACAGTCGTCAAAGGTATGTAAAGGTGTGCACCGGCCAGGAATCGAACCCCAGGCCACATGTATAGTTGACGACCATTCTACCACTGAAACGCCGACGCACACCCACAGAAACTTAGGCAACCAGGAATTATAATAAACCTACACAATATGGATCTTGCAGCCTGTGGTTCATTTTTAGATAGGTACATGACTACCAAAATAACACTAATTATTTTATCGGTAACTACCGTGATAAGAGGAAGTTCTCAGTGCTTATTGTACTTAGAAGACATTAGCAAGAAAGCATATAAAGTGTAAAGCAAACGAGATCCACATTGCATGTTTGTCTTTACCAACAAATTGCAGAACTAATAAAATCTGAAAGCCAGAATTTTCCTCAAAATTAAGGTGAATACTCTTAATATATGAATGCCCTATTTAGTAGTATTTTACGATTAGTTCACCTCAATAGCCGAAATTATATGCATTCTCTGCCTATTTGATTTATACAGAGGATGAAGAGAGCGAGAAGTCCCACCAGCTTTTTGACCACATTAAAACATTTATGTTAGAAAGGAAGCAAAGTTTAGATATACAAGGTTAACAGACGCATGGTACATGAGAAACATCAATTTAAAACCTCTTGGAATTTCAGACCCCCATTAAATAGGGAATAGAAAAACAAATATTTAATGTGAAGATTTGATTTATTGGCTTAAGAAATAGGCTTTCAGTAAATAGGTCTACGGGTTCAAGTCCCATTCCATCTACTTCATTCTAAGCAACTGGGTAGTATCCTTGGGACCTCTCACAAAAATACGTGTGGCTCTTAGCCTGGTACATGAAACACCCATCCACCCGGATAATTGGGTTCAAACAACCTCACTTGGCAGGAGTGAATGTTAAAAAGGTGCCATCAAAGGAACTTAAGCGTACAGAAGCAAGCATGGTCAGCTTCTCACAGCTTTAATAGTAGATCAATCGTGAATGTTCGGACACGAAACCTTGAAAATTTTTAGACAACTGGAAATTAATACTGTCAACAAAAAGCTTTAAGGCTATTTTACCAAACAGCGTACAAAACTTACTTGCTTGGCACAAGACGATATCGTACAGCAGATAAATTAGGATCTTCCTTAAGAAGAACTTGGGCCTCGTGTAGTAAATTTTGAGGTATCGGTGTAATCCATTTGAGTTGAGCTTCTTCAGGTGGAGGGATTAGAAAGTTATTTGGATTTTGACTTAAAGCTAAAATGTTTTCTTTTAATGCAGAAACAGCATTAGGATCACTTAAACCAGATACATCAGGATGCCATGGTGGAAGATCGGATAGTGTTGATACGTGAAAATCAACTGTCTCATTTTGGTTAGACTGATGAGCCTCTGCAAAATCAGCTTGAGCCTGTTGAAATTCACGTATGAGTGGAACCTAGGAGATTAATAATTAATATTTATTCACATTTTAAATGTAGACTGCTCTTTAAAGAGTAATAAGTAGTTGGCAAAACATAAAAATGAACATCATGATTGTGAAGAGACTGAATAGCGTCAAAGAATCTTGTTATTTTTACCTTGTAGATGAAGAGAAATGATCCTATTAAATTAAAAATCTTGTGATGTTCCTGAAATGATAGCAATATCTTAGGTCGCAGATACACCTTACTGATAAATATTGATAAGCCAAAAATCTTAGTCAAAGGCTTCCAGTTCTTTACCTCCAACAATCCGAAATCTCCTGGGAGAGTGATTACAATGGATTATTTCAGCACTAAGACTAGGACAAGACGACGATGATTACACTGTAGTGACCAATCAATTGCTTACAATGACAAATCAATAAATTTGAATTCATTCATACCAGCTGCTAATGGGATCTCAATAGGTATACAGAAAATTTAACATAAATAACCTTTTAATTATTTTATGAAAGATATAATAGTAACCGATATTTAAAACGTCTTGAAAAGTGAACTTATTCTTATAGAGACCAGATTTACAAGGTCTAGCAGTCATGCTGACTATAGTTAGCCGAAGGTATCAAAATAGATGACAAATCAAATGAAGGCTTAACCTAACTCAACATTGAATAATAATAATAATAGCGTAATGGTTTTGGTAGATAAATTATCAACTTTTATTAGTCAAGGTTCCAGCAACGAATAAGGTCCTTATCGCAGAGGTTTGGACGATAAGAAACAGTTAGGCATATACATCTAATGACGTTTGGTTGCATATTAATCGTGTCAGTTATTAAGCCAGCCGATGAGTGTCTCCTTAAACTATACTAGTAAACAGAATTCGAATTCAGTACAAATTTCCAAAAGCAAACGGGGTTAATGATTTTTCAAGGCAATCTGATATTTTGTAAGTACAGTCGCTTTCCAGACTGTCTGTCAGGTGACATATCTGAAAGCTCTCTAAAGTCAGCTGCATCTAAATCAAGTGTATGCAGGGGAGAACTGTAGACGGAGATGTATGTTACCATCGAGATGAGGAATGTACACAAGAGCTTCAAAGAGATGTAAGACAAATCCTCAAGAAAAGAGCTCTTTAGAACTCACCGAGATGTTACAACACTAGATGCTGTTGAAATGTTGAAAGCTTAAGGAAAGTGGCAAATACGGTGTGACCCCCAGATGACAGAGTTCGAAAGAACCTATTCGTTTCACTTTTCTGACGGAATACTGATACTCTGTTCGGTTATGATATTGGAGACTCTGTTTTTCTGATACTTTCTCACTGTCTCTGACAGCATGCTATTATCATAGTCGTACAAACTTGAAAAGGACCCGTTCAAAAAAATCTATGGTATTCCAGCTAGTCGTAAGTTGATACATTTTAAAAAACTTCAGGTATTGTGCACAGCTTCCAGAGTTACGACACTCAGATCCTCAGCTAGTTTTTGCACAACTCCGAGTACGCTAGAGACATTTTTAGAAGCTTCTGAAGCCTTATGTTTATTTCAGCTAGTCAGTGTAATGCTGTTAAACTAAGAGTAGTTGATGATAATAATAATAACAATAATAATAATATCAACAGCTTTATTCCAAACGGTACTTGTGGTACAGGTTTGGAATTTTCAGCGTGCATTACAATATATTGTATCTAATTACCTCATAAATTTTATAAGATTTTTAAAATCAAAAAAATAAATAAATGAAAGAAACAACGCCAAAAAAATAACAGATAAATAAAAATTAAAAAAAAAACTGTAGAGTTATGCCCAGTTCAAGTAATCATTGATAAATTAAGTTATATGAATTCAGTCGACTCTCGAAAACTTCAGAGGCACTTCAGGCAACTCAAGGGAAACTTATGGATCCCTGCGAATATCTTAACAAATGTGGTTATTTATGTACGTCCCACTCCGTGAGGTAAACCAACCCTTTCGCCGTAGGTTTGCTGAGAAAAGCGTCTTGCCTGACCCAGCTAGCAGTGACTTCGATCGCATCGCAGAATGTTAAGGGCTGGCTTAGAGGCCTTGTCCCACGTTCGGCTGTGCGCCCGAATAAAATGCTAGCTGGGGAGATGCATCCGCAGTTTATAAAAGCCAGAATCCATTAATAATACTCAATAAAAACACTACAAGAAAACTCACCTGTTTGACAGTTGAAGTGACGTCGTTTACAGCCGTCTTTATCTCATTTAAATCTATCCGATTTGCCAGATTCCTAACGACTTGCTCACTGGATTTTACAGCCTTTGAGAAAAAATAACCTGTCATTGGATAAAAAATAACCCCACTAAAACATACTTCCCCATTCCTTTGCTATGGACAGCTTGTCCTGAGCTTCTTTACGGCCATCTAGATCAACTTTCTCGCAAACTTCAGCCTCAGACATAATGTGACGTTCAATAGGAAAGCAGCGGGTGGAGCAATATGTTTTCAATATTCAATGCAGTCTTTACGAGCTGGTGTTGGCCAAAATGACTTCTTTGTGTGGGCTCATTGGTCTTAAGATGAATTTCCATGATCTTTGGTAGACTCCTGAGTAGTGTATTCCACCCTTCGGCCACCATATCATTGATAAGCTGCAAAAGAAGTGGTGAGTAGATTGGTCAGGCGATTTAACAGTTTGTAGTATGTGAGGATTGTCCTTTCACCCATTAGTAGTCCGGCATCACCGAAAATGGAGATTACAATATATATAATGGCAGCCTGTATACGGCCGTAGGTCATTTGATCAGCTGATGTCTATACGCGATATCTATTGAAAACCAACAAAATTAGGTAATTATTCATTGTTTCACGCACTTTTTCGCTTGTATTCCTGCTGAAAGTTGCTGAAATAAAGAGGTTTTAGCATAAATGACAGATGATTGTGTCCTTATCAAGTCGTAATTTACGGCCAATTTACAAATATTTAAATTACTTAGTGTTTTGTTGAAAATGCCAAATTACTTAAAGACACACATTATGACGACTTTAGTGCTGTTGTTTTACAGCTCAAAGGTGTAGACACAGACATAATGAGGTAGGCTAGTTCGTTTTGTTTGTCATTTTCATTTATTTTGTTGTGTACATTAGGTGATGGTGTCAAAGGTCCTCCACATGCACCTATTTGCAGGAAATGTACAGAAATACTCGGGAATTATTTTCACATGTTATTTACTTCTTATACTGCATAGATTTGGTTTTTGCAGTCAGATGGAATGTCCACTTTGTCTGCTTGAACAATAATGAATGACGTAAGTGTACACAATTTAACGCATTATTTAGTATTTTCTTTCACTTAAATTTTGTATTTATAGTGGTAACGTCGCATCTGCTCCTAAGTGTTTACCTTCAATTCCTACTTTAACACGTGCTACTAATGTTACTGGAACACTGTCTCATTACAACAGAAGCAATACAGATTCATTGAAAAAATTTTTATTGAGCAAAAATTAGATTTCAGATGTACAGATAATCCAGATAAGTGGTCCTCTGTTAATGTCAGTAGGTTCATCTCCGTACACGACACATGCATGTTTCTCCATAAGTCTGCAAAGGTTTAAGAAAAGCATTACTAACTAAGGTATCACGTGTACAGTCTGAATAAAAAAATTTTCAAATGTCTACCTGATAAGTATCTACAAGTAATCACTTTAAAACAATATATAAGTGACTAAACAGTTTTCACTAAACTTGCGTCGGTGGCATATCGGTTAGGACGCTAGCCGACCATGCACATGGTCCGGGGTTCGAGCCCACGCCGACACACACCTGATATCTATGGTCGGCCTGCGAATTTTGGGCTACCGATATCCACGCTGAAAATTCCATACATGTACCAAAAATGCAGTTTGGAATCAAGCTGTAATCAAAAATAAAAATAAAAAATAAATAAAATAAAGATACTTCGCAATTTATCGTTGATCGATATCTAGTAGGTCCATCGAAGCATCATGAAATGATAAAATTAATTAATAGTAAGTTATGTAGTAGTTTCATAAGCTTGTGCAGATATTTTAATATAAATGACACCGCTTTATGACAAATAATAAGAGTCTTGACAGCAATGATAATGATAACGTTCATGTTTATAGTGACTATAAAAACAATCTGTATTATTATCACAACGAATTCATCATTAAATTAGATAGACAAGTACTAATAATACAATCATATCAATAAAATGTACCACTTAATCTTATAAAACAGGTGTTTACTTACTTTCACTTCATTCTCGCAGCTTTGACGTGGTCAACTAGCTTATTCCAAATAAACTAAAGATTGATTCTAAAAGTGGATGGAGACCCAGTTTATGTCAACTAAAAACATGTAGCTTACCTGTATTGCACTGCCTACTGTGACGTTTGATACTTGTTTCCTGATCTTCGTAACAAGAATACAGTATATGGAAGTATACCTACATATACATAAGTATACTTATACGTTGCATCAACCATGCCGCCTTTATCATGATTAACTAGACCACTGCGTATATTATACTTATTTAAGGATCTCAGAAAATAATTGTCAAGCGATAGTTGAAGTTATTACCTCTTCAGAACATTGTTTGCATTCTTGACACTCCTGATAAGCCCTGAAATCTTGATATGGTATGAATCAGTTGAATTCAGCAAATAAATCCACTGGTATATCATTTCTCTCCTGAGTTGTAATAGTTTGTGTTGTCAGTTATCTATTCGACTTGATAAAACGCTCCTGATAATTGATAACTTAACCAAGAAGCTAAATGATGTTGGAAATTGCCCCAACTCGAAAGACAAAGTGGCCAATCAGAAGCGAGTAAATCACTTGTTTATCTCACTCGGGGACACAAGAAATTACAGCTGTCATATATATATATTTCTTCCTGTTTATGCAGGAACATACCAATTGTACAGGCATGGATAAGTTATTATATAAATTACACACAATTTAATGTATAATGAATTTACAGTTTGGTTGTTCTTTCTGACATTAGAGTCAGTAGGAACAGTCTGCTATAAAGTCTGTTTGTGTAGCACATAAAGAGATATAGAAATATTGTCTTCGCATTAACAAAAAACCCAGACATCAGATGAATGTAATACAGATATCTGGGAAAAATAAAGCTTGAAGTCAATTCTCTTATATAACTTTGTTGTGAGCAGCACCCATGGCTTAAAGATTATTGATGTATTATGTTGAGATCAGTGATATATTTATTCCATTTTTTCAGCACTCTTATCGTAGTTTCATAACAGGAAAGAAATTTGATCGTGGATACGAAAACTAAATAAGGTCATGTTGGGTTGTTTTACTGCATCAAATGGTGCCGAGGTCGATTCCAGAATCCTCCATTTGCTCCATTTGTGTCTGCATGGCGGACTGTATTCGTAAGTTGAGTAAAACGTTGAAAACTGTTTGAAAACCAGTTGCTTCTTCATTTCAGATCATGAATACTCATTTACAGCATGTTCGCCAGCGTCTTCAAATGGTAGAATTGGATCGTTCATGGAATTTGAGTGGTTATGAGATAGACGGTTTGGAATTAATCCTCATTTCAGTTTAGATGCAGGGTTGTTCGACCTCGACCAGAAGATGAATAGGAGCAGCAAAATACCAGAAAGAGAAAGTATGTGAACATGAAAAGAACATTAATACATGATTCATTTATAAATGTTTATCTTAATTATACTTAAGTAAACATTTTTCTATATTGTATCTGCGTTTTCACGTATTTATGCGAAGTCTTAGAGTTTATTTAATGTCATAATGTGTATTAATAGTCTGAGCGTTTTTATTGTTCTAATGACTGATGCGTTTTAGAAATAAGTAATGGGTTCTGGTAGGGATAGTCTTTAGAATAAAACAGTTTACATAGCAAGCGTTTGAAGGTTACAATGAGGGATAGGTCCTATTTCTAAGGGTAGACTAATCCTGTATGTTCCGTACTATGTCTTTATGCATCCATGCTGCTAGTTTATTTATAGTTTAAAGATTGCTAAGGGTGTTGAAGTGCGTCTTTTAGGTGCTGTAGTAGATTAGTGCTTGATTCGTTCTAGGAGTAAATAGTTTATTAATATAATCAGTAGAGTGCAACAGTCTGTATAGAGAGCGTTTGAAGCTTGTAACCGAAGAGCAAGTTCTGATATCTAGGGGTAGGCTATTCCATATTTTAGAATACATGACTGTGAAGAAGTTTTCACGGAGTGTTGACTTAAAAGAATGAGTTGTCACTGTGGAAGTTTGGTTACGCAGATCGTAAGAACCTTCCTGTGCGAATTGTATGTCCCTGTTACCTGAGAAAGATATTTTGTGAAGGACCTTAAAGAAGAATATTAGGTTTATAATAAGTCGCCTTGTCCAAAGTGGGTCGAGTTTTAGGATCATGCACCGTGAGATGTAGTCTTCCTTACAATCGTAGCCAAGCAGTTTTGAGGTAAAATATCGTTGGATACTTTCCATCCTTAGCTTGTCACGTGTGCGAGTGCTGCTTATAATAAATGGACAGTATTCTAGTAGTGGTCTGACACATGTTTTGTACAGAATTAGCTTGGCTTCATTGTCGTGAAAGTTCCTGAGTATGCATCCTAAGAGCATCCTCGATTTTCTAGTCTGTGATGCTACTTGCTCTGAGAATGTCAAGTCACTAGAGTACCTCAGGCCTAGGTCAACGACATTTCGGAGTCTTGTTAGGTTAGCAGATTGGAGCGTTAATTTCAGGTCGATTGAGGGTGCACCGAAGCAGATCCAGCCACATTTGTTCAGATTAAATTGGAGATTCCATAGGGACGACCAAGCAGCCATTTTATCTAATTCCTTCTGTACTACATTCTCGAAGTTCCCTAAGTCATCACGTTGGAATGTATAAGCTACTTTTAGGTCATCTGCAAAGATGAATGGTTTCCCGTGCGTGAAGCAAGCGCATATGTCATTGATGTATAGTGTAAATAGGAGGGGTCCAATGACACTACCTTGTACTACACCAGAAGTGATAGGGCTAGGTTTGGAGGTTGCAGACCCGAGTTTAACTATTTGGGACCTATTGTTAAGGAATGATTTAAGCCATCCTAATAATGGGTCACGTATTCCTAAGGAGTTCAGTTTATTTGTTAGCAGTAAATGGTCAACACGGTCAAATGCCTTAGAAATGTCAAAGTAGATGACAAGTACTAGTTGCCGTCTGTCACGACTGCTGGTTACAAAATTGAAGAAGTCTAGGTGACATGTTAAACATGATCTGGATTTCAGGAATCCATGTTGGTTCGGACTTATGATGTTGCAGCTAAGCATATGTTTGATTAAGTTATCTTTGACTAGTCTCTCCATGATTCTAGATGCTATAGGTGTGATATTGATTGGCCGGTAGTTACTGACTTCAGTTTTCGAGCCAGATTTGTGTTTAGGCATAATGAATGTAGTCTTCCATATGTCAGGGTAAGTTTGGGTTTCTAGGGACATTGTGAATATTTTAAGCAGTAGTAGAGGAATGTCAGGGCCACCATATTTATAGAAGTAAGATGATATACCGTCGGTACCGAAACCTTTTGAACTTTTGAGGGTTCTTATAGTTTGGTTAATGTCAGCGTAAGTGAATTGAACAGTGCTAATTTGGTTTGGTGTCAGTGGAGTTGGTGCCATTTTAGTAATAGGGTGTATATCGAGTAGCTGGACTGAGGGCTTAAGGTAGTTACCTGCAAACGTTTTGTTGAATAGTTCACATATGTCTGCAGAGTTAGTGCATAGCCTGCCTTTGTCTATGAGGAGAGGAATGCTGTGATTTTTGCGATTCATTCGCTTCCTTAAGATTTCTGTGAGTGCATACGCTCTAGCAGGACTGGCTACTGCGATGCGTTCTTCCTTTCTCATACGGAAATCTTGAGCTTGTGTGATGGAGCTAAGGGTTTTAAGTATTAGACCTAGAGTGCCAAAGTCGTGGTGTTTGAAGTAACTTGTTGAGAGTTTCTTCAGTTTCTTACGATCCTTTGGTTTTATGTATGACTTTCTGTGTGGGGAAACCTTTAGTGTTTGGAGTGGAATGACAGCATCTAAGCATATGTTTGAGTTATGGTAGAAGATGGTTAGGGCTCTCGATAGGTCATCAGTAGTGAAGTATTCATCCCATTTGGAGGATCTTAGCATCGATTCAACTAAGGCCCAGTTTGCCTTACTATAGTTCCTATATATTACTTGTTGTGAAGTGGAGGTATGAGATGCATTGCTACTCAGCGGAATTGGCAGTGCACACATTACTGTTTTGTGGTCGCTCCCTGGGAACTCAGAACCTACTAGCGTTGAAAGGGGGCTTATATTGTGGCAGAAGATTAAGTCTAGTACGTTGTTACCTCTTGTGGGAGTAGTGACAGTTTGTTTCCAGCCAAGTATATCCAGTGTGTCTAAGAACTTGTCAAATTTAGTTGGACCTGTGGGTATATCCCAGTTGATTTCAGGTAAGTTAAAGTCCCCACATAGGATCTTATGATCGTATTGTAAGTCGGTTAATTGCTCCAGAGTATTAATGAGTTGGGTCTCGTAATTACTAAAGGTGCCAGGTGCTCTGTAGGAGCATCCAATTAGTGCTGTTACGTTATTTAAGTGTACATTAACCCATAGAGTCTCAGGCATGTTAAGTGTACTACTTTCTAGCTGTGATACAGTAAGTTCATTCAAGAAGTACATGAGACAACCCCCTCCCTTACCACCTTCCCTGTCACACCGAAAGTGTGTGTAGTTATCTAAGCTTATTTCATCATCCAGGATGTCCGAATGACACCAAGTTTCAGTGATGACAATTACAGGGGGTTTGTATATTACTGTGAGTGCTCTGAGCATCGGCAATTTATTTAGAACAGATCTAGCATTTATGAGGATTACGTAAAGATGAGAGTTGAAGTAGCATTTGAAGTATTTAAGTTCGTTAGTCAGCCCCGAATATGGTTCAGCACCCAGTAGTTCTGCTGGACATGACGATCCTATGTTAAGAGGAGTTCCAGCATCATGCTCACCTATGTCTATCGAGTTGTTGTGTGCTGTTTTCGGTGGAGAATTAGGAGTTGGAGTACTGGATTTGCTATAGACTAAGGAACTTTTATTTTTAGTTAGGTTACAGAAGTGGGTAGGGTTCTTTATTTGGCCTATACTTGTGCAAGTGTCAAGTGTGTCCAATGGATACGGGTGCACTAGACCGTTCCTGTTTTCATGCAAGGAGGGAGCCAGCACTAGTGGTTTAGGAGTGTTAACATCCCTACCAGCTGTTTTTTCAACGCTGACAGGGACGCGGGGGATAAAAAATGATTGGATCCTTGTGATGACCATGGCTTATTATTCCACCTATTGTTTGATGCTAGTTGTGTCCTTGTGTGGGTTTCGTGTGTACTGCATTTTGGGTTAGTTCCCAGCAGACTTGTACCATATATCCGGTCGAAATTTGTTTGTGTGCCATACTCTGAAGACCCTGAGTTGTTGGTAGCCGAGTTCTGACTGTTACCGCTTGTACTATTTAGGGTGACATCGTTGTGACATTGGATATTAGTGTGTGCCACGGTGCGATTTAGCACGTTGTGAGTGCTAATACTATTAACCGTGGGGAGTGTGGGCTTATTTAAGCTGCCACTGTTTTTGTTGGTATGATTTAGGGGCATATTTTCCTTATCTTTACCAATGGAATTATAGCTAGGAGAGGACAAAGTCGAGTTTCGGGGGGTTTTAACTTTTTTTCTGGGGTTATTTAGTGGCATTTTAGATTCTGCGGTGATGGGTGGTATGGTTTTATTATTTATTTGGTTACAGTCTAGTGGCCTTTCGGCTGGTGTTGCACTCTGATGGGACATTTCTGTGTGTTTTGAGAGGGGTGATGCGGTGGGGTCTACTGTATCTTTCACAGGGTTGGGGATAATGGCTTGCTGCAATGTCCTATTACCTATTTCACAATTAGTCTTAGTGAGATAGTTGTGTGCGCGCCTTTCTATAACTGTTTTGTCCACCCCGACCTTTATATGTTTGTAGTTTCTGGCTTGCGATAGGGTGTGTTGGGAGTGAATGAATTTTCTGGTCTCTGCCGGTGTTTCGAACTGAAATCGAATAGGACAGCACTTTTCATGTTGACTCTTCTTCAGCCTGTAGCACTTAGTCTTGGAGTTAGGCATTTTCGCTTCACTAAGTAAGATGCGCTGTACCTTTTTTATTGCCTCATTGTCCGGAACGTTGTAGACAATAGCACTGAGTTTTGCGTCGAGTCGTTTTGTTACTTCTGTGGTAACAAAGTTAATGAGGTTATCTACCTTAGTTACCGATTCTGTGTCAAGCTTGTTAAGGTTTACCGTTTTCATGAGGATAGTTAGAGGTGTCAGTCCACAGACCTGCGATCTGATATCGCTGATCTGATCTGATAATTTGCATATCTCGGTATTGGTTTCGATGTTTCCAGCATTTACTGACTTGCTGTTTTTTATTTCCCTTAACTCAGCCTTAAGTTCTCCTATAGACAACTTTAGAAGTTCTATTTCTGAAGATAGTACTGAAAAAGAGCTTGATGGCTGGAGTTTCTCCATAAGCACATAAGGTGAAGGGAGGAGTTCTGTATGAGCAGAGGGTACCGAATTTTTAGGAGTAGTGCTAATACTGGCTGTCAGTACAGTTTTATTTTCAGTTTCAGCTCGACGCTTACGGCATACACGTGAGTTATGTGACTCACTATAGCCGTTTGTTGGGGGTGTGTTGCTTGATGTAGCAATCAAGGACGTTAAATTAGACACCAGTTTTACAGGGGATTGGGTTCGCTGCTTTTTACTTTGATTAACCATAACTATTAGAAATAAGAGTTAGTGGTTACAAGTATGGAAGTGGTATAGTACTTGTGCAAGTACTACAACAAGATAAATTTTATGTAACGAATCACGTAAAAATGTAACGCAAACGTTGGACGTACCGCGATACAACTGTCGACAGACTGTCCTATTTTAGTCGGTCATATTGGACTGATGTTCCTTAACCGTTCGTTTACACATTGGCTGTTACGTTTATCCTGCAGTTATTCACAACTTATCGTGTTGCACATTGTCCACAAACGTAGCATTTCACCACATTTTTCCGTTGCTGTTAAGTTAGTTATTTGATTCGTTTCGAAATTTTTTACTATCAAGTCAGTTCATTCATTTATTCGTAGCTGTTTAATATGTCGCATTCATGCGTGATTTCAGTTTTTTATTTGTTTTTCAGTTGTTTCTAGAGTAATACTCTTTAGAAGTCTTGGAAAATATCCACATGAACATACTCGGGTGACAGAAGCCGTTGTTTTCAGTTCATGTCTCGGTTGCCGCTTTTGTTGCTGGCTCGATTGGTTACTTAACATGTAGAAATCTAATAACGAGGTATTTAACGTTCGTATTTACAGCATAAAAAATCTACGAGTCAATCTGGTGAAGAGAGCACGATCAGAGTTGATATTAGCAAGGTTTTCTAATGCTGTCAGTGTAGTTGAAAAATGAACGATCAGTTCATGGTTGTTTACTCAAAACCAACTCCATATTTTGGTGGGAGTCACCGATACTGCAGTCATCGTTCCGTCGTACGCTGTTCGTCAGGAGACGGAGAAATACTATCAGGAGTATTATTATGATTAATTGTTATGACATTTATTCCTAGACTTTATGTATCATAAGCTTATGGCTGGTTCCATATTGGTGCAAGAATAAAGCATTCTCTAATCGCCAATCTGTGTTCTGTTTATTCGCGTTGGTTACTGCACGTTTTCGCTGAAGGTCTTCTACAACCAGCGTCAAGTCCAGTGTAGTTAGACCTGGACACTGGGACGCTTTTTTATATTTCTGTGAGAGCGCACACTACGGAGTCTGGCTAGTGAGGCGCGTGCTTCGTTTCTCAAACGCAGTTCTTGAGTTCGTTGGATTGGGCTTACAGCGCTAAGTATTGGCCCTGTTTCGCCGATATCGTGGTGTTTTTGAAGTAACTTCTCGAGAGTCTCTTCAGTTTTGTACGTTCCTCTGGTTTTGTAAACGACTTTCTACGCAGGGAAACTTTGAGGACTTGTAGTCGAATGGCAGCATCTAAGCATGTTTGAGTTCTGGTAGAAGATGCTCAGGGCTGTCGAGAGGTCATCAGTGCTGAAGAATTATCCTCGCTCAGAAGATGTCAGAATTGATTTTACCACATCCCAGTTTGCCTTACTGTAGTTCCTGTATACCATTTGTTGTAAAAGGGAGGTGTTGCTACTCAGTGAAGTTGGTAGTGCACGCAGCACTGTTTGTGGCCGCCTCTCGGAAGCTTAGAACGCACCAAGATTGGAAGGGGAGTTATATTGTGGCAGGATATTAAGTCTAGTACGTTGTCATCACCTGCAGGGATAGTGAGGATTTGTTTCCAGCCGAAAATGTCCTGTGTAAGTTGGAGCCCGTCATATTTAGCTGAGCCCATTAGTAAAACTCTTTTGATTTCGGGTAGGTTGCAGTCTCCACGTGGGATATAATGCTAGTATGGAAGAGTGGATACTTGCTCCAGTACATCAATTAGTTAAGTCTCGTAATCACTAAAGGTGTTGTATCCTCTATAGATACATCCTATTAAAACTAGCAATTTTGAAGTATATGTTGACCCATAGAGTGCAGTGCATGTCGTTTAGTTCTCCGTCTTGCATCTGCAATACAGTGTGTGCAGGAAGTATATTCGGCGGCCTTCTCCCTTACTACTGTTCCTGTCACATAGGAAGCGTGTTTACTCATCGACGTTTATCTCTTCGCCTGGTATATTAAAGTGATACCAATATACAGTAATATTAATTATGGAGAGTTGATGTACTGGTGTGTGCACCATAAGCATCGGCAGTTTGTTTAGGATGGATCTAGCACTAAAATGGATTATGCAAGTTTGAGAGTTGGGGTAATGTTTGAAGTATATAAGCCCGTTAACCAACCCCGATTGTGGTTCGACATCCACTGGTTCCGCGTGGCATAAGAACCCTGAATAGTAATTAGTGTCTGCTTACTATCTGCCTCTTTTGGTAAATAATGAGTTATATTATTGGATTCGGTGTAGGATAAGTTAGTTCTAGGCCTAGGTAGGTTGGAGACATGGGTAGGAGTGTTCACTTGGCCTGTTTGTCCAAACATTGGATGTGAGTTCATCTGAGTTCATTTCTACTATTCCTGCGGTTGTTGATGTGATTTTATGTCTTACTGCCTTTCCTGCAAGGACTCATCTTCCAAACATTTTCTGAATGTAGTGGAATTTCAGTAAGGGCTGGTATATTTCGACATGTTTTGCTGCCGAATTTCTGCCCAAATATCGCGTTATAGCTCAGAGAGAATGTTATTGGCACGTGAGGAGCATTGGCCTTTGTCTTAGGGGTATCTGGAGATATAACGTGATCCACGGTTAAGTGCGGAGGGGCTACATTAGGTGAGGGACTCTAATCAACCAGCCTTTCGACTGGTGTCGTGTTCTGTGTACCTACGTTTTTGGGATTTGAGAAGGAGGAGACTTTGAGTTCTGCCGTGTTGGCTACGGGTTTATGTATTTTGGTGACATGCGGTGTCTTGTCCTTTTTACCATTAATTTCAGTGAAGTGATTATTGGCCCGCTTTTCAATCACTGTTTTATATGTTGCAAGAACAGAACATGTGTATTGTGGTAGAGTATAATTTCATTATGTGTAAACTTTATTTTGAGAAAGTCCCAGGGTTTTTTACAGCAACATTCACTGATGACGTTCTGGGCACAGTTTATTGCTCATAATCATATCAAGGTTTGATATGCTTCCATTAGTTGTCAGCGTAATAATCATGTTATCTCCGGCCACAATAGAGGGTAGTGATACGGTAGCTCGACGCTTGCTGCATTTTGGCGAGCTGTGTGACTCAGTGCCATATTTTATGGGAGAGGTATTGCTTGTTATTGAAAGCAGATGTATTCTGTTTCTTATCAGGTTAACAAGAGATTGAGTTTGTGGTTTTTCATATGAATAATAATAACTATTTAGTGAAAGAATTACTGGTAACAGGCATAGAACTGGAGTTTGGCAACAAAATTTGATTATATATAATGAATCGCACTAGAATGTAACGCAGACGTTGAATGTACCCACTCTTCAAGGATCAACATGCATCTTAACTAGTTCTACCTGGTATCCTTTCGGTAATTGCCCTGCCATGACTTCTTTGTGTGGATTCAGTAGGTCACATTCTTTAGAAAGAAGTCTCCTGAAACTCACAAGTGTATGACTAATTACTTCGTAATTGTCTGGGAGACTAGGACGGTCATAATTCCACGGTGATCCCACATCAAAGTGGCTGTCGACAATTCCGGAGGAAGTAGCGGCCAGCTTATCTGGCACTGTAACATTAAAGACGACCAGGACGCCAACAGTGCCATCCTCTATTCTCGGCAGCCATATGTCTTTCAGATGTTCGAGGGCCCTTAGCTGCTCTTCGGCAGGGTATTGTTCGTTGAGTATAGTTGAGAACAATACTTTTCTCCATCTCGTTTCCCAGTACTAACTTCGGCAGTCGTGGGGAACTTTCCGTTGCATCGGAGATTCGTTTACCAATTCTGATGATTTTCCCTATGTGATCTCCATTCGTTTTTTCTGGAAGTATTTCACGGATCTTGGAACTATCTCTAGATCATCAGCATGTCGAGCGGCTGGATCTACCTTCTTCGGTTCCTCCAAGTTCCAAATTAATATACTGTAATTTGAGTCCGAAGGTTTAACAATCTTATTAGTGTTTATGGCCGTTGAGACCTTATCATTAGCACCGTGTTTTCACTTGCCTATAATTCTTGAGCTTCCTGTTTTTCGGCACTAACCAAGTGGAATCAGTTGGTTCCACTGTACTGTCTCCGCAGTCGGAAGCCGTGCATTCACCAGACATGCAGCGCTTCATCGTTTTGTTATCACCTTGCTGTCTTACAATGTTGACACTGTTTGCCCTCCTAGATTTTCGGGGCCTTTGTGTGCTGTTGTAGACTTCTGGGCACACTTTACCTCTGTCGCGTTTTTCGAAGTTCGGTGATGTGGTTCTATCCCAGTCTTATGACTCAGGTCAGAATCCTCATTTATGACACCGGTACTGTATGCTGACTTTTTCCCTCATATGAGGCTTTTGTTATTTTCTTCGACATGAGAAGTCCTACGGTCTCTCGGATGGGGACGTCCAATGGTTCAGTACAAAGTTTGCATACCCACGGAGATGATGGATTCTCTCATCTCCTATAGACTGATGGTGATGAACCAGTGCAAACTTTATGAACCCACAGGCTGCAATTATCACAATGCATCCCATCATCCACCGAAAAGTGGCAGTCCAGTCGTTCATAAGTGTTTGCGAGACTCATGTCAGCATAAGTTGTTTAAGTTACACGGACAAACATGTGTATATAAAACTAAACACAGAGATTTAAAAACCACACAAAAGTCACAAAAGCGAACCCAAAAATCATACTTCAACTAATTATGCTAGTTAAAGTACACCAAAAAGCTTGCGATGCGATTTATACAACAAAAACAGAAGTTACTTTACAACGTAAAAATACCACTCTTTCCGAAGCGTGCGCTTTGTGTAATTAAAGTTAGTAATCTCAGGAAAACTCAGGGAAGCTGAGCTGTTTAGGGGTACGGCCCATTTAGCGGAAGAGAGACATAATAAAAAATGTAAGAAATAGAAGAGGGTGTATCACCTCCTGAAGCTTCAGAGGTAAAAGAAGCACAGAATGCCCAAGTATCTGTTGCTGCAAAGGGTAAAAATGGGTAAGTAGTGCCAGAATGGCAACACCAGCCTGTGAAAGGGCCACGCCAAAGCGCAGCGTGTCTAGTGTACGAATGGCTTCCAGTCGCGGCGAAAACAGAGTGGAAGAAACCGACTCCACTTGGTTGGTGCCGAAAAGTAAGAAAAAAATAAACGTAAGAAAGAAACACTAACCGAGTTTACCAACATGGTCTCGACGATTGTTTGTACCAGCCAAACTCAGAAACCCACGGACTCTAGTTACAGTGTTACCATCTGGAATTCGGAGGAATCTAAGAACACAGATCCAGCTTCTCGACATGCAGATGATCTGAAGGCGGTTAGCTCCATTATCCGGGAAATACTTCCCGAAAAAAAAAATTGGAGTTCACATAAGAAAGGCCATCAGGATCGGAAAACGAAACCTTTATGCGACAGAAACTCCTCAACGACCACTTATGATAGTTTTAGGTAACAAAACAGAGAGGAGCACCATCCTCAACAACGCGTTGAAAATCAACGATAAAAGTTTGAAAATAAGGCCAGATTGGCCTTTGGAAGATAGAATCAAAGGAAGAGAAGCCGTGGCATAACTAAAGGCCAGGCCAGAGAAAGGCGAAAAAGACCTCAAGCTAATGGGTTTTCGGGTGGTGAGGTCTCGGAAACGATGCTGCCAAGACCTCTCTTGATAAGCCGGACGAACACAAAGGTGTTTCGTTGTGCTACACGAACGTATGTAGTCTTAGGAACAAGCTCGCCGAATTAGGAGAATTATCTGAAAGACTACAACCTGATGTGATTGCTAAAACTGAGATATGGTTGTTAGGGGGTGTAGACTTAACTTCATTCATATCTGGGTATATCCGCATACGAGCAGACAGAGTAAGTAGTCGGAAAGGTGAGGGTGTTGCTCTATACATTCGGGATGACATAGGGATCAGGTCAACGTTGTCAGAAGCTCATGATAGCGTCACCAGTGAAGCCTCAAGTTGCGTCATTAACTTGAACAAAGGCACTTTAACAATCGGAGTTATTTATAGAAGTACTGCTGGCCAAGCTGATGACTTCTTTCTAAATCACTCGAGAGCGTGGGGCAGTAGAAACAGATGTCTGATTGTTGGCGAATTTGATGCTCTACATATTAATTGGGTGAATCAGCTCCACTAGTTTGTATAACTGTTTCAATGGGGCGCTCACATTGACAGTGCTTGAATGTGCACTCGTGCAACATATGCATGCACCAACAGGGTTTCACCCTGAACATGATCCATCTACTCTAGACTTGGTATTAACACACCAGAAGGAAGACTTTGGCAACATTAGGTGCCTTCCGCCGCTTGGTAGCAGTGACGACATAGTTATTTTTATTTACGTTTAAGATTCATTCTCTCATACACAGGTCAAATTCTGCTCGTCCGAACATTTGGAGAGCGGATATACAAGGGATCCGGAACGCAGCAACTGCCGTTGACTGGTCATTTGATACAAGTCTGACTGTCGAGGAAGCTTGGGTAGGATTTAGGAATACACTGGAATGTAATACTCCACCTTTTATACCTTGGCACACTCCTCGAAAGCTATCGCATAAGCCACCTTGGATCACTGGTGAAATAGGGAGGCTACTAAAACGGCGAAAGAACTTATGGGACCAGTTTGTTATGACAGGAAGGGAAAACTTCCAGAAAGACTACCGTAAAATTCGAAACCTCTGTAAGTATGCGAATAACAAGAGTACAAGAGACGGCTAGTACTAGATTGCGTTCATTACCCTAAAGGGCTTTACTCGTATATTAAACGTAGGACTAAAACTAGCAGTGGTATACCATCACTTATAACCATTAGTGGAGAAGCGGCTGAGTCAGACGAAGGAAAGGCTGAAAACCTCTCTTAATACTTCTGTCACGTCTTCTCGTCTGATAGTACCACCCAGGGACATGGCGAGGTCACTGCCATCGCCACTCAGATGCTCTCAATTGTGGTAGACCACACAGAGGTCCTCAAACTACTGTCTAAATTGAAGCCAGGTAAATCACCTTGGCCGGATGGACTCCACCCTAAACTGTTAATTTCCTTGGCAGATATAATATATATTCCGCTTACGGAGATTTTCCAAATGTCTCTGATGCAGGCCAAGTTACCCGGGGACTGGAAAGATGCCATTATATGCCCTATCTACAAAGAGGAGGATAGACAATTGGTATCCAACTACAGGCCGGTAAGTCTGACATGCATTATTGCAAAGGTATTAGAAACTATTTTAAGGGATCAGCTAATAGCTTATGTTGAAACACATGGCTTGTCGCCGTGGAATAGCGTGAATTCCGACCAGGACGATCCTGCCTGACAAACCTACTATTGGCTAGGGAAGACTGGGTTGAGGCCAGAGATAATAACCTTCTGTTGGACGTGATTTTTATTGACCTTGTCAAGGCATTCGACAGAGTATCCCACTTGGGTCTCCTTAGTAAACTTAAGGGTTTCGGACTAGACCAATGCCTATGTGAGTGGTTTAGAGATTACCTAATGAATAGAAGGCAGAAGGTTAGAGTTAACGGTGTACTATCAGGATGGAAAGCAGTATCCAGTGGAGTGCCCCAGGGAACTGTATTAGGCCCCTTGCTATTCCTATTATACGTTAACGAATTACCAGGGATTCTTATTTCATCTTCATTAGTGTTTGCAGACGACATTAAGATATGGAAAACTGTAAATAATAACGAGGATAGGTCGGGCCCACAAACTGATTTAGATAAATTAGTTGAGTGGTCAAGCCTATGGAGTTTGGAAATGAATGCTAGGAAAAGCGCGGTAATGCACTTAGGTCAGAAGTCGTATACGTCGTACTCCCTAGGCGACACATAACTACCTGATGTTAACGAACAGAAGGACCTAGTAATCATTGCCATCAATGATTTGAAAACAACTGCAAATTGCGATGCAGCCGCAGCTAAAGCTTTCAGAATGCTATGGGCACTTCGAAGGGCTCTCAAACGATTAGACGAGGGCATGTTCCAAATACTCTACACAACATATGTCAGGCCTCATCCAGAATACTGCACACAAGCGGCGGGGCCATGCTTCAAAAAGGAGGCACATATTCTGAAAAGAGTACAGAGGGTAGGAACAAAATTAGTTAGTGGTATATTACACCTTTCTTATGATAAGAGAATGGAGCATTTAAATCTGTTCCCGTTATCATAATGAAGGAGGAGAGGTGACTTAATTTTAACATACCGTATTTTTTATTTTATTTTTGATTACAGCTTGATTCCACACTGTATTTTTGGTACAAGTATGGAATTTTCAGCGTGGATATCGGTAGCCCAAATTTCGCAGGCCGACCATAGATATCAGGTGTGCGTCGGCATGGGATCGAACTCCGGACCATGTGCATGGTCTTCGAGAGTCCTAACCACTGTGCCACCGACGCACAGCTTAAGGGGGATTTAGGAACTGACCTTTCTAACCTTTCCCCCACTCTAGGATACATTTACGGGGTCACTGCAAAAAGGTGCTCAAACCGAGGACGATTAAAAAACGTGCAGAATTTAGATTCTCTCACAGGGTGGTCAAGGATTGGAACTCCTTACCTGATTCAGTAGTATCAGCTCCATCCGTGGACGCTTTCAAAGAGAAGTTAGACTTATGCAGAGGTATATTTTGCAAGGATTAACACAGGCCACGAGAGCCTTCTATCATTATCATCTGAATCTGAACAAGTTTGTATCCCTTAAATTGATAGTTGTAGAAAGGCGCGAGATTTCATTTTGTTTCGATCTTAGTTTTGCTTAGTCTACTGAAAAGATTAGGAAATGACGCTAAATGACACGGAAGTTCAGCGTCAGGTACACACATTAAGATAATATTCATTTCAATTTAAAGATTCGTCACATGATGGCCTTCATAGACCAAGAGGCTCGAGAAAAAGTTGAAGAAATAGATGCTAAGGTAAAATTTTTTTACCCCCTATTGTAATTCTCTGAAGGCTGAAGAAGAATTCCAAATAGAAAAGTCACGCTTGGTACAAAATCAGCGTCTCAAAATAATGGAGTACTATGCTAAAAAAGAGAAGCAAATTGAGTTAACTAAAAAAATGTGGGTTCATTTTTCTTTTTCTAACTTTTCCATTCAGTCAAGATTCGAACTTGAAAAATCAATCCAGATTAAAGGTTTTACAGAGCAGAGAAAATCATATCGAGGTATTTGGTTTACTTCTAATTAAATCTGTAGATGTTACTCAAAGAAGCTCGTGAGCGTTTGCGAACAGTCACCAAGGATCAAAATGTTTATCAGAAATGCCTTGCTGGATTAATTACAGAAGTAATAACCTTTAGTATGAATGTATCGTATATGCTTTATTTTGAATACAAAACTAGATGCAGGCTAGGTACATCTTATTTTCATATGCTCACTCTGAGTCTTTATTTTTTCACCTCAAACAGGATTCCTCTTCTGTATATTATACCCTTAGAAATATCTGTTTATCTGTGATTATACCGATTCCCGTAATTTTTCTGTCTGAGGTAACCTTGTCATGGTAGAAGTGACTCTGGCTTAAACATTTTATTAATTTTGCAGGTGTTATATGTAATACGATTATAGTGAGACTATAAAATGATGTAATTCCATAATTTCCCTCTCCCGAACGCCTTATTCAGATTTAAATATCTGAATCAGGAATCTTAATCCTTTTATCTAAATGTTACGAAATTTTTGACACCGCTGAGGATGTATAGGCGTTAGTAGTTAGTGTGAAGCATTTCATTCCCAGGTTCCTCTGCTTTATATTAATTTCAAAAAAACCATAGACGTATTGCTTGAACTGTGTGGAAGAGTCTAGCGGGTATTGTGTAGATAGTTTGCATAGTTTTCCACAAAATTATCGTAATACTCCAAGTTAATTCGTTCATTTTTATTCCTTTGCGTTCCCAGTGGAACATGGGGCTTCAAGCTAGAGCTTTGAAGTTTCAGTAGCAGTGGTATTTATTTTTACTGGACGGGGTTACCAGCCTCAAGCCCAACCTTCCCTTTACACCAGTATTGTAACTGGCTTAGCGAGCGAGATAAAAGAATGAGTTGGACGGCAATCGAACTCCGACCCACTTGCATGGTTGGCGAGCATCCTACCGCTGTGCCACCAAAGCATATGCGCATGATAGTTGCTCGAGTAAAAAGAAAAAGTAACCCTTCAGATACGATGATTATTTGTGTTTATTGTGGGAGGAAGCGAGGATTGTCTTTCTATACTTAGCCTTTATAGGATTAGAATGAAAAGCGTTTGTAGTTAGGCGTGGCACCAATCCTTGAATTCATTGAGTGTTGGTTCGAGCTGCAGACAGATGTGAATTGTCTAGGTGTGTTTTTCTAGATTCTAAAAATCAGTGGTTATTTTTGGTAACACGGTTCAAAATCGCGTATGCATTCACTACTAATGATTTTCGTATATTTCTCGTTGGCGTACATTTTCGTTTGTCGCAGTTTGCTTGTATGCCCTATTTCTACGTTTGTTCGATTCCATGAAATTTGGATTGGCGGAGTTTTGTGCAAAGTTCCACGTTAAGAATTCAGTTCATTTCAACTGCTTTTAACTAACGGGTCTCTAGGCATAGCATATTGCAGTTGTGCTATGCAGGCATATTATTTTATGTAGAGCTGTAGCTGGTCTAGGTGTACAAATTCCAACCAGTGGGTTACAGTTTTGAAACCCACTCCACCTACCGAGGTTTGGGCAGCTAGACAGTATCACTATCCCTTTCACAATCTATGTGCCTCATTACTAACTGTATAGAATTGCAAGTGGTTTTTGAGCAACAACATTTCATGTGCTATCATTAGGTTTAATGTATTTCTACGTATGTTCTATGTAAATCAAGCTGAATTCACAAAGTTTCCACGCATCAGTGAATTCATCTAGCACAGTGCTTTTATTTAGTCATGTAAATTGTTTGACATTTATATATAGGCTGCACATTTGAGCAGAAGAAATAAGGTGGCATCATGAGACGTACAGGTAAGAATGAAGTTGGTGGTTAGGTATTAGTTAAAAAGGTACCACGTGTGGGGTGTTCATAAACATTTTTACTGATTAGGTTCAGCGTAGAACTTTGCACAGATGTACAGCAGTTCGAGTTGCCACACTCCATATAGCACACGAAGCAAGAGAAAAGAGATTCAAAAGAGAGATAAATAGAAGAATGAAGCAAAAGGAATAGTAATGTGGAAGAACAATAGAGTTTTATTGGGTATGACAGATCACAAAGAGTAAATGCATCTGCCCCAGCCATTAAGAACGACTTGGAGCCATATCACCAATTGTCTCTAGCCACTGGTTTTTAGCATCCCAAGAACCCCACCCAGTTAGGAACTCTACACCTCCCTACGTGGCTGGTTTAAACTAACTTGTGGATTTCATTTACCGATGAAGGCATGTTTTCGTTTGACCACCATTAGGTCTTCCAATCTGATTCTATGTCAATCAGTTAACATTTCCCGTCGAGGAAGGCGATAACTAGGCATGCATAACACATGTCCTAGCCATCTCAATCGATGTAACTGCTTCACAACCTCGTTGATTGATTTCCTCTCCTTATGCAACACTCAACGTCTTACCTCACTATAGCTCACCTTATTACACCACCTAAAAAACATTTTACTGTTACGTTTCAAGTATTTGTTGTCTAAACTGAAGTTTAGGCGAATTGCACTCGGATAATTTGAAAAAAACTAGTAAGTTGCCGAAATATAGGACATCTTGCGGTGTTGCTTTCCGAAATAATCTATAGCCTGTTTGTTGAGTCATTTAAACAAAATGTGGCAAGTCACCTAACTACTTTACATCATCCTTAAAATTGTTTTTGTATCAAAATTATTTCTAGGGTCTTTATCAGTTATTGGAACCGGACGTCATAATAAGATGCCGTCAGGTGGATCGCGATCTTACGCAGGTATGTTTTTTTTACTACATCAGGACTTGCTGCTTTAGTGTAAATTTAGCAGTAGGACCTCATTGTTTTTATTGCCTACAGCTTTCATCTCAGTATATATATATATATATATATATATGTATATATGTTTTAAGTCAGTTTGGTTTCACCTATTTATAGCGATTTTGTTTCCACGAATTTTACCACCACCAAAATTTTCAATTACCTAAAGGCCCCCATAGATGACCTGGTGCGGCCGAGATTGGGTAGGCTTCCATCCTTCTCTGGAAACACTTTGGTGTGGTTACTCGTCCATAATTCTGTTCACCACCTTCACCCTGTGGGATGCGCCTTTCAAAGGTCAAATGACGCATGTGTACATCTGGGGCTTGCAAGTGTACTGGTGGACATTCTGGTTTGCCCATGGGAGCTGAGAAACCCTGATTCTAAACATGTGGTGGATTCAGAGTCTGGAGGAATCAAATAGCGTATAAGCCTGTCTTTGTCAGCCACTTGACAACTTCATTTATTGTCCTCTTCAACAGCCTGTGTAATGCCAATATTACTTACGAAATTGGCAAGTGGTTGAACCTGATTTCCTCAAGTTTCTGATATAAAGTAACATCTTGCCGGAGGTAAAATGGATGCCAAGCATATTTGAAGTTTTCTTAGAGTTTTCAGAAGAGTATTTCGTTAGCGTCTACTCCATCTCGCAGGGACTATATCGTCAACCTACCCTGTTAGGAAATATAGTCCGTTAGAAGTCGCCATCAAATAGACTGTCATGAGTATTAGAAAATCAAATTAAAAAAAGGTCGAATGGATGACTTGTTCCTGACGCAAACAACCAGTTGTGGTGACTTCTGTTAATATATCTCTGTAGGCTCTTACACAGATCCATGGGCTTGACTTAAAGAATCCTGATGAATACAAATACTTTCCTAAAACTGCTTCCACACTCAAAAACCACCTTATCGATGTAGTTTTATCCCACTTGCTAGTTAAGAAATATAGTAGTTTAGAGCCTTTTATTTTCGTGATAATAAACTTGTTGAGTGTGCAGATGTATTTCAGTTCCATGTCACCAGCTTTTCGTAGCTGTTGATCTATCTTAATGTATAATTATATGCGATTTATCGTCTTCAGTATGCCACTGTCATTTCCGCGATTAATTCTCAATACTTAGTTTAAATGTTATTTTTTACATCATTTAGGAAATTAAAATTTGATAGCTGTTTTTGGTTGTATTTTCAGAGTCTTCTACCAGGATGTATTGCTGCCTATCGAAAAGAAACTGGAAGTGATTGCAAAGTTGTAATAGACAACAATTATTTACCTGATAGCCTGTAAGTACCTAATATATGTTTTTACTCTCACTCTCAATGTGCGTATTTATGTATTTCTGTTTGGTAGGTATGGTGGTCAAAGTGGAGATGTAGTTCATTAGCTTAAGAAATCGACTTTCAGTCGACTGGGCTTACGCTGGAATCCCATCTGGGCAAACTGGGTAATAGTGTCGCCAGCATCCACACAATCTATTTAGCTCGTATTAGTTAGGAACATGAGAAATCCGTCCTGAGATATTCCCTAAAGTTGAATGTCAAAAATTTCGCTAAGTGATTTGTTCATTTACGCGTTAATCTAAACAGTTCAAAGTCCCCTTGCTTATGGTTTCCTTGAAAATACAGTTTGTTTATATGGTATATGATTGGGAATTTCACGACCAACTCCTACAGCATTAAATTGCTCATAAGGTTTTCCACATAAAGTGGAATTAAGCTCACCCAATATGGTTCTAGTCCACTCCTGCAAGCGAATTTCGTCAACGCACATTCAATATGAATTCAACTTACACGAAATTGACTTCCTGTACTTGATAGTCTAGAATAGTGCGAGGAAACGTGATCAAGTTACTTTATATGTATATACTACCAAGCTAACTAAGAGGAGTGTTACGTGCCGATGACCAATGGCTTTCAGTTGCACCATGCATATAGCGAATTGACAGATCAGGTCTCAGTGGTTGAGAACGGTCTAAAAGCTAGCACTGCAACGGGAAAGTCCAGTGTCCTAACCCTGGTGGATGCGTACTATTGAAGAGTCCCAAACTAAGATGAAACAGCTACCAAGTACTCCTAGGTTTTCATTGTTCCTCTACCTTATATCATCTCGTGATCAAACCTGTAATGAAGCGGATTGCTGCAAACCGACACTTGTAAACTTCTATTATGCAATGTTTAATTCTGCAATATCCACTGAGTCCTGAGTGTCTGGTTTCAACACAGGACTCTGCATAGAAGTGCAGCGGTTTGAGTTATCACACTTCATATATATCCCACAAAGAAAGACACAAGAGAAAAAGTAGATCCTAAAGAACAATAATAAGCATAAATTTGAGGGATAAAAGGTATCACCATAGGAAAAAAATAGGTTTTTATTAGACCATACACGTGGTCCGAAGTTCGATTCCGTGCCGACGCACACCTGATATCTGAGGTCGGCCTGCAAATTTTGGGCTGCCGATATCCATGCTGAAAATTTCATACTTGTACTAAAAGTACTGTGGAATTCAAGCTGTAAATGAAAAATAAAAAAAAACAACCAAAAATATAGCAGATCACAAAGAGCGAATGTATCTGCGCCAAGCATTGAGAACGATTCAGAGCCATATCACCAGTTGTCGCTGAGTCCTACTCTTCAATAAATATGCTACCTTGTCCACCCATCTTCCAGTTGTGAACTGATGGTGATATGTAAATAGCTCATGGCTTCTGAAGTGTATTCTTCAAATCCCTTTAAGAGCTTATCCTCCTCAGTCCGTACTTGGCAGCAGTGTGCATATGCATTTCGTAAAATTCTTCAGTTGTTGCGGTCTATGCTATTGTCATTAACGTGTGCTTATCCTGAGCTGCGTGCGTTAATAGATATATGGAGCTTATATATCATTGTGTAATTGTAATTATCAATGCAATGTAATGTCTTCGTGACTTTTTTTGAATTGATTACTAATCATAATCTCTATACGTTTTTATTTTTGTATAGAGCTGGTGGAGTTGAGTTGTACAATAAAGATGGACGTATTAAGGTGGTGAACACGCTAGAGAGTCGTTTAGATCAGATTAGTGAACGTTTAATGCCGAAATTACGAGAAATTTTATTCGGAGTAAATGAAGGACGAAAATTCCATAATTAAACTCATTATTACCATTATCATAATGCCCATCTTATTTAACACTGTGTTACAAAATTGTCTGTTTCACAGACAATTAAAACCCCATAGCATAATATTATTTATGATCTTTTTTTCTTCCGATGATGCCTGTGTTTATGCATTGTCTGACTACTTGATTTTTCCCTATTATTACTGTATTCTTTACTATAAATATCATAATGGTTATTTGTAATTACAATATAAGGTGTATGATTCTAAGCTGTAGTCCTTTCTGCGCATGTGTGTGTCGCTTCGACATGAACTGTACTTTGTTTCTGTAGAAATCTTGTGATATGACTTGACTGACTAGAGACAATGGTGTCTGGCTGGTGGTTAGTGGTTTAAAATGATGAGTTAGATAGCCGCCTCTACAATACAATTTGGAAGACAAGGTTTCTGGAGATATGATTGAAAACGAAAACTTTTTGTACTTATGAAAGTGTGCAGGTGGTTGTTACTTCCTGGCTACCCCAACCATAGAAGCTGAGTTTTCTTGAAGTATCCCCAAAACATGAGCGTAACGTGACCACCGAGTTCGGGAGAGGCAGATCACACGCGGCTTATAGGAACAGTTTTCGGAGTTGTGTTCGTTTGAACACCATACAACCGTCTACGGATCACTGCATGATATGTCGAGATGTACAGATTTTTGGGTCAATATTTTAGACCTTCCTATGATGCAGAGCGGGGATGGAGCAGCATAGGTGGCTTGCAAGCCATTTGATGGAAGCATCTAAATGCTTTCGCACTTGTATTCGTCAACAGTGTAGAACTTCTACCTCAGACCCCCAGCCCTCCAAAATCATGCAGACGATTCACACTATGAGGGTTGTTGCTTTTAGTCTAACAGCAACTGAAGCCAATTTGCCATGGTAGAAATCGCAGGAAGTTTCATGTCAACCATTGCAGCTCATTGCGATATATAAGCCCTAACAGAAAGTCATGATAGTAGCTATTGTGGTCGGGAGCGATATGATGAGAAAGAAATGTACATATTTGGCCGTTGACCCTATCTTTTGACAACAACAGTGACAGCGATTTTACAAGGTCATATCAGGCATGGTAATGATATCTGGTGAATCCTCACAGACTGATGGATCAGGGAACCTTGTGTACGCTATATATCTCATGCATGTACTTGGATTGCATCTCTTGAGATTCTGATGCAATGAAATCTGATGTGGAGAATGAGCAGTTTGATGGGTGGACAGGATTTCTCGTCAAGGGTTGACTGAGAGTTGTCGACTTACTCCTGGATAAGAGTGATTGTATAGCGTCTTACAGTGGAGATTGAAGAACTGCGCTGAAGATGTCGTCCAGAAAGACGATGAAAGCTCCGCAATTAAACCAAGGAGCTCAGAGAACACTATCAATTGCAGATTGAAGAACTACCTAGTCTTCAACCGTTTTCTAGTTGATATGAGTTTTAAGTGAAAAGTATCTTGGGAAGTCGATTTCCGCATAACGTTTTGTGATATTATAAATGCTAATGCCAGTCTGTTCTCATTTATGTACCGGGTTGTTATGGTGGCTTTATTCCAGACACAATTTGTTATTATTTTACTCCCTTGGGTTCCGAGTGGGACATAGAGCTTCGACAGCACATCCCCATTTTATCTGCTTAAGCTGGTCTCACGATTTCCCATAGTGTCTCATCTCCTCCATGTCACTCTCAGACACCCAAGTCGTCGTTTCCCTTTCGCATTCCACTCGAGGGTCTGGCATGCGCTGTCACCCAGTGGTCTCTTCAGCACTTGTCCAATCCATTTCCTTCTGCATATTCGTTGAGCAATAGGTTCTTGGTTGGTTCGTTCCCAGTTTCTTGTTGCTAATTCTATTTGGCCATTTAATCTTCAATATAGAGCGAAGACAGCTGTTGAATGCGCGCGCCAAGTTTTTGATCCACATAGAAGAACTGACTTAAAATTGATGTTGAAAATCCGACGTTTGTTCTTTATAGTAAGCACAAGAGATTTCCGAACCGATTTCAGAGTGATGGAGGTCTGTCTCACCTTTGCTATCCTGACTGGTTTTGACGTCCTCATCCTTGCCAACTTCTTGTCGTTGAAACGATGCTTTCTAGATAGGGGAAGGAGGTGACCTCGTTCAAATTTACTCCGTTAATAGTGATTAATGCCTGTTGTTGTGGTCGGTTGATAATTTTCATCATCACGATCTTCCTTATGTTCAGTTGAAGTCCTGTCCTCGAGTTTGTGTGACATTAAATGATGATTTATGTCTAGATTCCTCTTATCGGTTCAGCGTGCTCCTGTCTCCCCGTTTCCCACAGTGTGATGCATAATCCAGTTCACCACAATTAAGACTATCATCGTTGGTGACGGTAGGCAGTCTTTTTCTCACCCCTGTCTTCACTTCCGAGACTTCGCTGGATTTTCCGTTGTGGATCATTTGACACGTGCCATTGTCATATAGATTGTGAATGAGGTTGAGGTTTGTGTCAAAGTAGTTTCCAAATTACTTCGCTGTCGAAGGTCTTTTCGTAGTTGATGAAACTGAGGTTGGGAGGTCTGATTGCCATTCTATTCTGTGTTCGATGACACAACTTATGGCACAGTGAAATTTTCAGTTACTTGTCCCTTGCAACTGTGTCACTTTAATCGATATATACGAACGACATTACTTAAGGTGAACTGTTTCATTCTCTCTTCAAAGCGTAAAAAGACAGGTTAAATGCGTATCACATTGAATCATATAAGTCGATTGCCTACTGTTTGCTTAACAAATAATGTGCATAAAAAGGATGTTTGAAGAGCTTTCCTACTTCATATGGGATGATACAAAGCGAATGTTGAACGTAAAAACCTCACTTTTCAACATTTACCACTATTGGTCCAACTACCAGATGAACAGAAGTCATACGGTAAGATTGTAAATCTCCACCAGACTCTGTGTAGAATTTTCCAACTTATGTCGTCTCTCGCATACACGCAACATTCAGTTATTGATCAAAGCGTGTATATACTGCGCTCCCCCCTTCACGCTGTTCCTTTTTACATCTGTGAGACATTGCCACTGAATGGTTAGCTTTCTTTGAACATAGGGTTTTGAGTTCTATTCCCTTTATGAGTGTCGGTCAGTAATATTGAGGTTAGGCATAAAGTATTGATTAAGAAGAGGAAGTCAGTCGATACGGTTGTGAAACTACATCGATCGATATGGCTAGGGCTAATAATGAACATGTCTGTGGTGAGAGTTAACTGTTAGTCAAAATTGGTGGACAGTAATTTACGTCAATGTTTATGTCCCCAATATTGGTCCCAGTCTGCTAACCTCAAGCATCTTGACCGCCTCAAGCAGGTATTAGCAGAAAAGAGATTCCCGACTGACCCCAATAAATATGTAATTGATTATTCTTGCGTCATTCTTTCTGAAATTCAACTACAAGCCCTATCACTGGGCCCCATATTCTGCAACAGTTCATCCAAAGTCAACAGATTGCATACTCAAGTGCAGTCTGAAAATCTTATTAATCAGACCAACGATCTTACACACACACATCACCTGAGGAATTCCAACACTTTAAATCCACAGTTCTTGATTGCTTTCATCAGATTACTAGTTCAAAATCTAGCTCGAATAATCTTCTGACTAAAAAGCATATAGACCAGCTTAAAGAACTAGAGAAGAATGATGATATTATCATATGCCGTCCAGACAAAGGTGAGGGCGTTGTAGTTATGAATCTGTTATGTACTGCTGCTGAGCGAGTTATTAGTGGTTTTCCCCGTCGCCAATTATGTTGTTTATTCGTCGAGTAGTTAATAGTCCTGACGCGGAAAGAGGGAAATCAGAAAACCACCAGGTTTACGATGATACTTGTATTTTCCAGACAAGGAAAATAAATGTCACACAAGAGTGTGAGTAAAATGGTACGTACGTACGAAACGTGGGAACCAGTATATACAAAAGTGTACAAAGCAAGAGTATATATGGAAATAGCTAATACACATGAACCAATAAGATAACGTCTTACCATGATTGGTTGTAATGTCATGTGACAACAAGGTCATACATGTTTATTTAGTTAGTGGACAGACAAAAGCATATTGTCAGTTATAATGAAATATCGATCCATATACACATAGCAAAATATAATAGACTGTCAAAAACAAAACACACATTATGTGGATACATATCAGAATCGCCAAGATTATAATGATAAAATCTCAGCGATCCTATCTGATCAAACGAAATTCGCCAAACCCGATGGTGAAAAGAACAAGACACATTTAACTGAAAATCAACTGACTGATGTCTTGAAGAACATAAGGAATAAGTCAGCAATATCCCCAGAAATATATGAACGCATCCAACCAGTAGGCTCTATTATACCACGTTTGTATGGACTATCGAAAATACATAAGACAGGATTACCCCTCCGTCCAATCCTCGATATGGCGGGTTCTCCTTATCACGAAATCGCTCAATGGCTAGCCGAAATATTGGAACTAGTCAGAAATACCTAAGTTTTCCATTGATGATACGTTTAAATTTATTGATAGTATTAAAGATTTTCATGTCTCAGACAAAGTCCTGTTCTCATTAGATGTGACGTCGCTATTTACCAATGTTCCTCTCATGGAAACTGTTCGCTATTTATGTGATTATATTGATACACATAATTTGGAAATAGGTTTACCGACAATCCACCTCAAAGAGCTTTTATTGAGATGTACGTTGAATGTTCAGTTCATCTTCAACAATGAGATATATAGACAGAGAGATGGTGTCAGCCACGTCTCGTAAACCGTTAATGCCCAGCTCTTGCTACGCTCGGGCTCACGCTGTTCCTTGAAGTTTTTCAGAAACGCTTAGTAATAACGGACGCAAAAACCAAAACACCGATTGGCCGCTCGAGAATTCTTTATTGTAACACCAACATATAAAAAACAATTCCACTAAGGTCTGTGAACAAATATTACAATAATAAATCACAAGATTACTTCTGACGGTTTACTGCTGACTTCTTTCTGAACAGCGACCGATGAGACGATGACTGTCGTATTGATGCCTCCGCGAAAATTGGGGAAGTTGATTTTGAGCAAACAACCGTGAATTGATCGTTCAATCTTCAACTACATTGACACTCCCCGGCAAAAAAGGATCTATTCCTTTTTTCCATCACGACCAATACACGTTGACTTGGATGCCATTGCGAGAACCTGGGTCACTTGGACAGAGCTGAAATGGAAAACAAACAGAAAAGCCAACACACCACAAGCATACCCACAGCACAATCTCACACATCAATGACGACCTCCGCCTTCCAGTTAAAGGTGTCCTCTCGACATCTTGCAACACTGTCTCCACTTGCTAGAATGACTCTTGCAGAATGCAACGTGACCATAGCAGCACCTCACGATACTCTACGCACATCCTCTTATCTACTCACTACCAATTACCACTGCAATCGCTTGTCACTCATTCTGCCTCAGTTCTAGTAACGGTGACGTATGCGAGCCTCAGTCGTTTACACTCTTTCTCCCCGGCGTGTGGGACCGCACCTAACAATTATCTCCGTATGCATTTCATTCTCAGCAATAGCCTAGCCTCCCCGGCGTATACGACCCATCTGCTGTCTCTAACATCAATCAATTCATTCACGGATGTAGAAGACTAGAAACAACTTCAGAAGTAATCACGACGAAAATTTTAACAAAATTATGCAATAACAACAAGGTACGAAAACAACGAGTAAACACAATTAATCCAAAATCACAAATTGAGAAGACACACCACTCGTATACACAAACAGTACAAATAACCTCGCGGATCATGTCTTGGTGGAATTCCTTTGAAGAATTGCAGGACTTACACCAGTACGCCTACAACCCTTCACAGGTTGACGATTGTAAGTTGTGGAATGTCCGGACACAAACAAGATTAACCAACAATTACAATAATTGGAACCCACACAATTATTTAACACAAACATATGTACAATCAATACATCAAATGTTGTGGATTCTGCCTTGACGAACTACCCTTGAAGAACTGTAGGACTTACAGCAGTACGCCTACATTCCTTCTCAGGTTGATGATCCAAGTGGAAGTCGTCCGGACACAAACAGAATTACTAACAGCTAGATGACAGATGATATCAATTCAGTATATACAATATGAACATATGTACAAAATCACACACCAAGCACATTGGACTGCTCATTGATGCGCTACCCTTTGAAGAATTGTAGGACTTACAGCAGTACGCCTACAACCCTTCTCAGGTTGACGCCCTAGGTTGGAAAATCATCGCAGAGTTCATTTGCTGACTTCCTTCTATCAGCTATATCCTCAAATCTGAACGGTAACACGCTCATGTCATTGTATCGTAGAATATAGATGACGAACAAACACACGACATATCTGATCAACCAAGCGTAGAAACAGAGTAATTTACACCAAAGATAATAACATTCAAATAGTAACTTGAAACTAGAAATGCCTTTATTTGTGCAAGTCAATTTAACAATTACTCTCTCGTTTACACTTGGCTTATCCTCACTAAACTGACCAATATCTTTCGTCTTTTCAAACGAACTGATACTAGCATAGTCATTGCACAAGATACTTGAGTTGATGGGCGTCTGTTTCATTGTGGATGACAACACCAACGACGACTGATTGATATCAGTTGATGAAGTTAGCGGTGGATCAAAAGCTGTTGTTGCTCGCTTTTCAGAAATTTGTCTACCTGCAAGACCACCACCACTGCTGTCTTTTACTATCAGCTCAGGTTTAGCACTAGCATCTGATGATAGGTGGGCTACATGCTGATCACTCACACTGACGGTCTCACAAGTATGCATGCCTTCTGCAACTGCACCTGCATTTATTTCTACTTCACGTTCAAGTTGTACAGAAACTTTGTTCAACTTAGCAGTAGTAGGCATATCCCTCATCTCATCATGATCAACCAAAGACAACTGTGAAGTATCATGATCATTATCACGAATATTCACTTTACCGTCAACTTCATCATTTTCAAACTCTTTAATAACAGAAGTAGACAATTTTGGTTCCTCCTCGCAAATCCTAAAAGGTTTTATAACTTCACTCTGACTAGTAATACCTTGTAAACTTTTGGAGTCAGAACTGGACTCTGAAGCAGCAACTCTATTCTGTGACACTCTATTCAACAATGGCTTACCAGTTGCAACTACAGACTTCTTCACCGCACCGTTATCGTCACACAATTCGGAGTCAGGCCTGGAGTTTACATTTAGCTTATCACTGAACTTGCTCACTGGTTCACAGTTCACCTTTGTATGCACCTCTTGCAAACGTGTAAAACACAACCGTGTTTGTCTTGCATCTTGTAACTTATCTGTTGAGGATGTACTACGAAACCTGTTACACTCACTAGGTCTATATGCATTACTAGACATCATGGAGCCTTCTCGATATCCACCTCTTTGAGGCCTATTCGTCATCAATGATTGCGTTTTACCCTCAGACTGCTCTATTCTAGGGGTGAGATTCAATATACTGGCAAACTTGCTCATAGATTGATTGACACTATCTTTTACTAGTTTCAGGATATCATCAAATTTTGGCTCGATACCCTCATCCTCCATACGGGAGCTTATCTTCACCCACTTCCTTTGCAGTCGAGTAGGTAGGCGTCTTGCTATTACTTCTAGTATAAAACTCGAGTTGAGGTCACTCATGCAATTCATAAAAATCAAGGTATTCTTATAAGTCATAAGATTATCTAAAAACTCAGTAAGTGCCTTGGAGTCATCTTGAAGTTGACTGCCGTTACCTTTGACAGCTTCGTATACGTTCCTTACAATCATTGAAGGTCTTCCAAACCTTTGACGTAATATGCTCATAGCCTCATCGTAGCCCTCTTTTGGCTTCATAAACTTACAGCACTGTATAGCTCTTGAAGCATCTCCAGTGCAATACCTCATCAAATACATCAATTTCAATTCATCACTTAATAAAAAACTACTCAACATGATCTCAAACTCCTTTACAAATTGTAAATAATCAGCCGGGTTTCCATCGAAACACCGTGGTTCAAATTTAGGGAGTTTGATGTTCCTATTATCCCTGAACGGCGAAACAGTAACATCAACCATGTCATGCTTAACATCAGACACATCGTTACAATTAACAGACAAGTCAACATGACTTACTTTCCTGTTTGCATCCAAGACGCTCTGTCCCTTCTTTGACCCAGGCATTGTTGAACTTGACCCAATTCCAAAAACGTTCCAGATATTGCTTGTTCAAAGAGGACTTGACCGGCACCAGGAAAAATGAACGGCGACTATCCAAACTTTCACCAACTGTTTCAATCCGCCAGATCTGTTTCCATCGTCAGAAACTGTCAGTCACGTCTCGTAAACCGTTAATGCCCAGCTCTTGCTACGCTCGGGCTCACGCTGTTCCTTGAAGTTTTTCAGAAACGCTTAGTAATAACGGACGCAAAAACCAAAACACCGATTGGCCGCTCGAGAATTCTTTATTGTAACACCAACATATAAAAAATAATTCCACTAAGGTCTGTGAACAAATATTACAATAATAAATCACAAGATTACTTCTGACGGTTTACTGCTGACTTCTTTCTGAACAGCGACCGATGAGACGATGACTGTCGTATTGATGCCTCCGCGAAAATTGGGGAAGTTGATTTTGAGCAAACAACCGTGAATTTATCGTTCAATCTTCAACTACATTGACAGATGGCATTGCTATGGGATCACCACTGGGTCCCTTGTTGGCTGATTGTTTTATGGCAAAGCTGGAAAATTCTCAACTTAGTCAAACCATCGGTCATTTTGACATGCATAAAAGATACATAGACGACACTTTCATCATCTGCGATAATAACGTAGTTCTTGATGATGTCTTGTTTGCTTTCAACAACTGCCAACTTTCTTCACATTTCACCATAGAAAAGGAATCTGAACTAAGTATTCCGTTTCTTGATGTGTGCCTCAGCAGACGTAATGACGGATCTCTCAAAAGATCTATCCACCGGAAACGTACATGGAACGAACAACTAACTAATTTTTACAGTTGGGTGCCTATTTCCAGGAAAAGGAATTTAATTCATTCACTCTGCTTTAGGATAAGGAAAATTTGTAGTTCTGATTGCGTTGATTAACAACTTGACTTCTTGGAAGCCACACTCGCAGAAAACGGTTACCCTAACCGATTTATTGACAGCAACATGAAAGATAAGCAGTCGAAACTGGTCACCGACTCAGTTCCAAAGAAAACTTTATTCATGAACTTGGAATTCGAAGGTGAACAAGATATGCTCAGAAATCGTCTTTCTAAATCAGTTAGTAAAACGTTCCCTGCAGCTAGATTACATATGACGTTCACGAGCCGCAAACTGTTCTCTACCTCTGTAAAAGATAAGCTCCCCCGTCTGACCGCCTCCATGTGCATCTACCAGTTCACCTGCTCTTGTGGAGCAAGGTAAATTGGCCGTAGTCAGAGAATGCTCTCCACACGAATACGAGAACATATTCCAGCTTGGTTTTACAAGGGAGAAAGGAAATGTGTGCGAAGCTCGATTCTGGAACATCTGATCGACTTCTGTCACTCGGTCAACCCTGACCATGATTTCAAGGTCATATATAGAATTCATGCTAACTTTCCGCGTTTTCTTCGTTACAGACTTCTGAAGACAGCTGAGGCCTTGACAATTCATGACTTTAAGCCAGACCTTTGTGTACAAAAGAATTACGTACAATCCCTATTTCTGTCTTGGCTGTAGAGGGATAGACATTTATTTATTTTGTTTATTTAGTTATTCTATTTATTTTTACTATTATTGCTCCCTTGGGTTCCTAGTGGAACATAGGGCTTCAACTGCACGTCTCCATTTTTTCTGTCTTCTGCTATACTTTTCGCCTGCATCCATGTTAATCCATATTCTTTCAACTCCTCTTCACACGATCTCCTCCATGTCACCCTTTCACTGACGACCCACTCGCCGCTTCCCTTTTCGGCCTGGTTCCACTCTAGCAATGGTTTGACGCTCGCGCGATGTCACCCAGCGGCGGCCACCTCAGCGAGTGTCCAATCCATCTCCACTTTCTCCTGCATAATATTTGTTGGGCGATTGGTTCTTGTTTTGTTTCTTCCCATAGTTTCTTGTTGGTGATTCTTTCCGGCCCGGCCGGTCATCTGATCTTCAGTATAGAGCGGAGACGGTTGTTGATAAAGGTCTGCAACAGCCTGTTGGAAATATTCTTTGTGACCCGCCATCCAAGTTTCTGATCCGTATAGAAGAACTGACTGACTTGACGTTTGTATTGAAAATCCGACTGAATTTTGTTGTTGATCCTGGCTGAGTGACGAAGATTTCCAGATTGGTTTCAGATTGATTGATGAATGTGTTTCTCGCCTTCCCGATTCTCGCTCGATTTGACATCCTCGTCCGTTCCGACTTCCTGTAGTTGAGACAATGCTCCCTAGATAAGTGAATGAATTAACCTCTTTCAAATCCCTCCCGTTGATGGTGATTGACGTTGGATGTTGTTGCTGTTGTTGGTTGGTTATTTTCATAACCTCCGTCTTGTCTATGTTTACCTGGAGTCCTGTCTTTGCTGCTTCTTCGACCAGTTTGTCGGTTTTCGCTTGTAAGTCTTCGATTTTGTGTGACATCAAACATAAGTCATCCGCGAAATCCAGGTCTTCTAGGTTCTTCACGTCGGTCTAGGATATTCCTGTCTTCTCGTTTCCCACAGTCTGACGCATAATCCAGTCCACCACAATTAGGAATATCATTGGTGATAGTAAGCACCCTTGTCTGACTCCTGTGTTTACTCCAAACGCCTCGCTGAGTTTTCCGTTGTGGATCACTTGGCAGGTGCCGCTGTCGTACAGCTGTTGAATAAGGTTGATGAATATTTAGGGTACACCATATTATTCGAGTAATTTCCAAATTACTTCGCGGTCAACGTTGTCGAAGGCCTTCTCAAAGTCTATAAAGTTGAGGTAGAGGTTTGATTGCCATTCCATGCTTTGTTCTGTGATGATGATGCGTAGAGTTGCAATTTGGTCAGATCATGATTCGCCTTTCCTGAATCCAGCTTGTTCTGGCCGGGGTTCTGTCTCCAGTGCGTCCTTTAATCTCTCCAGGATGATGCGACTCAGAATTTTACGTGGCGTCGACAGGAGCACCTTTCCCTCCTTCCAGACCTTTTGCAATCATGGAGTCAGCATGTCTGCTGTCGTCTCTGGGTCCACTTTCAGTGCTTCAGGGGGTATTCCATCTGGTTCGGCTGTTTTTCCTGCTTTCAGAAGTTTGATTGCGTTCAAGACTTCAGCTCTCGTTGGAGGATTGGTGTCAACTTGCAGTTGTGTGCGCGCTGTTGTTGGTATTTCTGGACGGGTTGCAGGTGATGGTCGGTTCAAGAGTCCTATGAAGTGATCCGCCCATTGTTTAATCTGTTTTTCTTCCTTGGTAATAGGCTTCCCTTGGCTGTCTTTTATAGGTTTCGCCTGTGTTGGTCTCTTCCCGGATAGAGATTTGGTTATCTGATGTAGTGTCCTCAGGTCCCTTTTGCCTTTTCCCTTATTACTTCGATTATTTTTTATTATTATTATTACTATTCTCACTCAGAATCTTTCCCAATTGACCTACTTGTCATTTTAAACCCAAAATTATTAATTTTTATATTTTTAAATTTTACAATATTTAATTCTATCTTATCAAATTTCACACCTTGTTATGTAACACTTTATATTCGTCTACTAATCTTATAATCATGTATACCTTTCCAAAATCTATACACCTTATGTATTATTCTATATATGACATAAGTTATTTTGCCACTTGACATTTAACCATGATTATAATCAAAAATATTTTAATTGCATTTCATACTATTATTATTTCATGTATTCACACCTTTGATCCAATTCCCCCACTGGATATAATTTCTTTATAAAACCATATATATACGATTGTACAGCTTGATAATAAATTCATTGTTGAAAAGAGTCTCTTCGCTGAAAATTGTGTTCTTAATTCTACAATGGGAATTATTAAATTACTTATAAATGAGTATAAGTAGTTTGTGTAAAGTAACACTAATAGGAAAGCCTCTAAAGTAGAAACTCGAAGAGAGCAGCAGATAACAAAGGACAAAATATACCTTTCAGTACAGTAGGTTGAAGATATTACTCTTGAAACAAGTGAGCTCATCACTGATTGTGTGTTGTCACTTGTAAGTATTCGATTTACGCTCGCACAACTTAGGACCCGATGGTATACCAAGCATTTTGCTTCAAAAGTGTGCTGGTATTTTGTGTTATGGTCTTACCCAAATCTTTTATACATTGTTTCACAGAGATACAGTACCTGCTGCCTTGAAAGAAATAAAGGTGGTGCCTGTACCAAAGTCGTCTTCTGGATCAGATCTAAAGTTGAGACCAGTTGCCATTTTTGAAATCTATGGAGAAACTTCTCTTCCAAGTTTTTAAACCTTCTTTGAAATTTTTCAGTGATGCGAAATAGTTTGCTTACAAATACAGCGGAAGCACATTAGATGATGTTGTACTCCACCAAAATATTGTTTCAAGTCTTGATAAAGGTGCAAAGTTTGTTCGAGTCTCCTTTTTTAGACGACATTGCTACTTTTGGCTGTATTCATAAGGTACTTTTACTAAGCAAGCTGATTTCAGGAAACACTGAGTCCTCGATCACAAGGTGGCTGACTGTCTTCTTATTTTTCGGGTAGAAAACAAAATACTGTTTTCAATGGAAAGCGTTCCATTTAGTTGTTAACAAAAACTTAGTGCGCTGTTCCCTCTCCATTTCTTTTTACTTCCTTTTCGCATGACTTTCCACAGCTAACTTCATTAAATATACCGATGATGTAATCATTTCTGTCCCAGCAGTTTCTGCGTTGGATTGTTCTTTTATCATGAATAGATTCTTGTCTGAAGTTAACAAATGGTCTCAACTAAATGATCTTAGACGGAATTCATCTAAATTTCATATTGTTGATTTTAATTTCAGATGCGAACAAGACTTGCGTGATCTGACTCAGTCGCATGATTCCTGTAATATTAACAGCACTGTGATGGGCAGTAAATTGAATATCTCTCATCTCGGTACCAGTTCGTCTTTGAATCTCTGTTGGTAGTCATATAACCTGTTGATTTCTAAGAAAATTCTCCATTTGACTTATAAAACTCAACCTCTTCTCTTACAATTTATCAATTCATGTATTCTGCTCATTCTCCTTTCCTTTATTGTTCACCCCACTTATTCTTCCCTGGTGGACTTCTCTCAAAAAAGATTATGTCATATTACGTAGAACACTGAAGGCTGTAAGTAAGGTTAGTAGTGTGGCTTTGACTCTGTCTGTCTGTTTTCGACATAGAACTTTGCACAAATGTGCGGTAGTTCAAGTCGCCACACTCCGTGTAGCACGCGAAGCAAGAGAAGAAAGTATAAGAAAAGCATAACAGAAACAGTGAGCAGAGATGTGAGACAAAGGAGTAATAACGAAGAACAAAACAGTTTCATTGGAGATCATAAGTCACAAGGAGTGTATGCATCTGCGCCACTGAGAACGATTTTGAGCCATGTCACCAATTGTTTCCAACCATAGATTTTTACCGTCCCGAGGACCCCAGCCTGGAAGTCTACACCTTCCTACGTGGCTTAGACCAACTGTTGTAGATTTGATTAACTGGTGAAGCCATGTTTTGGTTTGACCTCCGCTAGCTTTTTTCCAGCCTGACCCTATATCCGCTAACATTGCTCGTCGAGGAAGGCGATGACTAGCCATGCATACGTAACACATGTCCTAACCATCTCAGTCTTTGTAGCTTCACGACTTCGTCGATTGATTTCCCCTGTTTACCTAGAACTCGACGCCTAACCTCAATGTCGCTCACCTTATGCTTTGACTCACTTAACTGACATTATTGTCAATAGGTACTTCAATTCCTGCAAGCAGTCATTCGGCCAAAGTTATCGTGTCTGATACTGAACATCCTCTCTGCTTATTCTCAACTTTTGCCTTGTATCTCTTTGGATAAAACCAGAACAAACTTCATAAGAATTTACGCGCATACAACTAAATATAAAAATTCCACTGTGTAAAATCATTGTTGTTTCGAATAAAGTAGTTATTATTATTATTATCATTATTATATCAAGACCCACAGTTGTTTGCAATAAGAGATGCGTTTATATTCTAAGACGTCACGTTTTTTATATTTTCGTTTTGCCTGATAAACATTGAGTCATCGATCATTCTCTATAGCACCCTTGTTTCTATGTTATCATTATATTTCTTGAGAAGAAAACCTTTCAACTGCTGACCATCTCAGAGCTTGTTTTACAATCGAAGGAGAGTTGAATTATACACTTCATTTCTTCGATAGTATATTATAAACAGAAGAAATGATAGCTTCTGTCTAAAGATCAACCTACTGAAAACCAATCTCTGCAAGATAGTATACACTAACTCCTATCTGAAAGAGGGGAACTTTATCCATTCTTCGAGTTCTCAAAAATCTGTACTAATGATATAATCGACAAGGTATTCGATTACCTTAGCATAATGCACTTAAACAATAGATACCTTAGTGGAGTGATTCAAACCAATGCCTGTCGAAGAAGACGGTGATTATGATATTCAAGTGTTGGGTTGCAGGGTTTCTCTTACCTATATCACCTAGTCATGACATCCTGTTTGGCATCCAAAGAGGATACCACTGCAGAGAGATACTTATAAGTTGTTTATCCAAATATATCAAATGCATTTCATCATAAGCAGTCTACTTATGCCTGATATTCTAGAGTATCATTCCACAATGTATGAAGAATAACCTCTCGTTTATATTACTTCTGTATATGTCTAATCTTTCACATGCTTTTGGGGAGGTAGGTAGTCATGTTGGACATGATAAACAAGTGTTACTCTGTTCCCTGATGAAATGTAAATATCGGATGACGAAGCCTTCTATTTATGATGATCTTCCTGAGTCAGGTCACTTATTCCTAAGCAACTAACCTTTTGAAGTTATTTATAGGGCTGAATGCCTGGGATAGATTCCTGAGTGACTGACTCCTACACATCGGCTAGTTTACTAACTGATAGTAAGTCCGGTAAGGGTTACAGTCAGGCGTGAGTTATAGGCTGACAGCCACACACCCATAAAAACAACATCTCTGATATTGAGACTTCAAGTTCCAATCTTGAAACCCTATTTTCTACCAGGAACGGGAAAGAATGAAAAAAAGAGGGAGCTAAATTCAACCATTCTAAACGTTCACGCCTACACCAACTGTGTATAGCTAAAGTACGTCGGTGGCAGAGCGGTAGAATGCTTGCCGACCAGGCATGTGATCCGGAGTTCGATCCCCGGCCGACGCACTGCTTTCTTTCACTAATCCAGTAATAAGACTGGATTGGGCATAAGACTGGCAACCCCACCCCGTAAAAAATAAACATCACTACTACCGAAACTTCAAGCCTCTAGCTTGAAGCCCTGTATTTCACTGGGAACGTAAAGGAGAGAATACCCACCAAGACAAATGGTAACCTAAAATACGTATTAAAGAGGTTTTTCATAACACTTAGTAGGCACGATTCAACTAAACAGTACTTATTAGATCGTCATTTCAATAATGACAATCAATTAATTTTGTTAAAGTTCGATTGCTTGTATGTAATCTGTCTGCCAAATGGATAGAATGTCCTTATTCCTATATTTCAGATCAAGAAATCCACTTCGCACTTTTCTAGAACTTTTCATGCCTGGTGAATTCGATCTCAGACCAGTGAAACAACCGCCCGTCCGGTGTCTAGATCACTTCTATTCAACTATATAAACACTACTGGTTGACATCAGTCATATCCAACTACTTATATTAGTCGGCGAGTAGTATATATATATACCATCACGCTACATCTCTTGCTGCCTTTTATTGTCATTTATACTATCTATCACAAGGCAACTGCGACGAATCTTCGACTCAAACTGTGTAATTTTGCAAAAATTTAAAGTGAATTGGTTTTTTAAAATATAATTTTCGGTGAAAGAAAAAAGAACAAAGTTAATTTGTGACACAAACCCCAATTTTTTATATTTAATTCATAAAATTAATAAATACTAGTACAAAAATTTAAAATGTGCGCTCATTTTTTATGTATTGCCTAAAACGATACTATTGATTTATTGAATATAAACTTAAATGTGTAACAACGATAATAATAATACTGTATTTATATACGCCGGGTAAATGTGGTAGACAGGTAATGGAAGAGGGTGTTTTTTATTTTTTAAAAAAAGGATAAAAGAGAACTATTTTTTGTTTTTTTTAATGTATAAAAAAAGATCTTCATTTGTTCACACTAAATGATACATTGAGTGTTTTTGTAACAGCAATCTGTTTGAGATAAATCTGTGACGATACTCTTGAATCTGAAATGAAAAAAAAAACAAAACAAAGAAAAGATCACAAGATGTTATTTGGTTTGGTAGAATCCGTGTAATGCGCTTCATTCGATTCAGTGGTAGTCGTTATCTGGGCGTACTTTTATCCCCAGTAAAGTTATAAAATGATTTCCATCAACACGCGTCAATTTGTGAATGCGAAAACCCACAATCGATTGGTGGGATAACGTTTTAGCGTTTAAAATGGGTGAGTACTGCACTCTGGTCTCAGTGGGGATCCAATTACCTTCACAGGACGAATCTTAGATTCTTCTGCTAGCCAAGATAGAATCGAGTGGTCTCGTAATAGGAGAGAACACGTCATCTGCGACTGAGCAATTCAGAAGTTAGTCAGCGGGAATTTCAAAATCCTCTTCATCCGTCAAAGTTTAGAGTTGTAGGACATTGAATGTAGTTCTTCATAGTTTGAAAATAAGGCCTTTAATATACACTATGTGGTGGTGTTAATTTGAACTGATTCCGCTCTCTCTCTCTCTCTCTGAGGTGAGTCAAGCCGACTGCATTGCTGATGAGCTCGACCCCAGGACAAGTGAACCGACCGATCGGTGTTTGGATGATCATTTCAGTTTGACTGGCGGCTAGCAAACACTACTGCTTGATGTTGGTGGCACACAACCACTTATTTCAACCAGTCAGTAGTATATGGTCTCATACATTCTGATATTTATATTAAACGTCGGAGATCGATTAAACGAGAGAAAGTGCTAATTGACTTTATTTTGTATTTGTTGGGATACATCAGCAATTGGTTTTCAATAAGACTTTGTACAGAAATTCTTAGTATATTATAAGTAGGACTTGACCACTGTTGTAGTAAGTAATCCCATATCGATTTGTTTATTGAAAATATCACACAAACAAACACACACAGAGTAAAACAGTACTATTTATTGGGTGACCCTGTTGTGAGCACAACCAATTATTACTGTTCATAATCATACCTTCAATTGTAACTACACAATTTTGAAACTTGAATTTTTGCAGTTCTCTTTCCTCCTCCCCGAATTATTGTAAGGGGAGTAGAATCTTATAAATCTCCGCAACAGGTTTCGAATCCTTCTCAGTATATTTGATAAATAAAGCACCAGATATAGGTTTCCCCTCTCCACCCTGTCATCATGAGAGATCCTATTGTATTGGCTGTGCGTGAATGTGTATATATTGTTACAGCTGAGCTACTTTTTTAGACTTAACTTGAAGTAATTTGGTAGATGGTGACTAGTAGTCAAATTTAAGGTGCGCATTTCGTCCGACTTCGAGACTCGTCAACTGTGGATGTGCTTGCATTCCCCAATGAGTTGGGGATGGTGTTCCCACTGGGGCTGGAATGCAGTACCTGTCATTTCAAACTCCAAAGAGTCACCCACTAGACCATTTGGGCCACGAGAGCCACCTGTTGTACAACAGGTGTCAATTATTATTTATATACTTTATTCAATTCGGATTTTTCTGTGGATTGGTTGTCCTGAAATGTTCAACCTCTATCGACATATCGCCTTCTGGATTTCTTATCCTATAAGCTTCCCAAGTAATCCAAATTTTGCTAAGTTTTTGTGCTCTGTTAATCCAACTGACTCCGCCCAACGACTAACACTTTCAAACAATGATTCCCTTTTATATATTTGAACAAAGAAAGAAGAAACATTGGCGCAGAATAATCTGGATCCATTTTATTTCGTCGGTTCTCATCAGCTGCGTACAACCTGAATATTTTGTCCATTAGCAAGCATATTGTCAGAGCGTCACAGTGAAATAAGGCGTTGCGATTAACCACTTTGTTTAATTCAATTTTAGATCTTCTCGTCGATTGATTGGACCGAAGTGCTCGGACTCAGGTTGACGTGTCGGCTTCTTGTGCAGATGCTTGAATGATGTCTATAACTTATTAGATAGTCAGTAGGACAACTGGATCTCGTCTTTTCAACTAATATCATTTATAGGTACAACGTTTTTCTCTCTTCCTTTTCCTTTTCTCTTTTTTTGTTTTTGTTATATGCTGCTTTGTTTCTCTCTTCCTTACAAACTCTATTTAAAACATTCTTCTTCGTTCTTTCATACTCTGTATATCTCGAGCTTTTTGTTACCACTTGCGCCAGTAAATATGCTAACATTTACTTTTCTAACACCTTCAAATACTCTGTACAATTTTGGCTTTGCTACAGACATGCGAATATGTTGTTGTCATAACTAACTGAGATTACCCTCAATCTATGTGGAATTTTATTTATTGTTAATGTACTTACTGGATACAATACTGTAGTAAAATGCTGAGAATTCCATTATGTATCACAAGTACTGTTTTGGAATAAAGCAAATTATTATTATTAAGTAATTAGAAGTTAATTGATGGATGGCGACTAGCAGAGAAATCGAGGATGCGCATTTCGTCCCATTTGGGACTCGTCATCTGGATGTAGCTACACTCCGCTTCAAATAGGACGAAATACGCATCTGCTAGTGACCGGCTACCAATTAACTCCTTACTACCACTTTGGCTATGAAATATCGAAATTGTACAGCTTTTTACAAATGATGGATAATGATTATGATTAATAATAATGTGTGTTCCAAACATTGTCAACCAGTAAAAATTTCTGTCTCATCACTAAGTTTGCGATATGTATCCAACCCATCAAATTAATATGCGAAATCATAGCCGTCCATTTTTCTCAAAATCGAACGCATTCTCACACTCACCACTTGATATCAAAAACTTTATATTATTCTTATGCTGATCAGATCATAAGTAACTCCTTACTTCTCACACTGTTTAAATATTTAGTCTATAAAATCCTGAAGGTGAGAAGAACAGATTTACATTTCAATCTCCCTATCTTTTTTGTTTGTTCTGACTGGACCGACTGAAATGATTAGCCTTTGTCGTCGGTATGTCAGTGCTTCTAAAAAGGAATTCCGACAAATAATTCTCCATCACTTCCCCCATTCAATGAAAGTAACAAGAACAGGAAATAAAGAGACATGAAGAACAGTACATGCTCAGATATTTGTCTTAAAAAACACCATAATTTTGTCTGTGTACACAAACATCCAGGGTCTTTCAGCGGTTAAATATGAATGATTCAAGCTACCTTTATAAATACCCAAGTAGGTTTTTTCCTTCGCGGACGCCTGTTTAAACATCAAATATATTGTTTTTTTATTTCATCACCAGGATGTTTAGTCCACCATAGGCAATCAGATTTCTCTCCTATTGTAGAAGACAAGAGACTTGGTAACGGAATGTTTATTTGGTATTTGATATCTCTCTATATGGGGAAATTATCTACACCATCAACGGGAGGGATTTGAAAGAGGTTAATTCATTCACTTATCTAGGGAGCATTGTCTCAACTACAGGAAGTCGGAACGGACGAGGATGTCAAATCGAGTGAGAATCGGGAAGGCGAGAAACACATTCATCAATCAACCTGAAACCAATCTGGAAATCTTCGTCACTCAGCCAGGATCAACAACAAAATTCGGTCGGATTTTCAATACAAACGTCAAGTCAGTCAGTTCTTCTATACGGATCAGAAACTTGGCTGGCGGGTCACAAAGAATATTTCCAACAGGCTGTTGCAGACCTTTATCAACAACAACTGTCTCCGCTCTATACTGAAGATCAGATAGCCGGGCCGGAAAGAATCACCAACAAGAAACTATGGGAACAAACAAAGCAAGAACCAATCGCCCAACAAATATGCAGGAGAAAATGGAGATGGATGGATTGGACACTACTCACTGAGGAGGCCGCCGAGTGACATCGCGCATCAAGCCATTGCCCGAGTGGAACCCGAAAGGGAAGTGGCGTGTGGGACGTCCAAGGGTGACATGGAGGAGATCGTGTGAAGAGGAGTCGAAAGAGTATGGACTAACATGGATGCAGGTGAAAAGTACAGCACAAGGAAGACAGAAGTGGCAAGTGGAGACGTGCATTTGAAGCCCTATGTTACCAGGGGTTCGAAGGGAACAATAATAATAATATCTTCGACGCACCAGTTGTACAGATCTCCTCTGTTGTTGTGCTACTACTTCTGACCTTCCTGCCTATGGTGTTTTTCTTTATCTTCTTTCTTTACGCGTCTCCCGTGTTTTGCTGCAACACACTAATTCATTTGCTCTCAAATCTATCTCCCCACTAATCAATATTTTTGTAAGCTGATGAATGTCTCTTTATAAATTACTGATAAATCTTGTTAGTAGAACACGCCACACCACTGCTAACTTAAAACCTACACGAATTGAGGTATGTAACAGTTTGGTATAGACTGGTTCTGAAGGTATGTCCGTATGTGCCGGTGGCACAGTGATTAGGACACTCGCCGACCATGCAAATGGCCCGGGGTTCGATCCCCTGCCGACATACACCTGATATCTATGGTCGGCCTGCAAAATGTGGGCTACCGAAATCACATGCTGAAAATTCCATACTTGTACCAAAAATACGGTGTGAAATCAAGCTGTGATAAAAGAAAATTATATGAAGATTTATTTTACCTTTGGCCACGGACAGTCAAAGGGTAAGCCAAGGTGTGCACTTTTCTGGGAGAAGGGTTGACTTTTCATAATCTCCTTTCTGTAGAGTAGAGAGAGACAAGTAGAAGAGCTCTTCGTTCGTGAGAAACACCTTGCTACTTACTTATTTGTTTACTTCGCCTTCAGACTCTCAATACCCTTGTGGTAAGTGCTTCTAGTCTCACCGCTATCCCTATGGTAGTACCTGCAGGAACATTCGTTCCAGTCAGTGTACTTCATCGAGTGAATATGATATACGATGATAACAATCAATAGTTTCCCCTGACGATTTGTACAGATAATCTCGAAATCTGTTTTGATATCAATCTGGTGATTCCTATCAATTAAGCTGTTTTACTACAGACTAGTGCGTCGGTGGTACAGTGGTTAGGACGCCCGCCAACCATGCACATGGTCCGGAATTCGATCCCCGGCCGACGCAATCCTTAACCTCGCTAAGCCAGAAATAATGCTGGTAAAGAGGAAAGCTTGGGCATGAGGCTAGCAACCCCATCCTGTAAAAATAAACACTACTGCAGAAACTTCAAGCCACCAGCTTGAAGCCCTATGTTCCACTGGAAACGTGAAGGGAAAAAAACCTACAGACGAAGTTGGTAGTCTGTCAGTCACGTTTATATCACACTTGTTTTTACTAGCTGTTAAGAGGATATAAGTTCTCCTTCCCACACTTACTTTCACTTCGGTAATTCTCATCTGGTTATATTACGAATACTGTGGTGAGAGCTGTCTGCTAGCCAAAATTGGTAGATAGCAATTTACCTCAGTGTTTACCTCCTAAATCTTGGTCATGAGACAAAAAACACAAGAACAAAGACTGACTCAATAACCAATCACAGCAGACTTTCCGTGGGTGGATACGATTAGCAGATATGTGGTCTGACCATCAAAGAAACGGCCATATAGAGATGACAGTGTAACTTTCAGTGATAAAACAACCAATCAGAAGACGCTGTTTCCCTGGTAATAATAACGAATAACGATTTACATAAAAATATATAAATATCTGTTGATTTTCTCAATAAATGACCTGTTGGCTTCTGTCGTTACAATACTAGTCTTAATTATTATTCCTCATATTCTTAAATCACCAATCATTTTTTAAATATAATTCAATTTGAACTTTCGCATTGCTTGATTGGACTGAAAAGTTCGGCTTCAGGTTGACATATTAACCTTCGGTCCAATCAATCAACGGGGAAGTTCAAATCGAATTGGATAATAACTGACACTGGTTGCAAAAGAGGTGGTCTAGTGGTCTTTAGCGTTTGCAATGACAGGTACTGGACTCGGATTTCAGTGGGAACACCATCGCTAACTGATTGGGGAATGCAAGTACATCCACAGTTGACGAGTCCAAAAGTGGAACGAAATGTGCGCCCTAAATCCCACTGCTGGTCACCAACCAACAATTTGCCCTAATAATGTAAAAAAAAATTATAAATGGCCTGTCATTTTCCATATAAATTGATTCGACAATATTTCATGAAGGACGTATTCAACAAACCATAATGATAAACCAAAATAGAGTAGTAGGAAATTAGAAATAGTTATTGAAAAAAATTAATTTCTATGGGTTTTTTTATATATGATAATCGATGCTAAATAGATAATGAGAGTGAAATTTTGACGAATGTACTTGTCAAAACCGGTAGACAGAGGTCAGTTAGTTAGTTTCAAAGCGTATAGAGTCTATTCTATCCCCAAGAAAGATGTCCACATTTAACTTACCACCTTACAAACTAAACTTCGGCATTCGTAGAACCTACTATACAGCTCGGCTTATAGTTACCGAAAAAAGCCAAAACATACTCTGCCACAAGCCTCAAACATTGCATAAATGATTATGTCACATCTCACATATTGTATATCAATTTAAATGTGTGTGCATGTGATCATACCTAAATAGGAAGGAGTGAGCGCGTTTTGTACGTGAGAGGGTGGGAGAGCATATACTCAAATGAACTCAAAAGCTGTGGCGTATGCTACTGATAACATTTATCAGTAGTATATTAAGAGACGTTCGTCGATATAAAAAAAACACCAAATAGCAAGGAGATAGGTTTAATGTCAGAGTAGAGAAAGCAAATGATATAGCGTAGTGGAGATACATGGGAGACGTCGTGAAATGAACACACAAAACAAAACACAATATGACGGAAGGCCAGAAGTAGTACAACACGGAAGATCGGTAAAAATGGTGCGTTAAGGATAAGTATTACATAATTCGGCTATAAAGAGATACCAAATTGCAAATAAACATCCCTCCACCAAGTCTTCGTGTTCTACTGATTGATATCAAAACAGCTTTGATGATTATCTATAAGAGTCATTATTTAGGCGGGTGGGGTGGGGTGGAGAGAGCACACTGAAATACATACAGGCGATAGCTATGCGCGAAATTAAGCCCTCCTTCTCCTATATGTGTTTATACAATCAATTTACTATTATTCTTAATCTATCTCTATGATAGGATCCCACATATTTTGGTATTGACTGTTTAATTTTGTATATATGGTATGTTATCATTCTCACACATTTTGGTAGTGACTGCTAATTTTGTATATATGGTATATTATCATTCTCACACATTTTGGTAGTGACTGTTTAATCTTGTATATATGGTATATTATCATACCCACACATTTTGTCATTGACTGTCAATCTCGCACATATGGTATATTATCATCTCTCACGCACTTTGTTATTGGCTATTAAGATAAATTATTTCAAATGCTGTTAGCTGTCCATATTGTTGTAAAATGTATAAATACCATGGCTTTCTTTATCGTTGTTGCACTTCAATACACAGTCACAGTCCAGCCTTTGTTTTTGATATTTGCGTGCTTGACTAAATCGGAAGGTACGACAAGCAGATAGGCAGATTAGTTCAGGCGCAGACAGAGCAAGGTGAAAACGTCTTCATTCAATTCCCTACAGTCATAACACTCTTAGTAATCCTAATCTGAGTTATACTATCATAATTGGCCTTCATTTTGCACATGAAATGACTTGACAGGTAAATGTGTGTGCGTATGATCAGATTGTGTGTTTATACGTGTTCAAAACGTATTGCGTCAATACATGAAACCTCATTTTTCAGGTAGACCTCTTCTTCTTTTAATTCTACTCTGATTTCTTTAAGTGTTGGTTTGTAGGGATTTGGTCGAGTGGTTACAGAATTTCATCATGAGTTGATATCGGTTAGAGAACCACTAGAAAACCAGCTGGGAGTACTGGACAACTGTTTCGTCAGCCTAGTTTGGGGCTCTTCAGCAGTACGCACCCACCACAGTGGCTCGAACCCAGAACCTTCTGGTTACAAGACCAGCGAGCTTGTAGACCATTAAGCCACTGGGACCCGATCCAATGGCCCATAAATTCTAACTTCTACCAATTCACGACATTGAGCGACCCCTGGCCATTATTTCTTTATTTCTTTATCGTGATGTGTGATTATGTGCCCCACATTGATTTATGTTAGTAAATAAATTAATGCCAACCACGCCATACACATGCTCCAACGTTCGATCCCCGATAGAGACACTCCTAAACACCTTGCTTAGCCGACAGTATTTATTCCGGTAAAGACGGAGCGTTGAACGTGAGTTAGGCTAAACAACCATATCTCATACCCTGTAGAGAGCATAAACATCACTGTTAATGAAACTTTCAAAGCCTATGATGTTCCACTCAGAACACAAAGTAAATAAAATAATAATTACGCAATAAAAAAACGATGTTCAAGTTAGTAGTTAATGTATAACGCATTATCTTACCATTATTGTCCTACTGTTGTCATTTCACCAGATTCTATATTCACACGACCGTGTGGATGCATAATCTTTGGATTAATTAAACTTCCATCACGTTTGTATCGTCTCAACAGACTAGTAGTGGTGTTATCAGTTTCTAGTGTTGTTCTTAATGTTGTTATATTACTATTGACAATATCATTATTAGTAATACTACTGCTAGCCCCACTGCTACTGTTATCCCCTGGTGTTGTTATCAACGTTGAGGTCGCCGTTGTTGTTGTTGTCGAAGTGAGTATTGTTGGTGAACGACAAAATTGTTGACAATGTTCACTTGTCTCTCTGATATCACAAACACGTGTATCACAATGTAAGTAGAGATTGGAGACAATCGGGACAACTGTTCCAGCTGTATTCAAATAAAATGCATCAAATGTAAAGCCAACTTGTGTCGGTGATGATGGTACTACTAGAAGATCTTGGAATGCAACACATCTGTTAGAATAAATCAATAAATGAAGATTCAATAATAATAATAGTAATAGGATAGGCACATAAGTTTTAAAAAAATAATACCCGACTACCAACACCAACAAGCGTCAATATAAAGATAAAACCTGGGCACTGTGGTAGAGAAGGGGACATGAGCTCCTTCAAGGCGGGTGCAAATACACGCCCACCTCGCTGACTGGTGAGTGACAACTAGCATGAAAACTAGGTAAAGCAAGGCTTCCTTCCGATTACTTCCAACCATCTAACACAAACAATTCAAAGGGTACCGTGATGGCGAGCTACCTAGAATAGTGGTCACATTACAAACCTGACTGATAGAATTCAGCATGCACCAAACAAAAGACTAGACACATTACACTAGTTTAAAACAATCGGTCCCTTGTATAAATTGGGATAGCGCTATTCAATGTCTTATGTTGGGAACTTGTCCCTTGATTTAATTTCTAAATTACCCTTCCATAGGAGATGCATAGATGACATCATTTTGATATGTGACAATCATGAAGTTGTGAGTCGTCTATTAGATAGACTTAACTCTGTACAGAATCATATTAGTCTTACATGTGGGGAAGAAAGTCGCAACCAACTTGCATTTTTAGACATACTTCTGAGTTGAAGAGAGGACGGTTCAGTAAGACGATAGATCTACAGAAAGCCCACTTGGGCAAGTGGCAATACCTTAATTTTCACAGTTTCTGTCTATTACAGTATAAGAGAAGCTTGGTGAAATGTCTATTTAAGGGGATTCAACGTATTTTCACGGCTGATGCTACAGACAAAGAAAATGAAATATTGTTGGATATTCTTGTTGAAAACGGATATCCTTCAAAAAAATTTTAAACAGGTGTAGAAGTCAATTAGTCTTTCAACCTACAATCTATACTGCCCCTAGGAAAAATGTTTCCATCAAATTACCATATAACGGGGAAATAAACAGTAGGATTTTTAGACAAAGATTAAAATCGGTCTTCCGTAGGACTTATTATGCAGCACGGTTTGTAATTATCGAAAAAGCCGAAAATATGCTCCACTGCAAACCTCAAAAGTGAACAAGTGGTTATGTCACATCCCACAATATTTACCAATTTTTTTTGTGTGTGTAGTCACACACACATAGAGAGGGGTATTTGTGCTTGCATGTGAGGATAGGAGAGCATATCCCGAAATGGTTAGAAAAACAAATGAATTGTGGAAAACTAATAGATGCAGGTGTCAGACTACCAACTTCATCTATAGCTAAACATCTAATCGAGATGAACCATAAGATTGATGTTAACTCAGCCTTTAAGGTCATCTATAAAAATGGTCATGGGCGCTTACTGAAATACGCTGAGGCTATAGCTATTCATAAACCTAGGATGGGAAATAAGACGAGTTTTGTTAGTCTTTTTGACTTTATCAAATTAAAAATTTTATGCATAATGGAACAAGCATCAATCACCACTAACACGAGGAATTTGGAGGAAGTCATTTCTTTAATTTACTTGAACAGTATCGTCCTAACTACAGACGGTACAGATGAGAATCTCAAATCCAGACAGGATCGAAAAGGCAAGACAGACCATCATTCATCTGAAATCAGTCTATGAAACTACTGGATTCAACAGATAAAGAACATGATTCGGGTTTTCAATACATATATATGTCAAGTCAGTCAGTTCTTCTATATGGCTCACAAAGAGTTGGTGAGTGCGTCAGGAAAACGTATTTTTAACAGGCTATTGTAGACTTCCATCCATAGCTGACAACCCTCCCTCTATAGGGTTGGAAAGAATAAGTCCCAAGAAACTTTGGTAGTCAACGAGCCAACCAAGTATCTATTGCATATGAAGTATTCAGAAGTAAGTGGAGACGTATGGGATATACGCTGAGAAGCCCATTGAGTGAAAACATGCACCAAACAAACCTTTAAATAGAACCTGAATGAGAAAAGACGAGTCGGGTGTCCGAGGGTGACACGGAGGACATGAAACCTCATGGGTAGTCGTGGAGCCAGCTGAAAAAGACTGCTGATAATAGTAATGAAATGACGATGCGTCGCTGGGAACCCAAAGGAATCATGTGTATATATATATTCTTATACAGGAAATGAAGAAATATCATTCACTCTAATTTATACAAGTTTTATCATAATCAAACCAAACTTTAAGTAGGAGAGGAGTGAACTTCCATAGGAATAGCGATCGGCCATGTGTCAGAGTGCTGTTTTAAGTAATTTCACAAATTGGAACAGAACACAGTGTTACTGATATTGCTGGCTTGAAAAATTATACTATCGACTCCCCCCTATAATGAAAATCAATCCAGTTCATCATACTCTCTACCTTATAGCCACGGTGGTGAGTGATGCATGCTAAATCTTTATTAGAAATTCATTCGCTTAATTTACAATTATCGATTTTTCACTCTTTTCACATCTTGATTACACATCATTTAAAGTTGATTTACAATGATTACACAACACTTCTTTTTGTCTTCTTTGGAAATTCATTTATTTACTTATCTAATCACAATTATAAAACTGAAGAACAAAAAGTTCATCTTTTTTCTTATCACTTTTCAATATTGATCATCACACACACATACACATTGAATTCAAATTCAGAGCTAACTCATTAACATATTTATTAAAACAAAATGAATGTATATTCTCTATATAGTTGGTTTGTAAGGACTAGAGTTTTGTTTTTTTCGCGAGTTGATTACGGATTGATATCAGTTGGAGAACCATTGAAAACCAGCTGGGAGTACTGCCAGACAGCTGTTCCATCAGCCTAATTTGGGAATCATCAGCAGTACGCACCGCCACCCACAAGGGGTTCCAACCCCGGATGTATATTCATGAAATTAGAAATTCGTAAATGCACAACAGCACATGTATATATGCGCATATGATGTTCAGAGTCACCTACTTGAAGCATAAATGTCATGCAAAAGTGTATGCATGAAGTATTATGAAGCGACAACAACAAGAGACAAAAATCAGCATAAATGGAAGGAACCTTAAAGAAACAACCTTTTTTAACTTCCTGGGAAGCATCGTTTCAACTACAGGTGGAACTGACGAAGATATCAAAGCAAGAATCGGAAAAGCAAGACAAGCTTTCATTACTCTCAAGTCTGTGTGGAGGTCAACAGCACTAAAACATCAAAAATAAGATCCAGATTTTCAATTTCCATGTGAAGTCAATGCTACTATACGGATAAGAGACTTGGCGCGTCATGAAGAGCATCTCAAACTTCAGACCTTCATTAAGAGTTGTCTTCGCTCAATACACAAGATCAGATGGCCGGCCAGAAAAGATCAGCAACAGGGATCTCTGGCAATGAGAGAACCAACCAGGAACCGATTGTGAAACAAGTAAGCAGAAAGAAACGGAAATGGATCGGCCATACTCTGAAGAAACTATCAAGTGACATCACAAGACAGGCCATCGCTCTAGTGGAAACCACAAGTGAAGCGGTGAGTCCAAGGGTGACTTGGAGGAGGTCATGTGAAGAGGAGATGAGAGCATGTGGGCAGACTTGGAGCCAGGTGAAAACTCTAGCAGAGAACCGAACGCACTGGAGACGCTCGGCTGAAGCCCTATGTTCCTCTAGGAATTAAAGGAAATAATAATAATATCAGTTGCCCAGACTAGAAATTATCACACCAACAGATTGGAAGTAGAATGATTGACCCAAAGAACATGGAGCGCTTAGAGAAAAAACTCAGCAATCACATGTCAGACACTAACATACACAGACAATAGGGGGTAGTGGGATAGAGCTGAAGTTGTAAAAATTAATATAGGCGGGTGGAGAAGGAGAGGTTAATCATAGAATCTATACCTAACAAGTGCACAATATAAAGGAAGCAACAGTGATATCACACTTAGGGGAAATATCACCATAAATTCCATCAGAGCATGCGAAATAATGGAACTCTTAGGTATACGCCGTCGGTTGCACGCACAATGGTAGAATGTTCGCCAACCACGCATACGGTTCAGAGTTCGATCCCTGACCCACCCATCCGTTTACCTCGCTACGCCAGTAATAAGACTGGTAAAGGGGGGAAAATTGGGCATGGAGCTAGCAACCCCATCCCTTAAAAATAAACACCATTGCTACAGAAACTTCGAGATTCTAGCTTAGAGCCCTATGTTCCACTGGGAATGTACAGGAATAAAAAACTTAAGAAAAAACTATTTATACGAAGTCTGAAAAAACTTGTGTAAGTGCCTTTATCTGAATATGAGCGGTAAATTGTGCTCAAAACATCACAAATTGTGTATCACTGTGTGCTCTTATCAAATATATATATCAATATACCAACACTTGAATATCAAATATAATTATTCTGACAGGTAGTGTCGATGGTTCACCGGTAGACTACTCGTCAACGACATGCGCCGGCATGGTCAGAGTTCGATCCTCAGCCAATAAACACTCTCCTAACGTCTGCCTAGCCAGTTGCCAGTAAACCTGGGGAAGAGGGAAAGCTGGGAGTGAATTGCTCTGGAATCTCCAACACTACCACAAGAAACTCAGAGCTGAAGCTTAAAACTCTATGTTACACTCGGAACGCAAAGGGATGAAAAAAAGATAGATGGAGCAGGATTTGAGCCCGGAACCATTAGCGAAGTAGTTAGAGCTAAGATAAGATAATAGCTTTATTTCAAATCAGTACTTGTGATACAGAATGGAATTCTCAGCATTTTTACTACAATATTGCATCCAGTTAGTACGTTAACAATAAATAAAGTTCTACATAGATTAAAGTTATCTCAGTCAGTTTTGACAACAACATATTAGCATGTCGGTAGCAAAGCCAAAATTAAACAGTGTTTGAAGGTGTTAGAAAAGTAGATACTACTAGCATATTTACTGGCGTAAGCGATAGCAAAATGGTCGAGATATACAGAGTGTGAAAGAACGAACAAGAATGTTTTAAGTAGAGTTTGTAAGGAAGAGAGAAACAAAACGGCACATAACAAAAATAAATACAGAAAGAGAAAAAAAAGGTAGAGAGAAAACGTTGTACCTGTAAATGATGTGAGTTGGAAAGACGAGATCTATTTGTTCTATAAGTGATAAAAAGAGATAATCGATATTAGATAGTTGGAGGCAATCGGCAGGAAGCCTTGAACCTAGGTTTCGTGCTAGTTGGCATTCATCAGCAAGGCGTATCTGCAACCCTGAAGGAGCTCATGTCCCTTCTGAGGTTCGAACCCGCGTCATCGATTTTATCGCTAAACTTTGATGATCAGATGTATTCAGGAACCCACCAGCAGAGATGGAAAGTGGGACCTATAGGTTGCAAGGCCAATGCCTTGACCATTCAGCCAGTTGGTTTGGCTCATGAATTCTAACTTCTAAAAATTCGCTATACATCAAGCCGATGTCATCGGTGGTTCAAACCAATAGTCATAAGCTTCATGAGTTGATTCTGTGTTTTGGTTTGACCATCTGTAACTCTTTTATACACCTAATCCCTTGTCAGCTAACAATGCTCGTCGAGGAAGGCGGTTCCTCAGAATGAGTTACACATTTCCTTAGTCATATCAGTTGTTACAGCTTTACAAACTAATCGACTGACTCGCCATCCTTACCTATCACTCAATTCCTAATCTTAATCACATTAGTCCATTAGGGTGAGGTAGTCAACATGCTCAAACCAAGTCACTCAGTATCTTTAAACTAAGGCGTCAATGCAGACCAGTTCTGTAGCATCATCCAAAATGTGAGATATGAGTTAATTAGATGCTAAACGTTCGAAGATTCACGATAAAGTTGTTCAGAAGACTCCACATTTTGTCGTCTAGACTGTCCCCTGGTAACAAATCGAAAAATGAGATGAGATTAAAAGAGTGAATTATTCAATTGAATTTTTGATTTTCCCGTCAATTGATTGGACCGAAGTGCTCGCCACTCACTGAGAAATGCAGGTACATCCAGCCGACGAGTCCCAAATAGGACGAAATGCGCATCCTGGATTCCACTGCTAGCCACCATCCACCAATTGTATACAAATTAAAAGAATGAATTTCAAAAAAATATAAAAAATGAAAAGCAATGAGAGCAAGAAAAATATTTGAAAGAAAAGAGAAAAAAGAATGAAACGTACTTATTAACAATTAAATCTTGTCTTGGTGTTGAATTACGATTTGGTGTTGCAGTTGCCCAACAATCTTCTAATATTAATTTACTTGTCTTTTGAGGATTGACCAATGACACGAGGGCATGAACTCTTTCACCTGGTGGAATAGTGATTGGTTGATTCAGTTGAACTGTAAATCTATAATGAAAAATAAAAATATTAAAATATATCAAAATCAAGTTGGTGAAGCTAAAATATTTTTATAATTATACTGAGTGAGTACCGATGAAGAGTCCAGAACTAGTACGAAACGGCTGCCCAGTACTCCCAGGTTTTCCGATGGTTGATTGATGTCAAGCTCATGAAGAAATTCTTCAGCCAATCTAGATATTTCTCGAATTGCCAAACAAATTTACCTCCGTTTTGTTTTCGTCTTCATGATATTGTGGTGAGAGCAGGCTGCTAGCCGATTGGTTGGCACTAATCTACGTTAAGGTCTAGGTCACTAATATGGGCCGTGAGAAAATATGAACAAGACTGAGTCAACAACCAATCACAGCAAAGTTAACGTGGCAAAATGTGATTCGCAGATAGAGAACTCGATTTGTCAAGGAATCCCGAAACAACCAATCAGATGACTGCGCTTGTCTATAATAATGTAGTTGAAAGATGTATAAATACGTGTCGATTTTCATAATAAAACGATCTGTTGCCAGCCCTTGTCTTCTGTTGTTACATTTGGTGTCGCTGCCTACCGACAAATGAAAAGCCTATACCCTGCAGTTTTTGATGGAGACATATGGATCTTCGGGCAGGACTTCAAGGCTTCTGCGCAGTTGAGTGGCGTTCAAGATCTGTCAGCGATGGAGCTGCTACTTGAGACGCTGCTGGGAGGTCGGGCGAAAGCAGCATATGAAGGTGTGGGCCGAAGTATGGACGAATGTTCGACAGGGTCAGGCAAACAGTTTCCAAAGTGGGAAGGACCATATATGGTCACTTCGAGATGGGGTTACGCAGACACAGTCGCAATGGCGAACAATGAGAGGCGCGTGAACGTCAGCGAGCTCCAGAAATGGATACAGCGAGACAAGCCAACGATGACGCCTGCACCAAGTAGATCAAGCCGACTTCAGTCGCACGTATTTGACGGGGGGACGAGTGTGGTGAGAGCAGGCTGCTAGCCGATTGGTTGGCACTAATCTACGTTAAGGTCTAGGTCACTAATATGGGCCGTGAGAAAATATGAACAAGACTGAGTCAACAACCAATCACAGCAAAGTTAACGTGGCAAAATGTGATTCGCAGATAGAGAACTCGATTTGTCAAGGAATCCCGAAACAACCAATCAGATGACTGCGCTTGTCTATAATAATGTAGTTGAAAGATGTATAAATACGTGTCGATTTTCATAATAAAACGATCTGTTGCCAGCCCTTGTCTTCTGTTGTTACAATATGATAGAATAAAGGCGGTCAATTACGATTTGAGATCATCACAGATAGTTGGTGTTACGCAACTTCCTATTAAGTAAGTTTTTTAGAGGAATTAGATATTAAGTTTGATCGTTTTGAAAGTGCTTTTCTTCGACTTCTATTTTACACAACTTGAATATCTAGTGTGGTGTCTGTCATACTGTGCGCGAAAACACCTCGTGATTACCTTTATCCTCACTCGAAACAGAATCACGGCAGAATTTATACCAGCTGCCTCTGAATTGTTAATAATACATTGATTGCTCAATCAGACGGTCTATAAATTCATTCAAATAAATAGTTCAGCTGGAAAGTCTTTATTTAAATTTGTTTATTTGCATCATCAAAGTTCAATATTCGTTGAATTTGAAAAGAAGCAGATATATGAAATCGGTCAGTAATTATATTCAAGTTGAATAAAGAATTCTAAATAGATGTCATCGAGAATCGATATCAGTTGGAAGATCATTGAGCACTGGAGACTGCTAATTCGCACAAGGATGAGACTCTTCATTACTACACAACAGCTATTATCAAGTGGGATGGAGAAAAAGACTTCCGGAGTTACAAGGTGAGCCGGGGACTATTCTCATTATGACTCAGTAAGAAGTAGAAGTATCCCAGTTGAAATATGATAAACGACCCCTTATGACCGAAATTAGTAACTTGAAGAACTTAATCAGTTAGATTAGACGTTCTGCGGTAACAGTTAAAAAGGTATCAGATTATTTTGATTGGTAGTTACTATCAGTGGAATCTATGATGCTCATTTCATCCTATCTGGGACTCGTCAAATAGTTGTATTCACGATGGGGCTCGATCCATACATCCGCTGTTTCAAACACCAGAGATACTATCTCCACTACTCCATTCAAACTTCAACTCAGTGTCAAAGAAAATGATTTCATCAATAGATAAGTTCAAAACATAATACCCGAAATTATTTCAAATTACCAACTTGGTCTAATAAATTGTAAAATTTTCTTTCCTTGTCAACACTTCAATCGTTCTACACAAAGTAAGCAGGCAGTAGTAGGACGAATGCCTACAACACAAAACCTGTTCATTTCTCAATTATTCCATACACCCGACATTAGAGTTCCGTGATTACCTTGACAACAATGTCAACCTACAGAGGCTCATTTAAATCATTGGGTTATCACAATTTTTATCTATCAAAATGCTTAAACTCTTCTGTATTTCATCATGTTGTTTTAATCATTCAATTTATATTAGGCGACCACTAAATGAACACGCGGGCTTTTTAAATTAGCTTTCCGCTAAACGCCGTGCAATTCTTGTGGGGAGGGAAGGATTGAAGGAGAAATGTATAGAAATGATTCTCTCGTCATATGTAACAACACCGCTACGTCATATGAGATGTATTTCAGAATATTATTTTACATGTAAGTCATGTCTATGAAGAGGAAACCTTTTGAAACTAAATAGAGTGAAAATTTCTGTGATATTGTGTTCACATATTGTTTGGTATAAAGCTTTACTACTATTATTACTGTTATTATTTACTTTTAAAATCACAGAAATCACGAATGTATGTATGATAAAGAAGAAGACTTTAGAACACGTTATACACCTCATAATTTGCTTAATCGATATATTTTTTTTGAAAAAACGAAAATATCACGTTAATAACACCAAATGTGACCTTTGAACAGCAGTTTAGTTGTGTTCAGAGAGAGAGACAGAGAGATACACACTTCAAATATACGCTAGTTACGTTTTATAGTAGTGCAGTTGACGACTGTAGTTACTCAGTTAGTTAGTGTTCTTTAAATGACTGAGTCAATGTTGTACCTGTTGGCGGTTTTAGACAGCAAGATGTGTCCGTGATTCGATCATGAGATCATGCATCCGCCACATTACTTCTGAAGTTAGAGATTAGTAAGGTAGTGTGGTATTTGGGCTTCTTGGGAGACACCATTAGCACGGTGAATTTGTCAACGTTGAAGGAACTGATCTTTTCGCTGAGATTTGGAAGGCTCGCAGGTATATACGATCGATAACCTTGTGAACCCCCCGCCGTTGCTAAGTGGAATACACTTCGACGTTCAAAACAAGTCTCGAACGAGTAAAACATAATCCGGAAGACGAATCCTGGTTAAGAAAACATGAGCCTCCTGGATTCCAGTCCTTGTCCACCAAATAAAGTTATCTTAATCCCTAGACCCACACACCAACAAATGCAATCGAAACAAATCCCCGACTCACTACTTTTAACTAAGAAAATAATACGTGATAATTTTGTTATGGGTTGTGAGCCAGTGGGTGAAGGGTCTCACCACGCACGTGATTTGAGGTTCGAATCCTAGTAGAAGCACTCCTAAACCTCAATTGGCCATCAGTCAGCCCATAGAAAAAAGGGAAGATGGGCATTAAGCCAGCGAACCCACCCTGTAAGTAACAATTAAGACGCTAATGAAAAATGAAGGGTAAAAGCTTGAAGTTTTATGTTCACTGAATGACTAGTTTCAACGTAAAACTTTGCACAGATGTACAACAGTCCCACTTGCCACACTCCATGTAGCACACAAAGAAATAGAGTTTCAAAAGATAGATAATAAACAGAAATATGACGCAAAAAAGAATAATAATGTAGAAGAACATTAGAGTTTTATTGGGTGTGATTGGGCGATGACCAGGTATGCGTAGCTCATGTTTTAAGCCAATTCAATCGATGTAATTTCAATACCTCGCCAATTGATTTCCTTTCCTAACCTAGCGCCCGACGGAAACATAACCACCACAATATTACCCTAGTATGCCACTTAATACAGGAGGTAGAACACAGGCACCTATGATCAAAGACAGACAGCTAGCCTATTTCATCTTCCACTTTCAATGGGAGCCATATCTCCCCCACAGTCATAAAGGAGGACATAGGGAACTGATGCGGAGGAATACACACGCCCTTTGGCTAACAGTAGGATATCACGTCTACTAAAGCCAAAGGTGGCGTAAGTTGGCAAATGCAAAACGAGCCTTCTGTATCTGTGATGAGATTACATCAGCAATCGACCTGCTAGTGTTGGCTGATGCAACTTCCTAACACGCTCCACCAACCACTTCATTCCCTCCCTATCTTTAACCTAGAAGTCGATGTACTCCGATCATGTAGCACCCATCATCTTGCATTTGACAGGAGGAAATCTAATGCAAAGCATTCGAAAATTGCTGCTCAAGGTGTTCATAAGACTCTGCTGTATTTTGCCAAAGTCTTCCTCATCTAGGAGGGAGAAATATATCATCTGCACATTTTAAGTCAACGAGATTATCCACTAGTAACATGTTAATAGAAAATAAAGCAAGATGTTCATCTTGGATTCTTCTACTAGCCAAAATCGACCAAATAACAGATATCGTCAAAGTACAGAGAGATACTACGTCACAGCACTCAACATTAAGGAAGGACATCAATTAAATTAAATATTTCAGAATATGCCTACTTATAAATAGTCTATAAGAGATAAACGAAACGTTTAGATACAATAAGAAAAAAATTTAATCTGTGGGAAATTATCAACATATTCTTGGGAAAAAATACAAACAGCTAATTAATAATTTAATAAGGAGAACAATTCATGCGTAACGAAGTATATCTAGTTAAGTGTAGGCAGGCAAAATAAGATACTAAAGTAAGAAAGGATAAGTTAAGTAAATATATAAGACTAACGACACAAATCATATTTCCAACATTAAGATAAAAATAATGATTACTAGTAACATTTTTGTTGACACAAACAAGTAGTTAGTGCCAACACAGTTCAGCCTTTATCTCAACTTCATTAAGACTTTGAAAAAGACTTTAAAAGCGTTAAGCATGAAGTAATTCGGAAACTGTTTCAACACTACGGAATGCCTCAAAACTTTTGCCAACGTCAGTAAACAGCTGTATGTGATAATGCCACATGCGAAGTGAAGCCTTTGAAGTAAAGACGAGAATAAGACAAGGCTCCCTATTACTAACACCGATGATATTCGTAATTGTGGTGGACTGGATCATACACACAGCAGACCGCAGGGAGTGAGACGGGCATATTTTTGACGAACGACGAGACGCTGAAAGGCATAGATGTCACAGATAACCTGAAGACTCTCGGTCGGAAACCAAACAGTTGGTAGAATAAGCAACAACGACAGTACTTCAAATGAATATAGAGAGGACAAACGTGGTGAAGATAACGAATCACTGTCAATAGAAAAAATTTGAAAGAGATCCTGTCCACTTACCTAAGTAGCTAGTCAGGATCAGAAGACAGAAAGTCATCACTCTGAAATCACTGTGAAAACAAGATCTGGATCTTTAACACCCATGTCGCATCAGTCAGTTTTTTTTTATGTGGGTCGGAGACTTGGCGCGCCAAGAAAATGCTACTGCAAACTTTCATCAAGAGCTGCCTTTGCTACGCTTCTATGCTGAAGATAAGATCGCTAGCTAGTAAGGCTTCACAGTAGGCAAATTTAAGAACGAACTGACCAGTGGAAATGGAAATGGATCGGACACACAATATGAAGACCGCTGAGTGACACCGTGTAACAGGGCCTCGAGTGGAATCCTGACAGGAAACAGTTAGGCTGAGGGTGATATAGAGCAGATGAGAGCTTTTATAGGCGATCGTAGAGCCAACTGCAGATAACAGAACTTTGGTGACACTACCAACCCCCCCTCCATATTTCTAAGATCACTTACGGAATTCGTGCTAACTTCTCGCGTTTTCTTCCTTCTAAACTTTTAATGACAGCGGAGGCTTTGACCTTTGTGTACAAAAGAATTATGCACAGTCTCTATTTCTATTATAGCTGTCGAAGGATAAACATTTATTTATTTAGTCCATGTGCCTTCTCTCTTATTACTACGATTATTATTATTATCACTCACGCCTCCAATAGTGTCACATTAATTACTTTTAATCGACGCAAGTTAAGTTCTATCTTATCAAACCACTCACGGTACTGCATAGTGCTTCAGTTGTCTACTAATCCTATTAATTTTACATCACCCATTTTCCTCAAATCTATACAATTTATGAAATTATTTCTTTTGCCACTTGATATTTAACTATGATTGTGATCAGAAACATTTTAACTACATTTCATGCTACTATTATTATCCTAAGTATTCACACTTTTGTTTTAGTTTCTTCACAGGATAGAGCTTCCAATATTTTTATTTTATTTTTTATTTTTGATTACAGCTTGATTCCACACCGTATTTTTGGTACAAGTATGGAATTTTCAGCGTGGATATCGGTAGCCCAAATTTTGCAGGCCGACCATAGATATCAGGTGTGCGTCGGCGAGGGCTCGAACCTCGGACCATGTGCATACATGTTATATATATATATATATATATATATAACATGTCCCTAAAGTTTTTACGAATGTGTATCCATATACCACGATTCTTCTTAGTTCTAACAGTGTCCTTCGGCGGAACAGCTAATATACAAATGAATACCGACGGGGGACAAGTTCGCTAGTATACCTTCCGTCCCACTAAAATAGTACATAACGCTTTGGCTTTTGAAACGATGAACGGTGGGGTTTGGTCCAGGTAACGGATAGTGAATACAGTGTACAGTAAATTAACCGTGAGATGAAACATACTACTAACTTCAATGTATAAGTAGTTTAGTTAGGAAGAAGATTTTTATGTTCGAGTATCGACTAGACTTTACACTGTATTTGTTTCTTTTGTAGATTTCATCACCAATCGATATTAGTTAGAGTAACATTACAGAAGATTAAGGAGAACTTCACAGCTATTTCATCTTAGTTCAAGACTCTTCAGCAATGTGAATACACAACCGACACACTAGGGATCAAACAATGAGAATCCCAGTGGTGTAGTGTTGTAGCGAGCAGCACTTGTTAACAATTCCGACAATAGACTAATTGGAATTCCATGACCTGTGGATTCTAACTTCTTTCAATTCTTTAGCAATGGCTGCTGATATCATTGATGAGTACATCCTGCCTTCACCATGACGCGGGGAACCCAACTACCATACCAGTGCTACGATAATATTATAATATTGTTGTATAGGAAAAGCAGTTTAACGACACCAACACAGACCTATGAGTATGTAGATTATAACAAAAGCTATGGAAGCTTTAACAGAATTATACAATTTTCAAAACTCAAAACGAAATTCTAGAAGGCCAGTGTTGTGGTTAACTTAAGGTCAATAGGCAGATTGACATCAATCCTATTGGTCACAGTTAATTAACAAAAAACCACATAATCCCAAAAGACTCTACACAGTCAGGGAGGATCTGACAGACATCTCTTCATGGTTCGTAACTCCTCATAAGTGTGAACCCCACCACGGATCGAACCTGGGAACTTCAAGGTTACAAGATCAAACTGGTTGACCATTCACATGGGCCGGAGTTCAGTGTGACCCACAAATCCTAATTTTCGTCAGTTCGAGTGATATATCGCTGCCTTCAAGCCTATGTCTTCGATAACCAACCAATACATCTTAACACAGTGAACTCAACTAGTCTCGACTTCTCACAACACCATCAGAACATCCATTCTCAAAAATTCCATAATCTTAATTCATAAAAAAGTATTCAAATGGATTGTAAGAGTATTAAACAGATTGCCATATTGTAAAATATTGGCACAATAACGTTCACGTTTCTTATAGAAACACTGGTATTCCTCAGTCAGAACCAATAACCAGAGTTAGGTGACATAGCTTAGGATGAAATTAGTAATATATCCAACGTTAGACTGGATTAATATTAGGGGAATAGCTGCTTCGAGTTTAATTAACACTTAACTCGGTGTTTTACTCCCCATTAAAATTTGCTTTTCAGGCTCTTAAAGGATCGTTGGGTGAGTTAGTCTCGTCTAGTATATCTCACAGTTGGTAAAGTCTCTAAGAGGAAAGACACCAACCAGACATTTATGAATACAGTTTGTAAGACTACTCTGTTATAAGATTAATGCTGACTATGTTGTTCAGGATGATAGTGAAACTTCCGCTAATTTACATGAAAATAATAACCAAAGCCTTGTGGTTTAAATACTACATCATAGTCAAAATAAGACGACTAAATCATTTAGAGAATAATTTCACATTTTTAAGAGAAAAAATAAAAAACAAAAACCGTGTTAATCACACTTACAGTTGATCCCGATATAATTTCAATAATGAAGAAATTCCCTCACTGCGACTCAACAAACTTGAGGTAATATTTGGTGAAGCAAATGCCTCTGAATGAATTTGATTCGATCTTGGTATTAAACAGGTCACGGTGAATTTCACTGGTAAATTTGATATAATACCATTATCTGGTGTTAAATATATACGAATCAAATTCAATTTAATTGCAAGCGATGTTCTATTACTCTGTTCAATGTCCAAGATTACAGGACAGCAGGTTAAGGAAAAATTAAAACAAAATAAAAGTAAGCAGTCAACGACAAGAAAAGCATCCAGGAAAAGGTGTCAATCGAAAAAAGATATTGATAATAATAAGTTATGATTGAAAATGATAGATGGAGGCTTTAGAAAAGCAAACATTACTAAAACTCAAAAACATTTGTTCATCGAAGCTCAGGAGACTTTGAAAGAAACTCATAGAGCTCCTAGTATGGAACCCGACTGGGAGGCGAGAAAATGAGCGACCAGTGAGGGGAATCAAGGCTAAGGAAAATATGCAGCTGAGGACTTACATTCCACTCAAAACTCAAGAAACGAATAAGAATGTTACAATGAGAACAAATGAAATACACTCACTTGTTCTGCCTTAAACTATTTGTTTTTGTTACTGACTGATCACAGGGGTTATAATAATAACAATAGCGGTAACCCATAACAAATAATTTTAATGTCATCTAATCGAACAAGGCATTAATTATTGAGAAGTTTAATGTATATACAAAAAGACGATATTTGTTTTGATAAATCAATCAAAAAAATAACAAATTTGACATTTTGTTTAAGTAAACAAGTAAATAAAAATGGCGGTAAATTTAAATACTATTTGTGTCAGAATTCAATTTGTTGATCAAAAAGCAAACCAAACGTTTAGTTTAGTTCAAATAATCTATGCTTGAAATTCGATAGTCATAATAACACCGACAACAATAATAATATTCATGTCATTTGCCTCATAAGTATTCTTTTATTCATTTCACCACCTGTTCTACAGCATATATGATTACAGTTGTAGCTTTTAACGTAATCTGAAAAATAGAAGGAAAGAAACTGCAACATTTGGGATATCTCTTAATGAGAACACCACTTTTCGTTGAATGTATTTCCCACCTTGTTTGTGTATGTGATGACTTAATAGAAAGAAGGCATGAGGAGAGCTCTATGTTAACTAACTACTCGGTCAACACTATGATTATCTAGCGTTCTGAGCGGGACTTGGGGTATCAAGCTTAAGACTTTTGGGTTTCAGTAGGTGGGAAGGAGTTGCAAACCCCACACTCAACCTCCTCCTATCTCTTCCACGATGACTACCGGGGAGAAGTGAGGTTTGAGAGTGCGTCGGCCAAGAATCAAATTCAGATCTCTTGAGTGTTTGGCGGGGGGGGGAGCATTGTACTACTGAACTTTTATGAAATAACTCAATACCTACCTATTCAGGCAATTATTAGGCCAAAATTTTATTCAGAGAAAACATTGCAACATAATATAGCCACACTTCAAATCGTAAAATTCCCGGGTCACAGGTTTGAATCAGATATCAGAATACCATATACAGTACTCTACGGCACAATGACACTCATATAAACGTTTGATAACATTATTATTGTTTCAAGTTAGACTCTTGCCAACGAACAGAAAGGATAAGATCGACCAAGAACCTTTTGCTAGACAAACATGCAGAAAGAAATTGAGCGGTATGGATTGGATATACTCTGAGGATACTGCTGAGTGTTACCACATGCTAGACACACTCTCGAGTTGAACTTACTTAAATGGAGAAAGACGAATTGGTGGGTTCGAAGGTGACATGTAGAAGGAAACGAAAGCTTATGAGTGGTCATGGAACCAGCTGTAAAGAGACTACAGAAGACAGAAAGAAATGGAGATGAACTTCTGAAGACTTATATTCCCCCTGGAACCCGAGAGAATAATAACATTTAGCGACATCTACATTCTTTCGATGCTAACGAGTGTCAGTTTCGGTTTTCAAAATCGGATATCAACAAAAAAGGTACTTCGTGAAAAGTATTGATGGCTAAAGGATTATGAAGACGAGGATATAATTTTTGAATCAAAATCTACTAAACCATCAAGAATTTTTTATGTAAAATGTATACTACTGAAGAAGGAAAGTAAGTAGATAACAACGTTTTGATTTTCTTGGTTAGACTGACGAATAATAAACTCAACACTTATTTCCTTTACATTCACAATTACAACCTCAACAGTTCTATAGATGACTAAGACTATGGCCTATATGTGACAGGTCAAGTGTGAATTGTTTTTTCATAGCACGGATACAACAAATTTGTGTGGCGTTTCCCAACTTACGTTATCTCTAGCATTGATGTGATAGTCCGCTGTTCATTAAAATACATGTGTACGGCGAAGCAGTCGGTTTTTTCTTTGTTTATAGCTATGACAATTGTGGTGGTGTGATACAGACAATGTGTTCTAACAGAATATTATTCTCACATATTCCCACAGTTCAATAATGCATTAGCAACAGAATACTCTATATATGTATTTGAGCATTTTATTTCATTTCGCTTAATGTGAAACCAAATCACATACTCAGTTATTGGTTAAAGAATATAAACTTTATGGATATAAGTAGAGGTTTGACCACCTGCCATGGCTGCCGTGTCTTGCCTTCTGCTGTTACAACATTGTCGATCATTAAAAGTGGGAGACATGGGAAGACTCACTGTCTTTGACTACAGGTGTTTCCATTCTATCTCCCATGTTTAAGGGAACAATATGATGGGGGTATTATTTTACGTTAGGCATTGAGTGTTACGCTTAAGGAGGGAAAATCAATCCATGAAGTCAGATCAAACTAACTAGCGGGATATTAGTGTTGGGGTATGCATAGATTAGGGAAAGACTCAAGATAGAAGCCCAAATTGTCTTTTGGACCAATTGGTCTTCTTAGGGTCACTGACACATCCACACCTCTTGGATGTCTGAAGATGAAGTTTGCAGAGTCTTATATGAGATCCAACGAACTACTGTCAGATCTCGCTGTCTACTTTATCATTCATTTTTAATGAATTCCTGATTCGATATATATCACACAAGATTATACACATATACCCCACATCTGATTTTGCAAGCAGAACTAATCCTTTCATTATTAATATAAAACACAGACAGACAAACCATGAGACACTAATCAAAGTTCCCACCGCTATGCGACAATTCAACTCAATTTGTTAATTTGAGCGATTCCTTTTAGTCGATTTAACATATTGTTGGACTTTTTCGGCATGTAATAAACACATAGTGTCATAACAATAATGACAGTAATAAATAATTTTCCCGCCATTTTCTTTTCTTTTTTGCTTTTAACTGACAGATTTAAACAATCTAGGTCATCGATAATTTTATTTGTTCAATATGTTCAACATGTGTGTGTAAACATTTCTATTAATGAGCAGAAGACAAATGAATGTATTATAGTCGAATAATAATAATAACAAAGTAAATTGAAAATAATTAATGGGGAAAATAATGCATACCATATAGGTATAAAAAAAGAATGGTAATTTCGTAAAGTTTGGATCAAAAAGCTTGCTAAAGTAATCTACTCTACTGAAGAAGTCCAGATTTTTAGAAAATGACTCAGCAAAAATGGATATCATCCTGAAAAGGTTACTGATAGAAAAAATGAATCAAACGCCAGGGCAAACTGGTATATGTCCACCGCACAGACGCCTTTGTTCCTAAAACTACAGTCCTTTGACGATAATATCAGTGAAATAATAACATAACAACACTTAAAGAATGCTGTAAAAAGAGGATTCAGTGCAGCAGAAGGATAGTATTTTACGTTCAGAAAATAAGGACAAATTGGTTAACTTTACCTCCTCTATGTATACCTATCTACCTACCTACCTACCTATCAGTTTGACTGCTCTCCTATAGAGACAATTAAATTGAGAGTACCATTAAGCATGTTCATCATGAGATTTCTGAACCTCATCTTGTGTAGTTAAACAAGGTATAAATAAGGTTCCTTTAAGGTTGCAGATACGCCTCTTGCTGACTGGTGAGTGGCAACTGGCAAGAAATCTAGGTCAGACAAGGCTTCCTGCCGATTGCCTCGAAACATCTAATATCATCAAATCAATGTGCACCGTAATGATGAGCCACCTAGAATGGTGGCAACATTGCAAACCTGACTGACAGAATTCAGTCTGCAACAAACAGAGGACTAGACACATTACACTAGTCACTAACTAATGTCCAATCGAAGTATCCAATACAGTCCTACAGGAGATCAATCGTGAGCCCGAATAGCTTAGTGACAACGTCTCTGACTGCAGCACTGGATGATGCGGATTCGAATCTCAGAAGGGATATGAGTTCCTGCAAAGGTTGTAGACATGCCATGCTGACGAGTGCCAACTAGCACGAAACCTAGGTAAAAGGCTTCCTTCCAATTGCATCCAACCATCTGTCTGTCTGTTTTCGACATAGAACTTTGCACCGATGTGCGACAGTTCAAGTCGCCACACTCCACTCCATGTAGCACACAAAGAAAGAGAAGTAAGTAGAAGTAATGCATAATAGAGACAGTAAACAGAGGTGTGAGACAAAGAAATAGAAGTAACGAAGAACAACGTAGTTTCATTGGAAATCATAAGGCACAAGGAGCGGATGAATCTGCACCACTGAGAACGACTTTGAGCCATATCACCAATTGTTTCCAACCATTGGTGTCTACCATCCCGAGGAACCCAACCTCCTCCCTACGTGGCTTAAACTAACTGTTTTGCATTTCATTGACTGGTGAAGCCATGCTTTGGTTTGACCGCCGCTAGCTCTTTTCCAGCATGACCCTAAGTCAGGTAACATTGCCCGTCAGTCGAGGAAGGCGATGACTAGGCATACGTAACACATGTCCTAACCACCTCATTCGATGTAATTTCACAGCCAACCATCTAATAAATAAGGTTTATTCGTTGCTCTGTTCCAGTTCACCACGTAGATAGAAAATACATAATTGATGTTGAAAAGGCATTACAAGTTATCTGGTGTATTTCAACAATTCTTAATTTTTTCCTAACTGTTTCTTTTTTTGGAAATAACATAAGCTATTCAGAGTGCAGCTGAAGAGGCCTAACTTGTGTGTTCCAGAGAAATTTGTTCAACCGCTTTACTTATCTAGGTCATCAATACTTAATTGTAAAAATCTGACAATTTATCCTTCCATCCAAGTCATTTACATGTGATTATAGCTTTAAATTAATGTATATATAATCTATATACACAACCCCACAGTCAATTGGCCATTTATTGAAAAGAATATTCTTTCCTCAATCTTTTCATATCCTGATCTGCGTTCTCACACACGTTACAGTCATTTATCCAAGATTACTCATAATATTAAGCTTTCCTGTGTGTCTGTTTGGGTATGGTGTGTTGCAGTGTTTCTCACATCTTGAGCTGACAGTAACTTGACATAAACACACAAGGTATATTATATGAGCTTTACACATCTACACACGCATACACACTATCAATCGATCATGAACCCTTTCTTTGTATATGACTGATTCATTTATACAAGAAAAAACATTCGTACACATCAATATTATATCCTTATATGCCTGATGACTCATTCATTTCCAATAGACGGACATAATGGTAGGTATCCTACTTACTGCACTTTAAGAGTTATAGGTATGCAAACTAAAATACCAAACACGGATTTGACCAAATCACATTTACGTCTCAGTCTAATCTCATCTAATCTATCAACTGGTTTTAAAAGAGCCCAGTCAGAATTGTGGTTAACATGTTAGGGAGATATATACTGACTTATATCAAAGGTGTGATTTTATAAAAACCATGATGTAGTAGTACATAGTCCACTTGAAGAACAATCATCTAATCTAGGTAGGACAGGTTCTTGTTAAAGAGCATAGATAAACAACAAAATAAGGCATATTATGTCTACTTTGTTAAGAATTGATGAATAATTTGAAAAATAAGATCAGTCACCCCCACGCAGGAGCGGACTGAACTATATACCACCACCATAGGGTTGTCGTCTTCTCTTTCCTTTAACTGTATACTACTTTGCATAGTGTTACACAGGATTTCAATTAAAAGTGTATTTCTCAAAGAGAACTCTGTCTAGTGAAAATCACTGCCAACATAAGCGGAATGAAACAGCTTCAGGCTAAACATGAGGGGAGTTTTGTAGAGAAGAGAAATTAGTATTGATGATGAGGCAGCGAACATCAAATTACGTGCGTTAAATATTTTCACCTCTCATTAATGGTACAGCAATTGATCATTTAATATCATAAAGAGGAGTCTACAAAGTTGACTGGTTAGGGCAGATACTTGCTGATATTATTGCCCTGCAGTGGAGCTAATATATCGATAATTAGTAGAAGATAGAAGCGATGGAACATTGGATTCCTGGTTTTGAAGGTCCTGGGTTCGATTCCTGGGATTATGGTCATGGTTGCTTACTACTGAGGGGCTTTATACTAAGACGAAATGGCTGTCCAGTACTAGATTTTAATGGTTCAAACTCCAAAGCAATCAGTTCTCTGAGAACCACCATTTGGGGAAACCGGGAAATCTAGATTGGGTTGGTTGATTTTTTACTCCCGAGCATAAATCGTTTAACAGCACACACACACACACACGGTATTGATTACATTCATATTGTAAAGTCTATTATAAGAACAGAGGTGATAGTTTTGGGCCATCGGTAGGAAGGGGGGCTTACATTTCGTTCTCACTGGCACTTGTTAAGATGGTGTATTCTAATAAACCACTACAGCAACCAATCACCTGTCATGAAAGCGTATATTTCTATTTATGGGACTGAAATAATGCTATCTCATTGGTCACACATTTAACTTATAAAGCAAATGTTAACACAGTTATACTTTATAATACAATAGACTAATATAAACGGTTTGAAGATCAGTGACATCAACACAAGTAGTGCTTGTTAGACAGATCGAAGTGTGATCTAAACACTGGAGGGCTGTTTCGGCAGTCTGGTGTGGATCTCTTATTAGTTCAAATCATCTGATTTGACAAATGTGAAGGTGTGACTCATTGAACTAAGCATTCGTAGTACCCAAACCGGATTTAAATCACACCTCATCTAGTCTACTTCAGCCTGAGTGAGGGTGTAGTATCATCGGTTGGCGATGTTCAACAATAGCGTCTCAGGGGTGTGAACGCCCCAATGACCTTGAACGCATGCTAGTCGTTGGCTAACACCACCGACCATTGTCATAGCTGTAATATCAATGCTATTCACCAACTAGGCAGCGAATTTCACCCAGATCACGTTTTTACGTACTGTTTCGGCAATGTGCTAATAGCACGTTAGGGTTGGGATCAGGGTTAGGGTTACGATTAAGGATAGATTTATAGTTGATGTAATTGATTTTAATTTGTTTTATTATCCACATTCTCCTGGAAAGTAGTCGTCGATCCTCTTACTGAAAAACCATAGTAATTCAACCGAGGGCTTTTCGGGAAGAGTGCACAACAGGATAAGAGATAGATGAACAATTCACAAATACATCTCATCTTCAGTCACACCTTGGTGAATACATGTAGAGAAACTAGTCTAACTTAGGAACTGATACTCCTCATTATAACTAGGACGTATTTTTAAGTCATGTCAGAGAAGGATAACCCCTGTTCAATGAGTTTTCATGCATTTTCTTGTAAATAAACGTCATTTTTTTTCAATGCAAAAGTCACTTATTTTTATGGCTGATCGGCTGAAGGTTACCCGTGTGCTTGCATCCCTTGGGACGCTATTGTTTAACTTTGCCCATCAGCTCTTGTGGAATACAACATGTGACTCGTAGTCTGATGTACATAAGAAATATGCTCCTAGTAAGCACCAGCAACTAAATATTATACAGAAGAAAATACAGATGGATGGATTGAACATAATGCATACTGATGAGATTTTCAAGTGACATCACACATCATCTAGGACCTTATCAGTGGAACTCAAATGAAAAACAATGGGTTGGGTGTCTAAGGGTGATATGAAGAAGACAAAGTGGAAAGAAAATGAGAACGTGTATACAGTCAGTCGTGGAGGCAGCTTAACAAAAAAAAGGCGCCAGAGAACCGAGTGTATCATGGAGATGTACCTGTGTTCCAATTGGAAGAGACAATTATCAATCATGCATCTATCTATATTGATAGATATATAAGTAAATATTATTGAGAAAAGGATAATTTAACTACGAAACTAACTAACCAGAGTTATGCTCCCACCACAACCAACAAGTGGTACAAATGCTGTCACATGCGTAGTATTCTCTTCAACATGATATTGACAATCTGCTGGGACTGGTTTCTCATCTAACAGAACCATACTGGAATTTAAATCATGATTTAAACTTCTGTCATACATAACTGTAGCAGTTGTCTGATTACAGGTAAACTGTGGACGATAAATATCTGTGAGAAAAAAGAGCAACAACAAAATTTTCAACAAAAGAATAAACAAAGGGAAAATATATATACATATATATGATCCCCATAAAACACCTGGTACTGCCGAAGGTGGGTAGACTTCCACTTTGTTCCCGAAATACACTTACGAGGCCATGAATTTTTAGCCTTTACCGGGTGTAAGTCCTATTCGTTGTCTTCACGTGGCCCACGGGTTCTTCACAAAAGTGAAACAGAGAATCTGAACGTCTTGTGCTTATAACCGGATATGCGGAGAACGTGCAGAGGTCTATCTAGAGAAGCTGCAAAACCCTGATTACAAAACTATGCTGTAAATAGGCTCCAAAATCTGAAAGGACCAGAAGGTGAATATGCAAGTAGCTCTTGATGCTGCTCCAATGCCTTGCGGGTGGAACTTCAAGTTGAAGACTCGGAAGATGGCACCTTAAGTCTCGAAATCCAAGTAGTATCCCAGCCTTCGTACAAACTATGCGATTTTGTGTGGCGTATCTACATTATATGTATTCCACCGCATCAATACATGCAGATAGTCTTAAGCCGAGATAATACCAATAGTACAACAGAATTTCTGAAAGCCTCGCACCCTGAGATTAATCTCCAATCAACAGAAATGTTAAGATGAATCGAATTAACCAATCAATAAAGCCATAATGACAACCAATCACAGACAAGGTCATCAGTAAGTAAAATGTTGTCACTTGTGGAGAATACCTAAAACAAACTTCCCACTAAGGTTAGCGCACTGACGATTTTGTCTAGAAAGACATTGAGAAATTCGTAAATAAAACCATCCAGCTCAGGGAACACAACCGCATTGAAAAAATCCATTTGGGTAAGAAATCTCTACTATTATTTCAAAATATATGTGTATCACACTAGTGATGGGTATTACAACAATGCCGACTGAGATACTTTTATCCCTGTTGAGCATTTGTCAGAAATCAGTCAATCGCAGGCTGATTCAACAACTTTACAAATACGTGTTGTATGCACAGAAGCCTCAACATTCAACCACTTATATTTCTATCCTTGAATTTGAAGTCCAACAAACTTTAAAATATGTGGTGCTAGACTCGAACGATTGCGTTGATTGATAAACGAAAAAAACTTTCGATGAATAAAAAGAAAGTCGTGCTAGGTATTTAAATATTTCATTTCAAAAGTCGTCTAGTACTAAGCCCTAATCAACAATTCCCTAAACAAACTTTAACCCAACCCTATACTAGCCGTAACCCAAACTCACTTTAACCATAAGGCGAAATCTCTTGGATGAATACACACATACTTTTAAAATTGATCAATGTTCAATCGTGTAATTGAACAATGAACAAACAAAGAGATGCGTGCACACACACTGACCTTGATACTCGACATTCGCTCGTGGACCACATTGTAATCCAATATCCATACCATGTGTACAACCAGGTGTATAACCCCAGCCACCGCCTAATTTACAATCATTTAAATTTTGTGCATCTGCTGGACATTGAAGACGTGATAAATGAATTGGCGTAGAGTCAGGCGCACTACCATATTGATATAATACTGGATAAGCATACTGAAGATTATCACTGGATGATTTAAAAAAGAGATATATACATATAATGAAACAAATAAGATTCAATGGTCAACAAGATAAGATAATAGCTTTATTCCAAATCAGTACTTGTGATACAGAATGGAATTCTCAGCATTTTTACAACAATGTTGCATCCAGTTAGTACGTTAACAATAAATAAAGTTCTACATAGATTAAAGTTATCTCAGTCAGTTTTGACAACAACATATTAGCATGTCGGTAGCAAAGCCAAAATTTAAACAGTGTTTGAAGGTGTTAGAAAAGTAGATACTAATAGCGTATTTACTGGTTACACAAAAATGATGATACATGAGAAATATCATACAATATATGGTGTAATGTTATTCCTAACTGTTTTCAAATAATCCACATTGAATAGAAAACACATCAAAGCATTGGTATAATCAAGCGTATTTTCGATGAAGAAATATTATGAGCTGAAAATCTCAACAGTGACATTGAATTTAAAACAATGACCTTTGGATTAATAATGAACCAATCGAACGATCTGCAAACTCTAGGCTGGGGAGAACAAAAACCAACCCTCACGCCTTTCACTGCACCCCTGCAAAGCTGATGTCACACGTATATTGTGTAATCACTGTATTTATTCTTCACAGAATCATATACATTCATCAGTGGTTCAATATGCATAACAAAAGAGACAAATATTTCGATTGATACAGCTTTACAACAGAATGTTGAGCTGTTAACTGGTTACATTCCAATGTCTCAGAAAGAAAGCAGTACACCGTGTATAAAGGGAAGTCTTCTACTTCATTGCCTGCTGAAGCTGGTGTCGCTCAAGACACTGTCCTTTCTCCTTTTCTTTTTTCTTTCTTCTTGCATGACTTGCCTTACTCTGATGAAATAAACTTTTTGAAGTACGCTGATGATTTAACAGTTTCAATGGCTGTAAACTCCTAGCTAGATTGTACCAAAATGAATAGCTTTCTGTCGGGAGTCAGTAAATGGTCTGAGTCTAACGGTCTTAAACTGAATCCTTCTAAATGTCAAACTGTTAATTTCAGCTTAAGATGTAAAAGACAGTTAAAAGTTGTCGATTCTCATGATAGTTGTAACATTGGCGACAATGATATAGGAATTAAATCAGAAATTAAGTATCTTGGACTTATTCTCTCTTCTGATCTCTCCTGGTCTTTCCATGTCTTAGAGATCTCCAGTAAAATATTCCGCCTGCCATTTTACATTGAAAAAGTTAAGGCACTCTGGTATAACTGAACACCTCCTCTTACAGTTCATAAACTCTTGCATCCTACCTATTCTTCTTTATTGTTCACCCTTATTCTATCCTGGTTTGCCTAAAAAGGACTATGTCACAATTCGTAGAATGCTAAAGAAGGTCAGTAGGGTGAGTGGTGCCCCAGTGGACCACATAGTTAGTGTTGTTATCGATAGGCACTTGACTTCGTGCAAAACATTTGCCAGATGGATTTTATGTGACTTGGAGCATCCACTTTACCTTCAGCTTTCACCTTGCATCTCCTCAGGTAGAACAAGAAGTAACTTCAGAAAACTGTATGCTCTCACGTCTAAGAATAAAAAAATTCTATGATACCATACTTGGCACGTATTTTATGTGATGAAGATAGTGTCAGGCAAGAATTAACTAACCTTTTTTCATCTAGCAAAAAAACAATTTCCTCCATCCATCCTTATATACCTTCAAGTTTTACTATATTGTTATTATGTCCTTTAATTCCTAGAGGAACATAGGGCTTCAGCTGCGCGTCTCCATCGCCTTCTGTTTCCTGCCAACTTTTTCACCCCGCTCCAAGTCTCCCACATGCTTTCATTTCCTCTTCACATGACCTCCTCCAAGTCACACTTGCACTGACGACCAACTGACTCGCCACTTCCCTTTCGGGTTCCACTCCAGCGATGGCTTGTCTAGCGATGTCACTTGATGGTTTCCTCAGCGTATGGCCAATCCACCAACTGCATTTCTTCCTGCATATTTGTTGCACAATAGGTACCTGGTTGGTTTGCTCATTGCCAGAGATCCCTGTTGCTGATCTTTTCTGGCCGGCCATCTGATCTTGTATATTGAGCGAAGACAACTGTTAATGAAGGTCTGAAGTTTGTTTGAGATGCTCTTTATGACGCGCCAAGTCTCTGATCCGTATAGTAGCACTGACTTCACATTGGAGTTGAAAATCCGGATCTTATTTTTGATGTTGAGTGCTGTTGACCTCCACACAGACTTGAGAGTAATGAAAGCTTGTCTTGCTTTTCCGATTCTTGCTTTGATATCCTCGTCAGTTCCACCTGTAGTTGAAACGATGCTTCCCAGGTAGGTGGGTAGGTAAAGGAGGTTGTTTCTTTCAGATTCCTCCCATTTACGCTGGCTGATTGTCGTCTGTTGTTGTTGTTGCTGTTGGTGTTGGTCAGGAATCTTCATCACCTACGTCTGTTTATCTATGTTCACTTGAAGTCCTATCTTTGATGCTTCTTCTATCGCCAACTTGTTGCTTTTCACTTGCATATATCTTCCAGTTTGTGGGAAATCAGACATATATCATTGGCGAAGTCCAGATCCTCCAAGTTTTTTATGTGAGTCCATTTTATGCCTGTTTCCTCATTGCTTGTTGTCTGTCGAATTATCCAATCTACTGCAATCAGGAAGATCATTGGCGATAGTAGACAGCCTTGTCTTACTCCCTGTCCTCACTTCGAACCTTCAAGTTTTACTTTTATTATTTCTATTATATTTATAGTCCTGTTGCTTCTTTGTTTTACTTTCAAATATATCAGTACAACATAATCAATTGACAAGGAATGCAAATTAACACTTGAACAAATGATAACTGATACCTGTTGCACAATAGATGGTTTTTGTGTTCGAGTTTCAGAAGGAACACAGTCACCCACTGAGAATGCAGATATATTTAGCAGACCAGTCTCAAAGTACTACGAAACAAAAGGCCTGAGTTCCAGCATGCTACTCAACATCAACTAATTAGCATCATGAATAGATATACTCTCGTAACAGTTGTCTATTCTTAATCTTTCACTTTACATGGATTCTAAGATCTATAGGCAGAAACTAACAAGTTGACAGAACAAGAAGTGAAGATAGGACTTCAAGTGAACATAGAGAAGGTAGAGGTGATGAAGATTCCCGACTATCAATAACAACAAGTATGAATGGCCATCATAAAGAGACATCTGAAGGAAGTCAGCGCTTTTACCAATCTAGTTAGCATCGTTTAAACTATAAGTGGACGGCAGAGATAAGAGTTTCAAAGGTAGTCAAGAATCAGGAAAGACAAGTGTTGATTACTTTAAAATCGGTGCGGAAATATACTACATACACTCCCGTATCTTCTTAAACACTAATGTCAAGTCAGTGAGTACTTCCATATAGTTTAAAGATTTTTGGATAGTGCTTCATTATAAAAAGCATCTCCAATGTCCTGGAGACTGTCATCTCAATAACCGTTTCCTTCACCGGCTGGAAGGGATAAGTGTAAGGGAACTCTGGTGGTTAGTGAACCAACGAAGAACCTACTTCTCAACAGATAAACGGAAGAAAATGGAGATGGTCTGGAGAGTGCGTTTAGGGACATCGCGCGCCAGGTTTTTTAGTATAACCCTCCTAAGAAAACGACGAATTAGGCGTGCCGCTGAGGATGACATGGGGAAGATAGTGTGTGAGGAGGAGATTAAAGCTTATAGGCAATCGTTGATCCAGATAAACACGACTTCGGAAATGGACATTCACCTCATATTGAAGCTTTATTTTCCCTATTCGGAAGTCAAGGAAATAATACCGACAATATTATATCATAATAATAAATAGTAAATATATAAGTAAACAAAATATCACAGAAAAATATTTTGTTTATAATCAACTGTTGTCTGTAGAAGAGAAAAAATTAATAAACAAAACAGAATTCAGAGAGTGGTTACTACACAGGTGAATGTTTGTGTGTGCGCGCGCGTGACGAAGGCATATACTGTTGAAATCAGAGGAGAGACGAAGAAGTCACCAATGGTTACACCCATACAAACATACATGCATGCATACACGTTATGCTATACAGTACAATAATTATATAGAAATGAAAAGAGACCTGAGTAGTGAGACAAAAATGAAGAGCAGCCTACCTGATATCCACACACACACACACATGTGTATTGAATTACTCTGAATTAAACTGTGACTCATTAATCGAATAAGATAAACAATAAGCAAGAAGGAGGCGGATAATTTCAATTAGGGCGAAATGCCTTCTTTTTTATCTGGACAATGGAATAGTATATATATATATATATATATATATATATATATATAATTAGTGTATGTTGATTGAGATGACTAGAAAGATTCGTTTAATGCATGCTGGCTGAGCCACCACCGCCTATCTAGACGACTTATTATTTGCTGAAATAATCATTCGTTCCACACACAAAAAATTAGAGTTAGTGAGGGGGATGAATCCAGTTTAGTCTCATTGCATTTGTTCTTCTTTCATGGGAAGCGTAGCAACTTAAACTATTATGATTATTAATTTCTGTTCTCTGTCTTTTTAGCTGACTCAGTGGTCGCCCCCACATGCTTTTGTTTCACAACTGAGGTATCACTCGATAGCCTGGCACATGACATCACTCGACTGTCTCCTTAGAGTACGTCCAGTCCATTTCCACTTTCTTCTATATCATTATTGAGCGCAGAGGTTCTTGTTGCCTATTCTTCCCTGGTGGCCATCTGATATTCATTATGAATAGAAGAGGAAAGTTGTAAATGAAAGATTTCAGCCATCTGTAGGAAATACATTTGGTGACACACCTACCAAGTCTGTAAACTATACACAAACACTGACTGACTTCACATTGATGTGGATAATCCGGATCTTATTTTTTTTCCTTCACGTTCCCCAGTGGAACATAGGGCTTCAAGCTAGTGGCTTGAAGTTTCTGTAGCAGTGTTTATTTTCTACAGGATGTCCAACCTTTCCTCTTTACCAGCATTATTTCTGGCTTAGCGAGGTAAAGGAATGCGTCGGCCGGGGATCGAACCCCGGCGAGCGTCCTAACCGCTATACCACTGACGCAAAAGTGCTTAGCTCGAGGCCTCGCCGAGACTTATTGCTTACTGGTTTCAGATTAGTGAAGGTCCATCTCGCTTTTGACATTCTCATCTGTGGAGTCCGAGTTTAGTTGAATTGATACTACTTAGGTAAGTGAAAAAAGGTGAGTTCGTTTGGGTCTCTCCAGCTGATGGAGATTAGTGTTAGCAGTTGTCAGTTGGCTAATTTCATCACCCTTACATTTCCTATACTCAGATGAAATCCTGTCTTCGCTGATTCATTTTTGTCAGCTTCTTGGTTTTCACCTGTAATTCTTTCAGTTTGTGTGAGTTCAGGCATAAATCATCTGTGAAGTCTAGATTTTCTAGTATCTTTTTGTTGGTCGAACATATGCAGCAATTTGAAAGATTTTCCTTTTAATGTGAGAAGTCCTGCGTTTGTAATTTAGTCCAACAGTCGATTTACTTATTGAAGTGACTGAATTCTCAATATAAGAGCTCTGCTCAAAAGCCTTGTTAGACTTCTTTAAATGTTTACACACAAAAGTAGAGAAAGAAATCCAAAGAAACAGTCTATATCAAATGGAAATGTCTGACTGAGCTTAAAAACTGAGAACTCTACAGAGAAGTGTAGCATTTCAAGTTGCCACACTCCATGTAGCTCACAAAACAGAAAACAAAGATTCAAAAGTAATGATATAATAGACAGAAATGTGCGTGAGAAAGCATTATAACGGTTTAGTGGATACAGGGGATTACAGACACTGAATACATCTACTTCAATGAGAACATTTTTGAACCATATCACCAACTATTTCAGGCTATTGGTTCTAAGCATCTCGAGGACTCCACAACCAGACAGTATTCACTTCCCCTACAAGGTTCAAACCACCTGTCAAACATTTTATGGACTGGTGACAGGGTTTTGTTTGACCATGACTAACTCTTCCATACTTCGGCTGACACTGCCCTCGTCAAGGAAGGTGATTGCTGCTCAACATGGAAATGTCCGATATGAAATATAACTACACGAAGATGAATGATGAGGATTTAATAAAGTACGCCTAATAACACTATGACCCTTTAGAGAAAATTGTTCTGTATAAGTAATTAGATACTTTAATTCAGATGACGAGTCCCCTAATGGACGAAATGCGCTTCCTGGCTTCCACTGATAGTCACTATCCATCAATTAATTAGAGATTTTATTAAATGATTTCATGTTTTCATATGACACTTCTCTTACCTTTTAGGTAATCTTTCCTTATACGTTATCTAGGGTTACTTCTCTAGCGAAGTAGTGACTTGGCATAACACAAACAGTTGAAGAGAGAAAGGGTTTACTTTTCCGATACATTTGATGGAGAAGTAATTAAAACCATCTATCAAACTCATACAGATGAATTCATGCCTCTTTTTTTGTTCATATTTTCCTATTTGTTCCTAAATAACCAGGTCAACTGAAAGAAAAGCGCCTATGATTAAGAAAATCCTTTCGGTTTCTTGTATACCATTCCATTTTTCAATAATCCTGTATCATAATGTTATCAGAAGAAGACGTATTGATGAACTAAGAAGAGTTTGATGACACTTATGCCTCGCGATTTTGAAACTCTTCATCACTCATAGCGTAGCGTGTGTTACTGGTAACACTTATCAGTAGTCTTTACGCATTTATGCAGTCTTCTGAACACTTTGAGCAGCAATCTTCGAATGTTTGGCATGCAGTTCACTCCTGCTGTCATGTGTTGGATGATGTTACAGGACTGGAGTACATCGGCTAACTCCTAGCTTAAAAATAGGATGTGAAGTGCTTGGTGGAGCATGTTGACCACTTCACTTATTCGGCAAGTTGGATCAGCCAACGCCAGTGGGTTAATCGCTGATGAAATCTCATCACAGATACAGAAGGCTATCTTTGACTTTGTAGACGTGATATCCCACTGTCGATCAAAGGGTGTGTGTACTGTTCAATGGTTCTCTTTGTCCTCCTTTATGGCTGTCAGTATGACATGCCCATTGAAAGTGTAAGATACGCGAAAAGGCTGGCTGACTGTTTTTGATCATAGGTGTCTGCGTTCTATCTCCCGTGTTATGCGGTATAACAGAATGAACAATACTGTGGTTAGGCGTCTTTTGCTAGGTAAGGAGGGGAAATCAATCGACGAGGTGTTTGTGAAGTTACACCGATTGAGGTGGCCAGGGTACGTGTTACGCATGCCTACCTAATCATCCTCTTTCTTCAATGACAGGGAATGTTAGCTGACTGACATAGGAAGGATCAGGTTGGAAAGAAGCTATTGGTGGTCAAACGAAAACATAGTATCAGTCAATGAAATCCACAACAGCTAGTCTGAGCCAGCTACCTAGGGAGATGTAGTCTTCGTGCTTGGGGTTCTCGGGATGATAAAAACCAATTAAGACTGGAGACAATTGGTGACGTAGCTCGAAATCATTCTCAATGGTGCAGATGCACTCACTCTTAGTGATTTATCATACCCAATAAAACTTTATTGTTCTTCCACATTAGTATTATTATTTGACTCATATTTGTGTTTATTATTTCTATTTACTCTCTTCTCTTGCCTTTTGTGCTACATGGAGAGTGGCGACTCGAACTGCTGTACATCTGCACCAATTTCTATGTTGAAACCAGTCGGGCAGTCAGTTCATTAGTAGTATATAAAGAGACATTCATCGGCATAAAAATATCAAATAGCAGGAAGATTGATTTGACATCAAAGAGGTCAAATGATTCAGCGTTGCGGCAAAACATCAGGGACACGAAAAGAAGACAAAAAACACAATATAAAGCACAACACAAAAGATCTGTGCAGATGACGGACTACAGATAAGGTATACATCATTTCGCTGTATAGAGATGCCAAATTCCAAAAATATAAACATTCCTTTGCCAAAACCAATTGTCTGCTACGATTACAACAGTATTCACAAATTTGTAATGTTTTAAAAAGGGAGAGAGAGAGTAATTACGTCCACTTACGAACTTGTACACAACATTCGGCATAGAGCACGTGCTGCATTAACATCGAAGCCATCAGCGCATATAGTACCCCATATATTAGTTTCTGGATGTTTCACTTCAACACGACCAGCATTACTTGTCCCATCGACTAAACGTATTGATGAATAGGCAGGAAAACTACCTGAAATACATACACACGTAAATATACATATAAATTGATTATTATCATTATTATTATTTTAAGACCTACATTTTATTTTTCAGCTTTAAAACAATATTTAACCTGAGTTTTGGGATCATCAATATCCCCAGTAATAGCAAATATATTTATATACAGTTGTCGACATAAACCACCTAGAATATTTTACTCCTACTCTCAAAGCTTATGATGGAGATATGTGGATGGCACATTGAAATCTGAAAAGATCTTTAAGTTCACCACGCATTTATCAACACAACAATAGATGGAATTCAACTCACTTTTAAGTTACAGTATGCAAAGAATGAGTTAACCATACTAGACTGTAAAATAAAACGAAAACAAGTATGCGAGGGTTAGATTACTAGCATCTATAAAAAACAGACAAATTCTAACTAAGTACTTAAACTTCAGTTCAACCCACAAATAATCTGTGTGAATGTAGGTTTAGTTAAATGTCTATAAAATCCGGTCAAGAGCCTAACTAGTAAACCAGAAGATTTAAATAATGAAATCAAACAAATAAACGAAGTAACATTAGTGAATAACAACCCATGAGATTTCATTCAAGAATGTATGAAGACCCAGAAGAAAAATAAAAGTAGTGATGAAAATAATCAGGCATTCAAAGTTTCGATTCTATTGCCATATGAAAAAGCATCAGAGATCCTACGTAGGATTCTTAATCAGGCTAGAAATAGGGTGGCATTTATATCAACCAACTCTCTCTGTGATAAACTTTGTCCGGCTTAACGACCCCATAGATCCAATTAAGAAAAACAATACAGCAGGTTGAAGGTGAAGCAACAACTCGTCGAAGAAGACATTGCGAAGTGTTCGCACTATGTCATGAATTGGCAGATGTTAGAATTCACGGGCTGGCCATTGGATCGGGTTCCAGTGGCTTAAGGGTCTACGAGATAGCTCGCCTTGTAACCAGAAGGTTCTGAGTTCGAACCCTGTCCGTGGGTGCGTACTGATGAAGAGTACCAAACTAGGGCGAAACAGTTGTCCATTAATTCCAAGTTTTCCAATGGTTCTCAAAATGATGTCGGCTCATGATGATACCCTCCAAACAATCAAAAACAATATAATTTATCGAATACCACTCAATGACTGTGAGGCAAAATACACATAAGTCAAACTAGTAAGTAGATCTAAGGTAATCAGATTATCAGAAGGTGGGAATGTTAGCTAGAGCGCTACAATGATTGACCCTGTTAGGATAAATAAAGTAGGGAGAAATAGTCAGTCATTAGAGTGCATTCATTCACATGTTATCACACAATACGGTAAAAGTATTAAAAACTAATATCAGTTTCTTAAAATAATAATACGATTTGTCCCGTATCTCAAGAGCAAACTGAACATATCAGATCATACCTTTCGTACACGAATACATACTAAGTATTTTATCCTAGTTTGCGGCTCCCCAAGCGGTGGACACCCATGATCCCATCAGAGATTTAACCCAAGGTCTTTCAGATTTCCATTGCCTACTGTTTCTGAATGACTTTCTACAACTGATGATGGCTCGTGACAAAATCTACATTTATGCCTAATTTCAGTAGGAAAAATGAGCAAGTGTAATGTTTGTGCAATTATACGATACATATATATTGGAGGGTGGCTAGCAGTGGAACCCAGGACAACGCGCATTTCGTCCTATTTGGGACTCGTCACTGGATGCACCTGCATTCGCCAGTGAGCGATGATATTCCCACCGAGGCTCGAACCCAGCACCCATAGTTTCAAACTCCAAAGCGTTATCCACCAGACCACTTGGGCCACGAGAGCCACCGCTTGTGCAACGGGTTATATTAATTATTCAATTGAATTTTAGATTTACCCGTCGATTGAGTGGACCGAAGTGCTCGGTCTCACGTTGACATGTCTGTTGGCTTCTTGTGCAGATGCTTCGACGATGTCTGGAAATGCAATGAGAAGTTAATTGGTGGAATGAACAATGCAGGCACATCCAATGACGAGTCCCAAATAGGACGAAATGCGTATCCTGGATTCCACTGCTAGTCACCATCCTCCAATTAACTTATATATATATATATATCCTGGCTATGTTACTCTATATACGTCATAAAACCTGTTTAACACAAATTGTTGTATTCACTAAAGCACGACTACTTAAGGGTGAGAAACGCGTATCACTGCTGTCGTTTGAATGGTTTTTTTAAGAAGTTAATATGCTTGACCATCTAGACTATATGCGTTCTCTCTCTCTCTGTGCAAATCTCATACACAATGAAAGGAATAACTATGATTCACACTTTCCATGATGGTGGGAACATATTTTATGTATAGAACACGCTTCACAAGTGGCTCATATAATTCCAATATGCAACGTCATCATCAAAATGGCTAGTTTGTAGTAAAAACTTCGAAATAATCACATAGATCCTTGCCTTTGTCATCACTTAAACCACTACTACTATTACTACTTGACCTTTTTTCCATTTGTCTAAATTTTGATGTGATTTAGACAGGGTGAGATAGGAATAAAGTTGGAATCACTGTTAAGACTTTCTTTGAGTGCGTGTGAGCGTAGATGAGATGCGTATGTGTGTACATGTACTTTTAAACGGTATTTATACTCATTAAAACATAAAATTATACTTAAGATATATGTCTGACTGAACTTTCCCTCCTTTAAGCTGAAAATTCCTAAGCATAGTTATACACAGAGCTAGGAATTTTATTTAAACACAATTTTAGTATTACATTGTAAACTTTGTCAAGATTCAACATCATTTACAGAACATTGGGGATCAGGATGAACTGGACGCAGATGTTTCGTCCTGCCTTGTGACTCATCAGTAATGAGCACTGAAGACGTCACCACCAGATATCGAACCCGGAACTTTCATGTTGAGAGACAAAGCTCATTAACACCATTATTAAATCCCTTAGGCAGGAATCCAGTGACCCGTAAATTCAAATTTCCGTCAATTTGCATATTATAGCGCTACCACGCATGACCGATACCTTCGATCAATAATTACATCATCTTGACATGGTGAAATCCCATTCTGGTCACAACTTCTCAGTACAGTTCTTCAGAACATCTATCCATTAGCCAACACTGAGCTGAAGACAAAATCTACACACAAATTAATCCGAACCCATACAAATGCGGATAATCTAAGTCTTAGCTTTTGTGGTGATTTCAGTGCAGTGGAATAGTAGCACGAGCGTTTCGTCCTATTTGGGACTCGTCAGATGGATGCAGCGTTCGAATCTCAATGAGTAAACTATCATCTCATTCACTGGGGAATAAAGCAGAGCATCCAGCTGAAGAGTACTAAATAGGAATAGGAATAAACTGTGTGTATTATTCCATATCAATATAATTCGCTTCAAGTTAGTAATCACAGTAATAATATTGAAACATCCGTTCATCAAAAAGCCCATAGTACTTCAATGTTGTAATTGATTAATTCCATCCCAAGGGAAATTACAAATACAAATAACTAATTTTAGTATTTTTGTTAATAAACCTTGACAGCATCATTTTTTTAATAGTTTTAATAGGATGAATTCAAGGACAACTTTTAGTTACTAGTGTATTCATATCCTTTATCGTTTAACAAAGAAAAGGCTGGTTTTAATACTAAGCTAAACAGTTAATGAATCATTTACGAGAAAATGATTTGAAGGCAAGAATATTCCGCCACAACATGCACAGCTAACACACAACGAAGAATTGGTTCATTTCATTTGGCTGTTTCAGCCAATAGGTCCCACCTTAACCTACTTCAGCCTTTACCCATAATATGTGTGGCCTTCGACCTAGGACATAGACGATGTGACTCTGATGAATGAATTTAAACAAATACGCGATAGGCGATATCTAAGCAAAAGAAACAAAGACAGAAACTAGGCTTCTATCAGTAGGAAGTAATGGCGTTGATAAAAAGTTATGTAATACCACCAAGTTTGAACACTGATTGGTGTCAGGGAGCACTGGGTAGTTATTTCGCCCTAGTTTGAGACTCTTCATTCGTAACACACGCACAACCCCTCTTAAGGAATCCAATCCAATGCCTTCCGGTTAAAATGCCAAACTCGTTGACCATCCTCAGTTACTAGGGTCGGAATACAACGACCTGCAAGTTTGGATTGTTGTTGAAAAATGAATTCTTCTCCCCCCTCCTAACTTAGCTAAACAAACGAAAAAGCGTTTAACTGAGTGGAAAAATAATAACAAGATATTGGCAATGCCATGTAACACAAATAGGATAAAATTTTCAAGAAATGGCAGTTAGAAGAGATGGATATACTAGAGTTAAGATCTAAGGCCTCTCAAAATATTATGCAGCAGAGATTTAAAGAAAATGTTTTGCCGTAAATTTACACACTACAATATGTCAAGATGGTCAAGTTATTACTTAAATTACTATAAAATTATTCAAAAAGACTTTGAAAATCACAAGGAATAACCTAATCAGCAGAAGTATACCTTCTGCATAAATCCATTCGATCTCCAATCGCATTAGGAATGTATACCGTTGAAAAGTCCCAAAGCAGGCTGAAACAGTTCTCCAGTAGTCCCTGCTAGTTTTCAATACTTCTCTAACTGATGTCAGCCCGTGATCTAGCTTGAAACTATTAACATTATTATTATTGGCGCCTAGTATTTAAATTTTCGTACTGGAGACAGGTTTTTTTGAGAAATCATATACCTATACGACTGATTATGCAGCATGATAATAAAATTGTTGGGAAAAGAACTAACCTTAGCTGAATATTATTAGAGTCCTAGTAAATTTACTTTTTCAATATTATACATAAAAAACCATACATGCAACATTTTAAAACAGACGCCTAAATAAAAAGACAATAATGTGTAGTGTCGTCAATTTGTTTTTCTATATTAAAACACATTGTTAACAGTTACCCTTAATTTGAACTACTGCTGTTCTTGAGATGAGTATAACGCCTGAAGCAGCATATTATAGTGGAAGGACGAATAGAAAAATAGACAAACGGACATAAGAGAGACAGAGAGAGGGAGAGATAGAAACGTTTAAAACGACTGTTACCATAATAACTTTGTTTAAAAACAGGGAGAGAATATTTTCAAACATATTGGTTATCAGATGTCAGATAATTCTGTGCATAAGAATAGGTTTTGCATTCAATATACTAACAGTACTTGGTACCTCAGAATTTTCATTTGCATTCTCCATTTATTTCCATTTTATTTACTAATTTTTGCTATCATGTTTCAGAAACTCATTTTTCGTTTTTATAAATATTAAGTTTCATGATAAATAGAACGTCAAATTATTTCAGGAAGTTCGTAACACCTACAGTCTGGAAACTTATAGTCAATAACAATTATTTGAATATAAAATAAAGTGTACATTCATTCAATAATGAAGCCAGTGCTGAATATGCTATCAAGCTTGATAGTGAAACGTCGACAATCAAATAAATGAATACTTTGAGAGTTCGAAGTGCAGTAAACAATTTACATCTTCACCTTGAGCTAGAAGTGTCTTATAAATTTAGTCAGAGTATATATCAACCTATTTAAAACACAAACAACAGTCGTTTTTTTTAATTTTACAAATGGATGCAGGGGATTATGACTAAAGGAGTAAAACTGAAATTTAAGTCGTGACAGAAACCAAATTAGTAGCCTTTGAATTACCAATCTGGCAGTTTATCAACTAATCTACCAAACATTTAACTTATTTTTTAGTGAGAACATCTAGTTGATTTTGTCAATGGATAAGGTTTTGAAAGCCAAATTCTGGAAAGTAATTAGAGTGATGTTGTAAAGCATTAAAAGCACACTGAACGAGATCGGAATTTTCAACACTAATGGCAAGTCAGTGTTTCTATATGGTTCAGACACTTTGCACTCATGCTCATGTCAGCAAAAGCATTTTCAACATCATCAATAAATGCCTTTCCAAGGGACTGAAAATCAGAGCTAGCGAGGAAGGATAAGCAAAGATAAGGGACTCTTTGGTAGACAGAAAACAAACCGACAACTTATCTCCCACCAAATATATGCAAAAGGAAATGAAGATAGACTGAACAAACACTAATGAAAACTTCAAGCGACACCACAATTCATGAACGACCTCGTGTGTAATCCGAATGGTGAACAACCAGTTAGGCAGAGAACAGAGTAGGATAAAGACGTGCAGTTGAAGCCACATGTTCATTTAGAACGCAAGGAATGAATAAGAAGAATAACTGAATATAGAAAAATTATATATAAGAGAAGACAGACAGGTGAGTTTCTTCATCCTTTATGATGAGGTCAAGTACATCTGTTCTGTTACTTTCAAATAAAAGCAAATACCATTTTAAAAAATCACATAATCATGTTGGAATTGTTAACTGGGATTTACAAAACAAGCTTATGCTGGTATGTATACAATACTGATCAACATGAGTGGTTGAAGATGACTCACGTCAATTAATGCTGTTCGCTATCTAGACTGAAGGGATCTAAACAATGAACTGTCATTTCACTCGTTTGATAACGACAATATCATAATACTGTGATCTGAATAATTTTATTTTGGAATGAAAACCATGGTAAACTCTCACCTCGAAATGTGTAATTTTCCAATCATACACAACAGTCTTGGGCAGTAAAAATTGCCGGATACTACAAGTAACAGAAGAGAATGGATTCAGAAGGCTACTATACAAGATGTGCCCCACATGGATCATTAGCCTGACAGTTCAGGAATTCCGTGTTAAAAGTGATGTAAGATAGGTTGAAGTTAAAATAAAATTACTGATTGCATTCAGTTGTCAACTACCAAATAGAAAGAATTTAACATCCAACATTCTAGTGATAAACACATTGAAATCAACAAGAGAAAGAGGGGAAAGTCGGATATAATAATACTTGAACACGCACAATATGTAACTAGTAAAAAATAAGCACTAAAGCAGGATTTTTCTTGTTAAATCGTCGGTTGGTATGACATGGTATAATATAGTTAAAAGTAGCCAGGAATATTTCAGCTATAAAAAATACTATCAGGAATACAATGAATTCCAAGCTATGAGAACCGTTAATACAAAGAAGTAAAAAATAAAAAGAACCATTTTTGAACTAATTGTACTTCATCATCAATAAGTCTAACGAAGGACCTAGGATTGCAGAAATAAAGATACAAAACCTTTATACACTGTGTCAGTTCATAACCACATATCTAGAAATGGTAGAATAGACATAAATAAACAGTGATGTGACAGTACTAAAACAGACAAAGTGAATACTACTTCAAAGAAGGTAGTTGCACTCAATTTACAGATAGTCAATAAGAAAGTGAATCTCAGAAATTATAAAAATCTAAGTTCAAACCGTCAGGTAATTATTTATTAGGAGTTCAAAACATTATTGCTGCCTTACTACTCCAACATGTTTACGAAAATAGCCGGTGTAAAAATGAGGGAAACAGTGAAATACATGTTATTTTTTTGAATAAACTATGTTATATTATTTTATATTCGAATTTAGGAAGCAAGCTGACATGTATAATATACTCATTAAAAAGTAAACAAAAGTGTTATGTTAATTATAAGAAATGACATATTTCATCCGAATACTCAGTCGAAGCAACAGATAAAATCTGATTTGGAGTTACAACGATTAATATACTCACTCGCATTTTATCATGGGAAGTGAAACTAATTATAATAAAAAACCAAAATAATTTTAATCGCAGTATAAATTCGGTGCTCAGATAAACATTTGTGCAATAAACGACTATGATTATAACCCAATCCAATAAGTCATTATACAATGCAGTTGTTGAAGGCAGTGTAGGTGGGACTTGGTTTGAATTCGCAACATGCTGGACATACGTTTGACGCTTGAAGTGAATAGACAAAATGCCTGCTTAAAGATAAAGAAATCACTAGCTCATAAGCAATAGAGGTGTTCTTCTACTAAGATGAATTTCAGTGTGGATGTCAGAGTAGCATAGCAACAGTAAGCTAATTTAGTAACTAAACATTATCGTACGCTGATTAAAAAACGGTACATTTAAAAACATAATAACCAATTATACCAACAGCTGAACCGTGTACACTGTACGCTAAGTAGCTGATAAGCATAAAAATCGCATATATCTTTACTGCAGACAAAAAGTCAAAATGAAAAGTAAATCGGTGGGCATAATGATATACTGAAAAACACTATGAATATAGAGTTCATGTTATTACATATAAAGATATTTCACTTCCTATGTGTACTAAGTGTTCGTCAAAATAGACAATGAAAAAAACGTCAAAAATATCACAATGCAAAATACTCATATTTACACATGCATTTCGCCTGATTTACTTAATGTTGTTTACTCACAGGTTCGTAAAACGCCATCTTACGGGAACCCTAACATTCAAATAAATGGGTTAATATAAAGACGCCGATGTATGAAGTCATGGACTAGCCTGAAGCAGACACAAAGTGAATTAAATGGTACAGACAGGCTGTAGTATATTTTAGGTGAATACCTACAAAAACAATATATTTCGTGACTGTTTGTATACCACATAATGTTTTTTTACCTTACATCTAGGTACTAGGAAACAAGCGAAAACGAAAAACAGTATGTGAGTTTAATAGCTTTATAGTTTAATAGTTTAATAGGATATATTAAGAAATAATAACAACTGGTGTGCACTAATGGTATCAACTCTCTAAATACGATGTAAAATAGGCAAAATCTACATAAGGAACTTACAGTTGACGGGAGCTAGAGTCATATAGTTTGGAACAGGTGTGGTTGTGGTCGCCATTTCAGCGGGGTCCAAACAAACAATAGACGTCTGTCTATTGGTCGTCTTGCATACAGAAGGAAGCTCATTGGAGAAAGAGCAGACACCCAAGTGAACAGTCGCAGTACTTGGCGAGCTTGAAGGCAGTACTACTCTTCCAGTACAGTTAAATTCAGATAGCAAAGGTGCGGAACTAGGGCTTTGTCGTTGGCTATTCATTATAGGTACACCACGAGGCGGACTGCAACTAATGAGAAAAAAACTAGAGACTTACAATCCAAGCATGAAACATGCAACCGATGCTGCCAACTCGTCAAAGCCGATATTGCAAATCGTCCCCCAAGTTCCATTGTAATTAACCTCTAAAACACCATCGCGTTTTTCTGGATAAATACTTGTCCCGGCAGCCAGGCGTACAGCTCTGATACCACCAACCTCTTAATTGGTTAATGCTAAGATTTTGAAGTCGTCTCACCTAAGTTTGTTTGTGAAAACGCAGTCTCAAGAATCGACAAGAAAAGTAATACGAAAAACGCATGCATCTTCTCGAACTGCCGCTACGCGTTGCTACAATAAAGGACGTTTGTAGTAGTGCAAACAAAGCACATGTTATCATCTCCCTATATATACACTATTTCATGAGGTTATTCAGTATTCAATTATCCGACTTTGAACAAATAAAAACCGAGATTATTTATCGTCGTGAAATTAGTTTTCCAAAAAGAATACTTAATACCAGAGTGGCATTAATGCAAGAATTCATATAATATCCCCAATGTCCAGCATCCACTTCACTGACTGTAGCCGTAATATATTATATTTCAGATTCAGTGTATTCTACCGAGGATGGAAGACGTCCAGCATGTGTTATCCTTTTCTCATAAGCATCTGTCCTAGTCTAACCTCTTTTTGAAAGCGTCATTTACTGGTGCAGACAACACTTATTCAGACAATCGGTACCTAGATATTGAGGCACAAGTGGAAAAACGAGTACTCTTCATCCATACAGTCAATCCTTGGATCTTGAACTCTACTTTTGGTCATCTGTGATCCTCCGGCCTGATATGAAGAAATACAGAGATTAGTCATAGTCATTTCCAAGATTTTTGAATATTACAGGGAAATCTCCATCTGTTTCTATCATTAGAAGTAATGGTTTGAACTTTCAAAGCATGAGAAGTTAGCCATTATATACGTGCGGCCTTCCTTTGGACTGTTTCTAGATAATACTTATCCTTCCTAAGTCGAGGTTTGGGTATCTATAGGCAGGTTTTTAGTTTTGATCCCATTGAATATGCATGTAAAGTAGTGAGAATTTCATAGGTGGTCCAGGTAAAGGCCCTGATTATCGCTGGTAATTATGATGCAGACCTGCAGGCTGTCCCCAAGTGACAGTGTCAAATCATGATTTATGATGACACCAAGATCTGTGCGTATGTGAACTGATTGAAGTGGTATTCCCTACATGTCATACGCGCTGACACCTCCATGACCATTGCAAATGGTTGCGTACTTCGTCAAGTTCATAGCGGTTATCACTTCTTTGGACAAATCCGGAAGTTCCCAGAGATCAGAGCAACCTGAATTTAGTAGTGATCCAAATGTGTAGTTCGTCTGTGTCGAGGTTAGAGGTTCAGTAGGTGCAGGTATTTCGTTGATACACAGAGTAAGACTATGCCTCACATAGTACCCTGTGAAACAACAATAGTGTCATTGTCTATGAACAGCTCTGAATTCATCCTGATTCTCCTTCTCCTACATATGCAGAATACCTTGACCTGATGGAATGGACTGCTGTTCATTCAATGAATTTCCAGGTTCCTGAGCAGGCATTTGTTAGGCACTTTATCGAAGGCTATGTTGAAATCCCGCCTAGGGTTCCCCTTGCTGTTGGAAGTTTTGCCAGACACTAAGAACTGGTTGAAATGTTGTTTCCAGATATGTTATGACAGTTGTCTTGGTTACTCCTTCCAGTATCTTGATCAAGCTGCTCGTGGGACTAACAGGTCTTTGGTTTGAAGAACATCGTTTAGACCCTTTATTGTGCTTACTGTGCATCATTCCACTCAGGTAGCGAAAAGGAGCTAATACTACCGGTGATGACGTTCCTTAATTGGTCTATCACTGCTTCCGCGTTTTCCTTATCCTTGTGTCAGTATCAGCAATCACCTACTGGACTTTAAGACTCATGTTTTCCATTTATCCTATTGCTCATGATTTCACTCTTGCATCCATTGAATTGGAAGGGGACAAGCAAAATCTTTTTCAGAAGCGAAGTGATAAAGCGTCTTAATAAGCATTTAGGAAAAGTCTCGTTTTCCAGATATTGAAAGTTTATAACAGCAGTAGTTCCCTTCGCAAAAGGCTGAATGTGATAAAAGACTAGCGAAAATCACTCCTAGGTCCCTCTTTCCATCAGTACAGGTTACAGATATTACAGATGTTACTAAGTTGTAAACTGAATACTCAAAAACAGGGACCTCCGTAGCTCTCTATTTTGGACATTTCCGGATCTTCAAAACATACAGGTGAGAAATGGGTAGCAGAAGTCTACAGTCTGTTAGAGAGAAAATTTCAAAATACTTTCCCAGAGACACGTTTGAATTTGTCGGCTGTGTCAAAGATGTGATAGTGGGCGACACTGGCACGACACCACTTTTCTTAACCAACCCTTTATTTATCCCTTCTACCTATTACATAATGTATTTTGGACACTTGTCTCCATATTTTCTCACTAACATCCTATTTTATATTACGCAACCCTTATCAATACTTACCAATCTTCACGATCTGGCTACAATGTGATCATTCATCACATTCTTAAAACATTTTGATGAAGTGAACAATAACTCTAGCTAATGTTTATTTTTATTCGACGATCCTAATGTATACATACACAAATAACTATATATAGATTCGACTGTAAGGCTAAGTGAATGAACTGGCCGAAAAGAGACTTTCCGCTGACCCTTCTGTTCCTATATTCAAATTATTTTTACCTTGGATTACTTATCAACTGATTAGTTACCTTGCATGGATTGCATATTGAATACGTTGTTTGCATCGCTAACCACATCTTGTTTGATGTTCCCTGTGAATCCGATACGCTGTGTTAATACATGGAAACTTATGAAAAGCCGATAACGGTAATTAACGCAAAGTAGAACATGTTGAAAATAGATTCTCAATAAAAGAGTTCACTTGATTCGTTTATTACGCCATGTTTCATAGGTAGCACTGTTTTATATAATGTTCTAGACACAAACCATATATGGCATTACCTTAGTTTGAAGTGGTGAAGGATGAGGACAGAGTATCTGAGCTCATAATAATTCGCTAGGTTAGATGGATTAAGTGTGTGAGAAATTGTGGAGTGAGTGTTCTCTTCTAGTTGCAGCCCTGTTCTGTTGACCAACACAGATTCACAACATCTGATATCCTTCTGTAAAGTAGCTGGTATATTGTGGTGTGCCTATAAGTGTTTGTTTGATGATGTGTCGCTGGTAAGATTGGCAGAAAGCTTAATTTTTCTGGGCCAGATATTAGTTGGACCATGACACGGTCAATGTCCAGGTTTTACTACACTGGACTTCACACTGTCCTTGGAAGACTTTCAGCAACAATGCGTAATAACCAACGCGAAAAACCAGAGTGGCGATTCGAGAATACTTTATTCTTGCGCCGATATGTAACCAACAATAGGGATATTACACACAAGGTCTAAGAGTAAATGTTATAACAATAATTCACAATAACACTTCTGATGGTTTTCTCTCTTCAAACAAACAGCGAACGATGAGACGATGGCTCCCGCGAAAATATGGAATTGGGTTTGAGCAAACAACCATGAATTGACCGTTCAATCTTCAAGTACACTGACAATCCCCCTTTACAGCCGAGTTAGGCAATGTGCATTTGTAATTTTTCGCTTTCTTAGTGGTTATGCTAGATGGGGTATCTAAGTTCGACATCGAGTATTTTTTTACCACGAATTCAGTCTTTGTTTAGGCTGGTACAATTGCAAGTAGGCTGTAAGATCCTGGCAAGAAGACTGTCCGATGCAGCTACATGTACAGTTCTGAGGAATTTGGGGGATGACGAGGTATTAGAGCTGGACCTTATCTACAAGAGGATAGATTTGGGGGATACTAATGAAGCGGTAATAATTTACGGTACTTAGGTGACTGCCTGAAAATTAAAATAGGGCCTGTTGACCTAGCGACATTGTGATTGAGGATATGGTGTGACAGATGTCAAATATTCAGGTGAAAGTTTATACACTCTGCCGGACTCTATTGAAGGATATAAAGTTTTCAGCTTGTCTACCGGGTTTCTTCACTCCAATTCCTAGCCTCTGTGTCAGTCTCATACATGAATGAGTAATGCTTTGTCTCCTCACTTTACGTACGGCAATGCTCGTATCACTCGTGCAAAACAAAGTGGTAATTAAAATATCATCTTTTAATTCATACAAAATTTCTCAGAGCTACAACTTATCGGCACCCGATATCACAGTAATGTTGATGTGTATAATTTTCGACACATCATAAGCTTCGTCATTAACAACATGCAGGGGATCAGGGAAAAGGCAGTTGTGGTCTGTTGAAACCGCTCATTTACTAGAGTTTCCATCCATCAATACTCCTAAAACCTTCTGCACTTCTAATCATTTTGATAATGAAGTTAAATCAATTGAACTGGTACATATTTTCAATTAGCTTTCAAAGAAACTCCGTGCAATTCTCGAAGGAAATGAAGAAAAAACGCATAAAATTTGATCTCTCATTTTATGCAATATCACCGTATTACATGACTTACTTCGGATAATCACCTAGTGTGCGAATCGTGTATGAAGAGGGAATATTTTGTAACTGATTACTCCAGAGATTTTATAATTATGTGTTCGCATATGATGTGAAATAAAGCTTTCATATCAATAAAATATATAAGGTTTGGGACAGATAACTCTGTTTATTCCTCTTTATTGAAGCACACAAGATATGTAGTTAATACAGACTGTTGGAACTGGGAGGAGCACGAGTATGTTGCCTGTGCTCTGCTTTCGTAGCGCATTTCTACTGCACTACTATGCTATGTAGTAGGTCACCGCTGTACAAAGGGCATTTACTAGGATCCTATTGAACTGAACACCGAGATATCTTTGCGCCAATTTTCGGCCTAGAGCACGTTTGGACGGATATATATAAACCTAAACTAGTAAGAGTCGGTTATGGACCATAACTGCGACAAATAATATCATGCTCAATTCCAGGCTGGTCGGTAATTGAAAAAACGGTAACAGTTGGTAGATTACGAAGCAGATATGTGAAAATGAGCAAGTCACTGGTTGGATCGATACCGCCAGACTTCATTTGAACTATAGAACCGGCTGAAAGCCATGAACCATTGAATCAATTCCAGCTCAACCACTCCTTCAAATCCAGGCTTTGTGGTATTATGTTGGCATCGGTTGGGTCGAATTGGATTTATGAATACTCGTGGTATAGTGCTTTTATTATAATGTAACACATCATGGTCAAGGTTTTGTCCCTAACAGAGCGGCCGCAGAAGTTTCAGAAACCTGTTTATCAACTCTGACTACGCAGATGCGCCCACACATGTTTCCATGAGATCCATGGATGCTTCCTGCGTAGTTGTACCAGCAATATTTAATTCGCGAAAAAATCTGTTACTTCGTGGCTTGTCAGAGTTATTCAGTAAACCACAATGGTGCAAAAGATGGTACTTAATGAGGGTAAAGTGACGTGTGTGACAAAGAATGACTAGTTGTATACTTGATGAAGACCGGAGTGGGAAGTTGTAATAATAATAATAATAATTTTGCTTTTGTTCCAGAAACAGTTTCGCACTTCCACCCATATAAGACGACAATAAATTCATTAGGGCCTCAAAGCGATGCGTCTGAAGTGTTTGTTGATTTTGTTAGATGAATGTTGTGCTTGTATCATCCAAAGGTTATGCGCTGCATTTTGTCATTTACATGAGAAATAAATGTTGTTATTGCTAATGTCAACGATAAAGGTGGTCGCTGTTGACTTCTGTCGAGAACCTCTCATTATTGGCAGTATAAAATGAACATGAAATATACGACAACGTGCACTACCCACAAAATAAAGGTGATGCTATCAATGATAAACGGAATGTCCCGAGTTCTCAAGAGTGAAGTCAGTGAGAAAAATTCATGTAATGGAGAAAGTCTACTTATCAGACAGGTGCTTTGATGTCACTTTTTTCCAACTAGGATGGTCGTGGTTGTACAACTTACAAAGTACATGTAGACATATACCTCACTGGTGGAGCTAGGCCGAGGGATATGTGGGAAAATTCTCATTACTTTTTATGAGTGGCCTGTAAGTGTAAATTTAACATGTAGGACACAGAGATGGTGCAAAGTCATTTCAGGTAACGCCTTTCAACAAATTTCAAGGAAAACTGGGGAGATTTTGGCACTGAAATGCCCATCATTTGAATGCTCCAGACTGAAAACATATACTTAAATGAAAATCATCACCATCCTGCTAATATTAATCACAGTAGTACAATATACCCTCGCGAATTGCTGTACGGTGTTAGAAAACCCATTGATAAGTCATGCAGATCAAACCTACGGAAATGTAAGATCAAATTCCGTGGTAAGCGCTACTAATCACCTCAGAACGATAGCAAAATGGGATATATCTATCATCTCAGACGAAGCCAAAGTTTCTCTTTCCATGTCGTGGACCTTTTACTCTGTTAGCGTAGTATCCCAAATTCAAATAGAAAATAAAATACCAAATCAGTTTAGTTACGGGAAGAATATATTAAAGTTTCGTTACTTGGGTTTACAAAGATCCAAAATCCACAATAAACGTAATAGACTCCAGAGGCGCTGCGGGAAGACCACTGCAGTACTAATTCTCCAATGTTGGCGTTGCTGGAAGTCGACCAAAGTACGCAGGAAGAACCTACGGTGTTCCTGCAAAAATTTGAGATAGAAAGCAGGTGATCAAAATTGATCGATGGCAGTTGGGATGGTGGGGAGAACGGAGAGTCAGAGTCAGAACTATATATTTATTCAAAACCCGAGGTAAAGTTCAAAGTACAGAGTTTATGGCTAAAACAAAGTAATGTACAATATGTTCATTTCTTGCACAGTATTAAAAATTGGATAAGTTTATTTTTGAGGACTCCACATCCCTGCAACTGTCTACTCACTCATGCTTCGTTATCCAAATTTCGAGACTTTGCTGTTGCCCATAATATTATCTTATTCTTTGAAGCTGAAAGAAACTGGCAACGGTTATCTGTGAATAACCCCTACTGCGGATGTACCAGGTTCAAATAAAGTCAAGCCACAGATCCCGAGGATGGTGCTGGCGCCACAAAACCGAAGACGCGACTCAGAATATTATGAACTGCAACCAAATCAAAACCCTCAGGAAATAAATAGGTAATTTGGAGATGTCCGGTTTTCCCATTGACGATGAAAATAGCACGACAATACATTTAAAGCATAAATGGTTACATTATCATAGTTAGAAACTGAAAACTACGAGTTCAAACGGTCACAGGTTCACATGTTGCATGTTAGAATTTTTTCATCTTCTTGCACAAGTTTTCTGCCAAAAATAGCCATATGCGCTTTCTGTCTCACTGTCAACCTCATATAATAGGGTATTCTAACGAATTACATACTCAACATTCAATATGGCTGGACTTATTTATCACGTACTGTTGAACTCCGCTTGGAAATATTTTCGCCAATAATTTTTAATAAAATTGTGTTATGTGTTATCTAGATTGAGGGATATTCCCATTTTTTGCTAGTTATGTTGGTATCCGAGTCACGTGATCTGACTGCGACACACTTTTAGCATATTGGTTGCAATGATTAGTGTTTCAGGCGGACTGTATCAAAATATCGGTTCAATGAGGAAGATAGGATAATTACAGGGTAATTCCATTTACACAAATAGTTTACTCCACGTAGAAGTTGCACCTTTCGGCATAGTATCATCCAATGAAGACTTCATGTCACAGGATATCAATATAGCCCATTTTCGTGTGAAGAACAGTATTTTTTGACAAAATAATTTTCTCAGTACTTGGAAATCACCTGCAAATGCTATCAGAATCGTTTGTGAGAACCTAAGTTATCATTTAGATGTGCTTTTCACTCTATCTGTGGTTGGACAGGAATTATGGTAAGTTGAAAGGTTATCTCTAAGTGGATTTCATATATATTGGCACTGATTGGTGCAGTGTGCTATGGGTTATGTGAATAAAATGTACAAAAATATCTCAACTTTAATAATATTGTGCCACTGTCCACTTGGCTGACTGATAGGATAACAAACGAAGGTGGTTGTCACGATTATTGCAAGTACAGTGCAGTGGAGAAGGCAATTAGTCGTTTAAGTTTCCTTGCTGTTCTAATTAATGCACTAAATCATTACACGGTGTGATTATACGCATGAGTCGCGGTGGTTATGAGAACTGAATCTATTCAGCTTTATTATCATTATTATGAATCTATTGTCTGTTTTACAATTTCCACTGACCGTATACTTAATGCTGCAATATTTTTGATCACCAGCAGTGGAGATGAATTTCTCCTGAGATTTCCATTTACACAAAGCAGTACAGATGCGGTATCACGACTGAATTTTCTAGTCCGCATTATATGACATTATTATCCCCATCAACACAACAGGTCTGTGTATTTTACAATAGTTTAAGTGTTTCTCTATGTCGTTAACACTGTGCATGGCTGTTTAGATTTGGAGCATGTTCAGCTCATATTTGATGTCCATAGTCTCCTAAATGTTAAAATGTGATTTCTGTAGGATTCACAAAACCTTGTTGACTAGACATTACTGAGATTGTGGATTAATTTCTAAGTTACACATTTGAAATACTTCATTTCATGTAAAAGTGTTTAGTGTGAAGTTGATCTGCAAGTAAGTTTGATGAGAGAATGACGTCTCAATAGTATGGATGTTCCGGAGATTGTCTTGAAATTTGCGTATAATCCTCAAAGACAGGAAAACATATGATGTCTATTTATGTATACGGCGTCAACATAAAAATCAGCTGTAGACTTCAAATACATTTATCTGCATGAAATATTACTTAGTATTGACAGAATCATTGTGTTCATGGTATATGCTAATATGTAGAATTATCTCTTGTAACCTCATGTTATGCTAAATCTTACATGTACTTTATTTTTAAGGTATACGGAGGTTGTCGAATATGAAATCAGCGGAAACATCATTCGGTCAAACTAACTTTAATACCCTTCATCAGAATTTTTTTTATAAATAGATCAAATGTTTAATATACTCTTGATTTGTAATTCCTCTGGACTTTTTCAATTGGTTGCTATACTATGTGCTTTTGTAATAAGTGAATTAGGAATAATAAACGCTAAGCCTAGTTAGTGGGATGGAGATTTACTGTAGTATTACAAGACTGTTACTTTAATCATTAATAGGATTTCGTGTGTTTCTGCAGAATAGTACATCGTAAAGCTAAGTGGGATTTAGCAAGTCGAATAATAATTCTGTACTGTTCAATGCGCTAAAGTCTCCTTATCTAGCCAGTTGCAAGTCTGTATACTGTTAAACGCTAAGTACGTGGTACAAGTAAATGTTGTAACTTAGGCTTGATAGTTGCTTCACTAATCTGTTAATATGCAGTGACATCATCAAATAGACTGTTCACTTGACAATGAGCTAAGAGACAGTTTTTGTTTATTTCCAATATGCCGTTGAATCTTAGGATGTTATCTAATATCCGTCATTTCTGTGATCAACAACTGCGGTATTTGCATATCTACTTTATGGATATTAAATAACTCACGCCTTCATGCACCTAATTACCTCCAGTATTCTCTCACAAATGCTAAGGTTTCTGGTGTCACAAGTGCTAATAACAGTTGCTTCCTTGGTTTCAATGCAAATGATGTGTATACGAACCAAGGAAAAGTTACTCTTACTTAACCTTCAACCTTCACTTAAAGCCTTTAACGATCCCAAACATTTCTCCCATAAACACAGTAGAAGTGCTTTAGATGCAGCTGCAGTCTTGCATCACTATATTTTCTCCAGTGTAGACAATGGGGCTAAATTCGCTGCACCCTCCTAGATAACACATCTGCTTTCAACCCAGTAACTAGAGATATTCTGTTAAATAAGCTTGCTGAAACTCAAACTGAGTGTTGTATTGTTAAATGTACTGTACTGCACTAAGATGAATAGCTTTCTATTAGGGGTCAGAAAATGCTTTTAAACTAAATCCTTCGAAATGTCAGACTGTTATTTCCAGTTTCCGTTGTAAAAGAAAGTTACATGAAGGTGTTAACTCCTATGACAGTTGCGAAATTGATAATAGTGATATAGAAATCAAGTCTGACTTTAAGTATCTCGGACTAATTCATCACAGCGTATTAGACCTGAATGCATGCCAAAAGTAGGCATAATGTATAAGCGCTAGGTATGCAAATCAAGGTAAAGGCTTGTACGGCACACTCATTATTTACAAAACTAAATCGTATGTGAGAACTACGGTTTGGTCAATATACAACGTTTAATACATTTAGACACAAATAACCTACGATGCTTCCTTCTATGACGCATCAACTAGAGATAAGTAGTTACCTTAAAGTGGCTTCCGCCGAAGGTAATCTCCTATAGCTATGCCAGCCACGTCTTGTAAACCGTCAATGCCGAGCTCTTGCTACGCTGGGACTCACGCTGTTCCTTGAAGTTTCCCAGAAACGCTTAGTAAAAACGGACGCAAAACTCACAACCCTGTTTGGCTACTCGAGAATACTTTATTGTAACACCAATATATCCAACTTTATAATTAAGATTTAACTAAGGTCTATGAACAAATATTACAATAATAAATCACAATATTACTTCTGACAGTTTTGGCCTGAATTCTTTCTAAACAGCGACTGTCACTGGAGTTGAAGATTGAACGATCAATTCATGGTTGTTTGCTTAAAATCAACTTCCCCAATTTTCGCGGAGGCATCAATATGACAGTCATCGTCTCATCGGTCGCTGTTCAGAAAGAAGAGTGAAACATCGTCAGAAACCTCAGTTCGCTTATTCCTTTTATATGTTGGTGTAACAATAAACAAATATCAAGCGGCAGATCGGTGTTTTGGTTTTTGCGTCCGTTATAACTAAGCGATTCTGAAATCTTCGAAGAACAGCGTAGGCCAGAGCGTAGCGAGAGCTGGGCATTAACGGTTTATGAGACGTGATTGACAGTTTCTGACGATGGAAACAGATCTGGCGGATTCAAACAGTTGGTGAAAGTTTGGATAGTCGCCGTTCATTTTTCCTGGTGCCGGTCAAGTCCTCTTTGAACAAGCAATATCTGGAACCTTTTTGGAATTTGCTCAAGTTCAACAATGCCTGGGTCAAAGAAGGGACAGAGTGTCTTGGCTACAAACAGGAAAGTAAGTCATGGTGACTTGTCTGTTAATTGTAACGATGTGTCTGATGTTAAGCATGACATGTTTGATGTTACTGTTTCGCCGTTCAGGGATAATAGGAACATCAAACTCCCTAAATTTGAACCACGGTGTTTTGATGGAAACCCGGCTGATTATTTACAATTTGTGAAGGAGTTTGAGATCATGTTGAGTAGTTTTCTATTAAGTGATGAATTGAAGTTAATGTATTTGACGAGGTATTGCACTGGAGATGCTGCAAGAGCTATACAGTGCTGTAAGTTTATGAAGCCAAAAGAGGGCTACTAGGAGGCTATGAGCATATTACGTCAAAGGTTTGGAAGACCTTCGATGATTGCAGGGAAATTATTCGAGGCTGTTAAGGGTAATGGTGGTCAATTACAGGATGACTCCCAGGCACTCACTGAGTTTTTAGATGATTTGCTAATTTACAAGAATGGAATGATTTCGATGAATCGCATGAGTGACCTCAACTCGAGTTTTATACTAGAAGTAATAGCAAGACGCATACCTACTCGACTGCAAAGGAAGTGGGTGAAGATGAGCTCCCGTATGGAGGATGAGGGTATCGAGCCAAAGTTTGATGATATCCTGAAACTGGTAAATACTAGTGTCAATCAATCTATGAGCAAGTTCGCCAGTATATTACATCTCACTCCTAGAATAGAGCAGTCTGAGAGCAAAATGCAATCACTGATGATGAGTAGGCCACAGAGAGGTGAATATCGAGAAGGCTCCATGATGTATAGTAATGCATATAGACCTAGTGAGTGTAACAGGTTTCGTAGTACATCCTCAACAGATAAGTTACAAGATGCAAGACAAACACGGTTGTGTTTTACACGTTTGCAAGAGGTGCATACAAAGATGAACTGTGAACCAGTGAGCAAGTTCAGTGATAAGCTAAATGTAAACTCCAGGTCTGACTCCGAATTGTGTGACGATAACGGTGCGGTGAAGAAGTCTGTAGTTGCAACTGGTAAGCCATTGTTGAATAGTGTCACAGAATAGAGTTACTGCTTCAGAGTGGAGTTCTGACTCCACAAGTTTACAAAGTATACCTTGTCAGAGTGAAGATATAAAACGTTTTAGGATTTGCGAGGAGGAACCAAAATTGTCTACTTCTGTTATTAAAGAGTTTGAAAATGATGAACTTGACGGTAAATTGAATATTTGTGGTAATGATCATGATAGTGCAGATTTGTCTTTGGTTGATCATGGTGAAATGGAGGGAATGCCTACTACCGCTAAGTTAAATAAAGGTTCCGTAGAAATTGAACGTGAAGTAGAAATAAATGCAGGTGCAGTTGCAGAAGGCATGCATACTTGTGAGACCGTCAGTGTAAGTGATCAGCATGTAGCCCACCTATCATCAGATGCTAGTGCTAAACCTGAGCTGATAGTAAAAGACAGCAGTGGTGGTGGTCTTGCAGGTAGACAACTTTCTGAAAGTCGAGCAACAACAGCTTTTGATCCACCGCTAACTTCATCAACTGGTATCAATCAGTCGTCGTTGGTGTTGTCATCCACAATGAGAAGGACGCCCATCAACTCCAGTATCTTGTGCAATGATTATGCTAGTATCAGTTCATTTGAAAGGACGAATATCAATGGTCAGTTAAGTGAGGATAAGCCAAGTGTAATCGAGAGAGTAATTGTTAAATTGACTTGCACGAATAAAGGCATTTCTAGTTTCAAGTTACTATTTGAATGTTATTATCTTTGGTGTAAATTACTCTGTTTCTACGCTTGGTTGACCAGATATTTCGTGTGTTTGTTCGTCATCTATGTTCTACGATACAATGACATGGGCGTGTTACCGTTGAGATTTGAGGATATAGCTGATAGAAGGAAGTCAGCAAATGAACTCTGCGACGATTTTCCAACCTAGGGCGTCAACCTGAGAAGGGTTGTAGGCGCACTGGTGTAAGTCCTGCAATTCTTCAAAGGAATTCCACCAAGACATGATCCGCGAGGTTGTTTGTACTATTTGTATATACGTGTGGTGTGTCATATCAATTGGTGTATTTTGGATTCATTGTGTTTACTCGTTGTTTTCGTACCTTGTTGTTATTGCATAATTTTGTTAAAATTTTCGTCGTGATTACTTCTGAAGTTGTTTCTAGTCTTCTACATCCGTGAATGAATTGATTGATGTTAGAGACAGCAGATGGGTCGTATACGCCGGGGAGGCTATTGCTGAGAATGAAACGCACACGGATATAATTGTGCATATATATAATTTGAGCAAACAACCACGAATTGATCGTTCAATCTTCAACTACAGTGACACTCCCTGGGAAAAAAGGATCCATTCGCTTTTTCCATCACGACCAATACACGTTGACTTGGATGCCATTGCGAGAACCTGGGTCACACGGACAGAGCTGAAATGGAAAACAAACAGAAAAGCCAACACACCACAGGCATACCCACAGAACAATCTCACACATCAATGACGACCTCCGCCTTCCAGTTGAAAGTGTCCTCTTGACATCTTGCATTACAATCGCCAATTGCTAGAATGACTTGCGGAATCCAACGTGACCATAGCACCACCTCATGATATTCCACACACGTCCTCGTATCTACTCACTACCAATTACCACTGAAATCGCTTGTCACTCATTCTGCCTCAGTTCTAGTAGCGGTGACGCATGCGAGCCTCAGTCGTCTACACTCCTGCTCCTCGGCGTGTGGGATCACAACTAATCATTATCTCCGTATGCATGTCATTCTCAGCAATAGCCTCCCCGGCGTATACGACCCATCTGCTGTCTCTAACATCAATCAATTCATTCACGGATGTAGAAGACTAGAAACAACTTCAGAAGTAATCACGACGAAAATTTTAACAAAATTATGCAATAACAACAAGGTACGAAAACAACGAGTAAACACAATTAATCCAAAATCACAAATTGATATGACGCACCACACATACATATAAACAGTACACACAAACTCGCAGATCGTGTCTCGTTGGAATTCCTTTGAAGACTCGCAGGACTTACACCAGTACGCCTGCAACCCTTCTCACGTTGACGATTGTAAGTTGTGAAATTTCCCGACACAAACAAGATTAACCAACAATTACAATAATTGGAACCCACACAATTATTTAACACAAACATATGTACAATCAATACATCAAATGTTGTGGATTCTGCCTTGACGAACTACCCTTGAAGAACTGTAGGACTTACAGCAGTACGCCTACATTCCTTCTCAGGTTCATGATACAAGTAGAAGACGTCCAGACACAAACAAAATTATCAACAGACAGATGAAAGATGATACCAATTCAGTATATACAATATGAACATATGTACAAAATCACACACCAAGCACATTGGACTGCTCATTTATGCGCTACCCTTTGGAGTATTGTAGGACTTACACCAGTGCGCCTTCAACCCTTCTCAGGTTGACGCCCTAGGTTGGAAAATCGTCGCAGAGTTCATTTGCTGACTTCCTTCTATCAGCTATATCCTCAAATCTCAACGGTAACACGCTCATGTCATTGTATCGTAGAACATAGATGACGAACAAACACACGAAATATCTGGTCAACCAAGCGTAGAAACAGAGTAATTTACACCAAAGATAATAACATTCAAATAGTAACTTGAAACTAGAAATGCCTTTATTCGTGCAAGTCAATTTAACAATTACTCTCTCGATTACACTTGGCTTATCCTCACTTAACTGACCATTGATATTCGTCCTTTCAAATGAACTGATACTAGCATAATCATTGCACAAGATACTGGAGTTGATGGGCGTCCTTCTCATTGTGGATGACAACACCAACGACGACTGATTGATACCAGTTGATGAAGTTAGCGGTGGATCAAAAGCTGTTGTTGCTCGACTTTCAGAAAGTTGTCTACCTGCAAGACCACCACCACTGCTGTCTTTTACTATCAGCTCAGGTTTAGCACTAGCATCTGATGATAGGTGGGCTACATGCTGATCACTTACACTGACGGTCTCACAAGTATGCATGCCTTCTGCAACTGCACCTGCATTTATTTCTACTTCACGTTGTCGTTGTACAGAAACTTTGTTCAACTTAGCAGTAGTAGGCATATCCCTCATCTCATCATGATCAACCAAAGACAACTGTGAAGTATCATGATCATTATCACGAATATTCACTTTACCGTCAACTTCATCATTTTCAAACTCTTTAATAACAGAAGTAGACAATTTTGGTTCCTCCTCGCAAATCCTAAAACGTTTTATAACTTCACTCTGACTAGTAATACCTTGTAAACTTGTAGGGTCAGAACTCGACTCTGAGACTGTAACTCTCCTCTGTGACACTCTATTCAACAATGGCTTACCAGTTGCAACTACAGACTTCTTCACCGCACCGTTATCGTCACACAATTCGGAGTCAGACCTGGAGTTTACATTTAGCTTATCACTGAACTTGCTCACTGGTTCACAGTTCATCTTTGTATGCACCTCTTGCAAACGTGTAAAACACAACCGTGTTTGTCTTGCATCTTGTAACTTATCTGTTGAGGATGTACTACGAAAGCGTTTACACGGCAGCCTGTAGACGGCCGTAAGTTTGAGTGACCGCGAATGAGATAAACCAGCGATTTGCTCGCTCGTGATTGGCCAGTTTGTCATTCGAGTTGAGGTAATTTCAAACATCATTTTGCTGCTTGGTTAAGTACTGAATTTCCGGGATCGTTTTATCAAATTTGAGAGATAACTGACAACACAAACTATTACAGCTGAGGAGGGAAATGAAATACCGGTGGATTTATTTGCTGAATTCAACGAATTCATGCCAAATTAAGATCTAAGGACTTCTCATGAGTGTCAAGAATGCAGACAATGTTCTGAAGAGGTAATAACTTCACGCAACTTCAATTATTGCTTGACCATTATTTTCAGAGATCCTTAAATAAGTATGATATACACAGTGGTCTGGCTAATCATGATCAAAATGGCATGGTTCATGCAGCATATACATATACTCATGTATATGTAGGTAAACCTAGATAAACTGTGTTCTTGTCACGAAGATCGGAAAGCAGGTATCAGATGTCCCAGTAAGCAGTGTAATACATGTAAGTTACATGTTTTTATTTGACACAAGCTGGATCTTCACTCACTTTCAGAATTAATCTTGAATTCAGTTGGAATAAGCTTGTTGAGCACATCAGTATTGAGAGAATACAGTGAAAGTAAGTAAACACATGCTTCTTAAGATTAAGTGATACATCTATTTGACATGATTGTATAATTATTAGTTGTCTATCTAAGTTAATGATGAATTCGTTGCGATGATAATACCTATTATTGTTTTTATAGTCACTATGAACATGAATGTCATTATTATTGCTGTCAATACCTATTATTTGTCATAAAGTGGTTGTCATTTTTGCTAAAATATTTGTACAAGCTTTGAAAACTACTGCATAACTTGTTGTTAGATAATTTTATCATTTCATGATGCTTCAATGGACCTACTGGATATCGACCAGCGATAGGTTGCAAAGTCCCTTAAGTTTAGTGAAAACTATTGGGCTACTTATATGTACATATATATATATATATTGTTTGTAAAGTGATTACTTGTAAATGCTTATCAGGAAAAATTTTTTATTCAGATCATGCATGTAATACCCAAGTTAATTATGCTTTTCTTAAACCTTTTCAGACTTATGGAAAAACATATATGTGCCGTGTTCTCAGATGGAACTTACTGACGGTAACAAAGGACTACTCATCTGAATTATCTGTACATTTGAAATCTGATTTTTGTTTAATAAACGATTTTTCAATGAATCTGTCTTCCTTCTGTTGTAATGCGATTGTGTTCCAGTAACACAAGTAACTCGTGCTAAGTTAGGAGTTGAGGGTAAACTGTTAGGAGTAAATGCGGTGTCTGGAAAACTTTTGTTTACGTGGTTATATGAGCAGATAGCAACGCATCGTGTTCCGTGGGTGAGAGCCCTAGGCATTCTGTTTTTAATTATTACGATAACCATAGTTGCACTGAGTTATACACCTAACAGCATAGGTATAGTCTCTCCTTATGGTACATTGCGACATGCAGAAATCACAAGCAAACTATCTCAGGTAGATTTTTTCTCAATTGGTGACTATGAATCGGGAATCAGTTTACGTATTCTGCTATGACGATATATAACTCGAAACGCTTTATAATCGCAACACCTTCTCTACGGTTTAGGCATATTTACTTTATTTGACCACAACATAATCTTTTACCAATAGGCTTTTCCAAATATCTGCTCCTACTTAGTATTTCAAAGATAGCCTCATATACTCTATACCTCACATATTACGCAAGGGCTAATATTCGGTCTTATCAAGTAGAATAAACAAACGATTAACGAGGAATACATTTATTAATGAATTAACATGTAATACAAAATCGACAACAGTGCAGGTATCTTTTTCTTTATCAACGAAATCCATGAAATTCCCAAAAGTAGATATTATCTGAAAAAGGACATAAGATATATACAGATATAGACATTGTTATCAGTATTAACACAATAACTAACCATTAAATATGTTTAAAATGACGAAATAATTACTTGAATTGTATATAATTATGTAAGTCAACAGTTTTCAATAATATAAAATCCATATTGCATCTGCCTGCAAACATCAAGTTTATGCCATAAAAAAAGGAATTACTTTGCGTATATAATTTCTAAGTATTTCTGCAGATTTTTCCTAAAGAAATACATATGGAGTAGCCTTGTCAGCATTACGAAAATTAAACAAGGAAGTAAATGATGTAATTAACGAAACGAGCTATCCCACCTCGTCATGTCCATGTGTAATCCATTAAAATGCAAAGAAAATTCACGAAAAAATCATTATAACATGTTTCTTCAAGTAATTCGACGTATTTTGAACGGAAAAGTACGTTTTTCCAAAAAACTGCAAACTGCCTGTAAGCTACGGCCGGATAAGGACACCACCATTGCCTATTTCTGCTAAATACGCCGTATTTCATCAACTTTAAGCTGGAATATATGTAAAAAAGTGTGTAAAACAACGAAAAATGACCTAACCTTGACGTCTTTTTCAAAAATAACGCCAATATCCATCAGCTGATCAAATGACCTACGGCCGTCTACAGGCTGCCCGTTTACACTCACTCGCCCGGTACGTTCAAATCAGGTGACGCTTTTGCACGTGTTTTCGCTTATATTCATTTATTGGTTACTAATAATTGATCTTTAATAACGATGGTTCAAAATTCTAAAAAGCGTGTTCGTGTGAACACCAGTAATTTAGAAAATAGCACCGGCTCGTCTAATAACACATTACCACCCCATATTATTAGTAGTTCACCCAACATAAAAGCCTCGAACATAACTCTGACCCCTGTAATACAGGTGGAAGATGTTCTGTCTGAAAAAGTAGAGCTCTCTTACTTAACGTGCGTAATTAAAGAGATGCAGCTACAGATAGATGAATTAAAAACGAAATTAAGTTCCCTAGAATGTATACCTGAAACTATCTCACGTATGAAAAAAGAAATGCAGGATCCTACAATCCTAAAGCTTTTTAATATGACCTCTAGAATGACTCATACTGACTCAGAAAATGCGAAGGAGTTAGAAAACGCCATCGACTTTCTATCCAGCGAAGTTGTTAAAAGGCTGGCTTCAAAACAAAACGCAATAGTATATAATGTACCGGATAGTGAGCCCATAAAGTCAGTCCAGCACTCATTGCTGAAGGCTGCAAATCTATTGAATGCACCTTGTCAGTGCATTCGCCTAAGCAAAAAAGACCTGAAGTATCCTTGTCCTATACTCTTTAGGTTCGACAGCTACATAACAGCTGAACGATTTAAGATGGCCGAAGATCTTCTGGCTACTGCCACTAAATTCAAGACTATCAAAGTAGTCTCGGATAAAACACCAAACCAAAGGCAAGCAACCAAGAACTCCTTCGACACAAAGTTGACAACACTGAGAAATACATCTGGTATCAGTGCTAAAGAGTCGACGGACACTGAGGCACAGCAAGTCACGTGTATAGTGTTAGGAGAAAAAACGGCAAGTAAGAGCGACCCAAAACTCAGTAAGAGCAGTGCCACTGGGTGCAGTCTTAGAGTGCACGAGAGCACATCTCGAAAACCTGCTGACCTACATGAGGTTGACATAGACGCACAAACTATGGCTGACCAGAAACTACTGGCAGACCACACTCAATCTGGATCCAAGCCAGAGAGTCCCTCAGTAGAAACCGCAAAAAAGACCACAAAACCCAGAGTCCCACCCCAGACTTCGACATACCTCCCTCGTAATAAGTCAAATAAGCAGCGTGTCAGTCTAAAAAATGACAAAGCATGGGTAACGAAGCACATTCCCAAAGACGTCACGCAGCATATGAGAAGGAATACCCCTTCCCGGACTAGAAGTAACATGCCTAACAACGCACATAACTTGGGAATGCAACGTAGAATGGATCCTCGGGATACATGGGGCACTAAACGGGACTCATATAGGCACCATATTAACGAAAATTCTCGTCCAGACTCCCGCACTATATATGTTAAACCTCATCAACATAATGAGAACAGGTCGACACTTGATCCCCTCAATAACTTCACTCACGCACGTGACGTGAGCCAATATGCATACGGCTATGAAAGCCCCATGAGGTACAACTACCAGGGTAGTCTTAACACAGGGTACCCAGGTCCAGCAAACTACAACCCAAATTGCAGGGCAGACCATATATCACCAGTAGATGAACGCAGATGCCGACCCATGGATGCTAATAGTCAAAATATGCAACAGGATTATTTTCGGCTGCAGCAAGCAATAGCCCCCCTCGCAGCACAATTTGTCCAGGGAATAGTAAACACGCTGACAATGTCTCATATGAGGATCCCTCCGAACATAACATAGGCAACCAGGAGTTAGGGATAGTAACAAGAAAACCTACTAACTATCCCAACAACCCTGGTTTTCTGAAAATTATGCTTTTAAATGCTCGATCTCTCCTTAACAAAATAACTTCCCTTCGCAGCTTGGTATACATGGAGCGGCCAACACTGATTCTGGTAACTGAAACTTGGCTTACTATTGATATACCTGACACAAAGCTGATAATTGATAACTATAACATCCACAGGAATGACAGAGTAGACAAGAGAGGAGGCGGCTGTCTAATATATGCCTCTAAATCCACTAACTCCAATACCTTTACAAACCTAACTATCGACAAACTCCCAGAATCCAAGTGGATAAGCATCCACACGAATGAAAATAACATTCTTGTGGGATGTATATACAGAGCCCCTAACAGCCCTATAACGACTGATACGGTTATCGGAGAAATACTAGAGGTTGTACCTAAGCTGGAATTCGACTACAAACTAGTTTGTGGCGATTTCAACCTCCCTGGAGTGAACTGGGATACCTGCACTGGACCGAGAACCTACGAGGTGATCCTAGAAGCCATAGATGTAGGAGGATGGAAGCAGTGCGTACGCCTCCCAACACGACACAACAATATACTCGACTTAATCCTCTGTCACAAAATAGAGCCGATCTCGATAGAGGTGAGGGATAAACTCGACAACAGTGACCACAACATACTGTACTGCACCCTACCCTTACAACTAACAACTAAACACACACCTAAGAGTTCCCCGGTTTACTATCAATATAGGGACTATCGAAATGCCGACTGGGAATTCCTACCAACGCTCTTGAGAAGCTCAGACTGGGGTGAATACTTCACCAATAATAACTTAGAAGTAATACTAAATACCTTCTACAAGACAATCAGTTCGGTAAGAGACACAATCGCACCCCTGAAATCTGCCCTAAAGACACCAACTCTGTTCATAGATCGCAAAACGCGAATAAAACTAAGGAAACTAAAAAGGAGATTTTATTTATACAAAGAATTTAATGCATTACACCTGATACACGAAATATTTAAAAATTTAGATGAGAGACATAAAATGAAAGCACAAGTCGAGGAAAATAAAGCCCTAGAGGGCACCTCTAAAACCCAGGAACTCTGCAAAATCTTGCAAAAACGGATGAAGAAGGGTGAAGAAAACAATATCAGTCATTTAGAACACGAAGATATAATTTATGATGATCCCCAGATCATTAGTGAACTCCTGAGTGAGTGGTTCTCCAATAACACCAAAGCACATCCGTCCCCAATTCTCGACATAACCTGCAAAAATAACTACAAGTTAGGTGAAATAAACTTTAATATACAAAATATAGCATCGGCGGTAAGGACATTAAAAGCTAACAGTAGTTGTGGGATAGACGATATACCATCCGTCATATACAAAAACGGTGGTACGGATATGATTGTATTATTACTTAGAATATTTAATATCTCACTAGTGACCGAAACCTACCCTGAAACTTGGAAAAACACATATATATTACCTAAGCATAAAGGAGGGGCCAAAACTAGTGCATGTAATTATAGGCCTATCAATATAACACCAGTCATATCAAGGATCATGGAGAAAGTAATCAAAGACCAAATGTCAGACTACTTTCTAAAACATAAACTCATCAACCTGTCACAACACGGATTCCTCAAGAAAAGATCTTGCGTCACTTGCCATATAGACTTTTTCAACGAAGTCACCTATAGAAGAGATAGGAGAGAGCTAGTGATTATCCTCTATTTCGATATAAGGAAAGCCTTCGACAGAGTCCCACATAGTCTGTTAGTCGGTAGGCTATGCTCACTAGGGATACGCAACCCCCTCTACAATTGGATAAAATCATTTCTGTATGACAGGAATCAGACAACTAAAGTTGGCTCAATGACCTCCAGACCTAGACCAATCAGCAGTGGTGTCATCCAGGGGAGTGTATTGGGACCCCTTCTTTTCATTATATACATAAACAGTATATGTGAATGTTTTAGTATAGGCAAGCCAATACTGTATGCAGATGACTTGAAGGTGACATATACCTGCACAAATACAGATATCGGCCCAACTATGAACTCCATACATGAAGAATTAGCAAAAATGGATAGATGGTGTGACACGTGGAGACTTGAGTTTAATGTTGAAAAGTGTGGATGGCTCTGCATAGGCTGTTCCAACCTTGACCTCAACCTAGCAATTCAGGGCCACAAAATCCCCAGACTCAAATCTGTACTAGACCTAGGACTGAAATATTCACACAATCTATCATTTTCAGAGCATATCTCGAATCAAGTGTCGAAATCACGAAGGCTTATTGGTTTCCTACTCAGGAACTTCTACAGAAACGAGTCCAGAATACTACTGTACAAGGTATGTGTGCGCCCACTCCTAGATTACTGCTCATTCATATTCAGCAGTACACGCATAGAAGACAAACTGAAAGTAGAAGGAGTACAGAGGTACTTCACGCGAAAAGTACTCGGAACCGATAACGGCACAAACTACTCTACCAGATGTGAAATCCTGGGACTAGAAACATTATGGTTAAGGCGACTGCGACTAAATCTGTTACTCTTCTATAAGCTTCTTAACCAAATAGTGTATACCCCTGCTAACTATACTCGGTCCTCAGGTAACACAGGATACAACCTTAGGCACACTAAAGGTACAGTGGCTATAGAACCATGTAAAACAGCCACCAGGCAAAAGTTTTTCTTGATTAGGTATGCCCAAATATGGAACAAACTACCTGAGAAAATACGACTAGCAAGCACATTGGCCTCCTTTGAAAAGGCACTTAATGACACACTAAGTGAGTTTGTAATTGATACCAATGGTAATTCCCATGTAAGAGTTTCAGAAATCATAGGCCCATTTAATGTATGAACTCAGAGACTACACCTGTTGTTTGTTTTGTCTCTATTTATAATTCCAGACAAAAAAGCAGCAGTCATGACAATAACACCCATTCAACCAAGAGTCGATCAAACTATGTCTACCTGATACAAAGGGCGAACCATAATCAACATACGAATGAAATATGAGAAAACAAGGTAGAAACTTACCGCAACACCACATGAAAAGATAAAAGTTACTTGGATATCATTTATAATCCACCAACTGGTCTCCTACCCAAAAAGAATGCGGCGATGTTTTATCCAAAAAGGCGAGGAAATACATAAACCCACAGCAGCTGTTGTTAACACTCAGTGGGGGTAGGAGCCAACAAAGTAATCCTTTCAAAGCACATGTATACTTCAAATGGGCACGGAGACTTTGTAGAATACGTCATAATCCAAATCACTGCCTCTACAGCGCCAATAAACCTGGATATCTATGATATAACGAAAACATGCTGAAAGCTGCATCTCAGATCAAGTTGACTCATTCCATGGTAATGATCTCCTCCTGCGTGCCTTATTCGACATATTGAATGGAATGGTTCGCAGTTATTCTGGTACTAGATCGAAAAGAATAAAAAATTCACCGGTTGCTGAATCAAAAGTACTTCTCTGCATGTTTAACTGTATTCTAACTGCTATGATTAATTCCAAACCATTTATCCCATAATCACTCAAATTCCAGGAACGATCCAATTCTACCATTTAAAGAAGCTGGCGGACACGATGTAAATGAGTATTCATGATCTGAAATAAAGAAGCAACTGGTTTTCAACATTTTACTCAACTTACGAGTACAGTCCGCCATGCAGACACAAATGGCGCAAATGGGGAATTCTGGAATCGACCTCGGGACCATTTGATGCAGTAAAACAACTTAACATGACCTTATCTAATTTTCGCCTCCACGATCAAATTTCTTTCCTGTTATGAAACTACGATAAGACTGCTGAAAAATGGAATAAATATATCACTGATCTCAACATAATACATCAATAATCTTTAAGCCAAGGGTGCTGTTCACAACAAAGTTATATAAGAGAATTGACTTCAAGCTTTATTTTTCCCAGATATCTGTATTACATTCATGTGATGTCTGGGTTTTTTGTTAATGCGAAGACAATATTTCTATATCTCTTTATGTGCTACACAAACAGACTTTATAGCAGACTGTTCCGACTGACTCTAATGTCAGAAAGAACAACCAAACTGTAAGTCCATTATACATCAAATTATGTGTAATTTATATAATAACTTATCCATGCCTGTACAATAGGTATGTTCCTGCATAAACAGGAAGGAATATATTATTATTATTAAAACAATATTTATGCATGCCTATACAATTGGTGTACCCTACATAGCTAGGGAAAAAAATGTACTTTATTATATTATCTTTACTAAATATGCTTATTAATATTATGTGTAAATTATCGAATTGATGATGCCTGTAAACTGGCGTCCCTCATGTAAAAAATGAGAATATATATTATTATTATTATGCATTACTAGACAGCATGGAGCCTTCTCGATATCCACCTCTCTGAGGCCTATTCGTCATCAATGAGTGCGTTTTTCCCTCAGACTGCTCTATTCTAGGGGTGAGATTCAATATACTGGCAAACTTGCTCATAGATTGATTGACACTATTGTTTACCAGTTTCAGAATGTCATCGAAATTTGGCTCGATACCCTCATCCTCCATACGGGAGCTTATCTTCACCCACTTCCTTTGCAGTCGAGTAGGTAGGCGTCTTGCTATTACTTCTAGTATAAAACTTGAGTTGATGTCGAGGTGTCTTAAAGGCATTAGGTGGATTTTTTGTACAGAGTAAATCAACAGATGTACGACAAGACAGTTCATCTTCACGACCCCTAAATAAACCTCCTGAGGTGAGGTTTCCATGGAGTGTGTATACCACAAGCACAAAAACAGCAGGAGAACTTCTTAAGAGCATTATACATGCTCTTGAAGTCACTCCTGGTTGTCGTTATTCCTACGACCCGCATCTTCCTTTCCTTTTACAGTGTTCATGGGCAGCTGATCGACCTGCTCTAAAAACATCAACGTCAGAAACTGTCAGTCACGTCTCGTAAACCGTCAATGCCCAGCTCTTGCTACGCTGGGACTCACGCTGTTCCTTGAGGTTTCTCAGAAACGCTCAGGAATAACGGACGCGAAAACCAAAACACCGATTGGCCACTCGAGAATTCTTTATTGTAACACCAACATATAAAAAATGTTATCATTAAGGTCTGTGAACAAATATTACAATAATAAATCACAATATTACTTCTGATGGTTTATTTTACTCTTCTTTCTTAACAGCGACCGATGAGACGATGACTGTCGTATTGATGCCTACGCGAAAATATAGGGAAGTTGGGTTTGAGCAAACAACCATGAATTGATCGTTCAATCTTCAACTACAGTGACACTCCCTGGGAAAAAAGGATCCATTCGCTTTTTCCATCACGACCAATACACGTTGACTTGGATGCCATTGCGAGAACCTGGGTCACACGGACAGAGCTGAAATGGAAAACAAACAGAAAAGCCAACACACCACAGGCATACCCACAGAACAATCTCACACATCAATGACGACCTCCGCCTTCCAGTTGAAAGTGTCCTCTTGACATCTTGCATTACAATCGCCAATTGCTAGAATGACTTGCGGAATCCAACGTGACCATAGCACCACCTCATGATATTCCACACACGTCCTCGTATCTACTCACTACCAATTACCACTGAAATCGCTTGTCACTCATTCTGCCTCAGTTCTAGTAGTGGTGACGTGCGCAAGCCTCAGTCGTCTACACTCCTGCTCCTCGGCGTGTGGGATCACAACTAATCATTATCTCCGTATGCATGTCATTCTCAGCAATAGCCTCCCCGGCGTATACGACCCATCTGCTGTCTCTAACATCAATCAATTCATTCACGGATGTAGAAGACTAGAAACAACTTCAGAAGTAATCACGACGAAAATTTTAACAAAATTATGCAATAACAACAAGGTACGAAAACAACGAGTAAACACAATTAATCCAAAATCACAAATTGATATGACGCACCACACATACATATAAACAGTACACACAAACTCGCAGATCGTGTCTCGTTGGAATTCCTTTGAAGACTCGCAGGACTTACACCAGTACGCCTGCAACCCTTCTCACGTTGACGATTGTAAGTTGTGAAATTTCCCGACACAAACAAGATTAACCAACAATTACAATAATTGGAACCCACACAATTATTTAACACAAACATATGTACAATCAATACATCAAATGTTGTGGATTCTGCCTTGACGAACTACCCTTGAAGAACTGTAGGACTTACAGCAGTACGCCTACATTCCTTCTCAGGTTGATGATTCAAGTGGAAGTCTTCCGGACACAAACAAAATTAACCAAAAGATAGATGAGAGATGATACCAATTCAGTATATACAATATGAACATATGTACGAAATCACACACCAAGCACATTGGGCTGCTCTTTGATGCTCTACCCCTTGAAGAATTGCAGGACTTACACCAGTGCGCCTACAGCCCTTCTCAGGTTGACGCCCTAGGTTGGAAAATCGTCGCAGAGTTCATTTGCTGACTTCCTTCTATCAGCTATATCCTCAAATCTCAACGGTAACACGCCCATGTCATTGTATCGTAGAACATAGATGACGAACAAACACACGAAATATCTGGTCAACCAAGCGTAGAAACAGAGTAATTTACACCAAAGATAATAACATTCAAATAGTAACTTGAAACTAGAAATGCCTTTATTCGTGCAAGTCAATTTAACAATTACTCTCTCGATTACACTTGGCTTATCCTCACTTAACTGACCATTGATATTCGTCCTTTCAAATGAACTGATACTAGCATAATCATTGCACAAGATACTGGAGTTGATGGGCGTCCTTCTCATTGTGGATGACAACACCAACGACGACTGATTGATACCAGTTGATGAAGTTAGCGGTGGATCAAAAGCTGTTGTTGCTCGACTTTCAGAAAGTTGTCTACCTGCAAGACCACCACCACTGCTGTCTTTTACTATCAGCTCAGGTTTAGCACTAGCATCTGATGATAGGTGGGCTACATGCTGATCACTTACACTGACGGTCTCACAAGTATGCATGCCTTCTGCAACTGCACCTGCATCTATTTCTACTTCACGTTGTCGTTGTACAGAAACTTTGTTCAACTTAGCAGTAGTAGGCATATCCCTCATCTCATCATGATCAACCAAAGACAACTGTGAAGTATCATGATCATTATCACGAATATTCACTTTACCGTCAACTTCATCATTTTCAAACTCTTTAATAACAGAAGTAGACAATTTTGGTTCCTCCTCGCAAATCCTAAAACGTTTTATAACTTCACTCTGACTAGTAATACCTTGTAAACTTGTAGGGTCAGAACTCGACTCTGAGACTGTAACTCTCCTCTGTGACACTCTATTCAACAATGGCTTACCAGTTGCAACTACAGACTTCTTCACCGCACCGTTATCGTCACACAATTCGGAGTCAGACCTGGAGTTTACATTTAGCTTATCACTGAACTTGCTCACTGGTTCACAGTTCATCTTTGTATGCACCTCTTGCAAACGTGTAAAACACAACCGTGTTTGTCTTGCATCTTGTAACTTATCTGTTGAGGATGTACTACGAAAGCGTTTACACTCACTAGGTCTATATGCATTACTAGACAGCATGGAGCCTTCTCGATATCCACCTCTCTGAGGCCTATTCGTCATCAATGAGTGCGTTTTTCCCTCAGACTGCTCTATTCTAGGGGTGAGATTCAATATACTGGCAAACTTGCTCATAGATTGATTGACACTATTGTTTACCAGTTTCAGAATGTCATCGAAATTTGGCTCGATACCCTCATCCTCCATACGGGAGCTTATCTTCACCCACTTCCTTTGCAGTCGAGTAGGTAGGCGTCTTGCTATTACTTCTAGTATAAAACTTGAGTTGATGTCGAGGTGTCTTAAAGGCATTAGGTGGATTTTTTGTACAGAGTAAATCAACAGATGTACGACAAGACAGTTCATCTTCACGACCCCTAAATAAACCTCCTGAGGTGAGGTTTCCATGGAGTGTGTATACCACAAGCACAAAAACAGCAGGAGAACTTCTTAAGAGCATTATACATGCTCTTGAAGTCACTCCTGGTTGTCGTTATTCCTACGACCCGCATCTTCCTTTCCTTTTACAGTGTTCATGGGCAGCTGATCGACCTGCTCTAAAAACATCAACGTCAGAAACTGTCAGTCACGTCTCGTAAACCGTCAATGCCCAGCTCTTGCTACGCTGGGACTCACGCTGTTCCTTGAGGTTTCTCAGAAACGCTCAGGAATAACGGACGCGAAAACCAAAACACCGATTGGCCACTCGAGAATTCTTTATTGTAACACCAACATATAAAAAATGTTATCATTAAGGTCTGTGAACAAATATTACAATAATAAATCACAATATTACTTCTGATGGTTTATTTTACTCTTCTTTCTGAACAGCGACCGATGAGACGATGACTGTCGTATTGATGCCTACGCGAAAATATAGGGAAGTTGGGTTTGAGCAAACAACCATGAATTGATCGTTCAATCTTCAACTACAGTGACACTCCCTGGGAAAAAAGGATCCATTCGCTTTTTCCATCACGACCAATACACGTTGACTTGGATGCCATTGCGAGAACCTGGGTCACACGGACAGAGCTGAAATGGAAAACAAACAGAAAAGCCAACACACCACAGGCATACCCACAGAACAATCTCACACATCAATGACGACCTCCGCCTTCCAGTTGAAAGTGTCCTCTTGACATCTTGCATTACAATCGCCAATTGCTAGAATGACTTGCGGAATCCAACGTGACCATAGCACCACCTCATGATATTCCACACACGTCCTCGTATCTACTCACTACCAATTACCACTGAAATCGCTTGTCACTCATTCTGCCTCAGTTCTAGTAGTGGTGACGTGCGCAAGCCTCAGTCGTCTACACTCCTGCTCCTCGGCGTGTGGGATCACAACTAATCATTATCTCCGTATGCATGTCATTCTCAGCAATAGCCTCCCCGGCGTATACGACCCATCTGCTGTCTCTAACATCAATCAATTCATTCACGGATGTAGAAGACTAGAAACAACTTCAGAAGTAATCACGACGAAAATTTTAACAAAATTATGCAATAACAACAAGGTACGAAAACAACGAGTAAACACAATTAATCCAAAATCACAAATTGATATGACGCACCACACATACATATAAACAGTACACACAAACTCGCAGATCGTGTCTCGTTGGAATTCCTTTGAAGACTCGCAGGACTTACACCAGTACGCCTGCAACCCTTCTCACGTTGACGATTGTAAGTTGTGAAATTTCCCGACACAAACAAGATTAACCAACAATTACAATAATTGGAACCCACACAATTATTTAACACAAACATATGTACAATCAATACATCAAATGTTGTGGATTCTGCCTTGACGAACTACCCTTGAAGAACTGTAGGACTTACAGCAGTACGCCTACATTCCTTCTCAGGTTGATGATTCAAGTGGAAGTCTTCCGGACACAAACAAAATTAACCAAAAGATAGATGAGAGATGATACCAATTCAGTATATACAATATGAACATATGTACGAAATCACACACCAAGCACATTGGGCTGCTCTTTGATGCTCTACCCCTTGAAGAATTGCAGGACTTACACCAGTGCGCCTACAACCCTTCTCAGGTTGACGCCCTAGGTTGGAAAATCGTCGCAGAGTTCATTTGCTGACTTCCTTCTATCAGCTATATCCTCAAATCTCAACGGTAACACGCCCATGTCATTGTATCGTAGAACATAGATGACGAACAAACACACGAAATATCTGGTCAACCAAGCGTAGAAACAGAGTAATTTACACCAAAGATAATAACATTCAAATAGTAACTTGAAACTAGAAATGCCTTTATTCGTGCAAGTCAATTTAACAATTACTCTCTCGATTACACTTGGCTTATCCTCACTTAACTGACCATTGATATTCGTCCTTTCAAATGAACTGATACTAGCATAATCATTGCACAAGATACTGGAGTTGATGGGCGTCCTTCTCATTGTGGATGACAACACCAACGACGACTGATTGATACCAGTTGATGAAGTTAGCGGTGGATCAAAAGCTGTTGTTGCTCGACTTTCAGAAAGTTGTCTACCTGCAAGACCACCACCACTGCTGTCTTTTACTATCAGCTCAGGTTTAGCACTAGCATCTGATGATAGGTGGGCTACATGCTGATCACTTACACTGACGGTCTCACAAGTATGCATGCCTTCTGCAACTGCACCTGCATCTATTTCTACTTCACGTTGTCGTTGTACAGAAACTTTGTTCAACTTAGCAGTAGTAGGCATATCCCTCATCTCATCATGATCAACCAAAGACAACTGTGAAGTATCATGATCATTATCACGAATATTCACTTTACCGTCAACTTCATCATTTTCAAACTCTTTAATAACAGAAGTAGACAATTTTGGTTCCTCCTCGCAAATCCTAAAACGTTTTATAACTTCACTCTGACTAGTAATACCTTGTAAACTTGTAGGGTCAGAACTCGACTCTGAGACTGTAACTCTCCTCTGTGACACTCTATTCAACAATGGCTTACCAGTTGCAACTACAGACTTCTTCACCGCACCGTTATCGTCACACAATTCGGAGTCAGACCTGGAGTTTACATTTAGCTTATCACTGAACTTGCTCACTGGTTCACAGTTCATCTTTGTATGCACCTCTTGCAAACGTGTAAAACACAACCGTGTTTGTCTTGCATCTTGTAACTTATCTGTTGAGGATGTACTACGAAAGCGTTTACACTCACTAGGTCTATATGCATTACTAGACAGCATGGAGCCTTCTCGATATCCACCTCTCTGAGGCCTATTCGTCATCAATGAGTGCGTTTTTCCCTCAGACTGCTCTATTCTAGGGGTGAGATTCAATATACTGGCAAACTTGCTCATAGATTGATTGACACTATTGTTTACCAGTTTCAGAATGTCATCGAAATTTGGCTCGATACCCTCATCCTCCATACGGGAGCTTATCTTCACCCACTTCCTTTGCAGTCGAGTAGGTAGGCGTCTTGCTATTACTTCTAGTATAAAACTTGAGTTGATGTCGAGGTGTCTTAAAGGCATTAGGTGGATTTTTTGTACAGAGTAAATCAACAGATGTACGACAAGACAGTTCATCTTCACGACCCCTAAATAAACCTCCTGAGGTGAGGTTTCCATGGAGTGTGTATACCACAAGCACAAAAACAGCAGGAGAACTTCTTAAGAGCATTATACATGCTCTTGAAGTCACTCCTGGTTGTCGTTATTCCTACGACCCGCATCTTCCTTTCCTTTTACAGTGTTCATGGGCAGCTGATCGACCTGCTCTAAAAACATCAACGTCAGAAACTGTCAGTCACGTCTCGTAAACCGTCAATGCCCAGCTCTTGCTACGCTGGGACTCACGCTGTTCCTTGAGGTTTCTCAGAAACGCTCAGGAATAACGGACGCGAAAACCAAAACACCGATTGGCCACTCGAGAATTCTTTATTGTAACACCAACATATAAAAAATGTTATCATTAAGGTCTGTGAACAAATATTACAATAATAAATCACAATATTACTTCTGATGGTTTATTTTACTCTTCTTTCTGAACAGCGACCGATGAGACGATGACTGTCGTATTGATGCCTACGCGAAAATATAGGGAAGTTGGGTTTGAGCAAACAACCATGAATTGATCGTTCAATCTTCAACTACAGTGACACTCCCTGGGAAAAAAGGATCCATTCGCTTTTTCCATCACGACCAATACACGTTGACTTGGATGCCATTGCGAGAACCTGGGTCACACGGACAGAGCTGAAATGGAAAACAAACAGAAAAGCCAACACACCACAGGCATACCCACAGAACAATCTCACACATCAATGACGACCTCCGCCTTCCAGTTGAAAGTGTCCTCTTGACATCTTGCATTACAATCGCCAATTGCTAGAATGACTTGCGGAATCCAACGTGACCATAGCACCACCTCATGATATTCCACACACGTCCTCGTATCTACTCACTACCAATTACCACTGAAATCGCTTGTCACTCATTCTGCCTCAGTTCTAGTAGTGGTGACGTGCGCAAGCCTCAGTCGTCTACACTCCTGCTCCCCGGCGTGTGGGATCACAACTAATCATTATCTCCGTATGCATGTCATTCTCAGCAATAGCCTCCCCGGCGTATACGACCCATCTGCTGTCTCTAACATCAATCAATTCATTCACGGATGTAGAAGACTAGAAACAACTTCAGAAGTAATCACGACGAAAATTTTAACAAAATTATGCAATAACAACAAGGTACGAAAACAACGAGTAAACACAATTAATCCAAAATCACAAATTGATATGACGCACCACACATACATATAAACAGTACACACAAACTCGCAGATCGTGTCTCGTTGGAATTCCTTTGAAGACTCGCAGGACTTACACCAGTACGCCTGCAACCCTTCTCACGTTGACGATTGTAAGTTGTGAAATTTCCCGACACAAACAAGATTAACCAACAATTACAATAATTGGAACCCACACAATTATTTAACACAAACATATGTACAATCAATACATCAAATGTTGTGGATTCTGCCTTGACGAACTACCCTTGAAGAACTGTAGGACTTACAGCAGTACGCCTACATTCCTTCTCAGGTTGATGATTCAAGTGGAAGTCTTCCGGACACAAACAAAATTAACCAAAAGATAGATGAGAGATGATACCAATTCAGTATATACAATATGAACATATGTACGAAATCACACACCAAGCACATTGGGCTGCTCTTTGATGCTCTACCCCTTGAAGAATTGCAGGACTTACACCAGTGCGCCTACAACCCTTCTCAGGTTGACGCCCTAGGTTGGAAAATCGTCGCAGAGTTCATTTGCTGACTTCCTTCTATCAGCTATATCCTCAAATCTCAACGGTAACACGCCCATGTCATTGTATCGTAGAACATAGATGACGAACAAACACACGAAATATCTGGTCAACCAAGCGTAGAAACAGAGTAATTTACACCAAAGATAATAACATTCAAATAGTAACTTGAAACTAGAAATGCCTTTATTCGTGCAAGTCAATTTAACAATTACTCTCTCGATTACACTTGGCTTATCCTCACTTAACTGACCATTGATATTCGTCCTTTCAAATGAACTGATACTAGCATAATCATTGCACAAGATACTGGAGTTGATGGGCGTCCTTCTCATTGTGGATGACAACACCAACGACGACTGATTGATACCAGTTGATGAAGTTAGCGGTGGATCAAAAGCTGTTGTTGCTCGACTTTCAGAAAGTTGTCTACCTGCAAGACCACCACCACTGCTGTCTTTTACTATCAGCTCAGGTTTAGCACTAGCATCTGATGATAGGTGGGCTACATGCTGATCACTTACACTGACGGTCTCACAAGTATGCATGCCTTCTGCAACTGCACCTGCATCTATTTCTACTTCACGTTGTCGTTGTACAGAAACTTTGTTCAACTTAGCAGTAGTAGGCATATCCCTCATCTCATCATGATCAACCAAAGACAACTGTGAAGTATCATGATCATTATCACGAATATTCACTTTACCGTCAACTTCATCATTTTCAAACTCTTTAATAACAGAAGTAGACAATTTTGGTTCCTCCTCGCAAATCCTAAAACGTTTTATAACTTCACTCTGACTAGTAATACCTTGTAAACTTGTAGGGTCAGAACTCGACTCTGAGACTGTAACTCTCCTCTGTGACACTCTATTCAACAATGGCTTACCAGTTGCAACTACAGACTTCTTCACCGCACCGTTATCGTCACACAATTCGGAGTCAGACCTGGAGTTTACATTTAGCTTATCACTGAACTTGCTCACTGGTTCACAGTTCATCTTTGTATGCACCTCTTGCAAACGTGTAAAACACAACCGTGTTTGTCTTGCATCTTGTAACTTATCTGTTGAGGATGTACTACGAAAGCGTTTACACTCACTAGGTCTATATGCATTACTAGACAGCATGGAGCCTTCTCGATATCCACCTCTCTGAGGCCTATTCGTCATCAATGAGTGCGTTTTTCCCTCAGACTGCTCTATTCTAGGGGTGAGATTCAATATACTGGCAAACTTGCTCATAGATTGATTGACACTATTGTTTACCAGTTTCAGAATGTCATCGAAATTTGGCTCGATACCCTCATCCTCCATACGGGAGCTTATCTTCACCCACTTCCTTTGCAGTCGAGTAGGTAGGCGTCTTGCTATTACTTCTAGTATAAAACTTGAGTTGATGTCGAGGTGTCTTAAAGGCATTAGGTGGATTTTTTGTACAGAGTAAATCAACAGATGTACGACAAGACAGTTCATCTTCACGACCCCTAAATAAACCTCCTGAGGTGAGGTTTCCATGGAGTGTGTATACCACAAGCACAAAAACAGCAGGAGAACTTCTTAAGAGCATTATACATGCTCTTGAAGTCACTCCTGGTTGTCGTTATTCCTACGACCCGCATCTTCCTTTCCTTTTACAGTGTTCATGGGCAGCTGATCGACCTGCTCTAAAAACATCAACGTCAGAAACTGTCAGTCACGTCTCGTAAACCGTCAATGCCCAGCTCTTGCTACGCTGGGACTCACGCTGTTCCTTGAGGTTTCTCAGAAACGCTCAGGAATAACGGACGCGAAAACCAAAACACCGATTGGCCACTCGAGAATTCTTTATTGTAACACCAACATATAAAAAATGTTATCATTAAGGTCTGTGAACAAATATTACAATAATAAATCACAATATTACTTCTGATGGTTTATTTTACTCTTCTTTCTGAACAGCGACCGATGAGACGATGACTGTCGTATTGATGCCTACGCGAAAATATAGGGAAGTTGGGTTTGAGCAAACAACCATGAATTGATCGTTCAATCTTCAACTACAGTGACACTCCCTGGGAAAAAAGGATCCATTCGCTTTTTCCATCACGACCAATACACGTTGACTTGGATGCCATTGCGAGAACCTGGGTCACACGGACAGAGCTGAAATGGAAAACAAACAGAAAAGCCAACACACCACAGGCATACCCACAGAACAATCTCACACATCAATGACGACCTCCGCCTTCCAGTTGAAAGTGTCCTCTTGACATCTTGCATTACAATCGCCAATTGCTAGAATGACTTGCGGAATCCAACGTGACCATAGCACCACCTCATGATATTCCACACACGTCCTCGTATCTACTCACTACCAATTACCACTGAAATCGCTTGTCACTCATTCTGCCTCAGTTCTAGTAGTGGTGACGTGCGCAAGCCTCAGTCGTCTACACTCCTGCTCCCCGGCGTGTGGGATCACAACTAATCATTATCTCCGTATGCATGTCATTCTCAGCAATAGCCTCCCCGGCGTATACGACCCATCTGCTGTCTCTAACATCAATCAATTCATTCACGGATGTAGAAGACTAGAAACAACTTCAGAAGTAATCACGACGAAAATTTTAACAAAATTATGCAATAACAACAAGGTACGAAAACAACGAGTAAACACAATTAATCCAAAATCACAAATTGATATGACGCACCACACATACATATAAACAGTACACACAAACTCGCAGATCGTGTCTCGTTGGAATTCCTTTGAAGACTCGCAGGACTTACACCAGTACGCCTGCAACCCTTCTCACGTTGACGATTGTAAGTTGTGAAATTTCCCGACACAAACAAGATTAACCAACAATTACAATAATTGGAACCCACACAATTATTTAACACAAACATATGTACAATCAATACATCAAATGTTGTGGATTCTGCCTTGACGAACTACCCTTGAAGAACTGTAGGACTTACAGCAGTACGCCTACATTCCTTCTCAGGTTGATGATTCAAGTGGAAGTCTTCCGGACACAAACAAAATTAACCAAAAGATAGATGAGAGATGATACCAATTCAGTATATACAATATGAACATATGTACGAAATCACACACCAAGCACATTGGGCTGCTCTTTGATGCTCTACCCCTTGAAGAATTGCAGGACTTACACCAGTGCGCCTACAGCCCTTCTCAGGTTGACGCCCTAGGTTGGAAAATCGTCGCAGAGTTCATTTGCTGACTTCCTTCTATCAGCTATATCCTCAAATCTCAACGGTAACACGCCCATGTCATTGTATCGTAGAACATAGATGACGAACAAACACACGAAATATCTGGTCAACCAAGCGTAGAAACAGAGTAATTTACACCAAAGATAATAACATTCAAATAGTAACTTGAAACTAGAAATGCCTTTATTCGTGCAAGTCAATTTAACAATTACTCTCTCGATTACACTTGGCTTATCCTCACTTAACTGACCATTGATATTCGTCCTTTCAAATGAACTGATACTAGCATAATCATTGCACAAGATACTGGAGTTGATGGGCGTCCTTCTCATTGTGGATGACAACACCAACGACGACTGATTGATACCAGTTGATGAAGTTAGTGGTGGATCAAAAGCTGTTGTTGCTCGACTTTCAGAAAGTTGTCTACCTGCAAGACCACCACCACTGCTGTCTTTTACTATCAGCTCAGGTTTAGCACTAGCATCTGATGATAGGTGGGCTACATGCTGATCACTTACACTGACGGTCTCACAAGTATGCATGCCTTCTGCAACTGCACCTGCATCTATTTCTACTTCACGTTGTCGTTGTACAGAAACTTTGTTCAACTTAGCAGTAGTAGGCATATCCCTCATCTCATCATGATCAACCAAAGACAACTGTGAAGTATCATGATCATTATCACGAATATTCACTTTACCGTCAACTTCATCATTTTCAAACTCTTTAATAACAGAAGTAGACAATTTTGGTTCCTCCTCGCAAATCCTAAAACGTTTTATAACTTCACTCTGACTAGTAATACCTTGTAAACTTGTAGGGTCAGAACTCGACTCTGAGACTGTAACTCTCCTCTGTGACACTCTATTCAACAATGGCTTACCAGTTGCAACTACAGACTTCTTCACCGCACCGTTATCGTCACACAATTCGGAGTCAGACCTGGAGTTTACATTTAGCTTATCACTGAACTTGCTCACTGGTTCACAGTTCATCTTTGTATGCACCTCTTGCAAACGTGTAAAACACAACCGTGTTTGTCTTGCATCTTGTAACTTATCTGTTGAGGATGTACTACGAAAGCGTTTACACTCACTAGGTCTATATGCATTACTAGACAGCATGGAGCCTTCTCGATATCCACCTCTCTGAGGCCTATTCGTCATCAATGAGTGCGTTTTTCCCTCAGACTGCTCTATTCTAGGGGTGAGATTCAATATACTGGCAAACTTGCTCATAGATTGATTGACACTATTGTTTACCAGTTTCAGAATGTCATCGAAATTTGGCTCGATACCCTCATCCTCCATACGGGAGCTTATCTTCACCCACTTCCTTTGCAGTCGAGTAGGTAGGCGTCTTGCTATTACTTCTAGTATAAAACTTGAGTTGATGTCGAGGTGTCTTAAAGGCATTAGGTGGATTTTTTGTACAGAGTAAATCAACAGATGTACGACAAGACAGTTCATCTTCACGACCCCTAAATAAACCTCCTGAGGTGAGGTTTCCATGGAGTGTGTATACCACAAGCACAAAAACAGCAGGAGAACTTCTTAAGAGCATTATACATGCTCTTGAAGTCACTCCTGGTTGTCGTTATTCCTACGACCCGCATCTTCCTTTCCTTTTACAGTGTTCATGGGCAGCTGATCGACCTGCTCTAAAAACATCAACGTCAGAAACTGTCAGTCACGTCTCGTAAACCGTCAATGCCCAGCTCTTGCTACGCTGGGACTCACGCTGTTCCTTGAGGTTTCTCAGAAACGCTCAGGAATAACGGACGCGAAAACCAAAACACCGATTGGCCACTCGAGAATTCTTTATTGTAACACCAACATATAAAAAATGTTATCATTAAGGTCTGTGAACAAATATTACAATAATAAATCACAATATTACTTCTGATGGTTTATTTTACTCTTCTTTCTGAACAGCGACCGATGAGACGATGACTGTCGTATTGATGCCTACGCGAAAATATAGGGAAGTTGGGTTTGAGCAAACAACCATGAATTGATCGTTCAATCTTCAACTACAGTGACACTCCCTGGGAAAAAAGGATCCATTCGCTTTTTCCATCACGACCAATACACGTTGACTTGGATGCCATTGCGAGAACGTGGGTCACACGGACAGTCCTAACATACTGCATACTACAAACCACATCTCGACGAATCCCCGCCCCACTCCTCTTGGAGTCTACCAGAGCTAAAGCAGTCGAGTGGCGGGACTTACTACGCAGAAGCTCACCGAAGATCTGGAACCTCTACTTCACAGGCAAGAAGCGAGCTCAAAGAAATCACTGGTTTATACTAGCTCGTAATCAGGATATTGGATATTGAAGATAATTCGTTTGTAACGGCAGGATAAACGGAAGAAGAAACGCGAACACGAACAGCTACGGAAGTGCAATGCAAAATGGTCGACTAACATGGACGAAAATGACCTATAAGCGTCTCACTCCACCAATGACCTTGATAAGTTACGGATAATTTCAGTCTCCAATATTTGATTCATTAATTAACTTTGCCCTTGCACGCTCTTTTGAAACCTGTGCTACATTTGGTCGTGTAGCTTGCATGTGAGTTTCTGAGGGAGTGTTCATTTATTTTCGGCATTGGCAACCTGCATGCCTAATTAATAAATTTAAAAACTACTGCTGTAGCTCTTCAGCTGAATTGATATGTTCTCCTAAAGTTAAACTATAGCAGCCACCATCAATAACTCGACTTTATAACCTTCCAACCAACCTTAAAGAGACTATCAATCATAATTACAGTAATGATGGGGAAGTTAATCTGCTCAGATACGTCAGAGCGCAGTTATGCAGCACGCAGCATCCGCATTGCTTAACTGTGACTGATTTTCTGAGTTTTTTATAGAATGTATTATGTGGCTGTTATTATAGTTTAACTCACCCTTTTATAACAAAAGGATATTAAGTCGTTATTTAGAACGTGGTCTGTGCATAGAAGGGATAAGTTCTTGCATATTGTGAATTGTGCAATCCTTTGTGACGTCACCTCGCACTTTTAGTTACTCTGGAAAAGTTCCTTTTCTTTGTGATATATCTATATTTCGAAAGGGAATGAACTCATTATATGGGCAGCAAGAGAGTACTATTGTTTCACTCTTTCTTTAGCCCACGAAAATCACCCATTAGGCAGTTAAAATCAGAATTCCTACCACCAATGTAAGCTACCTATCATTATTAATACTGTGCTAGATATGAGTGTCTATAAATATGCTTTGCGCTGTCTAGGTGGGTAGTACTGTTGCATGAATGGCAGGAGCATTTAATTTCTTTGATTTTTTAGGGTTAACCTGAGTTTTTGGGCTAGTTTGTGTATTTAGGTAGTCGTGTGAATACTGGTGGACGTCTGATAGACGAAATTCCTAATGTTATAGTGGAAGTTTGTGAGATGTGTACCGCTTTGAGCCATCTCTGGCTCTGTCACGACGTCAGCCTTGCTGTCAAAGGTAGTCAGCCTATGACTTGGCGTGTTGGATTGCAGAATGTTTGTATACAGCTAGCTTCAGTTAGTACGTCGCGATTCCTTGGGTGGATTCTGAGAAATAGTTTAAAACTGTCTCTCGAGACTTTATGGGATGTGACTAAGAGTCCCAATCAGTGGGAGATATGCTGCAATTTTCTTCTTTCTCTCCTTTCTGAATGAAACATGAAGTGATGAATTTTGAATCATCGTTTAAAAATGGTTTAAAGTGTATCTGGGTCATTTCAGAAATCTCACTGCCACTTAAACTGAAAAGCGTTCGTCTGTAAAAAAGTTTGAAGCCTGTGTTTAGCTGAATATTATTGTAGACATTAAAGTGTAAATAAAATTTAGAGTAGTCCCAAATATCCATTCATCAGCAACCAGTATGTTTGTTCTGTTCCAATTTTTGATCGAACTCTATCAGTCAGGTGTGCGGTGCGGCTAAAAAGTTAGGTGAAGCAAAATTCCAATGAATTAATAGGCTACGCTTCACGAATGTAACTTCTGTATAATAGATGGAAAGGCTGTCTGTTATATATGTACAACAACAGCAGCTGAAAAACTGTGATGATCAATAAAACAGAAATGAGCTGTTTTAATCCCCTGAAAAACCCAGTCATTTCCTCTAAACACAGAAGTATAATTTCTGCACAGTGTTATATGATCACAGATATTCAAGGATTGTGTATAGCTGATAAATAATGTATGATCTCGTACTCTCATCCTTTTGAGTCAGTATAAGAAATCGATAAATGCACACAAATCTATTGCTAAATAGCAAGCATTATTGTCGCGGACATAAGATTAGGTTAGAAAAGAGTTAAGGGTGGTCAAACTGAGACCTGTCCTCATTCTATTAAGTCTTTGACAGCTTATTTGTGACATGTAAGTAGGTGTAGACTGCCTGATAGAGGTCTGCAAGACGGAGATTGTTGGTGATGTTTTTCAGTCGCGCAGATGCATTCAATCTTCGTCATCTCCAATTTACATTAAACCTTCATGCTTTTGTTTGTTACTGTTCCTTCTCTCGTACATTTTTGCTTATGAGCACTTCTTTTGAATCTCTTCTCCTCTCGACTGCCTACATTCGTGTGTGTTATGTGAATTATGACATTTAAACTGGTGCTATTCTGTGCTAAGTACCAGTCAATTATTATTATCTATGCATTAGGTGTATCCCTTTGTATTTTTTAAGATTTACTACGTAGATGAAATAAAATAGAATCAAATTTCTGTATGATAGTAAATTTACTTTCTTTGTTTCATTAACCTTATCATTGCACATCTTATTGTAGTGTATCTACCACCCTGGATTAATGTCAGATATTTTGAGACAATTGGCAAAAAGCCCTGGACCTAGATTTCCTTGACCTTGTTGACGCTTGTCAGTAAGGCGTATCTGCAACCTTGTGGGAACTTATATCCTTTATGGAGTTTGGACCTGTGTCACCCAGTGCTACAGTTACAGACATCAAAATTGTATTCCGTTGTTTAATGTAGGTGATGTTGTGGAATTATGTATCAGACAGGAATGTATCTGAGCAAAGACCGAGCATTACCATCGAACATTATCAAACAATCGGAAATCTAAATTAACTTAAGCAACAACAGTAATAACTGATACTCGTTTCACAAGAGGTGACTTTTATCGCCCAGTGTTCTAATGGTGGTATTTTGGTGTTTTAAAACAATGGGTCCTGTGTTTCAGTCTCGGTAGAGACACCAAGGACACCAGGATGCAAGTGCATTCACCTGACAAATCTCCCAAGTCAGACGAAATGTGCATCCTGGATAGCACTGCTAGTCAGCTTTAGTCGGAAATCACTCATAATCACATTGTTAGTTTTTCTAAGATTTGGTGTGAATGGCTACCTATTAAATGAATTCCCCAAAGTTCTGACTAGAAATTGTAACTTATTAGTCTACTATACGGAAATGCAATAAAATAGGTAGGCGGTAGTGGTATATCTTAGATTGACAAAAGCCAAAAAGATGTGATCTCCCGAATTCCAGCTTTAGTGAGTAAATCATTGAAGCACACATGTTGGAGAGTGACAGACTTGGATTAACGTGTATGTGATCTCTAACTGAAAACATAACACACACTTGTTCAATGCTTCATGGTTATTAGTATTTCTACCTGGATGGTGTGTGTTCGTTGTGATATGCAAATTAAAGCTCAATCCAACATCATGTCCAATACAAAATCACAAAAATTCATGCCGGATCGGCCGTGGCCCGGATTAACAACGACCGCGCTTCCTGCTGCCGTGTCACAGGGCGGGAGTGATAAATCTGCTACTGAGACACACCAAACAAAAAAGAACGAACAAAAACAGGCCGCGTGTGACCGGCCTCAAGCAGTTGTCCCCTGGGCTCTGCGGTCACGCAACCAACTTCCACGGTGTGGGCAGCCGGGAAGTAACAATCGCCCTCACAATCCGAAATGCACACGAAACCTCTCTATTACTCACTCATCTTTGTCTTCATCTTCATCTCTATCATCTTGCCTTCCTTCCACTGATGCAACTCCTCGACTTGATAGCTCTCCACTTCCTCTCCACTCTGCGTCCACTAAAAACGATGGAAGCCAAAAAACCACCACCGACAGCCTCTTAAAGCCGCGCCACCAATTTCATATAGGAGCTCTTAATGTTAGGACACTTTGCCAAATAGGACAACAAGCATCACTAGCCAAGACCCTGGCATCACGAGCCATTGATGTATGCTGTGTTTCAGAAACACGCATACAAGACCCAAGTGTGGTTATTCACCTAACCCCACCTGGCCAACAGGTTGAATCTGCAAAATTCACCCTGAGGGTGTCAGGAGATGCCACAGCTAGTTCACGAGGATTAGCTGGCGTAGGGATAGCTTTGAGTACTAGGGCAGAAAAGACATTGCTTGACTGGATCCCGGTAGATAGCCGAATGTGTGCTGTCCGCCTGAACGGATCAGTAAGAAGGAGGAAGGACTGCACTACTCGCCGATGCCTTTTCGTAATCTCCGCCTACGCCCCCACTGACTGCAGTTCAGATGAAACGAAGGATGAGTTCTACCAAAAGCTGTCTAGTTTGGTGGAAAGGCTAAACGCTCAGACATAGTCGTTCTAGCTGGTGACTTTAACGCTCAAGTAGGGAAATTGTGTCAATCTGAGAAGGATGTCGGTGGCACCTATGGAGCTCCGTGCCAGCGAACCGACAACGGTGACCGTCTCCTACAGTTCTGCTCTGATAATCATTTGTTTCTTGTAAGCACTAACTTTAAACACAAGGAGAGACACTGTTTGACTTGGAGACCCCCTTCATCAAACCAACGCTGGACACAAATAGACCACATAGCAATAAGCTATCGTTGGCGTGGGTCGGTAGGAGATTGTCGCTCCTTCTGGAACACGTGCGTAGATACCGACCATGCACTGGTCCGCGCTCGGGTGTGCTTACGACTGAACGGACGTAGGAAACAGCTGGCGGTAAAACCATCACGTCCCCAGCTCGATCAGGAAACTAAATCCGTATTTGAGGAAGAACTAGCTAAACACATATCTGTGTTCGACAGCTGTGCTCACCCTGAAGAAGCTTGGAAAAATATCCAGGCAGCCATAGATACAGCTGTAAAAGCTGTGAATAAGGTAAACCCAAAGGTGAGTAAAAACCACTGGATCTCCACCGCCTCATCCGAACTGATAGATGCTAGAAGACTTATTCCGGCGAGCTCCGAATTCAATGAGGAGCGAAAGCTGCACAAGAGGAAACTTACGAAAAGTCTCCGCAAGGACCGTGAACAGTGGTGGGCGACAAAAGCCAAAGAGATGGAGAAAGCTTCGAGGATAGGCAACACCAGGCAACTCTTTGGACTCATCAGGGAAACGGGTGGGAGAAGACAAATCATCAGTGAGACAATCTCGGAAAAAAATGGCACTATAATTAGCTCCCAGGATAGACGACTGGATCGTTGGAAAGAGCATTATGAGGAGCAGTTTAATTTGCCCACAGCCACGCTCAACCTTCCGAGCATCCAACACCTCCCTGAATGGGATATAGACACAGGTCCTCCGTCACTAACTGAGGTTACTAAAGCTGTCACCAATCTGAAACTAGGCAAAGCAGCGGGACCTGATGGAATGACTCCAGAGGTATTTAAGTACGGTGGAGACAGCTTACTGTCCGGATTAACTGAGGTACTAGGCAGCGTCTGGGAATCAGAAGAAGTCCCATCGGGTTGGTGTAAGTCACTGATTATCCCCATATACAAGAAGGGAGACAAGTCTTCCTGTGATAATCACAGAGGGATTAGCTTGACTAATATAGTATCTAAAGTCTTAGGCTCAATAATCATGCGTAGACTGAGTGGTGCTCGGGAAGCACAAACACGAGAGAGCCAGGCAGGCTTTAGACCAGGAAGAGGGTGTATTGATCATATCTTCACCCTCCGACAGATTCTAGAACATAGGCATTCCTACCGGCGTCCAACAGTCATTATATTTCTTGACCTAAAGGCAGCATTCGACTCTGTCGATCGGGAAGTTCTCTGGAGATGCTTGGCTGTAAAGGGAATTCCAAGAAAATATATTGCACTGATTAAGGCACTCTACTCGTACTCATACAGCCAGGTGAGGGCTTACGGCGAGCTGTCATCTGAACTGATGACGACCAGTGGTGTCCGTCAAGGATGCCCATTATCTCCTTTTCTATTCAACTTCATCATAGATGTGTTAATGGACTTAACCCTAGGTGACTTCAGCGACTCAGGGATTGACTTGCTACCGGGGAATAATCTCGTTGACTTGGAATATGCAGACGATATAGTCCTTCTAGGCGAAGACGCTGACGAAATGCAGAGTCTTCTAAACACCTTGAGCCGCAATCTACGAATGTTTGGCATGCGATTCGCTCCCGCCAAATGCAAGATGATGTTACAGGACTGGACTACATCGACGCCTAGTTTAAAAATAGGAAGTGAAGTGGTAGAGCACGTTGACCGCTTCACTTATTTGGGAAGTACCATCAGCCCCAACGGGCTGATCTCTGACGAAATCTCAGCACGAATACAAGGGGCTCGTTTCGCATTTGTTAGTTTACGCCGACTCTGGCGTAGACGAGATGTTCGACTATCGACCAAAGGGCGGGTGTACTGCTCATCAGTCCGCTCCGTCCTCCTTTATGGTTGTGAGACCTGGCCACTGAGAGTGGAAGACATGAAAAGACTAGCTGTCTTTGATCATAGGTGCCTGCGTTCTATTTCCCGTGTAAAGTGGCATAATAAGGTGAGCAACATGGAGGTTAGGCGTAGAGTTCTAGGTAAACAGGGGAAATCAATCGACGAAGTCGTGAAGCTACAAAGACTGAGATGGTTAGGACATGTGTTACGTATGCCAAGCCATCGCCTCCCTCGACGAGCAATGTTAGCGGATATAGGGTCAGGCTGGAAAAAAGCTAGCGGCGGTCAAACAAAAACTTGGCATCAGTCAATGAAATCCACAACAGTTGGTCTAAGCCACGTAGGAAGGTGTAGACTTCCAGGCTGGGGTCCTCGGGACGGTAAAAATCTATGGTTGGAAACAATTGGTGACATGGCTCAAAATCGTTCTCAGTGGCGCAGATGCATCCACTCCCTGTGACTTATGATCTTCAATGAAACTGTTTTGTATTTCTTTATTACTCCTTTGTCTCACACCTCTGCTCACTGTTTCTATTATGCTTTTCTTGTACTTTCTTCTCTTGCTTCGCGTGCTACACGGAATGTGGCGACTTGAACTTCCGCACATTTGTGCAAAGTTCTATGTCGAAAACAGACAGACAAAGCTCATATTTCACATAAAACTTTATACTACTGATTGAGATGAGTAGCTGTATACGACTCGCAACCACCAGCAGTGCTTTCTAACCAAATCAAAGTGATCTTAACACCGGAAAGCCGTTTCGCACACTTTGAGGGTCGGGCTCATCAGTGGTGCACGTGGTTTCGATTCAGCTTGAGAAGTTCTTGATCAGTTCAAACTACTCGGAACTGATGTCGGATGCTTAAATCACTCCGACCTGGCTCCTGGTTTTACTGGTATGCAACTACTCATCTGTCAATCAGTAGTATATAGTTTTATGCATTCACACTTTGTTTCTTGATTACCATTTGTCGTATCAGACAAATCACATATTGTGATCTGAATAATTACGGTTTGCGAAGGAAATATGGTAAAATAATCCTTTGAACTGTGTATATTGCGAAGTTATTCACAAAATTACGAACCAGTTCGCAAACTGCGACTTTGACTTTCAATTCGCAATGTAACAAGTGTGTAAACCTGTGTTTGGTTTATGTAAAAATGATACTTGTATAAATCATAGCGATGTCTAAACAAATCAATAATTATTTCTGCAAACTGAGGTTGACTGTACCTGAGATAGAAGAGCATTAGCGTTATGTGACTAAACAAGCCGGGGATGGCTTATTCAGGCCTATTTGAAGTGGTTTTTAGCTTTGCTTTCGTATTAAAATCTTACCACCGGTTACGGACTACCGCAAGGTAAGTCGGGATATACAACTTTCGAAGCTGACCTTTTATAACCGTCATTCCCTACAGCAGAGGTAGCATAGATGACTTTCTGGTCAGTTGAGGAAAACACCTTCCTAATGTTATATCTCTATTTACGCGAGACTACCATCACACTGTAAACGATTTGTCTTATCAAGGTGACTGGTTTCAGTCAAATTACTATTCAAACGACCCTCTTGGCATGGTGCGACCTTCAGGAAGATTTGATCCACCCACTGTAGCTCGTTGGGTCATTAAGAGGTGTCACTGACTACTGCGTCATGGTGGCAGCCTTCGGTTGGGTTGATCCGACCTTCTTATAGGAAATACTCCAATTTTTTAAAATTATTCCCCTAAGGCAATTTAGACCGGTTTACCGAACGAAATATTCAATTTACTTATTTTTATTTCACTGAAATTTATGCAAGTACTACAATTTCACAATTTTTACACATGTTTACTTTACACTAAGTGCTAGGCGTTTTTCAAATTATTCGATCAGATCTTGATCAGTGCTCATATAAACATGTGTTTGATGTCTTTTCTTTTTCTTCCTTTTTATCTTTCCATGTAAAGATGTGAAAACCTCTCATTGAATCGGGCAAACAAAAGATTCCAGTTTGATTCAACCAAAAATGGTGAAAGCTCGTAAAGGTAATTTTGTCTTTACGACTAATATATTCATATTAATTTCCCTTTAAAAGTGCCAAATGCAACTAAAGAAGAGTTGATGATGTTAACTGTCAGTGAGATCATCTCTCATCTACTTAAAGCCATTGATGAGAAACGTGATGTTGATTTAAATAAGTAAGTCATCGTCTAACTCTTTCTATCTCTCTCTCTATCTATCTATCTTCACTTGTTACTTCCTCCTCTCTTAGGCTAAAATCTGCTGTATCTAGTAAATACGGTTTAGCTTCACAACCAAGACTAGTCGATTTAATCGCTGCTGTTCCAACAGAACATAAACATGTAGGATTGAAGAGCTAAACAATATTCCTTTTCTCTTGATAAATTTTTTTGTTATAGATATTATTACCTCGATTAAAAGCCAAACCAGTACGATCAGCTAGTGGTGTAAGTAGATCAAGTTCCCTTTCAAAATAATAATAATAATACCGTCTTCTCTAGATTGTTGTAATAGCAGTGATGTGTAAACCGCATCGATGTCCACATATCGCTATGACTGGAAATGTCTGTGTGTAAGTTGTGTATCCACTCCCCTTAACCACCTTGCATGCTAATCTGTCGTGCATATGTATAGTTATTGTCCTGGTGGACCAGATTCTGATTTCGAATATTCTACACAATCCTATACTGGATATGAGGTAATACTGATAAAATCATATATACATATAAACATTTGTAAATTTATTTTCGATTAGCCAACTTCAATGCGTGCTATACGAGCTCGTTACAATCCCTTCATTCAAACACGTCATCGTATTGAACAGGTAAGTAATCTTTATTAACAGTAATAGCAATGGTGATAAATCGGTGTAGATTTCGTTACGAAACAATATCAGTTAGAGAAAGATCATTGAAAACTAGGAGACGACTGGACTGGACGGCTGCTTCGTACTAGTTTGGGACTCATCTTCATCAATGCACACGACCCTCCACTAGAGATCGAACCCTAGATCTGCATATTATTAAGTGAAGCTGGTTGACTATTCAGGCACTTGGGCTGGAATTCGATAACCCGTAGATTCTGACTTTTGTCAGTTCAACCAATGTCTTCGAGGTGGTGGATCCCACTGGCGACTACTACTCATTAAGGCTTCAGGACATTCATTCAGCTGCCCAGGTGGTAAAATTGTCAATTTGCCTGACCTCGTTACCCGTCCTTCGATCCTTAGTGGGGTCGTGAGATATCACCAATGAAGAGTCCCAAATAGGGACGAAACAACTGTAGTTTAGTACTACTCCATAGTTTTCAATAATCTCCAACTGATGTTGTCTCCTAACAAAATGTAAATGGAAATTAATCTGATTTCTCTCGAAAAACTCATAATCTAAGTATTAAATTAAATTTTTGGCAAAAAAGAAACATGCTTTTTTTTAAATATTTCTGTTGATTTTACTAGCTTCAACAACTTGGCCATGCATGTGATAAAGTGGAATTCATTGTTATGGGTGGTACATTTATGTGTTTATCTGAAGAATATCGTGATTATTTTATTCGAAGTTTACATGATGCTCTTTCTGGACATACAAGTCAAAATGTTGATGAAGCTGTTAGGTAAGTTTTGTTATAATATTGATTAATTAATAATGTTAAGTGTGGGTTTGCAGGCAGTTGATTAATTGCTGGTTGGATCACAAGTTGACATCAGTTAGACTTGCAGGAAGTACTGGAAAGCTGTTTCGTCCTATTTGGAACCATTCAGCAGTACCCAACCACCGTGGATCAAATGTAGGACCTTCAGGTTACAAGACGAGCTCGTAAACCATTCAGCTACCATGACTCGATCTAATGGCCAATGAATTCAAACTTCTGCGAATTCACTATATTTATATATACATATATAGCTCAACCACCAGCTAATGTGGTAACTAGCGGTATCCACTATGTGAGGTAAGAGGACACACACGCCTATGGCATTGGTTGGCAGTTGCGCTATATATATATATATATCGCGAATCGTCAAAAGTTGGAACACGTGGGCCATTGGATTGCGTCTCGGTGACTGAATGGTCTTCAAGCTCATCTCGTAACCTGAAAGCCCTGGTGGGTTCGTACTGGTAGAGTCCCAAAGTAGGACGAAACAGCTGTCTAGTGCTCCCAGATTTCCCAGTGGTTGTCTAACTGATATTTATTTTTATTTATTTTATTTTTATTTTTGATTACAGCTTGATTCCACACTGTATTTTTGATACAAGTATGGAATTTTCAGCATGTGATATCGGTAGCCCAAATTTCGCAGGCCGACTATAGATATCAGGTGTGCGTCGGCAGGGGACTGAACCTCGGACCATGTGCATGGTCGGCGCGAGTCCTAGCCACTGTGCCACCGACGCACACACACACACCTGTGAATAATTAATATAATTGGTAGTAGTATTTTACATGTTCTATGAAATGGATGGTTTAATTGCACACTTTTCATTATTCATCTTGATAACCACTTCAATATCAGCAGTGATAACACTGTCACTTGCTGAGTACTCTGGGACATCCAACTGATTGACAAGTCCAAGAAAGTAGGATGTAGTTGCAAGAAAAAAATTGAATTTAACGGATATGCTACTATTAAACGAAATCAGTAACATGCTAATGTGCATGCGATAATTTATGAGTCATTTTCAGATCACTTTGGGTGTAAGATCAATGAATTCAGTGAATGCAAAACTACCATACGCCATAATTTGACAGGATTTTGTCTCAGGAGCTGAATCGTGAACAGACTCACCCTTCAACCTAAATGGTGTGATAAGTAAGATCCTCAGTAATGTGATCATGAATGCGTATTGCTGAATGGTCCCAAACTAGAATGAAAGAGTTTTCCATTACTTACTGTTAGTCCCCAATAGTTTTCTAGCTGATGTCATCTTGAAGCAGGTTAAAATGGAATTACATACTATCAAAGTGTTGGCAACCTCGCCTAATTTACTACTTTGCTGGTTTTCTAGCCGGTCCCAAGCCCCCGGGTAAAGATGGAGGGTTGGGCGTGTGAGGCTAGTGACCCTACCGCTGAAAACCAATCAAACTGTTACAGAACCTCTGACGCACAGTAAAAATGTTGAAAATACGAAAGATACAAAATCTTTTTTTCTCTCGTTTGTCTATCTGTGTGTGCGAATAGTGTGCCAGGTTAAATTGCTAGACTTTTATGTAGAGTTCCATGTTAAAAGGCAGTCAGTTGGTCAAACAGTTAATTCTTTCACTAACCATTTAGCAAGTTTATGCGTTGGGGATTTGCACACTGACAATATAGGACGTAGAGGATTATTGGGTTTATGTATCCTCTACGTCCTATATTGTCAATGTGCAAATCCCCAACGCATAAACTTGCTAAATGGTTAGTGGAATTATTGAATCCAGTCAAAACACAATTCTGTAAGTATGTGTTAAAAGTTAATTCTTTCTTAGGTATACATTGTTCGCCTGTCATCGGAGGACACTAGGTTATTTATTTAGCAGACTGTGACTCACAATCATTCCATAAATGTTAATAATGCTTCCCAGTTTCTTTGCAAACTAAAGTGAGGGTATGAAAGTTGGAATTTCACACATCTGAAACATCCACTTCTTCATCTTTTGCCTTTGTTACCAAGTGTAGACATCTTCTAAGAAACTCGTAGCGATGATACAGTCGATTAATTAAACCACACGTTGAGTGAGGATATGTATAGAATACTGTAAATGTATCGTGCATAAAATAATGAAATATAATATATAAAAACGTCAAGTCTTGAGGAATCTATGACTGAATACCGTCAAATGTGCAGTAATTGTGTGTCAGTAATAAAAACAGTAAAACTGTGTCGAGAGTGATCTACGGTCAGATTAAAAAGCGCGCGAATGCCAGGCAAAGAATAAAAGGATTAAGTTAAACAATGTTTAATAGAGAAGGGTATATAAATAAGGCATATATAGCAGATAATGTTTGACTGTGGGGAAATAATTACTATGTATCATATAGAATAGTGGGTTAGACTTCAATAGCAAACAACAGTCATATCTGTGAAATAACAGATACTAACTCATACTACTTACTAGTGTTAAGTAGTATAAATTGAACACAAAAGAAAGTATAACAAAGGACGGATAGGAGAGAAATTAACATCAAGAAGCTTGGAAGAAAAATGAGTAAATTTCGTTTTGACCTCCAATTTCTCTAAACACTAGGTGACACTAGATATTCAAACTCTCTCACTGATAACTTTATCATACGGGAGAAAGAAAGAACTTGAAAAAGGCAGCTTTATTCTTGAATACTTGATCGACTCCTGTCACTCTTCCAACTCTAAACATGATTTATAAGACCGTCTATCGAATGCATGCTCACTAGCCAGGCGCGTTTTCCTCGCTAAGCTTCTAACGACAGCGGAGGCCATGGCAATTTATGAATTTGTGTACAAAAGAACTATGTACACTCCCTACTTCTGTATTGACCGTAGAGGGATAGACATTTATTTATTTATTTTGTTTATTTAGTTATCCTATGTACCTTTCCCTTATTACTACGATTATTATTATTATTATTCTCACTTTGAATTGTTTCCACTTGTCATTCTAAATCCAAATATTTCTTAGAATATTGACATACTATCTTATCAAATTTCACACCATGTTATGTAACGCTTTATATTAGCCTACTAACTGTATAATTTCACAACCCTTTCCAACATCTATACACCTTATGAATTATTCTATATATGATATTAATCGTCTTGCAAATTGACATTTAATCACAATAATAATCACAAACATTTCAATTGGACTTCATGCTATATTAACTAGCTTGTTAATATTCTGGTTGACAGGCACTTGGACCCATGCGAAAAATGGGCTAAATCCATTCTATTTAACTCTCACCACCCTCTTCATTCATAACTCTCCCCTTGTATGTCATCAGGTAGAACCAGAAGCTTATATAGAAAACTATATGCTCACACTAGCAAGTACAAAAACTCAACCTATAACTTATTAAATAGTCAGTAGAACAACTGGATCTCGTCTTTCGAACTCATATCATTTATGGGTACAACGTTTTTCTCTCTTTCTTTTCCTTTTCGCTTTTTTTCTGTTATGTGCTGCTTTGTTTCTTTCTTCCTTACAAACTCTATTTAAATAATTCTTCTTCGTTCTTTCACACTCTGTAATATCTCGACCTTTTTGTTACCGCTTACGCCAGTAAATATGCTAGTAGTATCTACTTTTCTAACACCTTCAAACACCCTGTTCAATTTTGGCTTTACTATGGACATGCGAATATGTTGTTGTCATAACTAACTGAGATTACCCTTAATCTATGTAGAATTTTATTTTATTGTTAATGTACTAATTGGATGCAATATTGTAGTGAAATGCTAAGAATTCCATTCTGTATCACAAGTACTGTTTTGAAATAAAGCAAATTATTATTATTATTGTATTTCATGTTATTATTATCATTGTTATTTTATGTATTCATACACCTGTTTAAATTTCCTCAAAGTGTATAATTTCTAATAAAAAAACACCATAAATGTACGATTGTACAGCCTAATAATAAATTCGTTGAAGAGAACCACTCTTCGTTGAATATTGTGCTCTTAAAATGTATATTTTTTGCATCCGGGGTTTAAATTCGTGTGAGTGTTTCGGGTTCCCTTCCTGCCTGATGAACTCTTAAGCATCTTGCCTAGTTTACCAACCGATAATAAGCTGGGAAAGTGGAGAAGCCTGCGTATGGAGGTGAAGACACCACTGCTCCTGAAATTTAAAAGCCTGAAACTCAATATTTCTACTCAAGATGTGAACGAATAAAGTTGGAAGAAGATTTAGTTCTGATTTAATGATTTGATCTTAGCTTCTGCAAATGCCTGAAAATTTTTAGTTGAAAAAAAGCATTAATCAAAATTCTTTTCTTTCTTATTTTTTTTTCCAATCATTAGTTATTCTGAAAGGAGTAAAACAAAATGCGTCGGTATCACTATAGAAACACGTCCAGATTATTGTTTAAAGAAACATTTAAGGTAGGCCAAATGTGTGTTCAATTACTTAATTTTTGTTCAATAGTGAAATGTTACGTTATGGATGTACACGATTAGAAATTGGTGTTCAAAGTGTGTATGAAGATGTTGCTAGAGATACGAACAGGTAAGCTTTATTCTTCTCTTATGTTGAAAAGTAATATATATATATATATATATATATATATATATATATATATATATATATATATATATATATATATATATATAATGTTCCGAGTGGAACATAAGGCTTCAACAACACATCTCCACTTCGTTCTATTTTCTACTGTCCTCTTCAGCTGGCTGGGTCCACGATTGCCCACTATTTCTCATCTTCTCGTCGCACGATCACCTCCATATCAACCTTGCAATGACGACCCTTTCATCGTTTCCCATTCGACTTCCACACGAACGATGGCCTGCATTGCATGCAATGTCATTCGATGGCCACCTCAATGGCTTGTGAACAATCCATGTCCACTTTTTCCTAAATCTTTGTTAAGCAATTGGCTCTCGTCTGTTGGTTCATCATCTTCCAGAGTTTCTTGTTGCTAATTCTTTCTGATCGGCCAGCCATTTGATCTTCAATATGGAGCCATTGAAGGCAGCTGTTGATAAAAGTCTGCCGTAGCCTGCTGGAAATCCCTTTCGTGACACTCTGGTCAAGTTTCTGACCCGTATAGAAGAACTGACTGACTTCATATTTGTGTTTAAAATCCGAATCTTGTTCTTTATGCTGTCTGAGTGCAGTACAGAAGATTTCCAAACTGGCTGGCTTTGACATCATATATATATATATATATATATATATATATATATATATATATATATTGTTATTTTGATTCATAGTGGTTATTAGTACAATCTAAGATGCGCATTTCATCCTATTTGAGCTTCGTCAACCAAATGTCACTACATTCTAGCGTGATGATGTTTCCAGTGAGAGTCGAACTCAGTGCTCTTCGTTTCAACTGTCAAAACATTATCTATAGATACTACAAGAGATAGGTTATGTGCAGCTACATTCAGCTGATGTGTCCTGGATAGGGAAATATATACGTCATCTGAATCATATCATATTAACACATTGTGAAGAGATCATCAAAGAGTTCGTAACAGGAGTTGAGCAATTTCAGTTCAATAAAGTTAGTTAGTTAATGGGCTATGAGAAAATAATAGTATTTTTTAGGTGAATTTGTATTTCCCCTTGATTATTGATTATTTCGGGCCGAAATACTTGGTCTATGTGCTGACACATTATAATTGATACCTGTTGCATAAGAGGTGGCTGTCGTGGCCTAGTGGATAACTCTCTGAAGTTTGGAACGATGAATGCAGGGTTTGAGTCACAGTAGGAACACTATTACTGACCGGGAATCCACTTAAATCCAGAGATGGAGTCTCAAATGGGACGAATTCCACATCTGCTGGATTCCCCTGCTGGTCACCTTCAACAAGTATGATTGAAATTATTGTATTATTAAGAAAGAGAAAGCTATTAGCATTAAATAGCGAAACATCAGTAAAAACAATATCGTTTTGTCATTCATTCATTGGGAAATACAAAAAGCCTTTATTGTAATGAAATTATTGTAATTCATAGTGTTACGTTGAATCATTCAATAAATTTTAATATAGAAAGACAATCTGTGTTTATGATATTATTTATTGTCAAATGTTTATGATTTGGTAGGACTTCAAACTAAGTTTCGTCCTCATTCGGACTCATCATGTATATAAATGTTTAGACAGCTCATATTATTCTCCTTAATATTTGTTTCTTAAATTTAATCTCTGTCTAGTTATGAATACAGAGGGAATAAGTCTTTTAATGAGATTTTTTAAGCATTCTCTTCTGTTATCATCCACTTTCGGTGATTAGTTTTCAAGACATCAGACTGATTTCGTCCTTGTTTGGGACTCTTTATCAATGCGGATCCAGGATGTCATCAGGCATGGAACCTAGGACCTTTATGTTACAATGCGAGCTCGCGTATCAATGAACCATTGGGATGAAATCTAGGCGCTGACCCCATAAATTCTAGCTTCCACCAATAAGCGATACATATATCGCTACCTCCAACCAATATCATCAGGGTTTTTTTCCTCACACCCAACTTTGTGCTCATCATAGACTGATCACAGAATAAAGTTGCCTGAGTTTTTAATTCGATGTCGTGACCGGATGGGTCTACCAAGTTGGCTGTGTGAGAGCCAATATTCCCGTTTGACATTGGCTGTCGTCCGAGAGTAAGCAAATATGATGTCATGGCCAATAGATTCCATCCGATTGGCTCAATGATATACGGTTTCTCCGCCTTATAACTTAGAGGGCTTTTATAAGTTTGTGGCTGCATGCTTCCGAAAAGTCCCAAACAAGGACAGAGTAACTGTCCAGTATTACCTACTGGCGGTTGTCGATGGTTCTCTAACTGCAGTCAGTTAATAATTGATTAAAGTCGTCATCAGTGAATTACACTCAGCAGTTCGAGATGTATGTGTATGTTTGTGTGATGGGGAATTCACCAGAGTTTTCTTTGGACATTGAAAGTATTCGGATCACACCATATACAAATCTGCTTAATGTTTGTAAGTGATAGTCAAGGGAGTGATCAGAGCTTGTGGTGGTTTTTCATTGACTCAATTGTCTGAGATGAGTCAAATCGAGTACACCACTGATAAGCTCGATTCTTGAATAAGTTGAACGGTCATCCAGTGTTTAGACTTTTTAAATATGGCTTAAAAATACTACTGGTTGATGTGAGCAGTATCAGTCGATCGGTAGTATAGTCAACCATGTCAGTTGATGTCTTACTAATAATGAATTTTTGCTGACCAGCTTATCACTTCTAGATAAAGGAGAATGGCAAAGTTAAACTTTAGACACCACTAACAACCAGACAGCAAACGACCTTGAATGGACCAATCACATTAAAGAGGTATATATGGTGAATAGAAATGTATATTTATAGAAAAAAGCATAAAATAGATAATAAAAAAGTTACATGGGATATCTTTATCGAACATGTGAGAGAAACATCTCTCCGTTTAGCATGGGACTGTCAATGGAGAAGTTACACCATACCCTGTACATATATTCATCCAAATGACTATAAATGAGATCCTTTTGAGATCCATTTATGGCCCTTATCCTATTTTTCAACCTGCCCCAAAATCCTTCAATAGAATTCGTATGTGTCCTCGTAATGGGATCCACAAAATCACTTGAATGGTTGACTCTATGATGAATATATCCCAAAGATGACAGCGAATTGTAACCTTTCCATTCGTCCGTGTGTATTATTGATCCCTGTTTTACAAGTCTGGTAATAATAGGTATTAGAGTAGTCGCCTTTCTATCTGGTATTCTTTCCACGAATCCCTTTCGGAGGGAGGTGTCATACAAACCTATTACCCAAATATTGTTCGCCCGCTAACGACCACGGTTGTATTTCTTTTTTACCAGCACTGTTTCATCGACATGCACGATAACGTCTTCTCCACCCAGCAAACAAGTGATTTTCTCCATTTTCCAAGAAGCAATATCTCTGCAATGCTGGTACCACTGGACTGTTGAGACCAGGCTATTCTCCGTCTCGGCTGCTGCTGCTCTCACTGGCTGTTTTAGCACCCAGTAGTTGCAGATATATAAAGTTTGCGTTAGGGAGAGATGAGACCTGGCGAAAAAAGTTCCTACGAAATATTAAAATAATCAGCTTACCCTCTCTAATACTAGCACGCTTCAAACATATACCACAACGATGAACAAATCCATCAATTGACCTGCTATAGCTTTTTAAAGTCATGATACCACTACACGGACAAGTTCGCTCCTTCCGGAGCAACCCTAAATCCAGACAATACTGGAAAACACTATCCTCCTCGAGTTGCAACCGTAACCTTTTAAGGGCACGCATTTGAAATGAATCAAGCGCCATATGACATTGAACTATGTTCGTGAACCTCATTGGATAATTCTCTGATTGGTAGTTAGTGGTGTCGAAAGTTTAACTTGGCCAGGAGAATGAAGCTCAGAAGGGCTTCGTGTGCTTTTGGAAGTGTATCGGCGGTTGTTAATTCCAAGCTACCCACATTGTGGAACTTTATTTTTTCTTCGGGTACCTGGAACAGGAAGAGAGTTAGTGTTGCGTGACCGCAGAGCTCAGGGGACAAGTACTGGAAGCCGGTCACACATGGCCTGTATGAACGGGTTTCTTGGATCGGTCCCCTATTGGTAACTTGGTACCAGTTATAGATCACCGTAGGGTAAGTCGGAATGTACAATTGTTGGGGTAGATCTTTTCTAACCCCTTCTTTCCAGAGTGGAGAGACAACATAGCTGGAATGCTGGTAGTCTGCTGTTACATCCCTGTTCCCTAGCAGTACGACTTTGCCCACAGACCACCCCCCCATAGTGTAAAAAATTCTTACACTTTATCGTTAACTGCTTTCAGTCTTATCGCTATCCTTAACAATCTTCCTGGCATAGTAGGACCTGTAGAAACAATAGTTCCAGTCAGTGTAGCTTGTTGAGTCATTGCAATATGCAAGTTCAACCACCAGGTCTAGGTAGCACCTGTCGCTCGAGTTAGCAGCTGTCTTTCCTTCTGACGTATTATTTTAGATACTCTTTCTTGAATCAATATACTACTGCCACTTGAAGTGTTTAGTAGTTATAGATAGTTAACAGAAGACCTTTCTACAACAGCGAAAGGAACGATGTCATCTTCACCATTTGAATCAGCGTCACAAGAATGCTGAAGTTAGAGACGTTACCACTGGGTTTTTCCGACTTATCAAGATTGATATTCTGTAGGACTCGATTGGATGGATTGATTGTTCACTTAGGAGAGTAACCGATGTCATGTATGCAGTTCTTTGTGTAGATGTTGACTGAACCTCACCAAAGTCAAGTTTCAAATTTGGTCAACAAGTAAAAGGGGTGGCTTATCATCTCAATAAGTCACTTTGAATCGATGTTCAGTCGTTAGGGGTTGGGGGGGGTAAGGTGGTCATTGGGAAGCCTTCTAGATAAGATTTAGTTTGCATCATCACTGAAGGTCAGACTTTATGGCAGTGGTTACTACTCTTCAGTTAACAGACATTAGTGTCTGCGTCATTGATGTTAAACACATGTTATTGATTCCTATTTGATTTTCTTTATATCTACAGAAATTCTCATTGTTTTTTTGTGTCTGAAATTATCTTCTCACCTTTTTTACCGTCCAACTATAAACTTTAAAAACAGTAGGTTAAGATTGTGGGGATAAGATGTAGGTGTGTATGTGTGTTAGTCTGATTTGTTCACCGTAGGTGTTTTGTTTTGAATTTTCTTCACAGTTGCCTTACTTTTCCTTAAATACACTATTCACATGTCGCTGTGTTGTGGCGTGATAAGAAATTTTTTTAATTTATTCTAAACGTTTTAAAATTATTCTCAATGTTTATTGTTCACAAGTGTTGGTTTATAAAGGTGAGATTTGTTCCAGGTTTGACCACGGGTTGACATCAGTCACCATGGTTACTAGACAGTTGTTCCCTCCTAATGTGTAGGACTCATTGACTGTACCCATCCACTGGGGTTCGAACCCAGGACCTTCCAGTTATAAGTCAAGCTCATAGACCATGTAGCCGCTGGGACCCGACTCAATCACCCATGAATTCTAACATCTAACAATACATGATTTTTGTGCAACCACCACCAGCTGGTGTTATTGACGATTATTCCGCTGCACTCTCGACTGGTCACGACTTCTCAATAGAAGTGCAGGTAACTTCGCACTGTAGTCAATCACTTGCCGGCAGAAATTTGACTGGTTCACGTTTTATCACGAATGGAATAACCAGGGAGTATGAAACAGTTGTTTCATCTTAGTTTGTGACTCTTTAGCAGTATGTATATCCAACACCCCTTCGGGGATTAGACCAGAGACTTTCAGGTGACAAGGCGATTCCATTGACCATTCAACCCCTAGGACTAAATCCACTTGGATTATAGTCTATGGTAGTTTCACATTTACTGAGTTCATAAATCTTTCTGTCAGGTGTCCTGAGTCCTGATTTCTAAAATATCGCGTTTACATAACATGTTACTTATTTCATTTAATAGTAGTATATTTTGTTGAATTAAAGTTTTGTTGCAGGATACAAGTTAATTTCTGTTTTCTCTCATACCATTTCTGTGCATTTCTTTTTATCTATTTTCCTACCTTTATGTGTGTTTTTAATAAAATAATATAGCGATTATAATTTGGCGTGTAGTAGTGATTTGTTGCTGAATGGTTTTTACCGATGAATTTTCTTGTAGATATTCATTATCTTATTATTATTGATGTAATTCGCTTGTGTTCCGAGTGGAACTATATGGCTTCAACAGTATGCCCTTACTTCATTTTGTCTCTTCCTCCTGCAGTTCTCATTAGCTGGCTCCACGGTTGCCCATTAGCTCTCATCTCCTCTTCACACGGACTATTGCATATCACCTTAGTACAAACAACTCACTATTTCCCATTTTAGTTCCACTACAGGGTGTGACACGTGATGTCACTCAACGATCTTCTCAGTGTGTATCCGATCCAACTTCATTTCCTTCGGCATTTTGTTGGTGAATCGGTCGTTGGTTGGTTCATTCTCAGAGTTCCTTGTTGCTAATCTTTAATTTAATCTTCGATATGTGTGACTGGGGTAGCTGTTGATGAGACTCTCCAACTGGCTGTCGGAAATGCCTTTTCGTGACGTTTCAAGTCTCTGAACTATTATAGAGAACTCCGTCTACGTGTCAGCCTCGTATTGCATTACCCCTTGAGAATTGGTTCATAAAAAAATCTCCAAGTTTACTAAATTGTTACAGAGAAATTTCAAAGCACAATGAAAATATTCATCGTTTTGAGTTCATTTATTGATCAAATCCTTAGAGTAGATCTTGGAAAGCTTAAGACATATAGACGTTTCCTTTCCTATTTAGAGGCGTGCTCTGTAAAAATTTTAATTTATTTTTGAAAGTACTTAACACTCTTCGTGTCACTTAATATCTGTTACTTACTTTGATAATCATTACTGTATTTTATCTATATCGATCTTATCTCCTGCCAGGCATTTCATATATCTAGACTCAGCCGCCATACACTTGATAACTGCCACTTTCACTCAAAATATATGCGGTTGTATAGCTTTAAATTAAAGTTAGACTACAATAAAGTATGCTGCCTCAAACGAACGTCGAACTGAATGATCATTTAGACTAGCCATACGGTAAAAATGACGTTATTTGAATGAATTATTCCACTAATATGGATATAACGTGCACAAATAGCTGTGCAAATGTCATCCCTAAACGTAGTAGATGTGTATCACAATACCAAGAACCCAACTTCTAACTGACTGACTGGTTCACAGGAATGCCAGCAGTCTAACTTGCTAGAATTCATGTGGCACCCAAATGTAGAGAAAAGAAGGTGGAGTGGAAAGAGATTTAACAGTACTAGAACGCATAGATATGGTAGGTAGAAAGAACACTAACATAGAAGAACACAAAGATTTGATAGATATGGAATGTTCATCTCGACCACTGACTAAGATTTTGAGACATATAATCAGGAGTTTGCAGTCTGAGTGATTCATAGCATCCCAATGATCGCCCAACCAAGCATTCTACGTCTGCATACATATCCTAAACCAACTGTCAAAGAACTTCGGGATTTTCAAGTATTGATTTTGTTGGGATTTTGTTTTGATTGGTTGGCGGATCTCTCCATGAACTGACATCAGTTTGAGAACCATTGAAAGAGTTGAGAGTACTGGACAACTGTTTCGTTCTAGTTTGAGACTCTTCACCAGTACGCACTCACCATTGGGGTTCAAATCTAAGACCTTCTGATCACAAGGCAAGCTCGTATACCATTCAGCCACTGGGGCCCGATCCGGTAGCCAGCCCATGAATTCTAACTTCTGCCAATTCATGACATAGCGCGACCATTTCACAATGTCTTCTTTGATGAGTTACTGCCACACTTTCAACCTGCTGTACCCTACTGATCACGCCTTCCAACTAGAACCCCAGGTAAGTACCTACTTGAATAGGGCCAGTCGCTAGTGAGCAACCTAACCGTATGTCAACTGATATTTCTTGATGAGGACGACATCTAGTGACATCATCACCAACAACAACATCAACACATCACCACACAAATAAAAGCAGTTCTTACAGACAGTTGTCGTCATCGAACTGCATTCATCACACAGTCAAGTGCTTTTTAATTTCATACATTCCATCGAAGAATTTTAGTGGTATTTGAAGAACAGGATTCGAGGGATAAATGTGCATCATTTTTTCTCTCCCTACTTCATCAATGAAGAAATACAAGGTGTGTCGTGTTTTTAAATTTTATGTAATCTTTATGTGATTTGTGTAATTCCTCTCTCATTCTTCTACACTTTACACACAGAGGTCATACTGTCAAAGCGGTGTGTGAATCATTTCATATGTCTAAAGATGCTGGATTCAAGGTGGTTGCACATATGATGCCTGATTTACCAAATGTTGGCTGGAAAGAGATTTAGCCCAATTCGCCGAATACTTTGAAAATCCAGCTTTTCGATCAGATGGTTTAAAAATTTATCCAACACTTGTTATCCGAGGGACTGGTCTATACGAACTCTGGCGTACTGGTCGGTATCGAAGTTATCCACCTGGAATGTTGATTGATTTAATTGCAAGAATTTTAGCTTTAGTTCCACCATGGACTAGAGTTTATCGAATTCAAAGGTAAATCATGATTTTATTATTATTAATGATTGATTGACTGGCTGACTGAGTTTCAACGTGGAACATTGTACAGAAGTGCAGCAGTTCAAGTTGCCACACTTCATAAATGTTCCAATCTGAAGCTGACAGAATGGCTTTAGGAGACTATCACAGAGTTGATAGGAGTTGAGGGACCTGTCTGCGGAATAATAGTAATAACAGTAGTAGGAAAGCAGGATGATGAAAGTAATAGATAGGAAGGTTTCTGTGTTTATGAAAGTTTGTAGGTGGTTATTAAATTCACTGCTTCACACACCATCGAAGTTGAATTGTTCCTGAAGTACTTAAAGTAGAAGTATTACTGCTACGTGTCTGCATAGCCCAGAGGATAGATAGCTACCTGTATGAGGTGGATTTTTGGAGTTGTATATGGCTATCGACTATCGCAAGGTAAGTTGGGCGGTTTACTATATTCGGAGTCCATCTTACCAGGGATTTGAAAGAGGTTACTTCATTCACTTATCTAGGGAGCATTGTCTCAACTACAGGAGGAACGGACGAGGATGTTAAATCGAGCGAGAATCGGGAAGGCGAGAAACACATTCATCAACCTGAAACCAATCTGTAAATCTTCGTCACTCAGCCAGGATCAACAACAAAATTCAGTCGGATTTTCAATACAAACGTCAAGTCACTCAGTTTAGAAACTTGGCGGGTCACAAAGAATATTTCCAACAGCCTGCTGCAGACCTTTATTAACAACTGTCTTCTCTCTATACTGAAGATCAGATGACCGGCCGGGCCGGAAAGAATCACCAACAAGAAACTATGGGAACAAACAAAACAAGAACCAATCGCCCAACAAATATTATGCAGGAGAAAGTGGAGATGGATTGGACACTCACTGAGGAGGCCGCCGCTGGGTGACATCGCGCGAGCGTCAAACCATTGCTCGAGTGGAACCAGGCCGAAAGGGAAGCGGCGAGTGGGTCGTCAGTGCAGGGTGACATGGAGGAGATCGTGTGAAGAGAAGTTGAAAGAGTATGGACTAACATGGATTCAGGTGAAAAGTACAGCAGAAGGAATACAGAAGTGGCAAGTTGAGACGTGCAGTTGAAGCCCTATGTTTCACTAGGAACTCAAGGGAACAATAATAATAACAATCTTACTTAACCCCTAACTCGCAGGAACGGACATGTAGTTTGGTTGACTTTCTGATCATTTGAGGGAAACACTTTACTACTATGGCACTCCTATTCTTCAGCAATACAACTTCGTCTACACACTCCCAGCATATTGTAAATTACTTATACTATAATGGTAATTGTTTTTACTGTGAGTACTGGCAAAGAGCTACACCTATGGTGTGTAAATGGTAGTGATATTACCTTGGAAGATGAATCTGGATCCATTCTTTCTGAACTTAGAATGCTTACACTAATTATGTATAGCTCCATAATGAATGCATTCCATTCCACTGTTTATGTGATATAGTATTTCTTTTCGTCCTCTTCACAGCCATTTGATGTATGTTCCAGGTTTTTAAGCCTTGTAATTTCCAGCCCTTTGGTAGTCGCTGACTCTAAATGCAATCCATCTAACAAGGTTTTGACAGTCATGTTGTATACATTATGGGCTCATTTGCGTAACTGCACATAATTGTTGGGCAACTTTGCGTTAAAGTTAAGTGTATTCACTGACTTAAAGCTTGACTTTCAGCTGTAATGAGTCCCAGCCTCGAGTCCCTTCTCATTTACTTCTTCCTTGACAATTGGGTAGTATCATCAACTCATATTATTATTTCCTTTAATTTCTAGGGGAACATAGGGCTTCAGCCGCGCGTCTCCATTGCGTTCTGTTTTCTGCCAACTTTTTCACCCCACTCCAAGTCTGCCCACATGCTCTCATCTCCTCTTCGAATGACCTCCTCCAAGTCACACTTGCACTGAAGACCAACTCGCCGCTTCCCTTTCGGGTTCCACTCGAGCGATGGCTTGTCTAGCGATGTCACTTGATGGTTTCCTCAGAGTATGACCGATCCACCTCCATTTTTTCCTGTATATTTGTTGTACAATCGGTTCCTGGTTGGTTCTCTCATTGCCAGAGATCCGTGTTGCTGATCTTTTCTGACCGATCATCTGATCTTGAGTAGTATTGAGTGTAGACAGCTATTAATGAAGGCCTGTAGTTTGTTCGAAGTGCCCTTCGTGATGCGCTAAGTCTCTAATCCGTAAAGTAGCACTGACTTCACATTGGAGTTGAAAATCCGGATCTTATTTTTGATGCTGAGTGCTGTTGACCTCCACACAGACTTGAGAGTAATGAAAGCTTGTCTTGCTTTCCCGATCCTTGCTTTGATATTCTCGTCAGCTCCGTTCGCCTGTAGTTGAAACGATGCTTCTAAGGTAGGTGAAGGAGGTTGTTTCTTTCAGGTTCCTCCCATTTACGCTGGCTGATTGTTGTCTGTTGTTGGTGTTGGTGTTGGCCAGGAATCTTCATCACCTCTGTTTTTGTGTATGTTCACTTGAAGTCCTATCTTTGATGCTTCATCTGCCAGCTTGTTGCTTTTCACTTGCATATCTTCCAATTTGTGGGAAATCAGACATCTGGCGAAGTCCAGATCCGCCAAGTTTTTCGTTAGGGTCCATTTTATGCCTGTTTCATCATCATCAACTCTTACAGTCCTAATATTCAAGTTTTTCATTCAGTAAATGTCTCTAAAGTGCATCTGTGATTAAGCAGTAGAATGCTCACCAACGGCTCCACACATGATTCAGGTTTCGATTCCAAGCTGAAGCACTCTTAAGCTTCGCCGAAGCCAGTAATGCGCCCGATAAAGAGGAAAAGTTGGACCTGAGGCTGGTAACTCAGCCCCGTAGTAATTAAAAACAGTACTGCTAGTGAAGCTTCAATGTTCAAAGCTTGAATCCTCATGTTCCACATGGTACGTAAAAGGATCAAATAATGATAAATGTCCCTTAATTCGTAAGTTATACTTTGTGTATCTGTTTCTGTGCGTGTGTGTGTATGTTTGCATGCGTAAATATCATAACTATTTGATTTTATATGTATGGAATTAACACTTTAACGTATCCACATATCTATTTTTTTAATTTATATGCCTTCAGAGATATACCTATGCCATTAGTTACTAGTGGTGTTGAACACGGTAATCTACGTGAACTTGTTTTAGCTAGAATGGAAGAATTAGGCGCCACATGTAGAGATGTACGAACTCGTGAAGTTGGCATACAAGAGATACATTCACGTGTTAAACCATATCAAGTATGAATTATTGATTTTATTGTTGTTGTCAATGGATAGTAGCATGTTTCATGTATTTTGATATGTTTTGTTTTTGTCTTCGATGGTGGTGGTGGTGGTGGGGTAATGTACAACAGTAAATCTTTCATGGTTGATAGTTTAATAGACCCCCTCCCACTGTGTCTCACAAACACGTACTCTTCAAATCAACCTGTACAGTGAGCAACAATAAAGGGAAAAGAGTGTGTAATGTCTAAGTAGTGAATAACAATCGAACGTGGGGTGAAAGTCATGTTCGCTGCAGGATTCCACCCGGCTAATTCTTAATTAACTAGTCTGATGTCCTATTACAGCTGAGATATGAGAGCCAGGTGCTACTACTAACCACATGACAATTTCGCATTGTAGTCGCACTATACTGGCATTGTCCAACCGTCATGTGAAGAATGCATGATACGTTAGTGTCTTTTTCTCCCAATCACACTCACTATATAAGCACTTGAAGTGAAAATGAAAAGGGGTTACTGAACAGTCTCATTTGTGTCTCTATGCTCAGTTGACTAATGAGCCACATATTGCATGAGGGTTGCTCATGCTTCTCAGTTGCATCTTCGTGACTGAAAACGATTATAGTATTAATTAACAATAAAGCTTTATTTCAAAGAAAATGTGAGCATATATATATATATATATAATTAATAGTGTTTTCTGAGCTGGTTGGTTTAGTTGCGAAGCTTTCGTCGTCCTTCTGGACAACATCTTCAACGCAATATTTAGAATAAAGTGAAATGACTTAAATTTCTTCATGAGTGATATAATTGCATCTCCCGGTAACCATCTTTACATATGCATTGATCATTTTCTGTTGACTTGGATTTTAAACTTTCTGGTCATATTTGGTCTATATTAACGTGTTTGTTAACTGCATACTGGTTTGATTACCAGGCTTCTAGGAATTCCCTGTCACTTTTGGTGTTTCCTTTGTCTAAGATTTCGACATTATCCACAATCAAACTGATGTCCATAGTTGTCTATATGCATTGATATGAAAGAGGAATATATATCGTGTCTTTTCACGGCTGATTCGTGTTCTTGGATTCTAATTCGAAGGGGACTCCCACTCTGGCCAATGTAATGTCTGTTACAGCTCATACAACTTATTTTGTAACTGGTATTAATTTTATCTCCTTTTTCTGTTGGATCTTTCAGTCTGCATAATATCGAATTAAGCGATTTGACTGGCTTGTGTGCTATATCTATATCAAACGGTTTCAGTATTCTAGTTGTTATTTCAGAGATATTTTTCATGTATGGTAAGATGAATTTTCTTGTGGTCTTTGATGATGGTTCCTTGTTGGTGTTGTGATTCAACTTTAAACACTTTTTGATGAATGTTTGTGGATAACCATTCTTTTTGAAGACCGTATGTAGGTATTTCCCTTCCATTCCTTTCAACTCTGGAGTGCTACAGTATGTTTGAATTCTTTTAAACAATGTTTGCACACAGTTTCTTTTGTGGGTAATTGGATTATTGCTAGTATAGTTGAGTATTTGATCTGTGTGCGTTGATTTATCTATATACTTGTGTTTCTAAATTTCCTGTGTTGGTTCTCCTGGTTAAGACATCTAAAAATGGGATTTTGTTATCTAATTCTTCTTCTCTCATTGTGAATTTGATGTCTTCAAATACGTTGTTTATTAATTTATGGGTATATTCTAAATCATTTCTCCTAATTATTACAAATGTATCATAAGTGTAACGTACCGAGATTTTCGGTACAATTATAGGTAGAGCTATCAATTCTAATCTTTGCATGACGGCTTCAGCTATTGATCCCGATATGGTTGATCCCATTATATATATATATATATATATATATATATATATATATATATATATAAATGAAATTTCCAGAGTGTAGTTCCAAAATACATGTAAAGTAATAATCTGAAGTATATCAATGTGACGTGGTGGAGAGAATCAATTCTGTACATTTTTTTCTTCATTCCCTTCAAGAACTGTACAGTGTTTTGTTGAAAGCTAATTAAAAATGCGCGCAAATTCAAATTGTCCGCACATTTGATTAATATAATTGTATGATTAAAACAATATGAAATACAAACCGAGTTTAAGCATTTTGTTATATTGAAATTCTGGTAGCGCAATGGCTTAAACAAACCGCCGTAGAAATTCAGTCATCAGCTCCTAGTTCTTAGCATCTTTAGGATTAAATTTCGAAAGTGTACATTCAAAGGAGAAGAAACACACCATGAAAACAACAACGGATAATGATAATGTTCAATGAAGAGAATAAATAAATGACATATTAGTGAAAATTTTAATAGTTCACTCTAATATACATTCCCTGATAGCTTTGTCTGTTTAATTAATATGATTTTACTTGCGATTCTATAAAGTTTGTGATAAGCGAAATCCATCATGTGATATATGTTCATACATCCGCCCCTGAGGATACCCTGAACCTCAATAGGCGGAGTAGGTTTCGCACGCGTTTTTCCGCTAGTTGGAATTCCAGTATCTAGATTAATGAACCACAACTTGATTAAAATGTTCTTAAGTGTTCTCACAATATGATAAATCAGCAATGGAGGAAGTGAAAACTATGGAATGAGTACTGGACTGTTGTTTCTTACTGGTTTGCTACTCTTCAGTAGTACCTATCCATGATCCTACCACCGGGGGGGCGGTGGTTGAACCCCCATAACCTTCAAGTTAAGAGGCCAGTCAGTTGGCAATTCAGTTATTGGGTCTGAATTCATTTTGATTTCTACCAGTTCCTGATATGTACCATCAGTAAGTATCTGTCGTTGAGTCTTTTTTCCTCTCTAAAAATTCCTACATTACTTTTGAATAAGACAGTCATTGATTAACTTTAAATTGATATTGTTTTATAAGAAATTAAAAAAAAATAATATTTTTATTTGAATAGGTTGAACTTATACGTCGTGATTATGTTGCTAATGGTGGCTGGGAAACATTTTTAGCCTATGAAGATCCTTATCAGGATATTTTAGTTGGTCTGTTACGTTTACGTAAATGTTCACCACAAACATTCAGACCAGAATTACGTGTTACACGCCCTACTAATACCACAGCTTCTGGCGATCAATGTAATACAGATCCATTATGTTCAATTGTACGTGAATTACATGTATACGGTAGTGCTGTCCCAGTATCAGCTAGAGATCCGACAAAATTTCAACATCAAGTAAGCTTTAATTGAATTTTAGATTTTCCTTTGATTGATTCGAATGAAGTGCTCGGTGTCAGGTTGACATGTCTGTTGGCTTCTTGTGCAGATGCTTCGACGATGTCTGGGAATGTAATTAGAATTTAATTGGTGGATGGTGACTGGCAGTGACGATGTTCCCACTGAGACTCGGTGAGGACATCATCACTCACTGGGAAATACAGGTACATCTGGATGATGAGTCTTAAATAGGACGAAATGCGCATCCTGGATTCCACTGCTAGTTACCATCCACCAAATAAAATCAAGTAAGCTTTGTTGATTATAAGTGTGTATGTGTGTGTGTGTGTATTACTGACTGATGGGAATTGTTGTTTTTGTCGTAGACTGACTCAGGCTGACTGACGGAGTTTTATTTTTCAACGTAGAACTCTGTACGGAAGTGCAATAGTTCAACTTGCCAAACTCTCTGTGCCGGACACAGGTAGACAAATAGGTTGAGCCATTCGAAAGAGCTATACTAAGTGAAATGTAGCGAAGAGAGAATAATTACATGTTCTTGGAAAATACCCATATGGACATTAGAAAGAAGAGAACACGAAGTTCAGCAAAGATATCTTTTCGGCGATTTCATTCTCAAAAGCTGTTCAATCGCATTTATATAGATTATTTTAACATGGATAGAATTATTATTTGTTTAATTTCACATAGTAACGAAGGTGATAATAATTTTCAACTTGACATGTTAGTTAGGAGGTATGAATATAGACAGATTACAAGAGGCATAGAAACAAAAATTACACAGGATTAGAATATAATTGTAGAATAGTTATTCTAAACGGATTACAAGTGTGATCAGGAGGAGTATGGAAACAAAATTAAAATAACTAGTTTTTTTAACTGAAAAAATAATTTGAGCCTGAAATGAATGTTAGGACGTGTGAATATAGATTACAAAAGCCTTAGAAACACAAAAATTGCACAATATTAAGATATAATTGTAAAATAGTTATTTCAAACGATTTATAAATGTGAACAGGGAAAGCATGGAAACAAACTTAAAATAACTGTTTTTATAGCTGAAAAAAAAATTAGGTGGATTAAACGAAGATTGAGGGACTAAGAATCAGACACACAGCGAACGAAAAATGCTCTAAAGGGAAAAAACAAGAACGAAAACAGACGAGGAAGAGAAAAAAAGACAAAAACAAAGGGAACATACCAAGCTAGGTCCATGGTAGTTGTAGAGGTTGGACTAACTTCTTTTGAACACACAGCTCCGGCTTCTCGATGCATATTGCGAGGGCTTTTGCAGTACAAAGAAGTCAGAAACATATTGCTTTTGGTAGGTTTCTGTTGACTTTGTAAATCACTTTGAAAGAATCGGTTGAGATTTTGTGGGAGGTGTTGACCAGATGTTCAATGATGGCACTTCTGATTGAACCGGTGCCTCCTCGTTGCAGCCACGCTGGGTAGTGTTCTCTAACACGTTTTGAGAGGACGCGCATACAACGACCTATGTACCTAGCTCCGCACGAGCAAGTGAACTGGTATATGCACATTGAATTGGTCATATGCGAAAGTTTGTCCTTCGTGTTGTTTCGAAGTATTGGGCGGCTAGAGAATGTCACTCTTAGTGTATGCGCGTCCTCTCAAAACGTGTTAGAGAACACTACCCAGCGTGGCTGCAACGAGGAGGCACCGGTTCAATCAGAAGTGCCATCATTGAACATCTGGTCAACACCTCCCACAAAATCTCAACCGATTCTTTCAAAGTGATTTACAAAGTCAACAGAAACCTACCAAAAGCAATATGTTTCTGACTTCTTTGTACTGCAAAAGCCCTCGCAATATGCATCGAGAAGCCGGAGCTGTGTGTTCAAAAGAAGTTAGTCCAACCTCTACAACTACCATGGACCTAGCTTGGTATGTTCCCTTTGTTTTTGTCTTTTTTTCTCTTCCTCGTCTGTTTTCGTTCTTGTTTTTTCCCTTTAGAGCATTTTTCGTTCGCTGTGTGTCTGATTCTTAGTCCCTCAATCTTCGTTTAATCCACCTAATTTTTTTTTTCAGCTATAAAAACAGTTATTTTAAGTTTGTTTCCATGCTTTCCCTGTTCACATTTATAAATCGTTTGAAATAACTATTTTACAATTATATCTTAATATTGTGCAATTTTTGTGTTTCTAAGGCTTTTGTAATCTATATTCACACGTCCTAACATTCATTTCAGGCTCAAATTATTTTTTCAGTTAAAAAAACTAGTTATTTTAATTTTGTTTCCATACTCCTCCTGATCACACTTGTAATCCGTTTAGAATAACTATTCTACAATTATATTCTAATCCTGTGTAATTTTTGTTTCTATGCCTCTTGTAATCTGTCTATATTCATACCTCCTAACTAACATGTCAAGTTGAAAATTATTATCACCTTCGTTACTATGTGAAATTAAACAAATAATAATTCTATCCATGTTAAAATAATCTATATAAATGCGATTGAACAGCTTTTGAGAATGAAATCGCCGAAAAGATATCTTTGCTGAACTTCGTGTTCTCTTCTTTCTAATAATTACATGAACAAAGTTTAGAACTAAACGGACCTCTGAGGTTATAAGTAGTGAATTGATCTGAGCTATTGATGAGTACGATTTTAAACCCTTATCACCAACAGTCTCAAACTGTTTGTTCTCGGAGTTTCATGGATTCCGACCTGGTAAGCTTCACCTCCCTGTGCGGCCTTAACCAATTGTGTCAAAGGCTTGATTTGACCACCTCTAAGTATTTTCAAAAACTAATCTGATGTTAGTTAACATTACTCAACGAGGAAGGCGATCGCTTGATCTTCGATTGTAGCTATTTTACGAGCAACTGACTTTAGAAATAACCCTATTTATATTATTATTATTGTTCCCTTGGGTTCCTAGTGAAACATAGGGCTTCAACTACACGTCTCAACTTGCCACTTCTGTCTTCCTTCTGCTGTACTTTTCACCTGCATCCTTGTTAGTCCAAACCTTTTCAACTTCTCTTCACACGATCTCCTCCATGTCACCCTGCACTGACGACCCACTCGCCGCTTCCCTTTCGGCCTGGTTCCACTCTAGCAATGGTTTGACGCTCGCGCGATGTCACCCAGAGGCGGCCTCCTCAGTGAGTGTCCAATCCATCTCCACTTTCTCCTGCATAATATTTGTTGGGCGATTGGTTCTTGTTTTGTTTGTTCCCATAGTTTCTTGTTGGTGATTCTTTCCGGCCCGGCCGGCCATCTGATCTTCAGTATAGAGAGAAGACAGTTGTTGATAAAGGTTTGCAACGTGTTGGAAATATTGGTTTTAGAAATAACCCTATTTAAATGAATGATCTAAACACTTACAGTTGATATAATGATTCATCAGAAATCGTTCAAACTCTAGATTAAGGAATTCCTATAAAATTAAAAAAGAAGTTAAATGACATTTGAATAGACGTTAATGGAAAAAGTGCTTGGTTCTGGTAGAATTAGTCTTTTAACACTAATATTCCAATTAATATTGCTTTGAAAGCATCCGGAAAAGAACTAACTCCTAGAAGAAAGCTACCTACTGGGGAAATTATTCTCCGAATTCAATTATGCCTCACATATCCTGTCTTGAAATTTCAGGGCAACATGTATAGAGAAACAGAATGGGTTGTGATGAAATCACCAATGTCCCCAATTGTAGCAAATATCTTTATGGATAGCTGGGTAAATATAGCTCCTAATATATGTAATCCTACTTCAAAGATGTCGTTAAAAAATGTGTGTGACTGACACTTTCATAGTGTTAAAAACAGACTATATATCTCTAATCTCTTCATACTTATAAACTTAATAGTAGATGGGATCAAACTTACATTTAAATCAGAATATGAACAAGGAGAATTCGACTACGTTAGATTGTAAAATATAGCGACCAGGAGAAGGTAAATTTTGCACTATTGTTTATAAAAAGCCAATATACTGTAGTAGACACTTAGACTTTAAGTCATGCCATGCACCATCTGTAAAGAAAAGCTTAGTTAAATGCCTCAGAAACCAAGGAAGAACTCTTAGAAGTACATCAGAAAGCCTATATATTTGAAATGAAGCATATAGGAGAAGCATCGATGTTATATGACTATGCCATAAAATTCATTCAGAAAGTGAGAAAATCTCACAGGAAAAAGGTAAAATAGTAATGGAACTATTGACGATAACATACTGACTGGTTGACTGGTTTTAACGTAGAACTTTGCACAGACGTATAGCATTTCGAGTTGCCATACTCCACTCTTATGGATACGTTAAGAAGTGTTTTACAACTGTTAACCCACACACGCATGCACACTCTCTTTAAAGTGTTTAACAAAGATAGACCAATATTTGTAAGTCCGAGATCAAATTTTGATCACACTTCATACAATTTTGTTAATTATACATGTTGATACCTGTTTCATGACCTATATGATTGGACAAAGTTTTTAAAAGCAAGAGATGTCTTTTTTGTGATATAAATCTTTGTTACGTTAATTTTGATTTACTTTCCTGAAGAAGTTCGGACCAGATTTCCGAACTGAGGGAATGTTGGAATTACTCATTTCAATCTCGCTGAGATTTTAAAAATATAATTTTTTTTTACAAATGTCTACTTCTCACTCGGCGCCCAAATATTTTAAAACAATTCTGTCAAATCTTGACGACAGTGCATAAGAATTTTTTTATTGATTATCCTGTCACTTGCTTTTCTTTTATCTTGAATACACACCGAGGTATATTAAACGATCAATTTAAGCAACATGGAACAAACAAAACTTGACATATTTGTCAATTTTATTGTTTTAAAGGTTTTGACGTTGTTGTTTTTTGTTTGTTTGGTTTTTTTTTTACCGACATGAGTTAATTGGGCGGAACAGTAGTTGTTAACTTCTTGACTGGTCGAAAACTGTATTTAAATATACATTGTAATGATTTTGAGAAATGCGTCCTTGTAAATAAAATTGAAATTGATACTGACTAGATAGAGGTTGTCGTTGGACTTCACTTATAAAACTAGACATTTGGGCAGTCAATCGCAAATTATTAGGTTTTATCCCCGTAGTTATCCTTGCTGAATAGTCATCTTTCTTGCCAATTGAATAGATAAAGCTTGTTATTATTCAAAAGTGTTGGTTTGTCGCGATTCGATTGATTACATGTTTGATCACGACTTGAAACCAGTTAGAGAGCCATTGGATGGAAAACCTAGGAGTACTGGACAGCGATTTCGTTCTAGTTTATAACTCTTCAGCAGTACCAATCCGCGTACGGGGTTCAAACCAACTTGCTTCATCACGTTTATTTTTGCGATTATAAGAATATTTTTTGCTGATTTTCACTTTATTGTGGAGAATATTGTTAGGCAGAACAACGGTTTGTGTAGAATAAGATGATATTATTATCTCTATGTTTTTGGCTTCTCGTCAGACGTATACATTGTTACAAAAGTTGCTGAGTATATGTACATTGCAGTTTCAATGTACTTTCTTGCATGATATGATGTTAGTCAAGAGAAGACTCTAAATTAATAAACATTGTTTAGAAATGACACGTATACATCTTGCGCATAAAAGTTCATATGAAGTGTGGTCAAGATTTGACAGAATAATTCTAAAATAATTGGGCACTGAGTGAAAAAGTAGACATTTGTAAAATGTCAGCGAAATTCAAATGCGTAATTCCAACATTTCCTGAGTTCGGCAAACTGGTCCAAACTTCTTCAGGAAAATTAATCCAAATTAAAACAACAGAGGTGTATGTATAAGAGGGGACATCTTTTGTTTATAAAAACTCATCATATGGGTCATGAAACAGACATCAACTTGTATAATAAACAAAATCGTTTGAGTTGTGATCAAAATTTGACCTCAGACTTTCAAAATTTATATTTTTTTATATTTTTGATTTACAGCTTGATTCCACACTGTATTTTTGGTACAAGTATGGAATTTTCAGCATGGATATCGGTAGCCCAAATTTTGCAGGCCGATCATAGATATCAGGTGTGCGTCGGCGGGGGTTCGAAACTCGGACCATGTGCATGGTCGGCGAAAGTCCTAACCACCGTGCCACAGGCGCACCTAGTCTGCTTTTGTTAAACACCTTAAACAGAGTGTACTCTTCATCAGAATTTTAGTGATTAACTTCGACTAAAACGTTTATATGCAGTATACAATGGTGTCTATGTGTGTATTTGTGGGTAAACAGTTGCAAAACATTTGTTAACATCTCCATAAGAAGATATAGACAATTGGGGGTTTTGACCTGCTATGATTAATTAGTGATACATACCCATTTTTAATTTATGAATCAGGATTTGCCATGCATCAGTTAGCATCACACCTTCACGTCTGTTCAAACTGTTAGTATCTAGAATTTTATGATTAGACGTATTTTCAAAATTATGGTGTTTAGGATTAGAGTTTAGTTGAAACACCCTGTCGAACTTATTGGTTTGTCTTCTTTCTGAAGATTTACCTACTAGAGTTGTCACGTGACTTGACAGCTACGGATTTAGGATATGCATTTTGTTGCAGACAATAGGGGATTGAAAACACGATAATTGTACCAATTACATAGTTTCTTTGTTAATTTAATTCGATTACAATATAATTCAAATGAAATGTCGTCAGAATATTTCTAAAATAATTAGGCGCCGAGTGAGAAGTAGACGTTTGTAAGAATTTGTGTAAGTCTCAGGTCAAATTTTGATCACAGTTCATACAAATTTGTTATACATGTTGATACCTGTTTCATGACCCATATGATTGGACAAAGCTTTCAAAATCAAGAGATGTCCTTTTTTTGTATGTAAACCTCTGTTTTGTTAATTTGGATTAATTTTCCTGAAGAAGTTCGGACCAGATTTCCGAACACAGGAAATGTTGGGATCACTCATTTCAATTTTGCTGAGATTTTACAAATATAATTTTTACAAGTGTATACACGAAAAGTTAATGTCCGAACGGTAAAATAAGTTTGCCGACAGATTGATATCAGTTTGAGAACCATCGAAAACCAGGGAGTACTCGACAGCTAGGCCCGAATAGCTCATTGATAACGTCTGTGACTGCAGCACAGCAGTATCAGATTGCCGAGGACATATAAGTTCCTGTAAACGTTGCAGACACGTCTTGTCGATTGGTGAATGCCAACTAGTATGAAACCTAGGTCAAAAAAAGCTTCCTGCCGATGCATCGAATCATCTAATACTTAAAGGGCTTCGGTACCCATAGTCTTCTTCTACGCCTGTGAAACCTGACCTCTAAATTGAGGATCTTTGGCGACGCTGTGCGATCTGCCATCACTACCTCTGTACAATTGTTTTTATCCTAAGTAATTCTAAGATCTGGTAGTCTGAGCTTAGACACATTCAAGGTCACCTTTCCCTGAATATTGTCACCTGGAAACACTGACCTTGGTGGTTTGGATATGTGCTGCGAATATCATCCCAGAGGCTTTCATTTCGGCCAATGTTAACCAGGTCTGTGACTGGTTAGAAAAAGCGAAGAGGTTACCGGCTTATGATATGGCACCGTGGAATACAGATTTTTCGTTGGGTTAGCATCAATTAGTGCATCACGATTCCCTGAGTAGGGGTCCGAGAGAGAAATAGAGTATCCTAATCAATGACTCGAGGCTTTATCAGATACAGCCGAATATCTCAATTAATGGCGGATATGTCGCGATGTTCTTCTTTCTTCTCTTTCTAAAGGTAACATGAAGTGATGAATATCGGATGACCTTGACAGGTGGGCTTACTTGCTTTCTAGGTGACATCCCTTATTTATTTCATGCATATTTTTCTTATTTTATTTTGGTTTAACTGTTTTTGTTTGACGCATCTCTTGGTTTGTACATAATGTACGAATTTTAGTTTTTAAATAACAAACAATAGTAAGTTATATAAGGCTAATTCCTGGGCGGTGTTTATAAATTTTGAATTATTGGCGAATTAATATGTGGAATGCTTTTAGTCTCCCTTTTTTTTGTCCTGTGGAAACTTCTTAATCGCACGACTTTATCATTGTTTTTATTAATATTCTGTTTGTTTTTTTAAATTTCCACTTTTTTATAGGGTTTTGGAACATTATTAATGGAAGAGGCTGAACGTATTGCTAAATATGAACATGGTTCATTAAAAATTGCAGTCATCTCTGGTGTTGGCACTAGAAATTATTATCGAAAACTTGGTTATGAACTTGAAGGTCCGTATATGGTGAAACTTTTGTGATACAACGTTCAACATTTTGATGGCAATAAAAAAGTGTCTTCCTTCCATTCTTTGTACATTTTTTGCTGTTTTTTCTATAAAGATCACAGACTCTTCATATAACCTGTAATTTTCCCTTGTTTATTTTATTTAATATTAATCCTAAAATATGAATAACATTGAATGAATGAATGAATGGAATCAGTGTGTTATTTTAGGAGGATAATATTCCGCGGTTGTTTCAAATTAAGGCATGTTGACACATACCTCAAATCACACTTGCTGCGCTTTTGATGGTGGTTAGTTACGGTTTGAATTTCCTCAGATAGTTTATTTTGTAAAAGAATTCTGTAATCATATCAAATGTTACGTTTTTTCTAGTTTAAAAATGAGTTCTTTCGGCCCTTTTAAGCAGCTAGAATATATGTTGTGACATTTGCTGTGCTATGCGAGAAAACACCTCGCGATAGACTTTATCATTTTTTGGCAAAGATAAAATTTAGGCACCGAAAGGATACGAGCACGCCGGCAACCTTGGAATCCTCGATCAAGCAGTTAGTAAACCTAATAAGTAACTGTATTTGTGTTGAAAAAGAGCCCAATAAAATATGGACTAGTGTAGACAATAGCGACCCAAGTGTATGGATGTCGTGATCAATTAAATGGGCCCATAGTAAATACGGGGAGAAATAGATGCAATACCCGAAATACACTGCACACTACATCCAGACTTAGTATTTAGTCCTGTCTGGATAATAGGTCTATCACTGAAGACTATTAAGAAATCGGGAGATATTCTCGAGACACACACATGAACACTACCCTGTATTTTTAACACTATACATGATTCCTATAAGGAAAATTTAAATTACACGCTTTTACTATGGACTCAGCTAACTGGTTAATAAGGATGTGCCGGGGTCATTATGACGGTAGGTCACTATGATTTAGAGCAACGGAATATCTGGTTAAGTTCGGTAAAGATTAAAGTTAAGTTTAGACTGAGGAAAGATTAATCTAATAAATGAGATATTTAGCTTGGTTCGAGTTAGGTTGGTGATATGTTGGGGTTAAGGTTAGGTTAAAGACAGATTTGTGTTAAAAGGTTAAATTTATGTTTCAGCACTATGGCTGTTTCAATGTCCGATGGTGTGACAGCGCAGCTGCGGTGTCTCACGTTTAACTTTCTTTGTAATGTATTTTATCATGCTTCATTTCGTGCATATTCAAAAACTTGAACAGTGTGATATTTGACTGTTGAGTTCATCGCACTGTTTATCAATATTATTTATTGATTCCAAAGATGGTCTAGGTAATGGTAATGAACTGTTGTATAGGTTAACTAAGACAATAGATAATCCCTGGGAATCTCGGGATGTTTTCGTTGGACTGGTTTCAATCATGCGAAATCTCAGTTTGCATAAGTCAAAACAAGCCTTCCTGTTGTATTCATAGGAAGATAAGCTTCAATAACGATATATAAAGTAGTAGGTCCAATGATCATGCGAGGAGATCAGAAGAATCAAATTCTTGAAAGCCAGATAGGTTTTAGTCCTGAACCAGGGTGTATTGATCAAATCTCCCCTATTCAACATAGGCATACTTACTGACTTTCAACACTTGCTATAGTTTTTGACTTGTATTCGGTATTTTACTCAGTCAACCTACAGGGTTATTTACTTACATTAACGTAAAAAATTCATTTCACACCTATATAATGCCAAAAAAGATGAAGATTTATTTTTTCAGTTTGACTTACTTTCTGATATACGGTTTCAACTGGCAGAAGTTTAACATTCACACTGGACAGTCTCGTCAGCTTGTGTAGATGTATAATAAAGCGGACTTAAAACCTCTAATAATTCAAATTTATTCTATATCCGACTTGGTGAACCCTACCTTTATTGCAGTCTATGGGGGACAACTGGTAAAGGTTGGGATGGTCACCGCTAATGAACTCTCCAAACTTTCTTACTCATGCATGAAGTCATCAACTTGAGGTGCTGGAGAATCTCAAACTCTAGTATGCTATGAATGCTTGAATGTGGTAATTAATTGAGAAAGTTAGAACAAACAACCAAGTAGGACCTACATCTTCCTTATGTCCCTTAAGATTTTCTTTATCTTTTGAATGATGAATGCCTTTCCGTTTTTTTTGAGTCATCGGAAGGTAATGTGTATAATTAGTTTGATTGAAAAGTCGGTACCTAAATCATCATTTATGAAGTTTGAATTTTTCTGTTAAATAATAATTGCAGCACTTGGTGCATCACACATAGGGTACACCCTCAGAACTGTTTCAAGCGTATTCACAAAACCAGAGTCTTAATTACTCGTCAATGGTCACACTGCAAGAGCAATCGAGCCCCAGTGTTGACAATCAATGTTGAGGATCTATGAACTCAGTGTAACGTTGCTGAAACACCTGCACAAGCAGGTGTTATTTCAGTCACTGGTGAAAAAAGGAACATACTAATTATTAAATATAGTAATCAAATGATAGCGAGACACACGAGGTGTAGAGGATCTGATGTGCTGGGGTTACGCAACATTTCCATTTCTGAATGGGTTCTCTTCAGTCAAAACCTTGAGGAATCCGAAGATAAGCTGACACTTTATCAAGTTGTTATTTAATCAGTTAATTTGGGTGTATATCTTTGATCCTCTAAGCATACTGGTGCCAGTGTTAGGAACAAGAACTGTTCGCCTAAAACTGTAAGTTTTTGGTTAATAGAGTCATGTTTAGTTTAGTTAACTACTGTGTGTATTTTTGTAGACCACAAGAAGGAGTTATGGCAAAATAGACGAAAGACACTGGGAAAATACGTAATGCCGATCTTATCAAAATGATGCGCGATAAGGTTGCCAAAAACATTAATTAACAAAACGGTGAGTCGCAAGCGTGAGACTTTATTGTCTCAAAAACACAGTATGCTGTGGCAGCCCAGATCTGATTATGATTAAGGGATTCAGAAGGTTGGTTCGAGTAACCAAGTAGGATATACATCTACTTGAGGATTTGTTAGGTATTATGCACCTGTTGGCTTGTACTGAATGATAAATGCACTTCTGTGTGCTTGACTGGCTTTCACCGCCTCACTACCCACCATCTTGAATTCAAAAATAAACTTTAAGACATTTTAACTGTTTTCTGCGATACGACGAGTCATCAGTTCATAGGACGGGTAGTTATTTAGATAGATGGGTGGATTACTAAAGCACAGACCACATATACCTTCAGTAAAATGGAAGTTTGAGAATGTGGAGCGAGTCTTTTAGATGTGTGAAAATCTTAGAATCTAATCTATGTTCAGAAATCTTGCCTCACTGAACGCATCGAATTTGTGAGCCCACTGGTGTACGACTTGTATTACATAGTCCGTGTGAGTTTGAAGAGCGAAACTATCTCATCCTTTAGCTATTGCATCTTTCTAAAAATCCAACCTGCCATAGCACCAGGTATCAGCATTCGGTGCGTTTCGTACAACAGAATGTGGTAAGGGTAGTGACATTGTCCAAATCACCGTTTTTGAAGCTAATACTGAAGCCCACAGCTGTCACTAGTGGTACTCTACAATGCCGGCTGTTGTTATTAAATTTATGCGGCCCAGAACACTGGTTTGTCTACTGCAGTCGACTGTCATGAACGGTAATCCAAAGTCTTCAATCTGGTTAATCACGAAATCGTATTCCAATAATTCGGTAAGTAGGTTCCTGAGGGGTACCGATTCAGGCTACTCTAGTAAAATGACCAAGCATGTGATTATACGGATATGTACATGAGATCTTGGAAAAAGAACAACTATGTCTACATGAAACCGATCAAAATGAATATCTTGGGTCAGAAATTAACAAAAAGGATTCTTGTCTTTCTCAATACCAATCTGCTAAAATCCGGAACTGGATTCAAAAAATAGTAGAGGCAATTAATTCCTCAAAATTATTTGCTTAGAGCATCCATCACTCAATACTGGATGCTAACTATCACTGTTTAAGTCGGCTGGTGTAGCTGAAGGCTCACAGTAAGGTATCCGCATCATCTGACGCACCATCGTGTTATATTCTTTCGTTCGTGCACGATGCCTGGCTAGTTAGGCAATCGTCTTCGAACTACGATTTCGAACCTGAAATATATATATATACCTTTGATCTACGATAAAAAAATACTGTAGGATTTGCGGGAGTAGGAACTTCCCTTGTTGCATGTTGAGCTTCCCGTAAACGTCAACATTCATTCCTCACCTACAGACTTTACTTCCACAGAAGTAGATTCTTTGCTATCCACCGAAGTTAGATTACCCGAATTGGATTGACATGACCCGGGACTATGGTTTTCTCAACTAGAACACAGTTTTCGCCGTTATAGCAGTAAGTTTGAAACCAAGTACAGGAATGCGTTTCCTCAGTTACCTAGTCAGATTAGCAAGGAGGTGAGGGAACATATATTTCACCTTCCAACCGAAAAACTGTACGCAGTGCCGAAGCGGCAGGTGATAAAGCATCTCACTGTGTCGGAAAAGAAGTGTACGGAATGATCGATTCAGAGGGGAAGTACAGAAGACAGATCCCCACCACAGTTCTTGAGCCACCTGCAACAGCTTGTAGATGTCATCACACGGAGAGAAGCTGTATTGACGCAACGGTGGACGAAAGCCCTCCAGGAATATGTACCTTAGGAACTTGATACTCAAGATTCTGAGCCAACACCTGAACAGCTCTCACGCGTCTTTGGAGAGGAGGTAACTTACAGGAGGACATGTGAATCAAACCGTATTGGGAAAGACCCAGTCATCTTAGAACTTGTTACTAGCGTTTGACCGTTAAGAGAAAAACTGGCACAAATACAGCTAACACAAGGAAACCGAGGAAAATCTTCCAATATAATATGTGCTGAGTCAAAGAGTAGGCCCGAAGGAATTAGACAGACAAGATTTATCTGCTGTTGCCACTGTGGGGTTGGACACAATCAGCAAAATGTATACGATCACACGCCTGACTTAGACCCCGTCGCAAGCAACAGGGAAAAAATTAGCACAATCTCAGGTGGCAGCTATTGATAGGCGGTGTCCGGAAAATCATCTACTCCACATTAAGTACAAAGACTTTGGCAAAGACATTTTGGTTGGCACAAGAGCTACACACAGTATCGTACCTAAATCAAAGGTCAAGCCGAGACGATGGAAGTCCTACCTGACGCAGCGGGCCACCAAAAACTCAGGTCGCGATGTTAGGTGGGAAATCAGTGAAACCGTACCTCGGGCTTAATAAACAGCTCCCATGGATTTTAACTGTTTCTTACCTACACCTAGCGATCTCTTGAAAATGCTTGCTGGTAAGTAATGACTTATTAGAAAATACTCGAAAGAGACGATTAGCAATGAAATGGACCTCCCGGTATACGAATGGCAAAGTGAGTGAACACCATTCGTTGAATCTAGTCCCCTCTCCTCCAGTATCATCAGACAGATGTGGAGGCCTCAAAAATAAACTTGTCCAATTTTTACTACTATATAAGAAATGAACATATTGTACATTACTTTGTTTTAGTCAGCATCTCTGTTTTTTGAACTTTACCTCGTGGTTTGAATGGAAATAAAGTTCTGCCCACAACTCTCCGTCTTCTCCACCATCTCAAATGCCGTCGGCCGATTCTAATTAACTGCCTTCTATTCCAATTTCGTAGGAACGCAGTATTTTCTCCCTACAATACCTTGGTCGACCTCTGGCAATATCGATATTGGAGAATTAAGATTGGAGCAATCTTCTCACAATACTTCTGGAGTCTAATGAGTAAATTGTGGATTTGGACCTCGTAATAGCCCAAGTAACGAACTTTAATATATTCTTCCAGTAATTTTGTTGATTTCGTATTTTTATCTCTATTTGAATTTGGGATACTGTCAATGTAGTTGAAGATTGAACGATCAATTCATGGTTGTTTGCTCAAACCCAACTTTCTCACAATTTTCGCGGGTGACCAATCTGCCAGTCATCGTCTCATCGGTCGCTGTTCAGAAAGAAGTCAGACCAAAACTGTCAGAAGTAATATTGTGATTTATTATTGTAATATTTGTTCATAGACCTTAGTTAAAACTTAATTGTAAGGCTGCCTATATGTTGGTGTTACAATAAGGAATTCGCCAATCGGTGTTTTGGTTTTGCGTACGTTATTACTAAGCGTTTCTGAGAAACTTCAAGGAACAGCGTGAGTCCCAGTGTAGCAAGAGCTGGGCATTGACGGTTTACGAGACGTGGCTGACAGATACTAAGCTATCAGAGACTAAGGTCCACCACAAAAGTTACGGGAAATACAACTACAGTCACCATCTTTATTGCCAACAATCACTCAAACTTATATATTTGATCAATACTCATAATAAAAAAACATAGGTCTATGGAGTATCCGAGAAGTTTGCCAATCAAACTGAAGCTGAGCTATTTCTCCCTCATGACCAGTTTTTTTATCTGTGACGACTGAATGATATCGAAGTGACAACTGAATTTTCCGGTGACTAGGGTGCGTCTTCTACATTGTGGTGTGACTGTGTATCTCTATACTTTCCCCGTACTATCATTCATAAACACATCCGCCAACACCCAGAAGCATTATATTCTCCCATCAGTAGTTAGGAGGGCACCGATAGCAGCCTGGTCACCAGGTTATGTGAGCGTACAAAATTTCAGTTCTAAAAGGCTTGTTGCTGGAAGACAGACTGATGTGTATCCACATATATATATACATATGTGTGTGTATGTTGGTCTCTCTTTCTGTTTGCTCTCTTAGTCTGTGACCATTTCACTTGTATGAACTTGTCTCCTTTAACAACGTATATTCTCCTTATATTATATATAATATGTGTGTTTGTTGACAGTCCGTTGCTTGGTGACATATATCCATATATGTTGGTTGTTGACATGTCTGCTATATTTCGCTATGTATATATGGATCGATACTTCATTATAATTAGCCATTCATGTTAAGACTGTCTAGTGATTTGTTCACACCCTTTGTCTGGACATTCATATATATTTCGCATTCACAACCTTGTGTGACTACACTTTACTTACTTGCTTTGGTGTGATACCACTTATTGCTTCTCCTGGTGTTTGGAAAATAGAAGTATCATCGCAAACCTAGTGGTCTTCTGATTTCCGCCTTCTTGCGTCAGGACTATTAAATTCTCGACCAGTACATAGCAATAATTTAGCGACGAGTACAAAACACAGACAACCACAGAACAGGAGATAAATAAGACGAGTTTATACTTATTTTTATCGCCAGCACTTATCACGTGAGTGCTGAGATCGCATCAATGCCCAAACAGGTGTAACCCATCAATACATGCTTAATACATGCATTTCTTATCCAATGCATTAATGGAAAACCAGAGGACGTAGTAGTCAAAAGAGGCTTGCGATGCAATTACACGGCTGAAAGAAGCATCAGCGAAAGTCACAACCCCTAAATATCCTGATCCGGATGCCCCTCTTGTCTTAATGGTAGACACGTCCGATAACGCTCTGAGGCAGCTTAATTTCAGCTGTTTGGAAATACCTTGAAACCGAAAATATCTTCTTCTAAGGAGTTTTACACTTTCGCAACATGGTAAAGACCAGACCTTTCACGATTTCCACGAGTCACAAGCCTCTCACCAGCTTGCTCAAAGCGAAAACGGACAAATACTCACCACATGAAGCTCGTCACAACGATTGCATATCACAGTTCACCAGTGACATAAAGCACGAGAAGAGAACAGAGAATTGTGGGGCTGAAGCACTATCCAGGATGCGTTTGAATACTGTGAAACACATCATCGTAGACTCCAAAGGGCTGCTCGAAGGTTGAAGGAGCGACGAAGATTTGGAGCATATCATTACTTTAAACAATACAATTCGAGTCAAAGCTTTACAACAAATTCCTAAAGCTTCCAGGGTAACACAAAATCGGCCGAACAGCACATCACCCCCAAGCTGATAAGGTGACAACTGACAACTGAAGGGTGGACTAGCGTCTATTCGTCTAACGTCACTCACTGAACAGAATTTCCCTCAGTGGAGATGCTTTGTTTCTGAAAACCAATAAAAACTAATGCTTCATATTCAGCTGCAAAAATGATATTCGGAAGCACACTGAAACTACCTGGCCAGAGTTTATCAGTTCTGGTATTGATAAGAAAAACCTCGACAATCAAGAGCAGTATATATACCAAAGCGCTTGGATCTCTGCTTCTGTTTACGCGTTAGATGTGGTAGAACACAGCCACCCCTCAGTCCACTATATTAGTGAGCCCTCAAAGTTACTACAAGGCATCCGAAACACTGTTATGCAGCGCGGTGATACCACGGAGGTTGTTTGCATTAAGAGACTAAAATAGGCCTATCTACTCATCTATCCTGCCTGCTTAGTAATAGAAAGGCTCCCTCAAAATGTAGTCGACACCGTGGGTACTAATGCTAAGAACACAAAGACCGTTAAGCCAGTCAAACTGCCTGAGTTCCTAGCCCATGGGAAACTTCACGAAAGACTACAGTACCATTAATTGGTGGACTAAAAGGAACTTAGATGGTTTCTCTCTCAACTTGATGAAAAATGGCTTGTCTCCACTCAGTTCCTTGTCCCGTGTGACAAGTCAAGCTTCCAAACCAGCGCAAGAGCATCAGCCATTATTCTATCACAGAACTTGAAGGCAGTGTAACGGAATGCATCAAGGAACCATGTTGTAAAAAGCTTACGCATGGAGTCGGCGCGGCTTCCAGGAAAGCAGTTAGTTAAGCTACTTGCGCAGGTTAGTGGTCGCTTCCTGTTGTCTTTAAATACTAATGAAGCTCATGATCGCTGTGTGGCTATAGGTTCTGTTGGACTTGAGGTCTAGCCACGCTTCCTGCTGACATTTTATCCTATTCTACCTAGCCTGGTGGTCAGACTGCTCTTAACACAACCCCAACCAGCGTAATAAGAATATAAGCACGCCTGCTTAAGGATGTGTTTATTGACGGTGATTTGGAGAGAGCGTAAAAGTAGATAGTCACAATTCAACGAAGCTGTTAAGTCTTTGTCTCTTGAAAATTATATTGATCACCATATGTTCTAGCCAGCATGGATAAGCCATTTGATCGTTGATGCTTGGATGAATGAGGTTCAGTTCACTTGATGAAATATATTGGTCCCCTACAATTAAACAGGAGATCGACAGTACACAACATCGTCATAATATCAAGACTTTCATGATGTTAAGGACCAATTCTGATGGCCACAAGTAAGTGCAACGGAATTTATCACTCATGCTCTCCACCCAGGTATATGTCAGATGATAATAATATATTCTCAGTTTTTGTACATGAAGGACGCCAGTTTACAGTCATCAGCATTATAAATAACATATACGAGGAGTAAGCAAATTTATAACCATTCCCTTACACAAGATATACATAGGAAAGGGTTGTGGATTAATACCTATAATGTCACTCTACGCGAAAACGACGTGCATAGTGTGACGCAAAGCATCTCTATTGAATAAATTCGACCAAAATAGCCGTCATATTTGATGCTTGCATTACTGAAGATAGGTGTAACGATATAAAGACCAGTATAATATCACTAAATAAGCTTTTTGCCTCTTTTTCTTCAGAAAGGAATGCTGGCGTAAACCTACTGGAACAATAAGAGGACCTCTCGGCCGGACTCGTTATAAACGATGGTAAGTAGATTTGTACCCGCTTACTTTAAGATTTGCTCAGAATATAAATCTCTCATGCCCCTCCCCACTCACTCTTCTTCCATATTAGTTTGTTTATGAGACCTTTCACGCGGTGAAACAGTAGTATTTACTGGGTGGCGTTTCGAACAAAATTTATTGTCCACAAGCATATCAATTATAATCAGATGGCTTTGAAACTTGAGTCTTATAGTTTTGTTCGAAACGTCATCCAGTAAATACTACTGTTTCACTGCGTGATACATCCAATAAACAAACCAATATGGAATTGTTTACTACCACAGTGCCCAATATTCGCACATATATCATTCTTCTTCGTTTGTGATTGTTGCCGTCGTACACTACAGAGGCATAGTAGGTTATTCATAAAGTGATAATATTGGTGCGTAAAACGTCAGCTAGTTCATCGATAATAATGCTGTTAGCAAAATTAACTGCCAGTGACTCACCACAGCAGTAAGTTTCCTTTTAAACATATAGAATAGTGTTGTTACAGCAATGGGTAACTTTCTGTCGATACGCGGCCAGGAGCCAGGGTAATTGCCAACTAATCCATGTAAAATGACTATTGGAGCAAATAGGAGCTGGAAATTATCACAGTGCGAGTCAGTTATATTTCACATGCGACTATCAGCGTGTGTTCATTATTTATTAAATAACCAGATTTATTGGCGCCGCAAAGGTAGTTATTGGGATTTTTATTGGTATAAAGGTAATATTTCACAACTATCATTCAGGATGCGTAGGAGGGTAATAGGTAATTCGAGAGGCAGTTTAAGGATGTTGGGCCAATAATGTTCGCATTTAAGGTAGTCTGGATAGAACTTCAAATAAAAAACATGTAAGAGAGTACAAATGTTGTTAGATTAACCTGGGGGGATTCGATACCTAGATGAATGCCAATAAAGTTGAAGATTGAGCGATCAATTCGTGATTGTTTGCTCAAACCTAACTCAATATTTTGGCGGGAGTCATCGATACTGCAGCCGTCGTTCCATCGTTAGCTGTTCATTAGAAGACGGAGAAATACTATCAGAAGTATTATTGTGATTTATTGTTATGACATTTATTCTTAGACTGTCAATGAGGGTGAACATTTAACGTTTGTTTTTGAAACTGGCAGCCGTTGGTGGGCAAACCGAGGGCGCGAATGGTTCGATCGTGTACGAGTTTGACGAGGACGACCAAAAACAAATAAAAGTACTTCATAATTCTGTATAAAATATTTGTTCATAGACTTTTACTGTTCTCCGCTTTAGTTGCTAAACGATATAACTTCCCTCTTATAATACTGGTGTTTTGGAGTTAAAGTCAAAGAAAGTACATAGTTTTTATCGGTTCGGAGCGTCTTCGTAACAATAGGAACTTAGGAATAAGTTCATCGACAGTTTTTATTCGTTTTCTGGGGCGCCTTCTGGAGCTCTTCCGGGTGCACATACTGGGTCCGCAGCCAGCTTTTCTTTGAACATGGATTATCAACGCAATTTGGATTCGATGAACACTTTGGATAATGCCTGGGTCAAGAAAGGGACGTGGCACCACGGAAGCAGACAAAAAAGTAAGTAATGATGAGTTGCGCGTTATATGTAATATGTATGATGCTAAAAATGATAAGATTGATGTTCATGTTTCACCGTCTAGTGGTAATAGAGGTTTTAAAATTCCTGAGTTTGAACCTCGGTACTTTGGTGGAAACCCACCCGACTACCCACAGTTTATCAAACAGTTTATGGACATGTTGAGTGGTTTGATTTTAAATGACGAAATGAAGTTAATGTATTTGTTGAGGTATTGCACTGGTGTTGCTGGAAGAGTCATACAGTGCTGCAGGTTTATGTCCCCGAACGAAGGATATACAGAGGCTATGAGGATACTACGTTAAAGGTTAAGAAAACCATTCATGATATCCCGCGGTATTTTTGAGACCGTGAAAGGTAATGAATCACAGTTAAACGGTAATTCAGAGGAACTCGGAGAGTTCTTGGACAATTTAATGGTCTACAGAAATACTCTTGTGTCCCTTAATTGCGTAGACGAATTGAATTCAAGTTCCGTGCTTGAGACTGTTGCCAACATATTACCGGTTCGTCTGTAAATAAAGTTCATAAGGATCAGCTCCCATCTAGAAGAGGAGGGTTTAGAGACCAATTTGGATGGTATTGTGGGGCTGCTGAAAGACAGTGTCAATCAAGCTATGAGCAAGTTTGCCAGTGTATTGCATCCCACTCCCGGAATAGAGAAATCAGAGAGCGAAACGCAATCATTTATGACGAAAGGGACACAGAGAAGTGGATATCGAGAAAGCTTTATGGTGTCTAGTAATCCATACAAACCTAATGAGTGTGATAGCTTTCGTGAAACGTCCCCAACGGGTAGGTTACAAGCTGCAAGACAAGCACGGTTGTGTTTCGCGCGTTTGCAAGAAGTGCATACAAAGGCGAAATGTGAAGCAGTGAGAAAGTTTAGTGGTAAGCTAAGTGTGAAGTCGGCGTCATCATGTATTGACTCCAAACCATGTGACGATAATGGTGCAGTGAAGAAGCCTGTAGTTGCAAGTGGTAAGCCACTGTTGAGTAGCGTGTCACAGACGACACCGCAGTTTGTACAGAAGAAGGGGGTTACAGTTTCAGCATTCAGTTCTTACCCTTCAAGTTTACAAGGGTATTACTAGTCAGAGTAAAAGGAGAAAGGGTGGCGTTAGCTGATCAGTAGATATGGTGGGGGTCACTAAGGTGAATCGCCCCATTCTGCAGGAACAGCAATATACAAATTAAAGGCTCGAGATATTTCTGATTTTTATGAGGGCTTAGATCTTTATCTTGAAAAAGATAATAATGAACGCCTTGACAGATCATGCTTCTACCTCTAAATATATACTATTCGCCCAGCCTATTGTTGAGATGCGACCATGTGGGATGTGCACAGTTTTATGGGGCATCTTATAAACTAACTTGCTGTCCATTGACTGATCTTTAAATACCACTTCACAATGTCTTATCTCATTCATTTTCCAATAACGTCTTTACTTGATCCTCATTATATCCCATTAAACCTAACATTTTACAGCTCTTTATGACTTATTATATTCCTACTTTCTGAAGGGTACGGTTGTACATTAAATGCACAAAAAGGTATAAAACAAAAACAACTGGCACAACTGAGGATAAATGTATTAAAACCAAAAGTGGACATCATGATAGTACGAGATATACGTGTAGCATTATACATTGCAAATGAACGTTGTCAGCCTAGGGAGTTTTCTTTTTTTTAATGCATTTATTAATGATACTTGCACTTACCTATTTCATTACAATTTAATGATTCACCTCAGCACTTTTACTTTTCTAAAACAGCTTTCAATCCCTTGTAAACGTTGTACTTACCTCAATTTTGGTTGGTTATCGTATGCCGACAACCACGGGATGAAAACGAAACGAAGTCGATTTTCCCGCTCAACCTGGAGGACAATTGTACAATTCAATAACTATACAGCCTAGTTCAGACAATGTGTATTTATACATATATCAAATATTTAACTGTTGAAACATTATTAACTTGTAGACAATCTACGATTTGATATTATATCATACTTGATCGTGCCTGTAAAAATGGCATGCATTTTCATGTAAATTTAGATGTTTATATGAGAATATACATTATTATTATTATTATAAAACGTCAAAGGATTTGTGACGAAGAACCCAAATCATCTTCTGCTGTCATTGAAGAGTTTGGAAATGATGGAGTCGGTCATGCAAACGGCGATAAAGTGGATATTTGCGGCAATGGTGATGATGGTGCACATCTCTCTTTGGCTGATCATGATGAGCTGAGCGGAATGCCTACTACTGCTGAGTTGATCAATGGTTCTGTACATTGGGAAAGTGAAGTAGAATTAAGTGCAGATGCGGTTGCAGAAGATAGATGCTAGTGCTTAACCGGAGCGAATCATAATAGATAGCATTAGGGGTAATCCTGCGGTTAGACAACCTTCTTAAGGTCGAACAGCGACAGCTTCTGATGCACCGCTAAGTTCACCAACTTATATCACTCAGTCTTCCCCGGTGTTGTCATCCACAATGAAAATGACGTCCATGAACTCAAGTGTCTTGTGCCGTGACTATGCTAGTATCGGTCAGTTTGAAAGGACGAATGTCAATGGTCAGTTTAGTGAGGATAAGCCAACTGCGTATGAGAGGGTAACTGTTAACTGACTTGCACGAATAAAGGTCTATCAAGTTTCAAGTTACTATTTAAATGCTATAATCTTTGGTGTGAATTACTTTGTTTCTGCTCTTGGTTGGTCAGATACGTCGTATGTTTGTTGTTCATCTACACTCCCCGATACAGTGACACGGGCACGTCACCGTTCAAAGTTGAGGATATAGATGATAGAAGGAGGTCAGCAAATAAACTCAACGACGATTTTCCAACCTAGGGCGTCAACCTGAGAAGGGTTGTAGGCGTGCTGCTGTAAGTCTTAAAATTCTTCAATAATAATAATAATAGTATATTCTCATTTTTTACATGAGGGACGCCAGTTTACAGGCATCATCAATATGATAAATTACATATACGATTAGCAATCATACTTAATAATAATGTTTTAATAAAATACACAATTTTTCCTACCTGTGTAGGACACATCAAATGTACAGGCATGGATAAGCATTGTTTAGATTTCATAAATTTGGTTTATGGTTAAATTACATGGTCGCTGACGTTTTTGTCCTTGGTTTGTGGGAACAATATGATAACCAGTCATTCAATGGAGCACGTCATGAAATATAGGAATATTGACTTTGCATTAACAAAAAAACCCAAGTATGTTTTGGATGGAATAAAAATACATGGGAAAAAATAAAGCTTGAAGTAATTCCACAATATAACTTAGGTGTGTACAAATCCGAATCTCATTTTTGATTTATATCCAAATTGGGTAATAAGGAAGCTATTTTTACAGATACGATCAGTTATGTTATAAGTTACAACTGTGACGTTGTATTACAAATTGATACTTTTCCATTGGTATAAGATTATATGCCACAAATGTAATCCAGGTTGCGTCGTGGGGAAAGTTAATTCGTTATTAACTAGGCAACTTGAAGATACGGGACCAATAATGTTTGCAGATCATTTGTCATTGTAAATGGTCAAACATCCACATTATTCATTCAAGGGTAGTACGTCAAAGCGCAGTCCATCGTACTTGGTGTGTTATTTTGTACATATGTTCATGTTGTATATACTGAATTGGTATCATCTCTTTTATCTATGTGTTCGTAACTTTGTGATTTGACGACTTCCACTTGGATCATCAACCTGAGAAGGAATGTAGGCGTACTCCTGTAAGTCCTACAGTTCTTCAAGGGTGGTTTGTCATGGCAGAATCCACAGCATTTGATGTATCGATTGTACATATGTTTGTGTTAAGTAATTGAGTGGTTTCCAATTAATGTAATTGTTAGTCAGTCTTGTTTGTGTCCAGGCATTCTTTAACTGACAATCGTCAACCGGGGAAGGGTTGCAGGCGTACTGGTATAAGTCCTATAATTCTTCAAAGGAATTACTTCGAGACATGACGTTTGTATATATGTGTGGTGTGTCATATCAATTGGTGTGTTTGGATTCACTGTGTTTACTTGTTGTATTCGTGTCTTGTTGTTATTGGATAATTTCGTTAGATTTTTCGTCGTGATTACTTCTGAAGTTGTTTCGAGTCTTCTACATCCGTGAATGAATTGATTGATGTTAAGGACAGCAGATGGGTCGTGTAGGCCGGGGAGGCTAGTGCTGAGAATGCCATGCACATGGAGATAAGGTTTCGCTGTGGAATCAATGATTGAGAATGAATGTTTCCATTTAGGTTGTGATCTCACACGCCGGAGAGCGAGAGTGTAGACGACTGAGGCTCGCATACGTCACCGTTACTGGGACTAGGGCAGAATGAGTGACAGGCGATTGCAGTGGTAATTGGTAGTGGATAGATAAGATGATGTGTGAAAAATATCATGAGGTGCTGCTATGGTCACGTTGCATTCTGCAAGAGTCATTCTAGCAAATGGTGATTGTGTTGCAAGAGGATGTGCCAAGAGGATGCCTTTAACTGGAAGGCGGAGGTCGTCATTGATGTGTGAGATTGTGCTGTGAGTATGCTTGTGGTGTGTTGGCTTTTCTGTTTGTTTTCCATTTCAGCTCTGTCCGTGTGACCCAGGTTCGCGCAATGGCATCGAAGTCAACGTGTATTGACCGTGATGGAGAAAAGGGATGGATCCCTTTTTTCCGGGGAGTTTCAATGTAGTTGAAGATTGAACGATCAATTTATGGTTGTTTGCTCAAACCCAACTTCCTCACAATTTTCGCGGGCGACCACTCTGCCAGTCAGCGTTTCATCGTTCTCTGTTCGTTGGAAGAGAGAAAAACTATCAGATTATTGTGATTTATTGTTATGAAATTTATTCTTAGACTCTGGGTACAATAACTTTGTGGTTGGTTCTATATTGCGAAGCAGTAAGGTATGCACGGACTGAGAAACAACTGATAACATTTTGGTATAGCGACTTCGATCTAAAAGGCTAGCAATAAACCAATTCGACGTATCACAGTTCAACACTGATTCGCAAAATAATAGGTAAAACATCTTATCCGGTTCCATGTACATCTAACACATATATTCGGTATCTTTTGGGGGAGTTTCAGAATAGCTGTTCATCAGCTGATTTCACAACCCCAGCGAGGCTTAAGTCAGGCTCAGCAACGTGTGGTAGAAGTACTCAATAGAACACCCTATGCACCTTACCTAAAGATAGGCTGATCAAACCGCCATTCTAGGCGAAGTCATTTCTAATGGGAGGCTGATGCAGGAACTCTACAGCACGATATTCTATGAACAGTCGGATGCATTAGGTCACTAAGGAACTCAGAGGGATGGGACGAGTAACTAAGTAGGAACTATAACTTCTTTTTGATCTGCAAGTCTTCCCTTATCCATCAAAAAGGAATGTTATTCCTTCGTGTTTGGCTAGGCTTCCAGCTTCACTTGCCCGCCTCCGCGTTTCGATAAAGTCAAGGCTTGAATAATTGATAGTCTTCGACAGTATTATGAGCTGTCGGTTGGTAATTCGAACAATTATTCCGACTCGAATTAACTTTCTAAAACACAAACTAGCCGTACCACTGTGTCATCGTGGTCTAAGATCAGTAGATATCTCACAAAATGCTGCTAAGATCAACACGAATTACGATGCAACGTCTACACTCATTGGAATAATAACAGTGGATAAATAGAATAATTTATATAATTTTCCTAATAGCTCATGCAATAATTATTATTACTGAGTTTATAACTGCCGCCAAAGCCCCTCACCCGCAGTTCTGCATCTCTTATGTAATACGTCAGCACCTGTACGGAAATGCCACTTACCTTCCTCAACTAACGCAATCATTTATGATTCCCGCGCGAAATTGACATGTATTTTTTTTTCAATCACAGTTTAGATTTGACGCTATATCTAAAGGAGGGAGGGTGGCGTTAGCTGATCAGTAGATATGGTGGGGGTCACTAAGGTGAATCGCCCCATTCTGCAGGAACAGCAATATACAAATTAAAGGCTCGAGATATTTCTGATTTTTATGAGGGCTTAGATCTTTATCTTGAAAAAGATAATAATGAACGCCTTGACAGATCATGCTTCTACCTCTAAATATATACTATTCGCCCAGCCTATTGTTGAGATGCGACCATGTGGGATGTGCACAGTTTTATGGGGCATCTTATAAACTAACTTGCTGTCCATTGACTGATCTTTAAATACCACTTCACAATGTCTTATCTCATTCATTTTCCAATAACGTCTTTACTTGATCCTCATTATATCCCATTAAACCTAACATTTTACAGCTCTTTATGACTTATTATATTCCTACTTTCTGAAGGGTACGGTTGTACATTAAATGCACAAAAAGGTATAAAACAAAAACAACTGGCACAACTGAGGATAAATGTATTAAAACCAAAAGTGGACATCATGATAGTACGAGATATACGTGTAGCATTATACATTGCAAATGAACGTTGTCAGCCTAGGGAGTTTTCTTTTTTTTAATGCATTTATTAATGATACTTGCACTTACCTATTTCATTACAATTTAATGATTCACCTCAGCACTTTTACTTTTCTAAAACAGCTTTCAATCCCTTGTAAACGTTGTACTTACCTCAATTTTGGTTGGTTATCGTATGCCGACAACCACGGGATGAAAACGAAACGAAGTCGATTTTCCCGCTCAACCTGGAGGACAATTGTACAATTCAATAACTATACAGCCTAGTTCAGACAATGTGTATTTATACATATATCAAATATTTAACTGTTGAAACATTATTAACTTGTAGACAATCTACGATTTGATATTATATCATACTTGATCGTGCCTGTAAAAATGGCATGCATTTTCATGTAAATTTAGATGTTTATATGAGAATATACATTATTATTATTTCCTTATTTGTACACTTCATTTTAAATGTTTCTCTCACATATACCAGTATTCAACTTATTTCTAAATGAACAAATCATATTATATATTCTGTAAGTTTTCATAAATGTACATATGTTCATGCCTGTAAAAATGGCTGGTTTCTGTAACAGAAATAAAAATTATTATTATTATTATAACCCGTCTCGATGTAGTCATCCAGAAATTCATGGGTTGCAGGCTAGCTTCAAAAATAAGTAGTATCTTAACACCTTCGGATCTACGACCAAAGTCACACTTAACTGAAGCCAAAGTGTCGCAGCTAAAACTGCTGCAACTATATTATATGGAGTCTTACAGTCTGCCACCACACAGTCCATGACCTCATTTGAGAGGTCCAGATTCAAAAGACTGGTAAGCATTCACTTGTAGAGTTCTATTTTCACTGTCTACAAGCCTGAAACTGAACACAAGTGTTCATTTATATGCTTTCTTAGGACACCTGTAGAAGTAATTACTCTTGCACTTGTCACCCTTTTCTCTCTTAAAAAACCCGCTGCACTTGGTTTTAAATTTTCTTTTTCGAAACACAAGGTCTCGTCGCAGGTCTCAGCCCATTAGAATAATGACTATGATTATGAACTCAAATTAGACAATTATTTGCACCTGTTGTTTAGTTTTTTGTAAGGTGGTGTGGAATTTTTAAATGTGCGATAAAGTTGTTTGCTTCCTAACTGGTGTCTTCCTTTCTTTCTCTTGTCCAAAGGGTCTCCAGAGACAAATGAGTAAATGTCTGTCTACCTCTCCGAGCCAGATAAAATTTCACTTCACCGGTGGCGTTTAAGAGAACGCGTTCATGGCATTTCCTCAAGCAGTGTCTACCTCAGTTCACCCAAGTCTCTCTGCCGACTCCAACCAGCCCTCGTCTCCGTGTTATAGTCCTTGTCAAGATCAAATCTAGCCTCTTTGATGAAAAACAAATGCACTGAATAGGCGATTCCGGACATAGCTCCGGGAGACAGTTAAATTGAACCGACATTTATGGGGGAGTCTTTTATGAAGGTTGTTTGATATAGAGTCCCTTCGATACTACAGTAAGCTGTGGCCACTTACGTCCGGTGAGTGTTCAAAAAATTCAGACAGGTGGGACGAGTTATCAAGTGGGAACTATACCTTCAAGATTTGTGAAGCTTTACCTACTAAATGATAGTTGGCCTTGCAGTGTGTTTGCTTAGGTTTCTCACTGGACATGACCACTGACATGCCTCTATATCAAAGGTTCAAGGCGTCACCACTTAATGTTACCAAACAATACCGTGATGTGTCAAAATAAAATCTTATCCATAGTGGAGTTAGTTTTCTGCATTAATACAAGCTGCTAATCAGCAGTTCTTGCTTCTAAAAATTTAACCTTATAAGATGAACTGTCTGCCAAGTTTGAGCAACTCAATAAATTATTTTCCGCTCATCGCAAGGGCACTGTGGAGGTTTCCAGATGAATCTCTCTAAGCCCAAGGGACCAAGATATGTAACTAGACTAGACAAGCATCAGGCGCGCTTCCTTGTTCTGGCAGCCGACTAAGCAGTATGTATGAATACTGGTATGTTAGTCTAGTTTGTTTGTGCGTATGTAATAGATGCAAGTTTTATTTTTTATGAACTCTACTTTCTCCCCTAGACAATCTCACTTGACAAGTGTTTTGGAAAGGAAACTGACCTTCTTTTGACAGAGAGTGTTAAGTCTAGAAATATGCTGTAGAAGATTACCGCAGTACTTTGTATTCTATTCCTAATTTTTATGCATATTCATACAATTTTTTGTTTATCACAGACTGTCGTACATTTTTGGCTTCATTTCACGCACTTATTAATTGCCTGTCGTTTTATTTAGTCTACACGTTCTTTGTGTTTGGAAGCCAGAGAACCACAAATCTGGAAATCTGTAATAGACTGCAATGCAGCCATAAGAATCGGGCAGCCTGTCGACGGCCGCGGTTTCGTATGCCTGCGAGTGAGATAAACATGTGATTTACTCGCTTGCGATTGGGCAGTTTGTCGCAAGAGTTGCGTAATTTCATACATCATTTAGCTGCTTGGTGAAGTGCGGAATTATCAGGAGTGTTTTATCTGGTTGGGTGCATAACTAACAACATACTAATAAAGCGCAGGAAATAAATAATATACCAGTGGATATATTTGCTGGATTCAATGAAATCATCCCATGCCAAGACCTAAGAACTTGGCAGGGGTGTCGATAATGCATCCAATGTTCCGAAGAGGTGGTAAACTTATGCAACTTCAATTATCACTTGACTTTTATTTTCGGAGATCCTGAAGTTAGTATAAAATACACAGTAGTCTGGTTACTCATGATGAAAACCGTATGGTTGAGGCAGCATATAGTACCTATATACACTGTATTCTTGTCACGGAGATCAGAGAGCAGGCATCAAACTTCACGGTAAGCAGTGTAATACATGTAGGCCTCATGCTTTTAGTCGACATACAGGGTCTCAGATTCAGAAGTCATCTTGAGTTCAGTTGGAATAAACTAGTTTATCCCATTAGTATTGAGAGATTACTGTAGTAAAAGCAGGTAAATACCTCCTCCATAAGATTAGGTGTTACTTTTAATTGATATGATTGTATTATTAGTAGTCATCTTTTTAAGTCAATGATGAATTCGTTGCGATAATAATACCTTATTATTAGTGATGTCAGTACTCTTGTTATTTGCCATAAAGCCGTTGTCATTTTTGTTAAAACATTTTCACGGTCTTCGGAAACTACTGCATAACTTGTCCTTAAGTAATTTTATCATTTGATGATGCCTCAATGGACCTACTAGATATCGATCAACGATAAATTGCGAAGTCCCTTAAGTTTAGTGAAAACTATTTAGCTACTTATGTATGGTTTGTAAAGTGATTGCTTGTAAATGCTTATCAGGCAGGCATCTGAAAATTTTTATATTCCGATTATACACGTGATGCCCAAGTTAATAATGCTTTTCTTAAACATTTTCAGACTTATGAAGAAACATGTATGTGTCGTGTACGCAGATGGAACTGGCATTAACAAAGAAATACTCATCTGAATTATCTGTACATCTGAAATTTAACATTTTTGTACAAAAGCAATGATACTGCGGAAATCTTCTGTAGCCCCCGATTCCATGGAATCCCCGAAATTAGAAATCACCTGGAAATGAAATTAAGCAATCAAAGGATGTAGGCATTGTTACCCCATGAAATACAAAAATTAATTGCTAGGAAATAATTAATATTCTGCTAGACTGTTTCTCATTACGCCAGTCAATTTTTTTTCAAGCGGATGAAATGGACATAGTATCTGCCTGTAAACACCAAGTCTATGCAGTAGAAGAAGTAAATACCATTCGGAGTATTTCTGCAGATTTTCTCTAAAGAGATGCATGTTAAGGAGCCTTGAGACCATCAGCAAAAGTAGACAACAGAGTAAGTAAAAATAATTGACAAAACAGACTAGCCTAGTTCATTATGGCTATGCCTAATCCTTTTAACTGCAAAAATACATCACTTAAAGTGGTTATAATGTGTCTTAAGGTAATTTTGCATTTTCTCAACGAAACAGTACGTATTTCAACTGTTTGCAAGCTGGCTGAAAATTACAGCCAGATAAGGACACCATCATTTGGTATTTATGCTAAAACCTCTATTTCACCGACTTTTGCAGGAATACATGAATAAAGGTTAGTAAAACGACTAATACTTGACGAATTTTGAGGTATTTTCAATAAATGTAATCTCTAGACATCATCTGATTCAATGACTTGCTACCGTTAACAGGCTGCCCATGGACTGATGAATTTGTTTATTCACTGTAAAGGTTGAGGGCCTTAGTTGACATGCGCGTGCACACTTTTGATTTCAAGTTTCCCCGTTTGTTATTTAGGCAGTATATGTATCCCCGTGTAAATGAAGGCAACGAAATCTCTCACATATGCAGTCAGAGACACACTAGTTTCTCCAACTCTTCTACTTCGAAGTCGTTCGAACCCGTCACCCTGTCTTTGCAAATGTGGGTCGTGTTCTCATGAAGACATTTATGTCAATGTTTTACCTGATGTTTTGTTCACTACTAAGCCTGCGAAGCTAACAGCTGCTATCAATAAGTTACTTGAGCGAATATGTGAGCAAGGGGATAAATCAGTGCACTACACACATAACAGGATGGGTAAAATAATATCTAATGTAACTAGCGACGAACAGTGTTGGTGGAAAGACATGTTTGTGAGTTTCAGTAAATTTTTCTTGTTAAGTGTGTCTGTTTTTTAAAACAAGACTGTTTATTCGAATCGGTTGGCAAGAATAGTGGATCCACGAATGTTTCTGTGCCCTGAATGATATCATATGTATATCATGGTGTTAACACTAATAACAGACAGCGATGTTCTTATTGCACAGACCCCGTGGTCTGTTCCACTGAGTGTAACCAGTAAGGATTTAACTTATTCAAAACTTCGTGAGAGAAAATTCCGAGTCGTACAATTTCCGACAACGGAGTTTTGGCTGAAGTGTATCCTCAGCTGTTAAGTTATAAATAACAGAAATTGGCTGTACGCGTTCAACCCTTGTTCAAGCAGAATGCGATGTAGTGATAAAAAGTTACCTCCAGACTCCAGAGAAAATCTCGCTTAGGAGTGTGGAATTATTTTTAAACGTTATTTCTCAGTCTATTCACCTGTTGTGTGACATTACTGTTTCATTCACGTTAACTGTTAGCTGTGATCGGAGTTAAGACGTATCTTCAAAAAGCTCTGTAAAAAATCAAATAAACTGTCTATTTCTAAGTGAATGTGAGGTTTTGTAGGTGACAATGACTATTTTTATCCAGACGCTCTAGGTATAAGTGTAATATTACTTCAGTTATTCTGGTGAAAATTCATTATCTGCATAACCATGAATTTAATTGTATAGGTCCTGTGAATCAAACCAATTTAATTGCACTTCTAGCATATTCTGTAAAATCAGCCTATTCTTGTTATGATATACAAGTGCAGACATAACGATAGAAAACTTCATTCTTGATAACTTATCTATGTATAGTTTTGAGAAGAAGGGTGATTTCAGTATCGATGCAATAGCACAATAGGCATTACAATTCCAAAGTTACTTGTTTTACAATGTAGATAGCTTACGAAAATGGAGTAAATTCTGCACTACATTTTTGGCTCATACTTCTCATTCATTTCACCTTGTTTTCTGTTGTTTATAAAGACATTCTGTGAAAATTAATTGCCTCATACATTCTTTTTTTCCAGTCGGTACAAGGTAAAATGACACCTTTGGTGTCACCTTTTGTACGCGTTCTAAATGTTTTGATTAATTTTGAAGACTTTTACACTAAAAGCCAAACATACGATCTCACTGAGATAATCAATATGTGCCGATCGTGTGATCATAAAGATAAACCAAATTATAAAGCCAGTCGTTTAAAGTTTTCAGTTGGGCTTTGCTCGTATCTCAGTAGTGTTGATATGTTTTACTGGTCTCCTGGTTCACGGGAAATCGCCTTCGAAATTGCTTTAGCTTGGGGAAAATTACTATCAGATCGATATGCAAATGAAGAAGCTGGTGTACAAGGTACTTGTCGCAGTAATTTAGCACCACAATCATTCGGTGTAATTGAAAATTGGGTTGAATACTTATCTATGGGTAAATTGAGTTCGAAAGCTTCAAGATTCATTCAAATAGAACCAGAACAACCTATTTTCTCTGAAGAGGTAAGTTACAACTTTATTAATTATATGACATGATATTATTATAAGCATGTAAACGACTTTTTTTAGTGAATTATGCAGTTTGTTAGTAGTCATTTTGAGTTTCATATCACCCACTCCATTCAGAGAAACTGGATAGTGTCGTCAGTCCTCACAGTTTGTGTGACTCATAACCTGATTCGTGCGACTGGTTTCTGATCACCCAGCCAAATTGTAGTTTAGGGATCGAAACCCGAAACATATGGGGAGGTTAAGGAAGATATGCTTTAAAAAACAGTTTACATTCCAATTTACCTTACGACGATCCTTGGAGAGGTGTAAGGGTTTTTGCATGGATGAAAATCTACAATCTCCAATTCTAAAGAAGCACCATGTGATCGGTATATTTTTCATTAATCAAAGAACTGTTTATATTCGTTAACCAATCACTGGGCGTGTGATTCGGGCTTGCATTAAATGACAGGAAATAGAATGTTCAAACATACATATTATTCTTTTGCTGATGCAGTATTTAAGTGTGGGAAAAGTATTGTCTCTCACATCAAATAGAATGCTCAAATAGAAAGATCGTATTCTGTTGCTAATGCCATATTGAACTGTAGGAATCATATTCCGTTAGAACACATTCATTGTCTGTATCACACTACCACAATACTATTTCAATATATCCTCTTTATTTTATCTTAAGCCTGTGACCACTATAAGCGACTTAGTCCAAAGGGAAGACGTTATTAGCCATCTAAAATAGAATTATCAACATCATATCAAAGATTTCAACATCAGAATCTCCATCATGAGAATATCTAACACCGTGTCGAGTATTTGCTGAGAAAACTGTGATGAAGACAACTTTTAATTTACCGCGAAAGTTTTAGTGAACACTAATACAAGAAGACTGCAGCATTGTTGATGATATTCCGAAGGTGCTTGTAGATGACAGGTGCGAATATTGAAGGATAACAGGAGAAAGAGGGAGAGAAATAAAGGTATTAGCAATAGGTGGTAATAGTCAAGTAAGAAACACGCGAAACATTGAGAATTAGTTCAACTGGCCTAGATCAACTTCAAGGTTGTCCACCATTTAACGCCAACCTCAGTTCACTGATATTGTAAAAACTGTAGTTTTTCTCTCATTTGTTTGCGTTCCCACTGGGGCATAAGGCTTTAAACTCAGAAGTTTCCGTAGTATTTGTGACGTATTTTGCGGGATGAGTCTGCTAGTCTTACACTCGACGTCCTCCCGTAACTTGGCTTACTACCGGCTAGGAGTGTGTAGGCTGGGAATCGAACCCTGGAGCATGTGTGGCGATTAATTTATGCTCGCAGAGCGAAAGAAGTATTATTGTTTTCAACAAAGTGGCTATGTTATTATTATTTTTATACTTTGAAACATTGACCGGAATGAACCAGGTTCTGGCTATATATTGATAATCTTGAGATTGTTTATTCTGAATATTTTACACATAACCTGTGGTGTAGACTATCTCTTAATCATAGAAACTAAGTGTTACATAGTAACGGCTATTGTAAGGGAAGAGTTTGAACATCGTAGTATAGTATGTGATTTCATATCACATAGATTTGATTATAAAACACACAATAGAACTGTATTGACAACTACATAACTTGCCATGTGTTACGTATGCCAAGCCATCGCCTCCCTCGACGAGCTATGTTAGCGGATATAGGGTCAGGCTGGAAAAAAGCTAGCGGCGGTCAAACAAAAACTTGGCATCAGTCAATGAAATCCACAACAGTTGGTCTAAGCCACGTAGGAAGGTGTAGACTTCCAGGCTGGGGTCCTCGGGACGGTAAAAATCTATGGTTGGAAACAATTGGTGACATGGCTCAAAACCGTTCTCAGTGGCGCAGATGCATCCACTCCCTGTGACTTATGATCTTCAATGAAACTGTTTTGTATTTCTTTATTACTCCTTTGTCTCACACCTCTGCTCATTGTTTCTATTATGCTTTTCTTGTACTTTCTTCTCTTGCTTCGCGTGCTACACGGAATGTGGCGACTTGAACTTCCGCACATTTGTGCAAAGTTCTATATCGAAAACAGGCAGACAGACAGAGACATAACTTGCCCTATGCAGCCTTACTCTCACTTGCGTTTTAATACATTTTTCTATATATCCGGTACAGGTGTTGCGTCATTTCGACTGCACATGTTCGGTGTGTTGTTTCGATGAAGAAAGACTCTGTGATTAACCTCTCCCTCTTCATCTAACTATATTGACGACTGGTTTCAACATAGAACTTTGCACAGAAATGCAGCAGTTCAAGTTACCACACCATGTAGCACACAAAAGGAGACAAAAGGGAGGGAAATGAGATTCAAAAAGACGATAATAAGCAGAAATATGAGGCAGAAAACATACTATCATGTAAAAAAAAACATTAGGGTTTATATTGAATATGACAAATCACAATGGGTGATCGCATTTGAACCATTGAGGAATATTTTAAGCCATATCACCAATTGTTTCTAGCCCTTGATTCTTATAATCCTGAGGACATTCCTCCCGGTTGATGGTGGGGCTCAAACTGACTTTTAAAGATTTCATGTACTGTTGGCATGCTTTTGTTTGACCACCATTAGCTCTTTGCCAATCTGATCCTATATCGGCTAACATCACCCGTTGGTCGAGGAAGGCGGTGGCCAGGCAAGCATGCCTAACACATGCCCTGACCATCTCGTTGCTTGATTTCCCTCCCTTACCTAACACTCGCCACCCTATCCTAACGCGTTGTGTGAATACATACAAATGAATGCTTTGCAATGGCGAACTGTTTCCCACTGATATGAACAGCAATAAATTGTGGTCGACATGTAATCTAGCTGTCAATACTATTTAGTAATAATAATAATTTCCTTTATTCCAAAACAGTACTTGTGATGCAGAAAGGAATTTTCAGCATTTCACTACAGTATTTCATCCAGTTAGCACATTACCAATAAATAAAATTCTACATAGGTCAAGGTTAATCTCAGTCAGTTTCAACAACAACCTATTGGCATGTCGGTAGCAAAGCCAAAATTGAACAGGGTGTTTGAAGGTGTTAGAAAAGTAGATGCTAGCATATTTACTGGCGTAAGCGGTAACAAAAAGGTCGAGATATACAGTGTGAGAAAACGAAGAATGTTTTAATAGTTAGTAAGGAAGAGAGGAACAAAGCAGCACATAACAACAACAAAAAAAAAGAGAAAAAGAAGAAAGAAAAACGTTGTACCTATAAATGATATGAGTTGGAAAGACGAGATCAAATTGTTCTACTGACTAATTAATAAGTCATAAGTTTCACGCCTAATGCTTTCTTTATCGCACAGAACACGAGATAAGTAGTGTGTGGTTGAGTTTTTATACTTGCTAGTGCGAGCATATAGTTTTCTATATAGGCTATTGGTTCTACCTGAGGAGATACAAGGGGAGAGTTGTGAATGAAGAGGGTGGTGTGAGTTAGATAATGTGGATTTAGGCCATTTTTCACATGAGTCCAAGTGCCTGTCGACCAGAATATTAATCAGCTGGTTAAGTGGTACATTGCTTACCCTGCTGACAATCTTTAACATCCTGCGTAATAAGGTATAGTCTTTCTTCCGTAGCCCTGGAAAAACTAAGTGGGGGGACAGTAGAGAACAATAGGCAGTGTGCAAGAGTTAACGAATCGTAAGAGTAAGGGTTGGGTTATTCCAGAATGTCTTAACTTCTTGATGTAGAAATTATCAAGATATGAGACGACCAGGAAAGATAAACAGATAGAATGACGCCAAGATATTTAATTTCCGAGTTGGTCTCTATTTCAGTGTCATCTATGTTGCACACCTCGTGAGTGCTAACCAGTTTGTTTATAATTAAGCAAACTTATCTAATGTAGAAGTTTTTAGCCATTACCAAGATGTTTATTTTATTTTCCCTTGTAGACTAATTCACCACTTGATGCTACCAGCAATCCTGCATTATATACAACAAAAGAAATTGTCATTGTAAAAGATCCTGAAACAGATGATTCGAATGATCATACCAATCACAATATCAGACATAAGTCAATAACATTAATTATAAATACAGGTGAATCCTTGTCAACTGAAAAACAATCAGCCATGCTGAATACAAATCGTGAATTGTATACACTCAACGAAGTATGGAGATCCGTTGTGGATAAACGGATAAAATCTCCGACTACTATTGTCTATCAACTTGATAATGAATCCCTCGATCAGGTTATTGAAGCCTTGAATAAATTCTGGGGAAATCATAAATGTACAATATGCTGTGAAGCTGTTCACCATCACCATTGAACTCTGTGCATTGATGAATGTGTGTAATCTTTGTTTAATTCCCAATAATTAATGACAGAGTCATCACCAAAGAAAGATGGATGTTTACTATTCTTCTTTTTTATAACAAAATAGCTTAGTTTATATTTTTATTTTTATAACATATATGTATATTTGTACGTTTTTATCAGTTGGTTCCTTTGGGTTTTTATTATTATCATTCAGTTTATGTTTATTTTCGTTTTATAAATATATTTTTGTTCTTTCCTTCTGTCAATATTTCTCTCCTCCTTCTCGAAGTTGTTTTTCCCCGGTCTGTTTCTGAATAAAGAAACTTGATTGGAGTATGTTTGTGTAGGGTGGGGAGCGTTATTTTGTTTCCGGCTGCCCACGCGGTAGTTCTGTCGGACTGGTGTAAGTACAAGAAGGGTTATGAGTCTTCCTGTGATAATCATAGGGGGATTAGCTTCACTAATGTAGGATCTTAATTTTTAGGCTTTATAATCATGCGTAGACTAAGTAGTGCTTGGGAGGAAGAAACACGAGAGAACTACAGGAAGAGGGTGTATTGATCATGTTTTCACCTATTCAACAGATTCTCGAGCATAAGGTATAATTACTGCCAGCGTCTAACAGTCGTCATATTTCTTGACCTGGAAGTGGCATTCGATTCCGTTAACTGAGAGGTACAATAGCGATGTTTGGCTGTGAAGGGAATGTCGAGAAAATATATTGCACTGACCAAGGCACTCTACTCGTACCCAAGCAGCCAGGTGAGAGGTTACAGAGAGTTGATATCTGAAGTGGTGTTTGTCAGGGATGCCCACTGTCCCCATAACTTGTGTTCAGTTTCATCATAGATATACTAATAGACTTAACCCTAACTGACTTCACCGATTCGGGGATTGACTTGTTCACAGGGAATAATCTCTTTGACTTAGAATATGCGGATGATGATATAGTCCTTCTAGGTGAAGACGCTGACGAAATGTGCAGTCTTGTGGACACCTTGAGCGGCGATCTTTGAATGTTTGGCATGCGATTGGCTCCCGTCAAATGTAAGATGTTGCTACAGGACTGAACTACATTGACTGCTAGCTTAAAGATAGAAAGGGAGTGTATGGTTGGTGGGGCGTGTTGGCCACTTCACTTATTCAGGAAGTTGCATCAGCCAACACTAGGGAGTTAATTGCTGGCGAAATCCCAGCACGGATAAAGAAGGCTAGTTTGGCGTACTCCAACTTACTATATATATATTTCGACCTGGAAGAGGCTGTGTTGATCAATTATTCACACTGCGAAGAATTTTGGAACACAGGGACAAATTCCAACAGCCGACGGTTGCTTGCTTCATCGACTTCCAAGCGGCATTCGACTCAGTTGATCGAGGAGCACTCTGGTATCTAATGGAGCTCGACGGAGTTCCGACCAAGCTAATCAACCTGCTCAGGTCATACTACTCCAACACCAAAGCTCGAGTCCGAGTGAACGGTGAAGAGTCCCGCACTTTTGAGGTAACCAGCGGTGTCCGGCAAGGTTGTCCAGCATCCCCCATCCTGTTCAATTTCACAGTTGATTGGATTTTGCGGCACGCCCTAACCGAGCACCACGGCGTCCAACTTTCGCCCGATATTCACATAACCGACCTCGAATTCGCCGACGACGTCGTGCTGTTAGCTGAAAACTTCCCCGATATGCAACAGGCGCTCGACCAGATAAACCACCTCGCGTCTACTATCGGTTTGAAAATTAACACTTCCAAAACCAAAATGTTTTCGAACACATCCACCAGCAATGATGAAATCTTATCCTTAAATGGAGCACCTATTGAAATTGTGCCATCCTTCAGATATCTGGGATCCATAATGCTCCCCAACGGCCAAGCGAAAAACGAAGTGAATGCGCGAATCTCCAACGCCCGGAATGCGTTTCTACAGCTGAGGAGCGTTCTATGGAGCAAGAGAGAAATCAGTCTCAGGACTAAAATTCGGATCTACCAAGCTTCCATACGACCCGTTCTGCTGTATGGCTGTGAAACCTGGCCTCTTCGCGCGGAAGATTTACGCAGACTCGAGGTATTAGACCATTGGTGTCTCAGGTACATTCTGCATGTTCGTTGGCAGGACAAACTCTCCAACGAAGAAGTGCGTCGGCGTTGCTACAACATCAACCAAATTCCAGTACTGGTCCAACAACGCCGCCTTCGGTGGTTTGGCCATGTTCTGCGCCGACCAGATGACGATCTGGTCAAATCAGTTCTAAATCCCTCGCCATTACCATCTTGGCGATGTCGCAGAGGCGGACAGCTGAAGACATGGCTTGGTACAGTCAAGGCAGATATGGAGTGCCTGGGGCTACAAACGGTCTACGGACTCCGTATGTGGAACAAGAATTGGATATCCCTATCGCAAAACCTTGCTTCAGATCGCCGCGCCTGGGCAGCGATGATTCGAGACGTTCATGAAGCCGGCTCATCCTCCCGTAGGAGATAGCCGAAGTAAAGTAAGTAAGTAAGTAACTTACTCTATCTGTGGCGTACACGTGATATCCGACTGTCAACCAAAGGACGTGTGTACTGCTCGGCGGCAGTTCTCTCTGTCCTCCTTTTATGACGGTGAGTGAGACATGACCATTGAAGGTGGAAGACATGAAAAAGCTACCTATCTGTCTTTGGTCATAGGTGTCTGCGTTCCATCTCCCGTGTTAGCGGTATAATAAGGTGAGCAATACCGAGGTGAAGCGTGAGTACTAGGTAAGGAGGAGAAATCAATTTACGAGGTTATGAAATTACACCGATTGAGATGGTTAGGAAGTGTGTTATGCATGCCTAGCTATCGCCTTCTTCGAGGAGCAATGCTAGTTGACATAGGATCACGTTGAAAAAGATAAAACCTAACAGTGCTATTTGCTGATGACATCTCGAGCACAATCACACCAAAGTACTCACACAACTTTCCGATTTCTTTTATATACATGAGTCACAAATTGACAAGATATCAATGGAATATTATACGGTGGTGTATAAGACGAATTTTGTCAGTAAAATAAAATAAGATTTTTTTGTTTTTTTCATTTAAATGTTAGAATGTGATGACGTAAACTGAAATAAAACAAAGCTAGAATGGAACATTTCTTATCCTTTAATTTGATTTATAGTAATATCTTCCATATCTCTGGTATTCGTACTGAGTCATTTCTATTGCATGTGTTGGTTGTAGATTCGACGAAGAAAGATTCCGTAATCAACCTCTCCCTTCATCGATCTATATTAATTTTTTCGAATTGTAACTGTATCCCATCCTGTTGTGTGTTAATGCATGCAACGAGATTGCTGAGTTTTTTTTCTAAATTACTTCATGGGATTAATCATTCTAAATTCTTTCGTTCTGATAGTCTGACTACCCTGATCTACTAGTGTGACCTATGCATTTGTCCTCACAAACATTGCAAGGTATTATTTAATTCAATTTTAGATTTTCCCGTTGATTGATTGGACCGAAGTGCTCGGACCCCGGTTAACTTGTCGGCTTCTTGTGCAGATACTTCGACGATGTCTGGGCAAGTAATCAGAAGTGGACACGTCAATCTGAGACCGAGCACTTCGGTCCAATCAGTCGACAGGAAAATTCTAAAATTGAATTAAATAATGAATATTAGCAGTTGCTTAAGAGGTGGCCCAAGTGATCTAGTGGATAACGCTTTGGCGTTTGAAACTATGGGCACGGGGTTCGAGCTTCGATGGGAACATTATCACTCATTGCGGAATGAAGGTAAATCCAGTTGACGAATCCCGAGTAAGGCGAAATGCTTACCCTGGACTCCACTGCAAGTCATCATCTACTGAAGTACTTCAGGGTGATCCTCAGACATCGTTGAAGTGTGTCCATACTAGAAGCCAACATGTCAGCGGGAGGCCAGACATTTTAGTCAGACCAGCCGACGAGAAAATCGAAATGAAATTAAAAATAACACAACATAATTTTACCTCAAAAAAAAGTAGACTGACTGGATTTCAACATAGAACAGTGAACGGAAGTTAATCACCTCAAGTTCCCACACTCCATGTAGTCCAAGAAGGTAACGAAAATAATCCGAAAGAACCATAATAAGCAGCGATGTGCACGAGAAGGAATTACTAACATGGCGAACTGGCTGATATGGGAAACATATTGCAACAGTTTCTCTTTTTTTACAAATAAAATGGTTAGATGATAAAACCTCAAAATCACCGAAAATACCCATTGAGTTATGGAGAAAATAAAAGACAAATTCAGCGGAGAAAATTTTCTTTATCGATGAAATCGTCTTCGGAGGCTGTACAGTCTATATTTATACTTACCAAAAGTGTATAATGGTCTATTATTGAGTAATAGCCACATAGAGAATGGATATCCTCCAAGATTTATCGAGAAAAGCATGAAGTTAAGAGAAAAGCCTGAAACGGCCCAGATGGTGCCGAAGAAACTGCTCTTTATGAGCGTCGAATTTAAAGGTGACACCTCAGCTGAGATTCTGAAGAATCGCCTATGCAGATCACTGATGAAAGCCTTGTTTATGGCTGAGCTAGGTATAAATTTCTACAGCTGACAAATGATCAATGGATGTGTGAAGGATAAACTGCCGCTTTGGGCCACCTCAATGTATGTTTATAAATTCACCTGCTCGTGTGGAGCTAGTTATATTGGCAGCACACTTTCCAAACGCATCTCTGAACATTATCCGGCATGGTTAGCAAAAGGACAATGCAAGACAATTACTAGTTCAATTCTCAAACACTTGGTGAACTCATGCCACGCAGCTCCACCAGAGTCGTCATGTTTCAAGATTATCTACAAGGTGAGGCCAAATGGTACAAAGGGCTTCAGTTTTCGGCTTTTGTATATGGCGGAGGCACTTGCAATTCGTCAATATAACCCTGAACTCTGTATACAGAAAAAGTTTGTCCAGTCTCTTATTCTACGTTTGTCTTAATCTCTTCCCTAATCGTTCCCTGTAGAAACTTTCGATCTTTTATTTTATTTTTAATTTTAGTTTGCTTTTGTTTTAATAATTAATTCACTATTATCACTCTTATATTTTCCTTTTGTACATTTTCACACTTGTTAAATTGACACTCAACTACCTTTAATTCTCACTCAATAGCAATTTTAACCTTATCAAATTTCTATCTTTGTGCTGTTGAGTACCACGTAATTTACAACTTTTAGTTTTTTTTACTTCTAAAGCCACTTCTGAGTCAACAGAAGACAAGGGTCAGGCAACAGATCGTTTATTAAGGAAATCAACACATATTTATAGATTTTCATTTACATTATTCAAGATTATTGTTAGCAGAAAAACACAGTCTTCTGATTGGTTGTTTCCCACTGAAAGTTAATTTTTCATCTCTTTGGGGCTGTTTCTTGAATGTCAGATCATCTATATGCTAACTGTAACCGCCTACGCAAAGTCTGCTGTGGTTGGTTGTTGAATCAGTCTTTGTTCTTATTTTTCTCACGACTAATATTGGGGACGTAAACATTGACTTAAATTACTGTCTACCAACTTTGGCTAGCAGCCAGCTCTCACCACAACTATGTCACCCCCCTATTACTCAATAATAGACCATTATACATTTTTGGTAAGTATAAATACGACTGTACACAACCTCTGAAGATGATTTCGTCGATAAAGAAAATTTTCTTTGCTGAATTTGTATTTCACTTTCTTCAAAACCTCAAAAACTTAGAGTTAATCGATGAATCATAAAACACATAACCAAAGCTATAGGAATTAATTCGAGAGAACAATCCTAGTGTCTTTGCATACAAAAGAAGTTTGTTCTACTTTTGCCTAGGTGAATCCTATTCAAAACCCTCCCACCCTTTCTTATTTTCCATCTCCTTCGTACTTTTATGATATTTATTTAAACTCTGATTTTCTATCTGTCCACTTCACCTTTAGTATTACGTGACTTTTAAGATTTTCCCTAATTTATTTATTTATTGAATTGTCTACATATACACATATTACTACCTTTGTTATTCTTATCGCCATTTGCATGAACCTTATTACTGACGTTCAAAACATTTACCACACTATTATTTGATCCACAAACTCACCGTCGTTGGTTAAATTCTGTTTAATATATAAATCTGCGTAAATTAGAGTAAAGCCTGAAGAAGACCTAATTGAAAATTACAATATTGCTCGCTTATATGCCTTGTTCTAATAATAATGGTATTAATAAAATGATGCCTACCTACGGATTATCAAGCAGGTTTATGATCTCTTTTCTAACATTTGTCTGGTCACATAACGCCCACGCTAAATATGACACAGTTGAATTTTTATGTTTAGCAGACGTACGAGCAGAAATTCCTATAAAAATTCTTCTGGTTCTACCCGCACGCATACAATGAGAAATTTGCGAATAACATAGACGATGTTCACTATTCAACAAGAGAACTACGAAGAATTGATCTTAGTCATTGTTTGAGTACTTCTACAAATACAAATTTCGACTGGAACATCATCCATTCAGTAAATAATACTGCATGAATCTCACTGTGATTACGTTGGTAGTCCAGTGGTCGAATGTTTGCAAGCTATACAGAAGCGGTTAGCGTCTAATTTCCGGCCTACAAACTTCTTAATCTCTCACAGCCGGTAGTCAGCGTGAGGCTAGTGACCTCACTTAATTAAAAGATAAAATCACTGATTTTTTCCTTCACGTTCCCCAGTGGAACATAGGGCTTCAAGCAACAGGCTTGAAGTTTCTGTAGCAATGTTTATTTTTACAGGATGGGGTTGCTAGCCTCATGCTCAACCTTTACCAGCTTTATTTCTGGCTTAGTGAGGTAAAGGAGTGCGTCGGTGGGGACCGAACCCCGGACCATGTGAATGGTGGGCGAGCGTCCTAACCGCTATGCCACCGACGCACATAAATGATCTACAGTTTCATTTAAGTAAAAATCTTTGCTTAATCCTGCTCATACTACCGAATGTAATGTCTTAAAATAATGTCAAGTGGCAATTTCTGCAGGAGTGATGACAGGGATTTGTACGTGGAATCATGCAAAACTGACAAGAACTATGGCAGTAATCCTGCATCACTGACACTGAAACTTAAATCCTTGAAGTCCTGTATACCACTCAGAATGCAACATTAAATAAAAGGAGCAATTGTATTACGCTTTAGGTGTGCATAAGGCGTGGTCCGAACAGACTACAGTTGTGAAGAATCTTTTGCTATCATTTATCGTATACCCCGAGTAGTACTTCACAAACAGTGGAAGTCAATATCTAATCGCTTAAAACAACCAGAAAATTGTCTACAATCTCTCTCTGATTGATATTCTTAGATGGAATGTGAGAATCATGCATAAAATATCACATGCACACACAAAGCTTTTGAACTGACTTCATTGAAAGAAGAACAATACTGACGTCAGCAACAATAATTTTTCTCCAGCTATTATTTTCTATAGTTTGGTTTGTAAGGGTTAGTTTTGTTTTTACGAGTTGATCACGGATTGATATCAGTTAGAGAACTATTGAGAACCAACCAGGGAGTACTGGACAGATGTTTCATCCCCTCTAGTTTGGGAATCATCGGCAGTACGCACCTACACCACAGGGGTTCGAACCCAGGACCTTCCGGTTACAAGGCAAGCTGGCTCGTACACCATTTAGCCACTGGAACTCGATTCAATGGGTCATGAATTCTAACTTCTACCAATTCATGATTTAGCGCGACCCCAACCATCGTTATAGGTGGGACAGTGGTTAGGACTCTCGCCGACCATACACATGGCCCGGGGTTCGAGCCCGCACCGACGCACACCTGATATCTATGGTCGGCCTGCAAAATTTGGGCTACCGATATCCATGCTGAAAATTCCATACTTGTACCGAAAATACAGTGTGGAATCAAGCTGTAAATAAAAAAAAATCCATCACAGCAGAGCCTGATGATGAAATTATCGAAATGATTATTCACATATTCTCCAATCAATTTTATTCATAAATAAAATAAAGTAAAACAAGGTCCTTTTACAGGATTTCATCATGAGCTGACATTGGTTAGAGAACCATTGGAAAACCCGGGAGTACGTACCAGCTGTTTCGTTCTAGTTTGAGACTCTTCAGCAGTACGCACCCACCGAGATTCGAACACAGGACCTTCTGGTTACAAGGTGACCTCGTCTGGCTGTCCAGTACTCCCAGGTTTTCCAATGGTTCTCCAACCAATGTCAGCTCATGATGAAATCCTGTAACCAATCAAACAAATCCCTACAAACCAACACTTGAATATCAATGAGATGCTCACTAGCGACTTGCCCTATTCAGGGAGGTGGTTACCCGGGGTTCTAGTGATAAGTTGTGACCAGTAGGGTGCAGCAGGTTGGGTGTGAGGATAAATACTCGTCAAAGACATTGGGCTAGGGGTAGCGCTATGTTGTGAATTGGTAGAAGTTAGAATTCAGGGGCCATTGGGCCATTACCCATTCTACTTCACTCTTATACTTGTCAGACTGTATTGATTCTCTTCACTCATCTTCTTGTCTACCTCTGTGTGCTATTTGGAACGTGGCAACTCAAACTGCTGCACTTCGGTGCCAAGTTCTATGTTGAATCCAGACAGACAGATTGGATCGGGTCCCAGTGGCTTAATGGTATACGAGCTCGCCTTGTAGCCAGAAGGTACTGGGTTCGAACCCTGTCGGTGGCTGCGTACTGATGAAGAGTCCCAAACTATGACGAAACCGCTGTCCAGTACTCCAATAGTTCTCTAACTAATGTCAGCTCATGATGAAATCCTGTAACCAATCAAATCCCTACTAACCAACACTTGAAAGTACTTTTACTTTATTATCATTTATTTTATTATTTTACGTCCTGAGTAGAACATAAGGCTTCAAGCTAGACCTCTAAAATTTCCGGTAACAGTGATAGTTTTTCTTACGGAGTGTGGCTTCTAGCCTCACAGATAGACCAATCTTCCCTCTTTACCAGGCTTACTACTACTAGCTAGATAAGGTAAAGGAGTGGCGTCAGCCAGGGATCAAACACCGGACTATTTGCGTCGTCAGCCATATGTTCTACCAACCTCTTAACCATCAACGCTACTTTTATTCACTTTAATCAGGTTCATTTATGATGCATAGAAATGAATATATATACATACATGCAAGGAAAAACAGAATATACTACTTATATAACAATAATTGAATAGAGTACGAAATGGTATACAATATGCCTGTATAAATACAGATCAAACAAGATTGTGTATGTGTACGATAGGAAAAGATTGAATGGCAACAGCAAAAAAGGTAACTGTACAAAACGCGCACAGTACACTATTACTATACAATTTGCTGAGGATGGGGCGGGAGGGAGAAACGGGAAGGAAGCTAACAACAGAATATTACAAATGTTTAACAATAAAAACGATGATAACAAATGCAAAAATGGAAAGTTTATTTTTCGAAAAAATATATGCATACAGTTTTTTGTTTCAAGAAAGATTTAATATGGTACAACTCTTCGACCATTAACTTTAAAGCTACTACTGCTAGTACTACGTTCTTCAGCGGTTGACAGTTTATCATACGACCTTTTATCATAATCTCGTGACTCTTTACCACTACCTCCGCTGAGATGATCTCGACTTTTCAATATGACATCACCATTATCAATATCCATTTGTCGATGACGGTATTTAGTAGTTGGATCCAATTGACCAGAATGATGATCATAATATTTTTCATCTGAACGACGATTTTTAACCATAACTGGCTGTTGTTGTTGTAAGGATGGTTTAATAGCACGACGATTAGCCGTCTCCAATGATGATAAGCGTGTATCTTTCATCATCATATAGGCATTATTATTAATAGTACTAGTAGTAGTATTATTGACATCAATCGCTGAGGGGTGAGGAATTGTAATCGCAACATCGATCATATCACCAATTGTAAATTGAACATCCTATAGTAAAATGTAAGGCGAAAGAAAATACTGAATATGCACATATATAATTACAATTTGTACTAAACGAAGAACCAGACACACACATGAAATCACTTGCTATCACCTAGTGTCCAGTCGAAGTATCCATCACACTCCTACAGGAGGGGTCAAGTGCGAGGCTGAATAGCTTAGTGATGAAATGTCTTTGACTGCACAGCACTGGGAAATCCGGATTTGAAACTCAAAAGATGGCAGAAACGCCTTGTTCATAAAAGTGTCATCGAGCACCAAACCTTAGTTAGGCAGTGCTTCCTGCTGATTGCTTCTAACCATATAATAACAATGCAGAGTGCATTGTGACGATGAGACACCTAGTATGATGGTTACACTGCACATCTGACTGATAGAATTCTGATGTTCACTAATGACTAGATGCAGGACGAAACTGACTGGAGTTCTAGTGAGAAGTCGTGACCAGTGGGGTTCGCTAGGTCGTGACTGAGGACAAATACTCGTCCATGACATTGTATGGCCGTCACGCTAAAATCACGAATTGGTAGAAGTTGGAATTCATGCACAGGCCACTGAGTCGGGTCCCCGCGACTAAGTGGTCTACTAGCTTCCCTTGTAACCGGAAGGTCTTGAGGCTCACAACCCAGTGGGTGCGTGCTGCTGGTGAGTCCAAACCTAAGATGGAACAGTTGTCCAGTACTGCCTGGTTTTCAGTGATTTTCTAACTGATATAAATACGCGGTCAAAATCTTGATAGGATTCAGTCGGCACCAACACTAAGAACTACACTCAAGACATTAATTACTGCCTGATATTCAGTCGACATATATAACGCCTAATATCTGTGAAAAATTTATGCAGTGTGGGATAGAGGTAAATTATAATTATATTTCAATTAAAAAACAATTCCAACAGTTAGTGTAATCATGGGTAGTAATTTTACTTGAAACGTATCATTATGTAAACCATTAAAATATAATTATAATTAATTATGCATAACGCTTTATAAAAATCTGATACTGCTAGAACACATTTCTTATGTACCATGCTTTAAGCCACGACCGCTGATTGATAATACCCTAATCCAGCTGCCTAGGGTGCGGTGAGTTGATTAGGAAATCGAATCTAAGAGTCACTGACGACCGGAAGTTGAGTGTTTAAACCAATGAATAATATTCCTCTCTGTCTCCCAAAGTTCCACGAATATGAATGATTCCTATCTTTGTCATATTATTACTTTCAAATACCCCCCCCCCACTTTAAACGACCTGGTAAGGTGAGAGTGGGCAAACTTCGGCCTTCTCGAAATTCCCCTATTTAGCCACGCGTTTATAACGTTTTCCAGGTGAATCCTATTCACTATCTTCACACGGAGGGGGTGTTTCTCCCAAAAGTGAAAGGACGAATTCGAACGTCGGGCTATAATATAATCAGAATTGCGGACATACAGGTCTATCTGGAGGAGTGGAAAACCATGATTCTAAACCAGTGGTGAAAATGAAGGCTCCATAATCCGAATAGATTGAGGTTGTCGAAAAGAATATTCTCTCCTCAACCTCATTTTGTCTTCCAAAACAAAATTGTCATTCAAGCGACAATAACTACAACAACAACAATGACAAAAAAACCAATATGTGAAGGACAAAACAACAACCCCTTCACCTTTAACATAATACGATCAGTGTCTGATGGACAACCAGAGCATACTGTACCCAATTCACGCATTCTGTACATTGGTGAACGATGATCGGGAAACACCAGTGCAAAATCGAACAGTGTGCCTTTTCTACGTGATTCTGGATTGACTTGTTTTACTAGTGATGCCAGCTCCCTTAATGTTGCATCAAGCCTTTTGAAGTATTGACAATAAAAATATCAAGAGTAAAAGAATTTAATTAAATATTTGATAAAGATTAAAACAAGAATAAAACATCGTACTGAATCTATATAATAACAGAAGGGAATAGATGAACACATTGTACAATTTTCAAGCAATTAATTATGCTGAATAATCTCTTGGTTTTTACCTGTACTTACTATATGATTGACTGGGTTTTTCAGGTGGAACTTCTCACAGAAGTGCAACAGTTCAAGTTGCCACACTTCATATACCACAAAAACGTACAGCACTCTAATCAGGACAAATGTACAGGATAAATGCGAAGACTTAATGGATTTGGATGATTACCAAGGGTAAATACATATGTGCTACTGAGTCTGGTTTTAAGCCATATTGCTAACGGTCATTGGTTCTCAGAGTCTCGACGACCCCGAATAGACAGTCTAAACCTCCTTACGTATCCTACGATAGAATAAGTCTCTCACATTCCAGGTTATGAGCCAAGCCTGTCCTTATAATTGCTGGCTGAAGCAGACGGAGCGGTATTTGATCCATGACACAGTGACTAAAGGTCGAGTGCGCAATCCAGTGAGTCAAGTATCCGCTAATTCCTTATAATCCCAGGATATCAGATCATTAGACAAGCTCGTCGACCGTCTGGCCGCTACGACATATGGCTCGAACTAACGGTCGGAGTCTTCATAAAATGATGTGAAGTTTTGATTTGACGACCCCTAATTTTTCTCCAACTTAATTCCATATCAACTAACATAGCTAAAAAAGGAAGACAGTGGTTTAACATGCCCATCCAATCCAGATTTACTTGTACTGTTTAAAACGTTTTATGCTACACTGCCTCAATTATAACATAGTGTTTACTTCCTACTAGATAACACAAATCTGTAGTATATAAGTGAAGTAAACAGAGTAAGCAAAAGGAGTACAGATATAAGTGACTCATATTTTTCAATATAAACAAAAGAATATTCGGCAGATATAAACTGTCCGAGATTATACATACGCACACATGCTATGGCTCATTATGACTGCATTGTCATGAAACCCATTTGACTTTTTGTATGGCCTACAAGAGGATACAAACTAGACTAGAGCTACAAACAGACACTGCACTACTACTACCTCAGGTTTCAGACTGGCTGGCTGAAATTTCTGGGACGCAAAACCTCTGTGATTGCAGGCTGGTGGTGATATGGTTGAAAATATGTTCTCAATGAGTTCACCTTTTGCCATTTCCTAGTTCCATTAAATCCGCACTATTCACTTCATGTAATTATTATTTGTTCCTCACATTTCCAAATCTTTTGTCTACTTTCATGTACTTTTGCGAAGTAGAGCAACGCAAAGTACTCCACTATTTTGCAAAGTTTTACGTGGAAATTCGGCTTCCACGACAACATTTATAACGAAAATGAGGATAGTTAAAATGGGGATCAGAAAATGACAGCCCTATATACTATTGTAACGGTTCAGTGCATCAAAGTTCTGAAAATTACACGCAAAATAGAGGAGGAATGTATTGACACTACAACAGACTTACACACTGTACGAAAGAGAAAATATTCTGATGCAGACTAATGAGCAACAACATATTTGTAATGCTACATATCGAATACAACAAGATTGGTATGAAGTTTTCAAGCCGCACGCTTAAGTCTACCACCACAGATCTTATCATCTTGCTGGCTCAGGAGTGCATTCCACACATGCTACATATTCTGGTACAATAATCGCGTACTAAATGCTAGCAACTGAGCCATTTCGATTACTTAATTATTGCAGTGGCAAAATACATTTACGTGTTTTTTAACTACAAGAAATTTTAATACACGAAACCGAAGTTCTTAATTGTGTTTTTAGAGCTAGATAGTACTGAAAATTTTGTAAGCTCCACGTACTAATCAGAGACATAATCAACACCTCCAGTGAAGTTTCTGAATCTATGCAAAGTTATTAGTAGTCAATAATCCAGCTAGCAATGAATTCGGGAGTATTGCAGAAATTTTGGAGCAGACTTCAGGTGATTGTCCCACATTCTGCAATGCACCCGAAGAAAATCTTAACTGGTTTAAACCATTAACAGAGATCATTAAAGCTCGAGCTTGAGTGTCCTAACTTTCATCATATTTTTAGCAGCGGAAATTTCCAGCTAAATACATTAATCATGATCAAAGATTTGGTATTGTTATCTGTCTATAATATTTATTCTAACAAGTCTTTATACTAATTATAAACCAAGATGTCTTACCACGTATATACTTGGAGCTCATTGAGTGGCGTACGACCTCTTGAATACTCCAGAACATTATTGTGTTTCTTTGTACTACAAAACATTCTTAATAACAATGGGCACGTCTTCTCCCGATTCACACTGCCATCTTCCAATGCAGTCATCCTTACGGTTTAAAACCTACTTCCTAGGTCATTACTATGGTCGTTCAATAACCAATGTCGTTTACATGAGTTAATGTAGAGAGATCTGACTTCTTTGTGCTCGTTTCTTGGTTTAGAGTAAAAATTCCTGGTCCTCGACAAACTTCTGCGTAGTTCGCGCAGCTCCTCTACTGTCGTTGTTATTGTTAACTGCAAAAGAAATGCTGACGGGATTAATTATATGTAATTTTGGAGTATGGGGTGTGTTACGACTGTGTTGCCACTGTGAATGGAGTTGATACTTCCATCTGTTGATCATCCAGTGTGGCCGCAAAAAAGGGATACTAATAGCATATATAATTAGTGTAGGTTATGCAGACTAAAAAAGAAAGAAAACGTAAACACAGGTAGCTAGTGAAATTTGAAATTTATATATATATATATATAGTAGGCATATGTAAATATATATGTACGTATAAATATCGATAATAATAGTAATGTGAGGGACGTATTACTTGGAGTGGTCAGGAGTTTAATACAAGAGAGAATGTGAAGAAGTAAAACGATGAGTTTAGATACATACCCAATCATAGTATGTGATTACTAAGGTGAAAGCCGTTTGGATGCAGTCCTTGTGTCGCCGCATCAAGTGCCTTCCAAGCCGACGGTAGGTAAGTGTGAAGAAACTTGATTTCTTTGGTCATTCACCATATTGTTTTGTTTCGGAAACAAACTACCCCTTCTGTCACCCATTTTCGGACCATTTCTGGAAAGTTCGCGCCTCTTCTAAACAGTAGGGTGCAATTATACTGTGCACTTCAAGGTGTGGTTAACGTATGTTTGTACAATAAACAAGTGAAAACATTTGTATTTTTGATTTTATAAGTAGGTTTAACGTCATACAAAGTCAATATCAGAGTCTGGCATTCGTGGTGTCGGAAGAAACACGCCTGCAAGTTTTACTTATAAGATTACGGGACAGTTCATGTAAACCTTCAATAAATACTGTTCATGCACATGAGTTACTGTCCAGTAATCTTTGGAAAATATAACTTTCTCCTTCAACAGATGTAAATAATAGCTACTTTATCAGGAACGTCACTGTATTGGGATCGAAAGCAAGAATTCAGCAATGAAATGATGCAGGTTTATGCATACCGTGCGCATGAATTCAGCTAATATTAGATATAGAATATAATACTTGCCCGGCATCATTTTCTAGATGATATCTAGCAAAGCAGCATTGAATTTTCTGTTTTAGAGACACCACATAGTTAAAAATTAGCATAGCTGCAGTGACAAATAATTCCATTAAATCACCAGCTAAAGCTCTATCAGTATTCCACACTGTTTGCAAATCTCTACCGTTCTGGTTGACTGATTAGGTTGATAATGATTACTGAGTTATTCTTCTCATCTGCCGGACAAATGTATTTCTGTTCTGAAAATACAGCTGTAGTGTTTTTCAGTTCTCCTGCGCAGTGTCACTACTATTGGCCCCAAGTGTTCGAAGTCTACTGAAGAGAAAAGGTATCTGCCTCTCTCAACTCGAGCCGTCAGCATGGGTGCCACAAGCTGACACCAGCTTAGAACTTCTTCTCCTACAGCGCATATGACTTCCGATGACGTTCCTCATTGCTGCACCTTCTCGAAATATTCAAAACCTTTCTCTGACAGCTTCCAGTACCTGCATGGCACACATATACCTTTCGATATCGCGGAAGTGTCTTAGAACCGACTGTATGACGTTTATTTCGAAGGCGGTATTACCGGGTGTTTCTCTTAACCGGGCCAAAACAGGGTTTTGAACTGACTGCCTCCACAAACCAAACCATTTATTAAGATATCATTAACTACCTAAGCAGATTCTTAAATTCTACCACCTGAATCATTCTAATGATGTTGTCAATGTAGTTGAAGATTGAACGATCAATTCTTGGTTGTTTGCTCAAAATCAACTTCCTCGATTTTCGCGGAGGCATCAATACGACAGTCATCGTCTCATCGGTCGCTGTTCAGAAAGAAGACTGAAACATCGTCAGAAGTAACAACGATTTATTATTGTAATATTTGTTTACAGACCTTAGTTTACTTAGTTCGTTTATTCCTTTTATATGTTGGTGTAACAATAAAGAAATAACAAGCGGCAGATCGGTGTTTTGGTTTTTGCGTCCGTTATTACTAAGCGTTTCTGAAAGTCAAAGGAACAGCGTGGGCCCGAGCGTAGCGAGAGCTGGGCATTAACGGTTTATGAGACGAGATTGACAGTTTCTGACGATAGAAACAGATCTGCCGGATTCAAACAGTTGGTGACAGTTTGGATAGTCGCCGTTCATTTTTCCTGGTGCCGGTCAAGTCCTCTTTGAACAAGCAATATCTGGAACGTTTTTGGAATTGGGTCAAGTTCAACAATGCCTGGGTCAAAGAAGGGACAGAGTGTCTTGGATGCAAACAGGAAAGTAAGTCATGGTGACTTGTCTGTTAATTGTAACGATGTGTCTGATGTTAAGCATGACATGTTTGATGTTACTGTTTCGCCGTTCAGGGATAGTAGGAACATCAAACTCCCTAAATTTGAACCACGGTGTTTCGATGGAAACCCGGCTGATTATTTACAATTTGTAAAGGAGTTTGAGATCATGCTGAGTAGTTTTTTATTAAGTGATGAATTGAAATTGATGTATTTGACGAGGTATTGAACTGGAGATGCTGCAAGAGCTATACAGTGCTGTAAGCTCATACCCTCTAATGAGGGATACGCTGAGGCTATGAGCATATTACGTCAAAGGTTTGGAGGACCTTCGATGATTGTAAGGAACGTATACGAAGCTGTCAAAGGTAACGGCAGTCAACTTCAAGATGACTCCAAGGCAATTACTGAGTTTTTAGATAATCTTATGACTTATAAGAATACCTTGATTTCGATGAATCGCATTAGTGACCTCAACTCGAGTTTTATACTGGAAGTAATAGCAAGACGCCTACCTACTCGACTGCGTGAAGATAAGCTCCCGTATGAAGAATGAGGGTATCGAGCCAAAATTTGATGATATCCTGGAACTAGTAAACGATAGTGTCAGTCAATCTATGAGCAAGTTTGCCAGTATATTGAATCTCACCCCTAGAAAAGAACAATCTGAGATCAAAATGCAATCATTGATGACGAAAGGGCCTCAGAGAGGTGGATATCGAGAAGGCTCCATGATGTATAGTAGTGCATATAGACCTAGTCAGTGTAACCGGTTTCGTAGTACATCCTCAACAGATAAGTTACAAGATGCAAGACAAACACGGTTTTGTTTTACACGTGTGCAAGAGGTGCATACAGAAGTGAACTGTGAACCAGTGAGCAAGTTCAGTGATAAGCTAAATGTAAACTCCAGGTCTGACTCCGAATTGTGTGACGATAACGGTGTGGTCAAGAAGTCTGTAGTTGCAACTGGTAAGCCATTGTTGAATAGCATGCCACAGAAGAGAGTTACAGTTTCAGAGTGCAGTTTTGACTCCACAAGCTTACAAGGTATTACTAGTCAGAGTGAAGGTATAAAATCTTTAGGTATTTGTGAGGAAGAACATAAATCGTCTACTGCTGTTAATAAAGAGTTTGAAAATGATGAAGTCTACCAGATAGATGATGGTAAATTGAATATTTGTGATAATGATCATGATAGTGCAGATTTGTCTTTGGTTGATCATGATGAAATGAGTGGAGTGCCTACTACTGCTAAGTTGAACAAAGTTTCTGTACAACTTGAAGGTGAAGTAGAATTAAATGCAGATACAGTTGCAGAAGGCATGCATACTTGTCAAACCGTCAGTGGTATTGATCAGCATGTAGCCCACCTATCATCAGATGCTAGTGCTAAACCTGAGCTGATACTAAAATACAACAGAGGTAATCTTGCAGTTAGACAAATATCTGAAAGCCGATCAACAACAGCTTCTGATCCACCACTAAGTTCATCAACTGGTATCAATCAGTTGTCGTTGGTGTTGTCATCCACAACGAAACAGAGGCCCATCAACTCAAGTATCTTGTGCAATGACTATGATAGTATTAGTGCGTTTGAAAAGACGAAAGATATTGCTCAGTTTAGTGAGAGTAAGCCAAGTGTAAACGAGAGAGTAATTGTTAAATTGACTTGCATGAATAAGGACATTTCTAGTTTCAAGTTGCTATTTGAATGCTATTATCTTTGGTGTAAATTACTCTGTGCCTGCGCTTGGTTGACCAGATACGTCGTGTGTTTGTTAGTCATCTATATTCTACGATACAATGACATAAGTGTGTTACTATTCAGATTTGAGGATATAGCTGATAGAGGGAAGTCAGAAAGTGAACTCTGCAACGATTTTCCAACCTAGGGCGTCAACCTGAGAAGGGTTGTAGGCGTACTGCTGTAAGTCCTACAATTCTTCAAAGGGTAGCGCATCAATGAGCAGTCCAATGTGCTGGGTGTGTGATTTTGTACATAAGTTCATATTGTATATACTGAATTGATATCATCTGTCATCTAGCTGTTGGTAATTCTGTTTGTGTTCGGACGACTTCCACTTGGATCATCAACCTGAGAAGGAATGTAGGCGAACTACTGTAAGTCCTACGGTTCTTCAAGGGTAGTTTGTCGTGCCAGAATCCATAACATTTGATGTGTTGATTGTACATATGTTTGTGTTAATTAATTGTGTGAGTTCCAATTATTGTAATTGTTGGTTAATCTTGTGTGTGTCCGGACATTCCACAACTTACAATCGTCAACCTGTGAAGGATTGTAGGCGTACTGGTGTAAGTCCTGCGATTCTTCAAAGGAATCCCATCAAGACATGAACTGCGAGTTTGTGTGTACTGTTTGTATATATGTGTGATGTGTCATATCAATTAGTGTTTTTGGATTCATTGTGTTTACTCGTTGTTTTCGTACCTTGTTTTTATTGCATAATTTTGTTAAAATTTTCGTCGTGATTACTTCTGAAGTTGTGTCCACTCTTCTACATCCGTGAATGAATTGATTGATGTTAAGGACAGCAGATGGGTCGTATACGCCGGGGAGGCTAGGCTATTGCTGTGAATGAAATGCACACGGAGATAATTGTTAGCTGCGGTCCCACACGCCGGGGAGAAAGAGTGTAAACGACTGAGGCTCGCATACGTCACCATTACTAGAACTGAGGCAGAATGAGTGACAGGCGATTGCAGTGGTAATTGGTAGTGAGCAGATAAGAGGATGTGTGTAGAGTATCGTGAGGTGGTGCTATGGTCACGATGGATTCTGCAAGAGTCATTCTAGCAAGTGGCGATGTTATTGCAAGAGGATGTCAAGAGAGTGCCTTTAACTGGAAGGCGGAGGTCGTCATTGATGTGTGAGATTGTGCTGTGAGTATGCTTGTGGTGTGTTGGCTTTTCTGTTTGTCTTCCATTTCAGCTCTGTCCGTGTGACCCAGGTTCTCGCAATGGCATCCAAGTCAACGTGCATTGGTCGTGAAGGAAAAAAGGGTTGGATCCCCTTTTTGCCGGGGAGTGTCAATGGAGTTGAAGATTGAACGATCAATTCTTGGTTGTTTGCTCAAAATCAACTTCCTCGATTTTCGCGGAGGCATCAATACGACAGTCATCGTCTCATCGGTCGCTGTTCAGAAAGAAGACTGAAACATCGTCAGAAGTAACAACGATTTATTATTGTAATATTTGTTTACAGACCTTAGTTTACTTAGTTCGTTTATTCCTTTTATATGTTGGTGTAACAATAAAGAAATAACAAGCGGCAGATCGGTGTTTTGGTTTTTGCGTCCGTTATTACTAAGCGTTTCTGAAAGTCAAAGGAACAGCGTGGGCCCGAGCGTAGCGAGAGCTGGGCATTAACGGTTTATGAGACGAGATTGACACATTTGTTAGTTACCTTACGGGGGATTCTCAGCCGATTAGGGCAACTGGAGATAGTCTTGTACCGACAGAAGTCAAGGGCCAGGACACGGATCCTTTATTGAGACAATAAGGCGATATCTAAAGATTTTTATATACATTGCTATTCGTTATTATTAGCAGAGGAGCAACGTCTTCTGATTGGTTGTTTTCTTGCTGAAGGTTATTCTGTACTGCTTGTGACCATTTCTCAGAAAATTAAGTCATATATCTGCGAATCCTATTTGCACACGTTAAGTCCACTGTGACTGTGTGATGAGTTCCTCAAGGTTAAACCATGCTATCGATAAGCATCATGCATCGCAGATGTGTAACATCTTTTCGAGTGTTCTATGGCTTATTCCTGTATTTATCTTGTAAATATACTTCTAATAATTTATTATTTATAATTGCATTTGTCAAGGAACATATCCCTAAGTTCCTATTGTTGCGAAGACGCTCCGAACCGATAAAAATTATGTACTTTCTTCGACTTTAACTCCAAAACACCTGTATTGTAAGAAGGAAGTTATATTGTTTGGCAATTAAAGCGGAGAACAGTAAAAGTCTATAAACAAATTGTTTAAACAAAAGAGTTTAATGTTGAAAAGTGTGGATGGCTCTGCATAGGCTGTTCCAACCTTGACCTCAACCTAGCAATTCAGGGCCACAAAATCCCCAGACTCAAATCTGTACTAGACCTAGGACTGAAATATTCACACAATCTATCATTTTCAGAGCATATCTCGAATCAAGTGTCGAAATCACGAAGGCTTATTGGTTTCCTACTCAGGAACTTCTACAGAAACGAGTCCAGAATACTACTGTACAAGGTATGTGTGCGCCCACTCCTAGATTACTGCTCATTCATATTCAGCAGTACACGCATAGAAGACAAACTGAAAGTAGAAGGAGTACAGAGGTACTTCACGCGAAAAGTACTCGGAACCGATAACGGCACAAACTACTCTACCAGATGTGAAATCCTGGGACTAGAAACATTATGGTTAAGGCGACTGCGACTAAATCTGTTACTCTTCTATAAGCTTCTTAACCAAATAGTGTATACCCCTGCTAACTATACTCGGCCCTCAGGTAACACAGGATACAACCTTAGGCACACTAAAGGTACAGTGGCTATAGAACCATGTAAAACAGCCACCAGGCAAAAGTTTTTCTTGATTAGGTATGCCCAAATATGGAACAAACTACCTGAGAAAATACGACTAGCAAGCACATTGGCCTCCTTTGAAAAGGCACTTAATGACACACTAAGTGAGTTTGTAATTGATACCAATGGTAATTCCCATGTAAGAGTTTCAGAAATCATAGGCCCATTTAATGTATGAACTCAGAGACTACACCTGTTGTTTGTTTTGTCTCTATTTATAATTCCAGACAAAAAAGCAGCAGTCATGACAATAACACCCATTCAACCAAGAGTCGTTCAAACTATGTCTACCTGATACAAAGGGCGAACCATAATCAACATACGAATGAAATATGAGAAAACAAGGTAGAAACTTACCGCAACACCACATGAAAAGATAAAAGTTACTTGGATATCATATATAATCCACCAACTGGTCTCCTACCCAAAAAGAATGCGGCGATGTTTTATCCAAAAAGGCGAGGAAATACATAAACCCACAGCAGCTGTTGTTAACACTCAGTGGGGGTAGGAGCCAACAAAGTAATCCTTTCAAAGCACATGTATACTTCAAATGGGCACGGAGACTTTGTAGAATACGTCATAATCCAAATCACTGCCTCTACAGCGCAAATAAACCTGGATATCTATGATATAACGAAGACATGCTGAAAGCTGCATCTCAGATCAAGTTGACTCATTCCATGGTAATGATCTCCTCCTGCGTGCCTTATTCGACATATTGAATGGAATGGTTCGCAGTTATTCTGGTACTAGATCGAAAAGAATAAAAAATTCACCGGTTGCTGAATCAAAAATTAATTCCAAACCATTTATCCCATAATCACTCAAATTCCAGGAACGATCCAATTCTACCATTTAAAAAAGGTGGCGGACACGATGTAAATGAGAATTCATGATCTGAAATAAAGAAGCAACTGGTTTTCAACATTTTACTCAACTTACGAGTACAGTCCGCCATGCAGACACAAATGGCGCAAATGGAGAATTCTGGAATCGACCTCGGGACCATTTGATGCAGTAAAACAACCCGACATGACCTTATCTAATTTTCGCCTCCACGATCAAATTTCTTTCCTGTTATGAAACTACGATAAGACTGCTGCAAAAATGTAATAAATATATCACTGATCTCAACATAATACATCAATAAACTTCAAGCCATGGGTGCTGTTCACAACAAAGTTATATAAGAGAATTGACTTCAAGCTTTATTTTTCCCAGATATCTGTATTACATTCATGTGATGTCTGGGTTTTTTGTTAATGCGAAGACAATATTTCTATATCTCTTTATGTGCTACACAAACAGACTTTATAGCAGACTGTTCCGACTGACTTTGATGTCAGAAAGAACAACCAAACTGTAAGTCCATTATACATCAAATTATGTGTAATTTATATAATAACTTATCCATGCCTGTACAATAGGTATGTTCCTGCATAAACAGGAAGGAATATATTATTATTATTAAAACAATATTTATGCATGCCTATACAATTGGTGTACCCTACATAGCTAGGGAAAAAATGTACTTTATTATATTATCTTTACTAAATATGCTTATTAATATTATGTGTAAATTATCGAATTGATGATGCCTGTAAACTGGCGTCCCTCATGTAAAAAATGAGAATATATATTATTATTATTATTATATAAAATCATGAAGTACTTTTATTCGTTTTTGGTCGTCCTCTTCGAACTTGTACACGGTCGAACAATTCGCAGCTTCGAGTTTCCCAACAATGGCTACCAGTTCCAAAAACAAAAGTCCAATGTTCATGTCCATTGACAATCCTCGGTAAAAAAGGGTCCATCCCTTTTTCCATAGCGATGATAACCTCAAACTGAACTGCCAATGCAGGAACCTGGGCTAACTGGGACTAGGCTAAAATGGAAAAGAAAAAAAGTTCAACACACAACAAGCATACCACATCACACCGACAGTCTTCCTGGTGAGTGGAATCTACGCTCTCTGTAGACAGTTCCACTACTGATCTGGTTCACGAAGTGTTGGTTGCTTCATATCACTCAGGCACAATCCCATTCCCGGCGTATCAAATCGCATACGCTGACTCTAACATTACCCGATTCGTTCACAAGTTTAGAAGACTAGGACAACTTCAGAAGTACTTACATTAACATTACAAGATGATTCACACAATGCGACCACTATAAATAAACCAACAATGAGATGAATTGGAACCCATTCAATTTTCTAAAACAAATATATGTACAATCAATACGTCGATTTTTGTGAACTTAGCCTTGACGAGCTACCCTTGAAGAACCGTAGGACTTACAGCAGTAGGCCTAGATTCCTTCTCAGGTTGAAGATCCAAGAGGAGAAAGGTCCGAACACAAATATAATTAATCAACAGATAGATGATAAAAAATCGATGTATACAACATGAACATATGTACAAAACGATACTCTTTTGGGATTTACAGCTCCATTCACGCTGTATTTTCGTACAAGTGTGGAATTTTCGGCATGGATATCGGCAGCCCAAATTTTGCAGGCCGACCATAGATATCAGGTGTGCGCCGGTAGGTGATCGAACCTCGGACCATGTGCATGGTCGGCGACAGTTCTAACCACTGTGCCACTGACGCACGTTGTGATGCTCACTGATGTACTACCGCTTGAAGAAATGTAGGACTTGCAGCAGTACGTCTGCAACCCTTCTCAGGTTGACGCCCTAGGTTGGAAAATCGTCAAGTCGTTCATCCTCTGACTCTCGACTCTCAGCACCTACCAGCAGACACAGTTTCCTAATATCTCGCACCAACACGCCACAACTAGCGCTCACCTCAACCATCTTCACCAAGCCATCACCACCACACAGTAGCTTTTCTACTACTCCCAAAGGCCATCTACCTGTGGCACATTTATCTGCTACTGAGACTATATCACCAACCTTTAAGTATCTGCACAACTTTTTCCACTTGTCTCTGGTTTGCAGTGTTAGAACATACTCCTTTAACCATCTTTTCCAAAATATATCTTCCATGTGCCTGGCTTGTTTCCATCTTTTAATCGTAGGTATTCGTTCCCCGCCTGAGTCCTCTATACCAGGGTTGCCTCTCAATAACAATAATTTATTTGACGTTAACACATCAAAATCCTTGACGTCGTCCCTCACAGGTAATAGCGGCCGGTCATTTAGTATACGTTCAGCTTCACAAAAATGTCTCTAACGTTTCGTCATTCAAACTCTTAAACTCCAAGACACACTCGCTTATCGGTGGTTCATCTTCTCTACTAGGCCACATACTGTCAGCCAGTAGCCAGAACTCTGGGCCTTTCCACCACTTGTTTTCAACCACATTCATATCAGTAACTCCTCGCGATGCCAGATCAGCTGAATGTTTCCCAGACCGTACGTACACCCACTGCTCGAATTTCAGACACTCTGTTAGCTACAAAACATGCATATCTTGCTGACTCGTTGCGTATGTAATATATCACAGACATCGAATCAGTCCAAAACGTTACAGGATACTTGGGATAATCCAACTCTTTACACACTGTTGTGAATAACTGCGCAGCTAGCAAGGCTGCAGTAAGTTCCAATATCGGAATCGAAATCGTCTTTAGAGGTGCATTTCTAGGTTTACTCATCACTAGGCGAACATCTATATCATCCCTTAAGGTGGTTCTGATGTAGACGGCTGCACCAAATCCAACCTCAGAGGCATCAGAAAAACATGGAAGTCAATTATACCATGATTTCTCGACGGCTTAAGTGAACGTGAGACGGAATGTAGATTCAGCATTCATAAACTGTTAACCCACCCCTTCCACTCTTCACTGTGTCTCTCATGATGAAATCCTGAAATCAATCAAATCCCTACAAACCAACACTTGAATACCAATAAGATGCTCACTGGCGACTGGCCCTATTCAGGTAGGTAGTTACCTGGGTTCCAGTGGGAAGTCGTGACCAGTAGGGTGCAGCTGGTCGGGTGTGAGGACAAATACTCGCCGAAGACATTGGCTAGCGGTCGCGCTATGTCGTGAATTGGCAGAAGTTAGAATTCAAGGACCATTGGATCGGGCCCCAGTGGCTTAATGGTATACGAGCTCGCCTTGTAACCGGAAGGTCCTGGGTTCGAACCCCGGTGGGTGCGTACTGCTGAAGAGTCCCAAACTAGGACGAAACAGCTGTCCAGTACTCCCAGGTTTTCCAATGGTTCTCTAACTAATGTCAGCTCATGATGAAATCCTGAAATGTCTCTCATTTAATTGGTCATCCAACTGTAGCCCTTTCCTGCATGTCTCCTGAAATAATCTCCCAGCCGGAAGTAGATAAGATGTTACTAATCCAGGTGGGTCAGACCTGGACGACAACACAGACAGCACACCTCTCCGAGTAACTGGCTTATCAATATCACCAACACTGAATCCGAAGGTATCAGAGTTCACATCCCATCGCATACCCAATATGCGTTCAACTGGTAGAGCATCAACAGGTAAATCTCGTACAGTGGGTGCTCTGTCTTCTGAGACCATATGCTTCAAAACGTCCAGGCTGTTCGAGACCCACCTAGTTAAACGAAAGCCAGCCTTAGCTAACTTCTCAGTAATGCTTGTTGCAAATTTAACTGCAGACATATCATCATCGAAGGAGGCTAAACAATCATCCACGTAGAAACAACAATCGATGACGTCCAGCAGATCATCAGAACCAAATGTGGACACTGCCTTTCGTAGACCAAAATCAGCACAAAACGGGGGAGACATGGCACCAAATGGATGGACTGTCATCCTATATTCTGACACCTTACCACAAGGACCGTCATCAAATCACAAGAATCTAAAGTGATCTCTGTCGCTCTCTGTCACCTTCACTTGTAGGAACATTTCCTCTATATCCGCAGCGACAGCAACTGTAAACTTTCTGAATCTTAACAGCAGTCCAGTTAATGAGCTCACGCAATCTGGGCTACTTTACAGATTATCATTCAAAGTGACTGCTTCATGTTTCGCAGAACAATCGAACATCACGCGGAGTTTACCTGGCTTCCTCGGGTTAAAGACGGGATGAGGGGGCAAATACCACTTCCCTGGCTCGCTCTGATCAACTAGTCTTTCATCGTAACCCTTCACTATGTTTGTCGACGACATCCTTATATTTGCTCCGGGGGTCTGCATCCGTCAGAAACTTCTTCTTTAAACCCATTAGTCTCTTAAGTGCAACTTCTCTATCAAAAACCAACTGTCTATCTTTGAATCTCCATGGTAGGCCAACGCTGAAACGCTCATTTTCGTATTTACAAGACTCCTCAACTATTTTAACTGCCTTTAAGTCTTCTACAGGACGACCCTTCTCTGGAACACCGCAGTCACAAACCTCCTTGTCATATATATTTCTAATCATAATTTCCAGTTTGTCCCCATTGTTTGCAACCAATGATGATATGTGGACCATGAGTATAGGTCCTCTCACTGTTCATCCGGCCAGCCAGCCAGCTTAGCATCTATCAATGTAACGTCTGAACCATTATCCAACAGTGCATAAGTCTCCACGGAAGATTTCAGTCCTTTCACCTTAACCAGTAACACCCTAAATAAACTTGTTGGTTGTCAAGGGGTGTGAAGGTACTATTACAATTAACCGAATTCCCCGGTTCTTTTATTGCCCTTAGAAGTGGGTGCACATCGGTTGAACCATTACTTCTTTTGTCTGTCGCCTTACAATTCAATTTTGTATGCCCCATCTTTAAACAACTGAAACACAGCCGCTTCTGTTTTGCCATTTTTAACCTTTCTACGGGAGACATAGCAACGAAGCGATTGCAATCACTCAATTGATGCGTGTTATGGAAAACAATACACTCATCTATTCTCGTTGCACCTTGAGCGTTCAGTACAAATGCTTTCTTCAAATTCACTGGTTCCTTAGGTTCTACCTTGGAATGCAAAATGCTGGCGAATTTGCCCGTCGCTTGGTTGACAATGTCTTTCACCAGGCTCACAATGTCATCAAATCCAGGCTCCAAACCATCTTCGTCTAGCCGGGAACTAACCTTTATGTACTTCCTTTGTAAACGAACCGGTAATTTTTTGACGACTGTTTCACTCACTGAACTTGTGTTTAACTCATCCATATTCTTAAGATGAAGTAGGTATTTCTGTATACCATTTAATTATCCAAGAACTCTACGAGTTCCTCGGGGTTGTCCCTTATCTGTACCCCATTACCTCTGACGGTCTCAAAAATGATACGGGATATCATAAATGGCCTTCCAAACCTTTGACATAATATCCTCATGTCCTCTGTAAATCCTTCGTTTGGGGGCATGAACTTACAGCGCTGTATAGCTCTTGAAGCAACACCGGTACAGTAACTCAACCAATACATTAACTTCATTTCACCACTTTTTGCAAACCCACTCAACATGACTTCAAACTCCCTTACAAACTGTGGATGGTCAGCTGGGTTTCCACTGAAACACCGAGGTTCAAGTTTGGAAATTTTAAAATCTCTATTATCCCTAGACGGCGAAACATGGACATCGATCTTATCATGCATGGCATCACACACATCATTACATATGACAGGCAACTCATCATTACTTACTTTACTGTCTGCTTCCAAAACGCTTTGTCCTTTCTTTGGCCCAGGCATTACTGAACTTGACCAAACAATCCAGAAAAGTTCCAGATAACACTTGTTCAAAGAAGACGGGCAGACACGAGAAAAGACGAACAGAAACTATCAGAAACTGTCAATGTCCAGATCTTAATACGCTGGACCTCACGCCGTCTTTGGAAGACTTTCAGAAACTATGCATAATAACTAACACGAAAAAGCAGAACGGAAATAGGCGACTCAGGAACCGTTTATTCTTGCCCCAATGCAGAGCCAACCCTTAGCTTATTGTACACAAAGTCTAAGAATAAATGTTATAAAAATAAATCACTGTCAGTTAACTCTCAGAAACTGTCACTGTCCAGCGCTTACTACGCTGGACCTCACGCTGTCCCTGGGAGACTTTCAGAAACAATTTGTAATAACCAACGCGAAAAATCAGGACACTGATAAACTCGATAATCCTTTATCCTTACGCCAATATGTAACCAACAATAAGGTTATTACGCAAGGTCGAAGAATAAATGTTATGACAATAAATCACGATATTACTTCTGATAGTTTTCTATCTTCCACTGAACAGCGAACGATGTGGCGATGACTGACGGATGGATGACTCCCGCGAATAATATAGAGGAGTTGGGTTTGAGCAGACAACCATGAATTGATCGTTCAATCTTCAACTACACTGACACCATCCTATTCTTAACCCAAAAAGCCAGAAAGGCTTCCAGTGGTTTTTACTGTGAGACTAGATATATTGGCATGTCCATGAATGATCAGTCATTTCAGGGAACAAATACTGCCAGTAGTTCAATCGGTATACTTTTACGCTCCTGCGTTTGTGTTCCAATGTTTGCCACTGACACAGGAGTAAATGATTCTGCAGGTGAAGATTCTGAAACAAAATAGAGGTGCATTTCACCTGTTATGGACGAATGATTGTAATACAACTCAAAAGATTCCTGAGTATTAATCAACCATTCACACATTTTGAGCAGTGTTATCTCCCTTTTGTGGCAATTATACATTAAGGAAGACTGTTGAATCCTTTGGTAGTGAGAGATCAGGTATAGTCCCCGGCCTTGTCGAATGTGAATGACTACTTGACACATAAGGACAACCCTGAAAAGGCTACTTCCTTAGTTAGACAGATGGGTTCTTTTTTTGCAGAGGGAGATTTTAGACTAACGAGATGGTTCAGCAGCGCCATGCAAGTAGGAGGGTCCATACCGTTAGAGTAACTTGCGCCGAAAGTGAGGGAAATCGACTTTGAAGAACGCCCTACAGAACACACGTTAGGTTTATCGTGGAACACAAGGGCATATTCTTTTGTTTACGAAATCCATGTATATGACAGACTCATAAGCGAGTGTGGAGTTCGTCTGTGTATGCCTCATTTTATGACTCGTTAGCTACTTGGCATTTGTAGCTTTGCCAGCTAAACAATCACAAAATGATGCCAATTTGGTTTGAAGTGGGACGACAAAATAACTAAGGAAGAAAGCGGCGACTGAATCAACATCCTCATAGTTTCAAAATAGTGGCGAACATAGCATTTCCACTCTGTCTACTGCCTTTTACATGAACCAGTCAACTGAAAATTTGCAGGTCTTTTGGGATGCCTCTAGAAGAGCTTGATGGGCAGTGGCTTGTGTTCTACATTCTGAAGAACTGGAGATGTGTAGCCTCAGAAGATACTCCGTTTGTCGTGAGATGCCATTTAGGTATGGAACGAGGAACCGTCATTCTGACTCGTCCCAAGGCTGAATGGACGGCGTCAGACATAACAGTGGAACCAGACAACTGTCAAAGAGACGAAGAATACAACCGTGGTAAATTTCACATTTATTGACTCCAACTTAGGTCGTGTTACATGTTACTTCTCAGAATAGATCAGACCGTTGAAAGATTTAGCCTGGCTCGATTAAAATGCCATATTCTCATAATACTTCTTAACAGAATCGCTACTTCTCTTAATTTGAGGAAATTGAATATAGATGAATTACGTGCTGGTCGGAACATCTGTCAGCCACGTCTCGTAAACCGTTAATGCCCAGCTGTTGCTACGCTCGGGCTCACGCTGTCCCTTGAAGTTTCTCAGAAACGCTTATTAATAACGGACGCAAAAACCAAAACACCAATTGGCGACTCGATGATTCTTTATTGTTACACCAACATATAAACACTGTTACAACTAAGGTCTGTGAACCAATATTACAATAATAAATCACAATATTACTTCTGAAGGTTTTGTGCTGACTTCTTTCTGTAACAGAAACCAGTCATTTTTACATGTATGAACATATGTACATTTATGAAAACTTATAGAATATATAATATGATTTGTTAATTTAGAAATGAGTTGAATACTGGTAAATATGAGAGAAACATTTATAATGAAGTGTACAAGTAAGGAAATAGATATAGCATCAAATCTAAACTGTGGTTGAAAAAAAATACATGTCAATTTCACGCGGGAATCATAAATGATTGCGTTAGTTGGGAAGGTAAGTAGCATTTCTGTACAGGTGCTGACGTGGTACATAAGAGATGCAGAGTAAACAATAATTATCAGTAAATCATTCAGAAAGAGTTTTGAAGTCTATTAAACTTTAAATTCACCTGTAAGTACATCATATTTGTGACATTTCCAGTTGTTTATGAGACCCACTTTGAACTTGTCAGCAGATTTTATAATACCGATGATCCCGTTATTCACCAGATGAGCTAGCAATATCACGAATAAGTAGAGAATTGCAGCGCTGTACCTACGTTGAAAGCAGTATGTTTGAAAAGAGAAGAAGACACAAGAAAACCAGCAGACAGGTGCAGAAGTATTTAAAAAGTGTTAATAATTCAAAATATATAACAGGCATGGGGTTTATCATTTTTTATTGTTTTTTTCAAGAAATATTATTTTCTCGATATTTTACAGTTTTTTCTGCGAACAATTAGTTTAAAGTGAAAGACAGGAGATAATTTCACCTACTTACAAGGTTTAAAAATAAATTAAACACAAAAGTCAGAGTGCGTGAGCTATGTAAAAGAAAAGCGAGGGCCTAGTAATATATGTTTTTCTGAAGTAAACAGTTCGGTGTCCTTCTGAAGTAGCGGACTCATACAATTTACTTTCATTCGAGAGTTTGCGTTTGAACTACGGCTCCAGGCAATTTTCAACTTCTATTTCTTTTTTCATTATTTTTTTTGGTTTTTACTTTTTTATTTATTCTCATTTTGCAGAAGCCATCCGACTGACTTCTTTCTGAACAGCGACCGATGAGACGATGACTGTCGTATTGATGCCTCCGCGAAAATCGAGGAAGTTGATTTTGAGCAAACAACCAAGAATTGATCGTTCAATCTTCAACTGCATTGACACTCCCCGGGAAAAAAGGGATCCAACCCTTTTCTCCATCACGACCAATACACGTTGACTTGGATGCCATTGCGAGAACCTGGGTCACACGGACAGAGCTGAAATGGAAAACAAACAGAAAAGCCAACACACCACAAGCATACTCACAGCACAATCTCACACATCAATGACGACCTGCGCCTTCCAGTTGAAGGCACTCTCTTGACATCTTGCAACACAATCGCCACTTGCTAGAATGACTCTTGCAGAATGCAACGTGACCATAGCACCACCTCACGATACTCTACACACATCCTCTTATCTGCTCACTACCAATTACCACTGCAATCGCTTGTCACTCATTCTGCCTCAGTTCTAGTAACGGTGACGCATGCGAGCCTCAGTCGTTTACACTCTTTCTCCCCGGCGTGTCGGACCGCAGCTAACAATTATCTCCGTGTGCATTTCATTCTCAGCAATAGCCTAGCCTCCCCGGCGTATACGACCCATCTGCTGTCCTTAACATCAATCAATTCATTCACGGATGTAGAAGAGTGGACACAACTTCAGAAGTAATCACGACGAAAATTTTAACAAAATTATGCAATAAAAACAAGGTACGAAAACAACGAGTAAACACAATGAATCCAAAAACACCAATTGATATGACACATCACACATATATACAAACAGTACACACAAACTCGCAGTTCATGTCTTGATGGAATTCCTTTGAAGAATCGCAGGACTTACACCAGTACGCCTACAACCCTTCACAGGTTGACGATTGTAAGTTGTGGAATGTCCGGACACAAACAAGATTAACCAACAATTACAATAATTGGAACTCACACAATTATTTAACACAAACATATGTACAATCAACACATCAAATGTTGTGGATTCTGGCACGACAAACTACCCTTGAAGAACTGTAGGACTTACAGCAGTACGCCTACATTCCTTCTCAGGTTGATGATCCAAGTGGAAGTCGTCCGGACACAAACAGAATTACCAACAGCTAGATGACAGATGATATCAATTCAGTATATACAATATGAACATATGTACAAAATCACACACCAAGCACATTGGACTGCTCATTGATGCGCTACCCTTTGAAGAATTGTAGGACTTACAGCAGTACGCCTACAACCCTTCTCAGGTTGACGCCCTAGGTTGGAAAATCGTCGCAGAGTTCATTTGCTGACTTCCTTCTATCAGCTATATCCTCAAATCTGAACGGCAACACACTCATGTCATTGTATCGTAGAATATAGATGACTAACAAACACACGACGTATCTGATCAACCAAGCGTAGAAACAGAGTAATTTACACCAAAGATAATAACATTCAAATAGTAACTTGAAACTAGAAATGCCTTTATTCATGCAAGTCAATTTAACAATTACTCTCTCGTTTACACTTGGCTTACTCTCACTAAACTGAGCAATATCTTTCGTCTTTTCAAACGCACTAATACTATCATAGTCATTGCACAAGATACTTGAGTTGATGGGCCTCTGTTTCATTGTGGATGACAACACCAACGACAACTGATTGATACCAGTTGATGAACTTAGTGGTGGATCAGAAGCTGTTGTTGTTCGGCTTTCAGATATTTGTCTAACTGCAAGATTACCACTGCTGTCTTTTACTATCAGCTCGGGTTTAGCACTATCATCTGATGATAGGTGGGCTACATGCTGATCAATTACACTGACTGTCTCACAAGTATGCACACCTTCTGGAACTGCATCTGCGTTCAATTCTACTTCACGTTGTAGTTGTACAGAACCTTTATTTAACTTAGCAGTAGTAGGCATATCCTCCATTTCATCATGATCAACCAAAGACAAATCTGCACTATCATGATCATTATCACAAATATTCAATTTACCGTCAAGTTCATCATTTTCAAACTCTTTAATAACAGAAGTAGACAATTTTGGTTCCTCCTCACAAATCATTAAAGGTTTTATAACTTCACTCTGACTAGTAATACCTTGTAAACTTGTGGAGTCAGAACTCCACTCTGAAGCAGTAACTCTATTCTGTGACACTCTATTCAACAACGGCTTACCAGTTGCAACTACAGACTTCTTGACCACACCGTTATCGTCACACAATTCGGAGTCAGACCTGGAGTTTACATTTAGCTTATCACTGAACTTGCTCACTGGTTCACAGTTCACTTCTGTATGCACCTCTTGCACACGTGTAAAACAAAACCGTGTTTGTCTTGCATCTTGTAACTTATCTGTTGAGGATGTACTACGAAACCTGTTACACTCACTAGGTCTATATGCATTACTAGACATCATGGAGTCTTCTCGATATCCACCTCTCTGAGGCCTATTCGTCATCAATGATTGCATTTTGATCTCAGACTGCTCTATTCTAGGGGTGAGATGTAATAGACTGGAAAACTTGCTCATAGATTGATTGACACTAGTATTTACCAGTTTCAGGATATCATCAAACTTTGGCTCGATACCCTCATCCTCCATACGGGAGCTCATCTTCACCCACTTCCTTTGCAGTCGAGTAGGTAGACGTCTTGCTATTACTTCTAGTATAAAACTCGAGTTGAGGTCACTCGTGCGATTCATCGAAATCATTCCATTCTTGTAAATTAGCAAATTATCTAAAAACTCAGTGAGTGCCTGGGAGTCATCCTGTAATTGACCACCATTACCCTTAACAGCCTCGAATAATTTCCCTGCAATCATCGAAGGTCTTCCAAACCTTTGACGTAATATGCTCATAGCCTCGTAGTAGCCCTCTTTTGGCTTCATAAACTTACAACACTGTATAGCTCTTGCAGCATCTCCAGTGCAATATCTCATCAAATACATTAACTTCAATTCATCATTTAATAAAAAACCACTCAACATGATCTCAAACTCCTTTACAAATTGTAAATAATCAGCCGGGTTTCCATCAAAACACCGTGGTTCAAATTTAGGGAGTTTGATGTTCCTATTATCCCTGAACGGCGAAACAGTAACATCAACCATGTCATGCTTAACATCAGACACATCGTTACAATTAACAGACAAGTCACCATGACTTACTTTCCTGTTTGCATCCAAGACACTCTGTCCCTTCTTTGACCCAGGCATTGTTGAACTTGACCCAATTCCAAAAACGTTCCAGATATTGCTTGTTCAAAGAGGACTTGACCGGCACCAGGAAAAATGAACGGCGACTATCCAAACTTTCACCAACTGTTTGAATCCGCCAGATCTGTTTCTATCGTCAGAAACTGTCAATCTCGTCTCATAAACCGTTAATGCCCAGCTCTCGCTACGCTCGGGCCCACGCTGTTCCTTTGACTTTCAGAAACGCTTAGTAATAACGGACGCAAAAACCAAAACACCGATCTGCCGCTTGTTATTTCTTTATTGTTACACCAACATATAAAAGGAATAAACGAACTAAGAAACTAAGGTCTGTAAACAAATATTACAATAATAAATCGTTGTTACTTCTGACGATGTTTCAGTCTTCTTTCTGAACAGCGACCGATGAGACGATGACTGTCGTATTGATGCCTCCGCGAAAATCGAGGAAGTTGATTTTGAGCAAACAACCAAGAATTGATCGTTCAATCTTCAACTCCATTGACAAAATGAATGATCACTCGTATGCTATTGTCCAAATCATAGAGTATTTGTGTGGCTCTTTCATAGTCGACGTCTGAAGGACCACGTGGAACTCAATGGCCTCTCTCACCTCTCCTCCACAAAGGTCCAACAAATAAGTCAACATCTGCTCCTTGTCACTTAATTTAATCCCAGTCACGCTTCGAAACTGGCTGACAAAAATTTTACACTGACTAGGGTTACGGTCACAGTACATTTTAACAACCCTAGGTTTAAGATCAATTCAACTCCCACCCTTGAATCAAGTCAACTTGTCCCGGATCAGCCCAGCGTTGTTGCAACCCAATCATCCATGCCTAACGTGTCTATCCCCCTTGTTTAATGAACTGTGTGCATGTGTTTTTACCTCAATCCATTTAGTCAGACGGTTGAACTCATGACCCAATCAGAGTATTTTGTAAATTGTTATTTTTTGCTGACCCATGTCTTATTTTGTACTATTCTGTCGAGTTTATCTTATTTATTGATCTTCATCTGTATCTTCCTACCTGGTTAAGTAGCCAATTAAAGTCTATCTTTGTGCCTATGCTCTGTCTATATCTTAACCTGCCTTACTTGGGTTCATCTTTCTACTAACTGCTTACCTGAACGGTCGAGTCTGATTCCGGCTAGTTTGCAATTTTGGCTTTAACGTCATTCCGCTCTGATAGCGGTACCTTGCTTTCTGTTAAGCGCTGTGCTTAGTACTCTTGAAACTGTTAAGGTTTGTTGTATATATAATTATTGATTTGTTTATTAGTAGTACCGTGGAAACAGTGACCTGCTTCTTGTTTGTTCTGGACCGGGATGTCCTTTAATCTACGCGTGACTTAATCCCAAGCGATATTGCGCTTACACTAGGCATGCACATACTATCAGAAGTATAGCACCACGACCATCTTAAGTCTGAGACTAACTCATCCGGTTTGCTACCTCCCAAACTGTGTTCCTTCGATCCAGACTTACCGATGAGCTTATAATTGAGAGGCTTTAACTAATAGTATTCCTGGATTTCTGGGCAGTATATCCTCATATTGTGAATTACATTAAATATCTTTATTGACACTACGGTTATTACATAATAAATGCAAATGGATACAGATATTTTAACACTCAATTCATCAACAGCTTCGTGAGTCAGGGAATTAAGTTAAACTAAATCATCTGGTAGGGATTTGCCCTACTACTGCAGGAACAGCAATATACAAATTAAAGGCTCGAGATATTTCTGATTTTTATGAGGGCTTAGATCTTTATCTTGAAAAAGATAATAATGAACGCCTTGACAGATCATGCTTCTACCTTTAAATATATACCATTCGCTCAGCCTATTGTTGAGACGCGACCACGCGGGATCTGCACAGATTTATGGGGCATCTTATAAACTAACTTGCTGTCCATTGTCGGATCTTTAAATACCACTTCACAATGTCTTATCTCATTCATTTTCCAATAACGTTTTTACTTGATCCTCATTATATCCCATTAAACCTAACATTTTACAGCTCTTTATGACTTGTTATATTCCTACTCTCTGAAGGGTACGGTTGTGCACTAAATGCACAAAAAGGTATAAAACAAAAACAACTGGCACAACTGAGGATAAATGTATTAGAACCAAAATTGGACATCATGATAGTACGAGATATACGTGTAGCATTATACATTGCAAATGAACGTCAACCTAGGGAGTTTTCTTTATTAATGCATTTATTAATGATACTTGCACTTACCTATTACATTACAATTTAATGATTCACCTCAGCACTTTTACTTTTCTAAAACAGCTTTCAATCCCTTGTAAACGTTTTACTTACTTCAATATTGGTTGGTTATCGTATGCTTACAACCACGGGATGAAAACGAAACGAAGTCGATTTTCCCGCTCAACCTGGAGGACAACTGTACAATTTAATAACTATACGGCCTGGTTCAGACAATCAGTGTATTTATATATATATATATATATAACAAATATTTAACTGTTGAAACATTATTAACTTGTAGACAATCTACGATTTGATATTATATCATACTTGATCGTGCCTGTAAAAATGGCATGCATTGTCATGTAAATTTATATTTATATGAGAATATACATCATTATTATTATTACTGTCTTTTATTTAGACGCCGTCAAGAAGCAGGTTGAGTTCCATTTCTTCGAAGGTTGCTTCCGACTAAAATATACAACCGAAATTCTAGAATAATTCAAAATGTATTCTTTGATAGTCCAAACCGAAATTGCAGGTATTTTGCGCTTGGCCAAACCAGACTGAAGTAACTGAACACTCGGCCAAACCAGTTAAATTAGTTTCAGGTTATACGCATCGTATGAAGAGTCTTAGGGATATGGAATTGCAGTCCTAGGCCAGATCCGAGACGAAACCAAAGGTCACAAAATAGAACCGACGAAATTCAAGATAAAATGGAGTGGTCCCAGATAGAATTGTGTTGGTAACAGAATTCTGAGGAGCTGCAAGTTTAATGCCCTATTATATGAAATGCATGGGATAAATATGGTACAAGCTATCAAATATGATGTTATCTGAAGTCATTCCATCGAGAACGCCATGGTTGGACCCGAAATTAGTTCGCAATTAGGAAAGTGTCAATTCAAGCAAGAAATTAACAGTAGTTCAATGAACCATGAACGGTCTAATTAGCACAAAATATAAGATGGTATATAAAGTTCAACTTAAGTGTTTGAAGAAGCAGTATTAGACATTACTAATAGTTTTCTGCAAAGTGAAGAAATAGATGTTGAAATATCACTCATGATTTGTTGTGGGACAGCTCGGACGATTGCCTTTGGCGTTTCAACACCAATGCTGAGGGTAAGCTCTAGATCTTTATATTCCAGCATAGTGGTGTCTGCATGGGCCAGTGTGTCTGGATTCGAGGTTCGTTCTTTGATCTTAGTTTTTAAAAGACGCCGGCGCAGCCAAAGCGCGTGCATACTGGGGAATTGAACAGCGGCAATAACTGACATTACCAAGAAACTTGCGCAAATATCATAAGGATGTAGGCACTGCGCCTTTCTGAATCACGGGTATATCTTCAGGTAAACGGCGAATGTAATGTCCATTAACCATATGTCCCAGGACAGAGTTCTGGAATTTGTCTGAACTAACTATTTTCGAAAGTTGATAGAAAATTTGCTGCAGTTGGTAAGGGTGAGTTTCTTTATCCGAACTAGCTACCAAAACGCCATCCACTTATTCATAAGTGAAGTTCAGTCCACACAAAGCATCACGAGCGGAATGCCGGAATGTATGCGCGGGACAAGAAGATCCAGAAACTCGAAAAGACCGATAGGTTTATTGAATGTTATCTTTAGCAAATGATCAAGGTAGAGTGTGGTGTGGTTAAAGTTATCTATCAGGTCAGGCTTGACAAACGAAGACGTGCTTTTACAGGATACAGTAATTTTGTGTGTGTGTGTTATGCTGAACGATGGTTTAAGATGGCGTTTTACCAGTAGTTCTTCGGTAATCATTTACTCAACTCCCACAACTCCTAGGAATGAGTTCTGGCGTGAGTCATGGTGTCGAAAATCTATGACTTCCCAGTTGAAGAAAGTTATTTGCAATGGTAAGGACCATTTAATAGAGTTAACGGAGTTCCTCTGCCTGGTGTGGTAGCTACTACTGTCAGCTACCTATGCACAACGAGTTGTTAAAGTATACTCAGATTCCTCGTTTTGGTCTTAGGTGAACTTGGCAGCCACAGTTGTTTTAGAAAACTGTTGTCAGTTGCGGAGCCCGCAACCAGCTGTTCTACCTGATGAATCTTCAAAGTGGGTTCACGATCTCCTCCTTCAACATATCGGAAGAGTTTCTGCCCCTTTCGCTGGCCCCTGAATGCAAGTCTATTGGTAAGGTACGCCTTTAGACAACTCTATAAGTAAGGTGATGGGTTCCTGAAGGCGCCTCAAAATCCTTCTTCCTCGTTAAGTATTATTTAGATGCTAGTCAGAGGTTTAAAAAATGATGGTCAGTTTTGAGCTAACTGATTCGATAGAAAACACAGCTACGTTGTGTTATAATCGGTGTGGATGAAGAACGGCGCGCGAGCGAAAAGTAAGTTTCTCGGGTGGTTGGGGTATCTTGACTTTCGGGTGAGGATTTTGCCTGAAGTTAGCTCTATGTTTTACAGTTGGTGCTAATTACCAAGACTTTTTTAAAGACTAACAGTTTTATTCAAATTGGGTAGACAGGTTATGGATCGATTCCCTCTCTTAAGGAACTTACGAGTGTTATTATATCTCAACTCTCAGAGGCACGAAATAAAATGTGTACATGTTAGTCTTATTATTACTCACCATACATCTATTGTGACCATTTAAATGAAGAATTCTGGCCAGAAACCGATATAACTACATATTTTTCAAGTGGTCTTGCCCCTACCATGAATACGGACAGCATTAACTGCTGATAGACCACACGATCCATGCAACGTAATCAGTTATTATAACAAATAAAGTTGACATCGCAGGACTCACATCTTGTATCGATGTCTAGATTCCTTCAGTGACGCCGTAATGGTTGGGCCAGTTTCACAAAATTAGTCAAGTTTGTGTGCATTGAAGATGAAGACTGTCACATTATGTTACACTTGACTATGTAGTAGCATATATCAAATATGCTCAGATTCGTAGAGTTCAGAAGACTGCGTTTTTATTAGCACCTCGCAAAATTCAAGAAGTTAAGTGCAGGGTTGTCATTTTGCCAGAACCAATCGACAAGTAAATATATTATAATCACCTCTAATTTGCTTTTAGTAATTCAGCAGTAATACTGTTAATCACCTGGAGACAAGTAACTAAGTCCTCATGCTTACCTTAAAGACTCCGATGATCCCAGTAACTATTAAAATGCCAGCGTCCCTATACAATTTTATTTTTCCAACTGCTTTTCAAGCCTCCAGTATTTCAGTTGTCTCCATCGAAGTAGGTTCGCCTTCTTACAGGTCGTTTCACTTGCTGCGGATCTTTAGGACCCCTTTCTTCAAGTAGTTCTCTTCGCCCACTCTTTCATTTTCACTTTGTCACTAAGTGTTGCTGCTAAATAACTAGTGTAGAAGAATGGAATCAACCCAAGTAACGAGTTAATTTAATGGAATTATTCACCGTTCTAAGGACTGTGCTATTTATTGGCATGTTCTGCGGTCTAACAAAGGTGCTTTGTTTTCTGCAACTGTAATATATTCCGTTCATTTATATTTCATTAAATATTTGGCCTCCAACTGACACTCCACATATTTAGACGTGGTTTAACGGGTTTTATTTGTAACATTGACTGACTGGCATTATGTATAGTAGTTTAATTATCCAGGGCATTTTCCTGTAATCATCTGTTTTTTTTGACCGTTTCAATTCATGGACAAAAATGTAGCGACTGATATTTAGTTAACATTGAAACATCATTGATAGCTGATATTAAATAGTTCATAGGTAACTTAGTGGGGATGTCGTGTTCTAGATTACTGTTTACCTTGTAACGCTGTGCTACAAGGAACTATAAGGATTCAACAATCGTTGCAAAAGTAAGCGACGTTCATAGGAACTCAGCAGCATTTTGTGATACTAGAGAGAAGTATAAGTTGTGCTTTTGCATTTCTTGAACGAGAAACGATATTTTTGTAGTAGTTCGTAATAGATATCCACTAAATCATGCACACATACTAATTTGCACTAAATTTTAGTTGGCCAGCGGGGCTTAGAATGGTTAAACGTATGTTTTTTTCAACTTCTGTCTGTCTGGATTCAACATAGAACTTGGCACCGAAGTGCAGCAGTTCGAGTTGCCACGTTCCAAATAGCACACAGAGGTAGACAAGAAGATGAGTGAAGAAAATCAATAGAGTTTGACAAGCATAAGAGTGAAACAGAATGGGTAATGGTAGAAAGGAATATGAAAGATTACAGAGACTGAATACATCTGCGCTGGCCATTGACAACGATTTTGAGCCATATCGCCTATTGTCTCCAGCTATTAATTCCTAGAGTCCCGAGGGCCCCAACTCGGAAGTCTTCATCTCCCTCCCTACCTGACTCAGTTAAACTGTCAAGGATTTCATGGATTGATGCCATGTTTTTGTTTGGCCACCATTGGCTCTTTTCCAACCTTCATCTATATCAGCTAGCAATGCCCGTCGGGGGAGGCGGTGGTTAGGCATGCGCAGCACGTGACCTAGCCATCTCAATCTATGTAACTTTATAGCCTCGTCGATTGATTTTTCAACTTACGAAATTTCACATCCCTTTGTGAATAGACTATAAACAAAATTAAAGCGAATGCAATCTTTAACTGTTTATCCTTTTTTTTCAGTTTCCCCAGTGGAACATAGGGCTTCAAGCTAGTGGCTTGAAGTTTCTGTAGCAGTGTTTATTTTACAGGATGGGGTTGCTAGACACATGCCCAACCTTTCCTATTTGCCAGCATTATTTCTGGCTGAGCGAGGTAAAGAAGTGCGTCGGCCGGGGATCGAACCCCGGACCATGCGCATGGTCGGCGAGCGTCCTAACCGCTATACCACCGATGCACGTTTATCTTATTAACATAACTACAAATACCTGTGAGTTTCTACGAAGGCTTAAACATGATATGTAAAATTGTGCTCAGTCCCACTTGGATGCAGTAAATTTGTGGTTTACTACTTTAGAAACTCGATTTTGATTAAGTGCTAGACTAGGTTATAACAAATTTCGATGTAGTTAGTGGCATCAGGCCATGAAGCTTCTGACTAATGATCTGACTTATTTATAGGTGAATGTATTGTAGGATATTGCGAACCAGTTTTTAAAGGTATAGCGAAATGACTGAGCCGATGAAATTACACCGGATCCATTAACTCTGCTTCCTCGGTTGGTACTGTCAGATTTCAGCATTGCTTATCACGTAAATTCATCAAATAATATACGGAACTATATCCAAACATTCATCTCCTAATTATTCTAATTTATCAAGTCAAATGTACAATTAATATATTTTAATGTGTTGAAACAACAATAATTGGGTATTTTTCTTTCTTGTTTCAGTTACGTCATGGTGTGTTACTATGACACGCAACGTAACCCATCAGATCATTTACGTCATATTCAAACATCTGTTCGTAAAGTTTTTAAGTGGTTCTGCGATCTGTCTGCTCCGCGACGTGTAGAATTTGTTTGTGGTATCTTAAAATTATCTACTCCACCAGAATTACGATTCTACGGCAGTTGTTTGGAGGAGATTGCTCGTCATGACTACGAGAGTCTTTTTGATGCTGAATTACAAGCAAATGAACCTATAAATAGTTATGGAGTTTTAACACTTTATAATACGTTACCACTAAAGCCTGATGTTGAAATAATTAATAAGTCATTGTCATCGATTATTCCACCTTCATTTCTCATATTAAATACTAGTCCAATATTACGATCAAAACTTATTCTTAGTCTTTCATTGCTTAAATCGACGAATATGCCTGGAGCTACGTGTTACTTTGAAACACTAATGGCTGATGATGTTGATTATAATGAATATAACGCATATTTACTGACAAATGATAAACCACCAACTGCTGTTAGTTGGCTAAAATCAAAATGGAAATTATCCAAATGTGTATGCATTCCATCAGATGATAGTGATGATGATAAGGATAATGATGGTGTTAACAGTAATAATGATAACGCTGATTATGATTTGTCTGCAGTTGAGGATGCCTTAAAGACAATTAATCCACAAGTATTAGAAGAGATTATGCTCATTTACACATTAGCTGCATTTCATCCCGCATTTACATTTAGTCAAAGACAACGTTTATATAATCGTTTATCTCTTATAAGGGCATTATATGATTATTCAACAAAGGTGTTAATGCCTCAACACACTAATCAGTGTGGAAATTTAAGTCAACCTACTCATTTATCTAATAATAATTCTACTACATGCGGAAAATTGTCCGCAAAATCACAATCTCCATTATCAAATCTTAAACATTATTGTTCTCCTAAAGAATCAAATGTTCCCTTAGTTTCTGTAGCCAAGCAAGTTTCTTCCTCTGGTGACCGGCGTTCATCAATACAAGTAAGTTGCTTAGTCGTGTATTAATCGTACAGCTACATATATATTTATCACTTGATCAAAAGTGAGTGATTGGAGAGTGTATTTCGTGATTGGAGTTAAAAAACAACTAAAAATACCCATTGATTCATGGAAAAAATTGATGTTAATTCAGCGAAGAAAATCTCCTTAGTCGATAGTCATCTTCAAAAGTTTTACATCGTATTTATTATATGTAGTCATGGCATTGTTATCGAACGGACAGCGCAAGTTAACTCCTCGACCAGTTCTCAGGCGTCTGGTGAACAGAAGGCATGTAGTTCCACCTCTTCTAAAATTATATATAAGATGTGGAAGGGTGGTTCAAGGAGTACTCAGTTTTAACAATTGTTTGCGTTGGAGGTTCTAGTGATTCGTCAACACAACCCTCCATAATTGTGTGCAGAAAGGGTCTATTCGGCTTGTCACTCCAGCATATTCCTGGAAGCCTACGTATCTGCTTGTTTCTTCGCTTAATAAGTAATGCACCATTCCTAGTCAGATATGTCATCTTTGTGCAATTCACCATCTTTCCATTATTTTTTGCAAGTGTCAAGTGGAACACAACCAAATATTCTTGTCATCTAGTAGCAATTTTCAATCTATCAAGTTTCAAACCTTTCCTTCCATTGTTTTAGTCAGTTATTATGTAATCCCCTGTCTTTAGGAACCACTCTTCTGGGTAGGTGTATCAATTAAGCCACACCCCTCTGTTACTGAATAATAGCTTGCTATCGGTTTTATTAAGCAAAGATACGATCGAGCAGTTGTTGAATATTCCTACTTACCAGTCATGTTTCAGTATACAGTTAGGTGTTCTGACTGATGTTTAAAAACGTCGACCGATTGCAGTCTAGGGTTGACTTTATGACCTCTGATTTAAAGTTTTGGGAACATGTATTATTCAGATTGCAATTTTAAATTCTTTCATTATTCATTGTGTCTGTGCTTGGTGTCCCTATCGAGGGTATGTTGACAATATGAGGCAGACTGAAGGGCATGTTGAAATGGTTTTCAGAAGCTTTGTACTGACAAATCTGTGACAGTGAATATCTTTTCCTATCTCGGTTTTTATCGACTGACAAAAATTTTGACAACAAAACTCCCGCATTGATCAATCTCTTTCAGTCTCAAGGATTCCAGCACATCAACAGTGTATTCATATTCATTTTGTTAACTAAACTATTGCTATTTCTGTAGAAAGTTGTCTAAAGATAACACCAGCCCGTGAAGTCTGTGACTGCTCGTCTAAGCCATTTCAAGGGTAGGTCCGCATAGTTGATGTCTTTAACATGTTAGAAATTTATGCTCAGAAATCTTAGTGAAATGACTCAAGTTTGTTTATCATCCTGAACATTACTGATCCTGATTTTCTCATCGCACATCTTCGTCGTGCTTGTGAACTGTTATATTATTTCTGTCTATTCCTTTCTCTTCTGTCTGACATTCAAAGTGTCATACGAAATAAAGTTTCTAACTGTAGGTTGTCAGTGGTCACACGAATCCTCTATCCGAATAATTTAGTGTTGCGCAAAAAATTGGACATCAACAGGAAGGTGGTCTTTTTTGAATTAGCTTTTATTTTTGTGTTAAACTGATACCTAAATTGTCGTTAATTTTAGACCCTTACTGACTAAAAATTGATATTGGCGTTGATAGGATGAACACAAGTCGAGCGAGATTTGTACCTGATACCCATTGGTTGGGAGTAAACTGCTTCCAGTCAGATAGGAATACGTTGCGTCAACTAAACTCATCGACTCAATGGCTCTAAACCACTTGGTTTCCAACCATTGAATCCAGGGTTTGAATTTCACATCACCGATTTCAGCATGAACAACTTAGTAGATATTATCAGCCTACATAAAATAAATATGGCTGGTAAATCTAGTGCTGGGTAAAATTTCAAACTAACTAACTAACGAGCCTGAACTCTTCATTTTTAAGGTTGAAAGAGATGAAAATATTCACCAGGTTGGATTGATCAAATAATTCTTGGTTTTGTACAGTTTTCATTTGTGCTGTAGTGTTACACCAGTCTATTTTAATTAACTATTAAGAATGTTGTTCACCAGGCCCTCATCATCATCATCACTTTTTACATTTAAATATAGTTCTAGTTGGCCGAAGCACTTTCAAGTGATAAGCCTTAGATTCCAATCCCACTTCGCATCATCTCACTAACGTTAACACAAGTAGGCTGTTACAAACTGTATATACTCTGAAATGTATGTCCCAGTAGTATCATGTCGGATTTGTCAACATTCCATTGATGCGTATGCATGTGATGTAGACAATTTATCTCATTCCTTAATTGTTTTTGTTTGTTTGTTTTTTCCTTTTTGTAGGATGACACTGGTAATCAATGTATTGGTCGTGCCGGTTGCGGCATCCTGCCTTGCCATTCCCCTAAATGCCGTAAGTGATAAATTGTTAATTACTAGTGTATTTTGTTTATTGATTTGTCTACTTTTAAAAGCAATTCGTTTGGTTTTTTTTCGAATTCTTTTTCTCAATGGCTTTTGAATTTTATCACAACAATATAGTGTGAACTTTAATTCCTAGTTGTTGTGAATTCACGAAAATACTTGGTTACAAATAACAGTAATAATAATAATTTACTTTATTCCAAAACACTACTTGTGATACAGAATGGAATTCTCAGCATATTACTACAGTATTGCATCCAGTTAGTACATTATCAATAAATAAAATTCTATGTAGATTATGGGTAGTCTCATTTAATTTTAACAACAAAATATTGGCAAGTCGGTGGCAAGCCGAAATTGAACAGGGTGTTTGAAGGTGTTAGAAAAGTAGATGCTAGCATATTTATTGGCGTAACCGTTAACAAAAAGGTCAAGATATACAGAGTGTGAAAGAACGAAGAAGAATGTTTTAAGTGGAGTTTGTAAAGAAGAAAGAAACAAAGCAGCACAGTAATATACCAGACAAATCGTAAATGAAAGAATGGAGGTGTAAAGTGAAAACCAAAACAAAGGATGAACTATGAGGGTTGTATAATGTTAACAGTAAAAGTGAATCGATGAGATATAGGCGGTACACACATGTGTTATGCGTGTCAAATTACCGACTTCCTCATCGAGCAATATTAGTTGATATAAGATTAGGTTGGAAAAGGGTTAAGGGTGATCACACCAAGACTTCGACATTAGTCCATGAAATCCTTGACGGCCGGTTTGAGTCACGCGCGGGGGGGGGTGTTGTAGACTGCTTGTTTAGGGTCCTTGAGATGCTAAGAAAGCAATGGCTGGAGAATATTGGTATTATTGCTTGAATTTGTTTTCAAGTGGCGCAGATGAATTCACTCTATGTAATTTGCTATATTCACTAAACAGCCATCCTTTTCTCTTATTACTTTTCTTTCTCCTACACATCTGTACTTATTATAGCTTTTTCGAATTCATTTTGTCGCGTCTTTTTCTAACTCTGTGTCCTGAATACAGTGTGGGAAGTTTAACCTTCTGTACTTTTGTGTGGAGTTCTATGTTGAAACTCAATCAGTCAGTCAGATATACCAGACGAATTGTATATGAGTGAATGGTGATGTAAAATGTAAGCATACAAAATAACCTGTCAACTTTTCTCGTGAAGAAATATTCAGTAGCCTGTCAGTCGATTAAGTTATTGTGATGTAGCCATTCCATGTCGTGCTATATGCACTACTTCAGTGATTACTGTCTATCTAACAGTGCATCATTCTAACTCATGACCCGTTGGTTTTCTGCTATTTCATTAAAAAGTACTAACTATCCTTTTTCACATTATTTCGCCTATTATCGTTGGATTAAGTAGTACGTACTCGTCTTACAATCAGCTGGTTAATCTTGGTGGGCTGTCTCGTAAATGACACCGGTCTTTCTCTCGAAATGTTTTCATATGTCTACCGGTCCATAACCTCTACTGGGTAATTCCTACTTACTGACCCCACATGGCAGTGTTCTTGCAGAAGTAAAAGGGCAGAAGCCTGGAGTTTATCATTGAACTGGTAGGCATAAAAGACCAATTAAGGAAATCCTAATATTGTGCATATAAGCTTCATCATCTGATGGGAACGAAAGGTGTGTCAGTCTGTTTTAGTCACGGGTATTCATGGGATTGCAACTCTTGATGTTACTCTGCTGTCTTGGGGACTAGATTTCAGGTTAAATTTCAGACAGAAGCCTTGTAGGACAACCGCCTATTTTGGTTTAGGTAGTGTCTCTTAGTCCCCACGCAATTCTGTAGAAAACTGTACTCGAATATACTCTCTCGCAAATTACTTCGTAGGCCATCTTTACACTTTCATTCAGTTTACCTAAGCTTTGTATACAGAAAACTGTATCAGATAAATGTGTTGTATGTAGTTATCAGAACATTATTATTATTAGGTGAGCGGTAGCATTCATCTTTGAAATATTTCTGATCAAATGTAGAAGTTGGGAAATCACTGGTCAGTTTTTCTCCGGTAAACTATTTTTACCTCAGTGAAATGCATGCAGTTCAATACAATAAATGATTCGCTAAGATGTTCCTGTGGCATATATATCACTTTCTATATCCTACACTTGTAAAGTGGTGGTGGTGAGTTTAAACACTGTTCCATTACCAACTGAGAAACATTCGTGTATTTTTTTTAGTGTGTGGGCGGTTGGTACTTCCCAGCTGCCCGATACCGTGAAAGTTGATTTCACTTCTCGGAGTACCTGGAACAGAAAGAGAATTAGTGCTGCATTACGACTGCAAAGCTAAAGGGATAACTGCTTGAGGTTAATCACACACGACCTGTTTGAACTAGTTTGTAGAGTTGTTTCGGTATTAGGAACTTTTCACCGGTTACTATGACCCACTGTAAGGTTAGTCGGAGTATACAATTTTTGGGGTCGAACTTTTCTGCCTGTTCCCCAGCAGTACGATTTTTCCTACAGACCCTCGACATAGTGTAAGCATCCTACACCATGCTAGTAACCGCTCTTAGTCTAATCGCAATCCTAACAATCTTTCTGGCATGGTAGGACCTGCAGAAAAACATTAGCTCCAGCCAGTGTAGCTTGTTGGGGGGTTATTGGGATGTAGAAGCCCGACCATCACGTCAAGATAGCACCTATCAGCCAGGAATACCAACCGCCTAATGATAAGAGCTGAATTGGCTGGAGCACTTCATCATGAACTGACATCAATTTGAAAACCATTGGAAAACCAACTGGCAGTACTGGGCAGCTGTTTCGTCCCAGTTTGCGACTCCTCATCAGCACGTACCCGCCGGGGTTCAAACCCAGAACCTTCTGGTCATAAGGCCAGCAATCTCGTAGACCATTAAGCCACTGGGACCCGATCCAGTGGCCAGCCCATGAATTTTAACTTCTGTCATTTCGTGACATAGCGTGACCACATCGCATTGTCTTCTTCGATGACGAGTTACTGAATCAGCTTCAACCTGCTGTACCCTACTGATCACGGCTTCCCACTAGAAACCCAGGTTAACTGTCTGATGACTAGAGCCAGTCGCTAGTGAGCAGATTTATTCTCAGATATTGGTTTTGTAGAGATTTTCGTTTTTATTGGTCGGAGGATTTCATCCTAAGGTGAAACCCGAATTCTCATTATCTCCTGTGTGTATGTGTTGCTATCGTTATCTTTTCATTGAGAAACTACATATACTCGGAATATTCAATATTGATAATCTTTCTAAACATACATACCAAAGATAAATTAATTATGCATATATATATTATGTGAAAGAGGTATTGAATTAATTGTACTTGATTTTTGAGGCCTTTATTTTTTCTTTCACATCATTTTGTCAACTTGCATTGTGCCCACTTGCTTATTTTTTATTTCAATGCAGGTCAAACTTCTTTTTTATTTGTTCATTGTTCAATTGATTATTAGTTAGTATTATTAACCTTTTCAAAAAATAGTCTCTTTTCTTTCTTCACACACGGAATCATCACTTCATTTATTTATCTTAATTTTAGTAATTTTTCCGCTTAGTCTTTAGTTAATTGAATTTTATATTAATTATTCTTTGGGTCTTTTTTATCGCATTGTTGTGTTTGTTTTTACGTAATTAATATTCATTCAATCAGTCAGTGTGTCGATTAACCTAAAATCAATTATTAAATTGCGATGATAACTCATATTTATCGGTGTATGTTGTGTTTTTTGTTTATGAACTGGCATAGATTAGATTATCTTTATATAGTAGCTTGTTTATGATCTACAACATAGTCAACCTTCAATCAATAAAAAATGAAAGGTGTGATGGTCACAAAAGCTTTGTGTGCTTTTAAAAGTGTGTGTTCGGTTATTCCCTCCTCCTTCCTCCTCATGGGAGTTGATTTCTTCTTGAAACATCTGGTTTGATACAGGGGAAGTACTGATTTGTGTTGTGTAACTGCAGAGCCCAGGGGACAACTGCTCGAGACAGACCACACACATATATACATGGTCTGTTCAAAATGGTTTTTAGAGTTACGTCCGGATTAAAATCTCACCAATGGCTGTGGAACGCCTCAAGGCATATTGGGATGTACAATATTCGGGGTTGATCATTTCTAACTCACCCCCTCTCTAGAGCGAGAAGGCAGCAGAGATGGCATACTGGTCATCTGAGCTAAACATCTAACTGTTGTTACACTCCTGATGGCTGGCGGTTTGACTTCGTCCACAGACCTCCAACAACTTACATTATGATGGTAACTACTTTTAGTCTAACTGCATGGATGTGTATGAACATTAGTTTCAGCCAGTGTAACTCCTTAAGTAATCATTTGATATACTAAGCCAGCAACCACATCGATGGTAGCAGCTCTCGTTCAGGTTTGAATCAATCGATCTCGTTGGTGTGTGTGTGTGCATGTGTGTACATTTTTTGCATGTTTGTAATTCTGCCCTATTTATCTTCAAACTAGGTAACTGGATAGTCTCATTAGTTTTTCTACACAGTAGGCTTGGTTTACAGCCCCTGGTGGCGTAAAGAAATATGTACTTCGGGTAATTGATTGAATTCCAAATAGAATGTGAATAGACAGTCTTAGTGGATCTTGGATATAAACAAGTCTACACGTATATTCTATATGTTTTCAACTGCTGTGAGGTAATTAACAGATTTCAAGTACACCAATCAGAATCTGTTTATTTTCTGGCTGAGAAAAGTAATGCCTGGGCAACTGCCAAGCGGAAGTGAAATGCACTTGCCTTCTCTCAGTTATCCAAATTATGTAGAGCATTATACGAAATAATTTTAACACGAAACATTGAAAGTTGGATATGATGTTGGAGGATGAGTTCAACCGTTAAAGTTTTGATTCTGTTTCATGGTTGAGATAATTAGGCTGTATGAAACAAATGATAGAGGTGATGAAAATGCCTAGTAATTAACCACAAGAAGTATCACTCAACATTGATGAGATGAATCTAAAGGAAGTCCCTACGATCACTTATTGAAACAGCATCGTTTCAACAATAGGTGGCTTATATGAGGATGTCAAAGTTTAATCGGAAAGGCGAGACAGGTGTTCAGTACTTTGGAATCACTGTGGGGGACAATATCTTAATTTCCAATCCTAATGTAAAGTCAGTGCTTCTGTATGGTTCAAAGGACTTGATGCATTACAGAAGGTATTTCCGACAGGTTGGAGACTTTCATCAACAGCTGCGGCGCTTGATTTCGAAGATCAAGTAGCAGATCTACCAAAAAAGATAACAGATAACTCTGACAATGAACCAACAAGTAGGCAGAGGGGAATATATATGAATAGATCCGGACGTACGTTGAAGAGACTGTTGAGTAACATCACACTTGCAGCCAGTGGTGGAGTCAGCTGAAAAATCTTCACCGGAGAACAGAATACAGTGAAGATGTGCTTCATTATCTCTGTAGTCCACTTGAGACCCAAAGGAGTCCTTGATTGGTTTCATATTGCTTCTTCTTTCTAGCTATTTGATATACACAGTGATCAAGCCAACGAAGACAGCTTTCGATGAGTGCTTTTCATGACATCGTGTGCCCGTCAAGTCTCTGAGCTCTATATAGACATTAGTCTTGAAAATTCAAAATTACCCTAAACAGCATTGTCTGGTATGAAATGATAGAGAGAGCTTCGCAATGAAAACTGCTTAGCTTTCATACCACACATCACAAACATCCACATGAGCTACAAATATCTTCCATTAATTTAAACTCAAATCAATCCAATTAAGTCTGTGTGAATCGTTGTATTTTTTAAGCTTCTTCATATGATCAACATATATACTAGTGTGTGTGTGTGTGTCCCCGTCTGTCTAAGTGAAGTTATCATGATCATCAACAAACTCAGACAGCATATAAGTTAATGTTTTGAAATCTATATTTCTGATGTGTTATCATGGTCACAGTGTTTTTCTGTTGCTGGTGTTGTTGTATTTATCTGTTTGTTTATTACACTTTTTCTTTGCCATCAATTAATACGTCATACATAGCCGTTTCAATTGTTTAGATAAAAAGGAAAGCGAAACAAGATTGCAACACTTATCTTGTGTTTTGTTTATAATTTATTTTCTTTTCCAGACTATTCAGCCTCTGTTGTAACACGTCATCGACTCCGTCGTCATAGCTTACCGTCAGATTGTCTACTACCACTTGGTGGTAGTAATGAAGATGAAGTTGGTGACAATAGTAACACAGTATGTGCAACATTTTGATTATTACATTGTCTCACGTGCCTTATCTGTTATTATTATTATCATTCCCTTAGGTTCTGAGTGGAACCTAAGGCTTCGTGCATGTGTGTGTGCGTGTGAGCGCGCCATCTAACTGTGTATTCGTTTACATCGCGCTTGGCCTAAACACTCTACTATCCACATATGGCTCCCTGGGTTCAAATCTCGCTATCGGAAATTTGTGTGGCTCATATAACCTCGTGCATACGATACGACTGACGTTTTCCTGCAAGAAACTGTTCAGCCAGAACGCGAAAGACAAGCTGTCTCATTGGGCCACCTCAACGTGCATATACCAGTTTACTTGCTCTTTTGGAGCTAAGTACGTTGACCGTACCATGCGCCGACTTGAAAAAGGCGCTAGTGAACACTATCCATACGATATTTCTTCCGCATTGACCGAGTCCTAACTGTTCATATTATTTAAAAAAACAAAGTTGCTATATTATGGGCAACACAAGTGATATGGATTGTGAAGCAATGAGACACGTCATCCAGAAGTCAATATATCTTTGTAGTCTGTATTCTTGAGTGTGCAATTATAATCTTCTATGGAATTGTTGTTTTATGGTTGGGTGTGTGTGGGATGAGATATTGACCTGCAGCCCAAATCGAAGTAGGTGGTTGTTTTTGGGGGCCGCCATGGTTTCCGGTGTCCAAAACAGGTGTATACGCCATTCTATTTGTTTGTATCCTGGAACCTGTGTACACCATGTATTTGGAATCAGAGTTCTCCAACTCCCTTTGGTGGATCACAGTGTCCACCAGTCCTGGTGTAGGCACCAGGTGTTTGAATTCGCTCTAACTTTTTTGAGGGATATTCCTACCACATGAAGGCAGTGAAGTAGGACTTATTTGGCTGAGAATAAGAACGCCTGGCCATATGAGGGCATTGCAAGAGGAAGAGCGAAGTCTATCCACCATTGTCTGTACTAGTTAGTTTATTTGGGCGAATTATAGTGTCCAGCCCAGCTAGTCTGTCACGTTATCTGGTATGAAATAAAATGAGAGAGAGGGAGCTTCGCAATGAAAACTACTCAGTTCTTATGCCACCCATCACAAACATCCACCTGAGTTAAAAAATATCCTCCACTAGTTTTTAAACACATGGACTTCTCAAATCAATCAATTAAGTCTATGTGAATTATAGTGTCCAGTCCAACTAGTCTGTCACATTGAATACTAGTCCTTGAAGCTGAACGATTTGACGAAGGGTTTTTATAGGTTAGTAGGTCATATTCTATGTCGACTGCAAATTTGTCCAGTTCTCTGTGCTGAGGGAAAACTGTCTACTGAGATAACTTATCTTACTGGTTGACTTATCATCACTCACGCTTGCTTCTGAGTGGTAATAACAAGATGTAGACACATGCGCATTGGGTAGTGGGTTCAAATCCTGCTCCACTTACTTCAGCTTCCATGACTGATAGTGTCACCAGTCCTCGGCTAGTGAGTGTGTCTCTTATACCCCTGGCACTTAGAAGATACATTTCGGGCGTTCTTTTGAATTTTTCTTTATGCGCTTGTTGTCTTCCTTACAGTTTCATGTTGTATTCTCAACTCTTGTCAGGAAGCCTACTTTGACTCACAGAAACAGTTTTTCAAAAAAACTCCATAGGTGGTTAACAAAAATACTCTTTCCTCATTGAATTTGCAACCCTTCACATTCTGATGTCAGTGAGAGACAAAAAATCAAACTGAAAACCAAATTAATGTCGCTTATTTATTAGTCAAGTAATTCATTCAACGTATATTGAATGTGATCTTGTTAAAAAAACAAAACAATTACTGCGTTTTTTAATTACCTCAGTATGAGTTGTCTGCATTTTCAACATTACGGATCGAAGAACAATTTGTGTAATCAGTTTCATGTTATACGAATCAGGATATAGATGTTTTTTTTGAATTTCCTGAGTTCAACACCGTTTTTGTTATTTACTCTCAATTATCCGGATCCCATTATTCCAGGCTTAAGTATATGGAAAGAGTCTCGAACCCAGGGAGCCGTCGGTTGTAAATCGAGAGCTTGAACCGGTAGGTCACATCTCCCCTCAAGTATTGAAGATTTTAGTTAATGGAAACAGAAATGAGTACAGTGTGAGGAGATTGCACAATCATTAAAAATTAATACGATAATAATAGTAATAAGGCTTTATTTTTAGACAATATGTGAACAGACAGTACAGAAATTTTCAGCTTTCCTAAATACTTTGTCTTCATGTAGCATTTATGGGTATGTCATGTGACATAGCGTTGTTGCATATAAAGAGAGAGAGAGAATCAATTTCTGTACACGTTTTTCTTCATTCCCTTCAAGAAGTGTGCAGCGTTTCGTCGAAACCTAATTAAATATGTGCGCGAGTTAATGTAGTAGTCGTTTGATATAAGTTGTTGCATGATAAAAATAAGAAATGCAGACCGAGTTTTAGCATTCGCGTGGTTGAAGACTCGGCTAGCCCAGTGATGTAAGCAGGCTGCCGGGTTTTCCACGGTTCTTACGTTTCTCAGTACATTAGAAAGGTTTCGGTAAGTGATTTAACAACAAAACACCAAATAACCGTCAGCATATGGGGGAAGAAGAGGGGATTACTTAGCAATATGCGTTGGGGGGGGGGGAAGCACTTTTCGAAGTGACTTAAAGTCAACTAAGTGTTCTACTGGAACGTAACTGAATTAATCCATCTAAAATCACACTTCTGTATACGTTTTTGTTTACTATGACGCTATCTAGCGTCGGTGGCACAGCGGTAGAATCACTCGCCAGCCATGGAGGTGATTCGGGGTTTGGTTGTCGGCCGACGCATTCCTAAGCCAGTAATAAGACTTGTAAAGAAGGAAGGTTGGGCATGAGGCTAACAACCCCATCCTGTAAAAGTAAACATACGAATGCTACCGAAACTTCAAGCCTCTAGCTTGGAGTCCTATGTTCCACTGGGGACGTACAGGAATAAAATTAAAAAGCATTACACTATATAATATATACTAATAGGGATATATTGAAATATAAGTCACTTTGCTTTTTGTATTGCATCATTTGTGCAAGAAAAACATATACTTTCATTCCTCCTTGACCCTTTTTTCCATTATTAGATACAATCTACTGAAAATCAAAATCCCCTTGTTATAGACTCGTCGAAAACGGATGCCTTAGATGTAGCCCCTATAACAAGCGCACAGACTGATTCATCACCTATGAATAATAGACCAGATAAATCTATTGCATTATCCGATCAAAGAGGAAATCCTGCTCCATTCAACCGCAGCAATGACAAAGTTGCCAGTGTTGTCAACACTGGGAGTGATAGTAGTAGTCGTAATTCTGATGGATTTATGATGAACCCACAAAACTCTCATAATGGTAATGGTGATGGCAATGATAATAATAATAATAATAGTAATAATAATATTTATCCTAAAACAGCACGTTGCCTCTCTTGTCGAGAATACACTAGCAATAGTAGTGGTCGTGCTGGTGGTGTTGGAGAGACTGGTGACGATGTCGGGAATAACACTGTAGACTTTCCTGACTCAAATTATCTTAAAGAAGTTCACCTTTGGTTAAATAATCCAGATCGTTCTGTTGTAATTCCTGGTGATCATCACGCCTACATCTCTTCATCATCGAATACAATGCCAACTAAGTCATCATCTATAAGTTTATACACATTATCAAATCACACGTCTATGTCGTCTGTTCTATCATCAAATAGTCAGTCAACGTCTAAATTACAAATATCTCAAGAGAGTGGTACCTGTAAACAGCCGAGGGAAGAGAAGGAGCAACAGCAGCAGCAACAGAACCAACCACCGCACCCACTACCACCACAACAACAAAAACAGCCATCCCAGCAGCAGCCACAACAGCAACAAAAGAGGAAGAGAAGGAAAAAAGCAAATTGTTCAAACCAAGTACTGACAAATAGTAGTAATGGAGGAGGTGTTGTTGTCAGTGGTGGCGACAGTGTTGCGGGCAGCGGTGGTAGTGGCACCAGCAACAGTAATAATCGTCTTGACTCGTCAGATGACTGTCAGTCGTCTCTTGGTGAATCTTGTACAAGTAAGTGATAATTAATAGATTGTAAATACGGCATGTTACAATAATCATCAGCCTGACATTCATTGTTTTATGTTCATCTGACTAATAAGCTGAGTTTACTTTTCAGTTGAGTGAGTGATCGAAATGATGGTGTTATTTCCCTCGAAGCTGTCTCTTATATAAATGAATCATTTTGGTAATCAATTGGCTTTGGCATGGTTATTTTGTGAGGTGTCGTCGATGGTTCAGGTGTAGAAATATAATGCTGCTCACCCAACCACGCAAGTGAGTGTGGGCCCGGTTTCTGTTTCCAACGAATTCACTCCAAGACCCCACCTAGCTTATTAGTGGATAAGAAGTAAGGCTAGTAACACCATCCAGACTCACGAAAACAGTACCATCACCATTGAGACTTTAGAGCTTGAAGTAAAAATCATGCTTTTATAACCTCTTCTTCGATTAGTTAACGTGTCCTGATCATTTAGATTTGTCTAGAAGACATCTGAAAATACTTCAGGTATCTGATACCAGTATTTCTGGTAGTATTATTTAAAAGGCACCAGTATCGTAAGATTATGTCTACGCTCACCTTACAAACAACCGGCGTGTTAAACTTGTCATAAAATAATGTTTGAACCATTCAGATATTATCTGAAACGGTAATAAAGGACTCATTAATAACCAATCATATTTCACTTCATAGGTAAGTTAGGCATACTAAAAAGACTGAAATCTATTGTTTACTGTACACACACGATAAAATAATTCCAAAAGGTCATGTGATTAATCAGAAGTGCCTCTCCTTCTTCTCCCATCACCTTGAATAGCCTTGAGTTAGTTAGTATCATGTGATGTGCTTGTGAAACAAGTACAATCATGTTAGTATTGATTTCATGAAAGTAGACGTTAATGTGATGAATATGTTTTATGCAATGGATGATACCGGGATTTTCTTTGTATGTTTAAATATATCTGAATTTGCATGTGTCATCCTAGCGGGGAACAAAACAGGTCTCAGACATTTTATAGGCAGTGGCAGGAATGCTCGCCAGTTGCACACGTGATCGATCAGGGTTCTGTTTCCAACGGATGCACTGGTAAACGCCGCTTAGCCGATGAAAAAGAAGGAAAGTTACCCTGTTGTGAAGCTAGGAGTGGATAGTATCTTTAATATTTAGGAGTTTGTGTATTACATCTGCACAAGCGTTTTCTTACTGAAATATGTGTTTTCACACAAGAGCTTGGAAAAACGAATTGATGAGATACGTTGGATATATTCAGATTTATAGGCTTGAAGGTTATCGTCAAAAATCTTCGAGTTATGTCACTGCGAGTTTGTAAGTCTTGCTTGGTCACTTATCAGCCCCATAGTTGCTTCTCTTCATGTCTCGAATATTCTCCCTTACTCTTTACCACCCACGTATAAAGAACAAAATTCTTCTGACTAAATGTATTTGTAAAACTTGGGCACTGTAGTAGTAAGTGATTCCATATTAGTGTGTTTATTAGATGTATATCACGCAGTGAAAGTATTAGTATTTACTGGATGATGTTCCGAACGAAATTTATTGTTCATAATCGTAACACCAATTATAATCACACGACTTCGAAACTTGAGTTTTATAGATTCCGTTGCCCTCTCCTATTTATCGTAGGGGTAATAGAATTTTCCAGATATCTGGGGTAGGTGTTGAATCATTCCTATTACACGTGTTTGCAGTCAATTCGATAAACAAAGCTTCTGTTATCAATCTCTCTCTCCACCCTGTTAGAATAGATTTTAAAACTGTCATCTCATCCCATCCTATTGTATGGTAGTTCAGCTATAGCACAACATGCAATTACACACAACCACATAGTAGGATGGGATAAGATGACAGTTTTAAAATCTATTCCAACAGGGTGAAGAGAGAGATTGATAACAGAAGCTTTGTTTATCGAATTGACTGCAAACACGTGTAATAGGAATGATTCAACACCTATCCCAGATATCTGGAAAATTCTATTACCCCTACGACAAATAGGAGAGGGCAACGGAATCTATAAAACTCAAGTTTCGAAGTCGTGTGATTATATTTGTTTGGCAAGATTATGAACAATATATTTTGTTCAGAACGTCATCCAGTAAATACTAATACTGTTTCACTGTGTGATACATCTAATAAATAATACGGAATCTTCTAAATAAACCTCGCATTTTATATTTACGAGCTCAAATGCAGTTTGTATAGCACCTTTTTATGCATACATGTAGAAATAATGGAGTGTTCCAATTCCATCTAGAAACAATATATACCTCAATGATTTTATTGAATCATACGTAATCCATTCAAAAATGGATCTGATGTCAATAGAAATCGTGCAACACCCATCGTAAAACATCATCATTAACGTCTAATCTTACTAATTAAATCAATAGCACTAATGGCTGTTGTTTTTGTTGTTTCATCATCATATCACATGATACTTATTCAAGGTTATTCAAAGTGATGAAGGAAATAGAAGAAGCACTTTTGATTAATCGTTTGACCCCTAAAAATTATTTTATCGTGTGTGTATACAGGAAAGACTAAATCTCAAGATATTTACCTACTCCCCCCCCCCACCACCAATCCTGCGCTGATTCATCGACCTATGAATAAAAATGTCCTTGTCCATTTCGTCAAACAGCTACATGGTCAAACATTATTTTATTACAGTTGAACACGCTGGTCGTTTGTAAGGTGATTCATTTTATAGGTACTATGACATAGTGTCATCTTATTATAAATACCTTATTTGAGCCTATCCATACATAAGACTAGCTGTTGGTATATACTACTGACAGGCGTGAGTAGTTGGAAACTACTCATGTCAATCAATAATGCGTTCCAGTAAGTTGAAGGCATGATTCATTGCCTTAGGCACTCGGTTTCCAGTCAATCAATTGTGGGTTCGAGTTCCACTTCACTTACTTCAGCCTTAGCAGCTGAGTGTGGTTCCTTAACCCTTATACATGGAAAATATGTTCCTGGTGATGGAGCTGCCCAGAGAGAAATGATCCAAGCACCAGAGAGTTGTTTCTCTAGTTTGAAAGGGGGAGATGATCAGTGGTGTACTCCGGGTTTGATATGAGTAATATCCAACTATTCATAATGATCAGTCCATTATGCTTAATTAATTGATTGCTCATAATCTTTATCTGTTTGGGTTCCTAAAAGTAACTGTGTGTAAATAGAAACATTATAACCGTTCCAGTTCATCCTTTCGCCACTTATTTATTATAAGTCTCCGGATGAGTTTGTTTTTTGGAGCTTTAACGCCAACGCGATTTTAATTTATTAGGCGCAGCAGTCAGTCACCACCTGGGTTCGAGTTTTTTGAAACAAGATAAGTTCTTTCAAGATTGCAGATACTCCTTGGTGACTGATGAGTGTCAATAAGCACGAAACCCTAGGCCTATGGCCTCCTATCGATTGCCTCCAATCGTCTAATAAGAACACTAGAGTGCACCGTGATGGCGAGTCATTTAGCATGGTGTGAGGCCGCATCGCAAACTTGACTGATAAGAATTGAGCCTGCACTCAACAAAGGACTATTATTATTATTATTATTATTATTAATATTATTATTATTATTATATACTTTGATTCCTAGAGGAACATAAGGCTTCAGCCGCGCGTCTCCATTGCCTTCGGTTTTCTGCTAACTTTTTCACCCCGCTCCAAGTCTGCCCACATGCTTTCATCTCCCCTTCACATAACGTCCTCCATGTCACCCTCTCACTGACAACCAACTCGCTGCTTCCCTTTTGGGTTCCACTGGAGCGATAGCCTGGCTTGTGTTGTCGCTTGATGGTTTCCTCAGAGTATGGCCAATCCATCTCCATTCCTTCCTACCTATTTGTTTCACAATCGGTACCTGGTTGGTTCGCTCATCGCTAGAGATCCCTGTTGTTGATCTTCTCTGGTCATCCTATCTTGAGTATTGAGTGAAGACAGCTAGCTGTTAAAGGTATGTAATTTGTTTGAGGTGCTCTTTATGACGCGACAAGTCTCTAATCCGTATAGTAGCACTGACTTCACATTGGAGTTGAAAATCCGGATCTTATTTTTGATGCTGATTGCTGTTGACCTCCACACAGACTTGAGAGTAATGAAAGCTTGTCTTGCTTTTCCGATTCTGGCTTTGATGTCCTCGTCAGTTCCGCCTGTAGTTGAGACGATGCTTCCCAGGTAGGTGAAGGAGGTTGTTTCTTTCAGGTTCTTCCCATTTATGCTTATTGTGGTCTGTTGGTGTTGTTGATGTTGGCTAGGAATCTTCATTATCTCTGTTTTATCTATGTTCACGTGAAGTCCTATCTTTGATGCTTCTTCTGCCAACTTGTTGCTTTTCAATTGCATATCTTCCAGTTTGTGAGAAATCAGACATATATGATCGGCGAAGTCCAGATCCTCCAAGTCTTTTGTGTGAGTCCATTTTATGCCTGTTTCCTCATTGCCCGTTGTCTGTCGCATTGTGCAATCTACTGTAATCAGGAAGATCATTGGCGATAATAGACAGTCTTGCCTCACTCCCGTCTAAGGACTAGATGTATATGAAATAATGAATAACAGATAAAATTAGTTACATCGATGTATTGAATAGTTTTCAGTTTTTATTTAATATAAGTTCTTTGATGAAGTATCTTTTTATTTTGTTTATTTGATCCAATGTCTTCGATCCACTTTATTCATTGTTTACTTCCTGTACTCTCAATTGCCTATTTAGGTACAACAACAAGGACTTTAACTGCCTCTGATGGGCCATCAGTTTACAAAGATCTGGTTCGATCATCTGTTGATTTAGTGACCTCGGTGCCTTCGATTAGTTCTAGTTCAGTAACTGATCCAATCTATTCTGAATCATTGTGCTCTTCATCAACACGTAATGATAATAATAATAGTAACAACAGGCGAATCAATCCAACAGCATCAGATTCACGATTTTCTTTCACTACTGAAAAGTGCACAAAAACGATAACAGAATATTGTCGTTTAGTCCCAAAGCGCCATAGCTCGGGTTCCTCACCAATCTCTACACCACCATCTGAAGAAAGCAGTTCTGATACAACTGCTTTAAAAGCACCTTCGCCAGAATATTGGACACCGAAAAATTCTTCACGTTACACTCATGGAATGTGGAATAATAGTCACAATAATAATAATACTCCATATCATGATTCATACAATCGTCATACATTCCAACCGGTGGCAAATAATAGTTATCATCAATATTCACAAACTAAAAACATTCCATCATCGTCTGTTGTGAATTCATCCACTATTAATCGACAGTCTAAATTATCTAATTGTATTACAGTGGTGGCATCATCACATTCCACCAATGTAGTAGCAGCAGCATCAGAGCGTAAATCTCAATTCACTCCAGACGATTTCCCTTCTTTGTCATCGTTACGTTCTGTAGTCAGTTCAGAGTCATCAAATGTTTCAACTAAGTATAATAAAGTAGTTCATTCGAGTAACAGTCAAAATAATATTGTCAACACCAATAGTAGTAATGGTGTCGTTAGAAACAGCAATGCAGTTAACATTATAGCTACCTCCATTCCTCTGTCGTCTAGTGAATCATCATCATCATCGCTGCCTCTTGGTAAATGCTTCAATAATCAGTCCAACTTGAAGGAAAACAAAGGTAAGCTCTCGAAGTTATCAGAAAAAATCTATAAACAAATAGCCTAAACGCCTTTCTTAAGTATGGTGTGATTATTCCATTTCTTTTTTTAAATGGGGACCCAAAACCTATACGCCGGGCTGACTCATTGGCACTTTCATTGGCCATTGCGTCATTATAGGCTAGAATGCCACTTCACCTACTTACTCTCTAGCCTAGACAACTAAGTACTGTCCACAGCACTTACATGATAAGTATAGCTCCTATAGCTTGATGCATATAATATATGTATATGTTTGGGCGACTAGCAAACTTTATACTGAATGAATTCTTCCGTCAATTCAACAGTCGACGGAATGACTGACTGACTGACAGAGTTTCAGCATAGAACTTTCCACAGAAGTGCAGCAGTTCAATTTATCACATTCCGTACGTCACACTTGGCCTAATAATACTCGGCTTTCTGTCAGTGGGTCCAGAGTTCGAGTCCTTACCTCTGTCCCTTGGGCAACTGGATAGTACCACCAATCCTCATACAATAAGAGTGTAAGTCATGGCTTTGGGAAATGAAAAACCTGTGTTATGAACTGACTCCATAAAAATATAGTACACAGAAAGGATTCCAGAGAGAAGAAAAAACTCAAAAGAACTATAATAAACAGGAGTGTGTTGGCTAAAGAATATTAACATGGAAAAGATTATGGTTTAGTTGATACGATGGGTGATCAGAAAAAGTGAACGATTTGTAGCCACATCACCAATAGTCTCCGACTATCTGTTGTTAATATCCTGAAGACCCTCAACTAGGCAGCCTATATCGTTCTATATGACTGGTTCACACCAGCTGTCATGAACTGATACCATGTTTCTGTTTGACCATCCCTGACTCTTTTCCAACTTAATCTTATGTCAGCTAACTGTGTTACTGTCAATTCAGTTAATTAAACTGAACCTGTGTGGAATATATATATATATATATATATACCCTGTATCAGCGAAGAGTTGCCCATTTATGTAGCTGCATATATATACCTCACAGTTCATCATTAAGCTGGTGGTACTTTATAAATCTGACTTATGGAGTCCCCCTATGGAAGATGTTTCTCTATTCCTCATTCTCCGACAATTGTTCATATATTATCAAGATAAAATATGGAGTTCTGTCTGATAAATTAATCAATGATGATCATAACTGTGAACATCATTCCACTAATCGAGATGTAAATATGTCAATAAGTGGCAGCGAAGTGTCCCTTAAATACTGCTTTGTGTGCGTCAAATGTACTCGACTGGTAAAGGTTAGAAGGACTGATAAAGACTAGATGGATATCTGGCAGAGGAATTTTGATTTCTCCCGTGTATTGTTACGCAATGCTTCTTGTTACATCTCTGTTTCTATATGTACCCCTGTTTTTTGTAACGATTTCTGTCTTTATTGAGTGATGATGTTCTCGCTGAGGCTCCAACTCCAGTACCCATCGTTTCAAACGCCAGTCAATCGACCGGGAAATCAAAATTGAATTAAATATAAGTAATAATAATATAAATAATAACCCGTTGCACAAGAGGTGGTTCTATGGGTCCAAGTAGTCTAGTGAATAAGGCTTCGGGTTCGATCCACAGTGGGAACATCATCACACTTACTCACTCACTAGGGAATGCAGATGCATCCAGTTGACGAGTGCCACAAATAGGACGAAGTGCGCATTGTGGATTCCATTGCTAATCATCATTATCCACAAAAAATTACTTCAGGTTCAATCCTCAGACTTCGTTGAAACATCCGCACTAGGAGCCGGCATATCAACAGAGGCCGGCCATTTTCCGTCTAATCAGTGAACGAGAAAATCAAAATTGTAAAAATTATAAATAATAATAATAATAATTTCTGTCTCGTGTGGAATCTTCATTTCCATGTTTAAATGATGCCTGTATGTGTTCTTCTTTCGTGTCCTTTCCTTTAGATGCCACATCTCAGCCGAAAAATAACGTGAATGCCAATGATGGTGATACTGCTGCTGCCGGTGCTAAGCAAATTTCATTGAATTCACTTGACTACGTGTTGTTGAACAACAACTCTCAGCTGATGATAAGTGCAACAAATAGTAGTACAGTCAATGATATGTCTGGTATATCTCGTCTGGTGAATACTTCTGCAACTGGTAATTCTAATAATTTCACTATCTCACCACATTATTGGATTTCACCACATGGTCCTATACCTATCCTACCGTCAGCAGCCTTGTACCCACCGTCATATCTCTTGCCTTCATCACCGATAGTCTTCACCGATAATTCTCAGTCTGTACATCGTTTGCCTATGATATATCAATGGGCAGTACACCAACCGTGTAGCAGTACTACTACTGCCACTACTAATACAACCATTGCTACCAATCCGACCACCAATAATGGTCAAAGTAGTAATAATAGTGTCGGTGCATCTTTAATACCTTATTTACCGTCATGTGTTAGTATTGTTACAACTAGTGCTGCGGTTGTCGCTGCTGCTGGTGCTGCTGTTATGCATAATAATAATGTTATAAAATCTAAAAAAGGCAAACCTGTTGAACATGTTGATGGATTTTCACAAGAGTCATCTGATGAAGAAGCAGACGTTAAAAATGTTTGTCCAGTGATAAGTAATAGTGGTGAAGTATCCATAGTTTCTTCGAAATGTACTATTACTACCAGCACTTCTACTTCTGCTGTTCTGGAACTTCCAACACCGACGACAACAACAATAATAACAACCACAACATCCATGTCATCGACAAGTGATATGTGCACACAACCATGCATTTTATTACTGCCATCATCATCGGCAGCAGCATCTTCATGTTCCACACCAATCTCGGTTATTGTTTCTAGTGCTGCTGGCAGTTACAGTACAGCTGTTCAATCTACTTTTGACAAATCTACAGATCTTACAATTTCAAGGTTATCTAAACCTTCTAGTGGAATAAAGATGACGACATCCTCCTCCTCATCTTCTTCTTCCTCAATTTCATTGGTTCCGACAACTACAGTGAATGCTGGCAGTAGTAGTTGTTGGAGTGCTAATAAACTTAACAATAATACGATTAATAGTACTAGTGATAATAGTAATAATAATAATGCATCGGTGAAACGTTTAAATGATGAATTGGATTTAGCTGTTGTCAATAAAACTCAGAGGAAGACAACAACAACAAAAAATAGTTCAGTTGTTCGTCCCGTGTCGTTATCCACACCATCTATTTGTATGACTACAACTGATATCGTTGCTCCTTCCATTGCTGCTGCTGCTACTACTACTTCAACTACAATGGCGACAAAGATGGTGATGACGTCGACGACAACTACTTCTACTGCTGTATTCCTGCCAACCAGTAATATAACTATATTGTCTCGAAATCATTCATCGAACAAGTTAGTCAGATGTTTATTTTTATTTGTTTGCTTGTTTTTATTATTCGTCTGTCCATTTATCGATGACACATTGTATTGTATATAATCGTGTGTGCTGTTGATAGTTTTTACACTAACTAGTATGTGGGATGTTGCGGCTTATAGTTTCTGGTTTCACTCGGACTCTTGTTACACTCTGGATTGGTTACAGGTATGAGCCCCAATTCCACCTAAAGGTGATTTGAGTTAGACCTCACTTATCAACAGGGATAGTTCATCCATCGCTCAGATAAATTGAATTGCACACGTTTCGGAATGTGAGTAACATCAGCACACTTTTCTTCGCTTAAAATGATGAAATGTGTCCAAAAGCGGGTGTAGTGTTGACCTTGGTGAATGGTGGCATACATCAACTTGAGCCATCTCTGGCGCCATCGTGACGTTAGCCTCGCTGTCAGAGGTCGGATATACAATGCTTTGGTGCGAGCTGTGTTGCTCTACACCTGTGAAACCTGTCCCCCCTCCCCCGAGCTGAGGATGTCCAGCGACTCTGCGTGTCCTATCATCTCTGTCTCCGCAGGATTGCTTGCGTTCTATGGCATCATCACCTGAGTAATTCTGAGGTTCGGCGGCGTGTGTTTGAACACAGTGGAGATCACCATTCATTGAGTGTCGTCATCTGGAAACACCGGCTCTGGTGGCTTGGACATGTGCTGCGAATGTCATCCCAGAGGCTCCCATACAGGTCTCTGTTCGCTAGCCCTAGGATTGGATGGAAAAAGCGGAGGGGTGGTCAGTCCATGATGTGGCATCGTGGGATGAAGGATGTGTGTGTGCTAGATTAGCATCGGTTGGTGTGTCACGACTCCCTGGTTGGGGTCCGAGAGATAGCTCGAATCGATGGCTCGAAACGTTATCGGATATGACCAAGAATCGTAATCAATAGCGAACGTGTTGGAATTTCCTTCCTTCTTCCCTTCTCGATGATAGTTAACGTATACTGTCTGAGCTTGTTAAGCATGACTGTTTTCCTTCTAGATGAAGTTCTTTATCCGTTCTCTACTTATGTTTTTACTTTTATGTTGTTTTGTTATTGTTGTGTGGCGCATCTTTCTTGGTGCCATTTTGTACTAAGATGCAAATGCATGATGATGTTACAGGACTTGACCATACTGACTCCTAGATTAGGAATAGGAAGTGAAGTGGTAGAGCACGTTGACCGCTTCACCTATCTGGGAAGTACCATCAGCCCCAACGGGTTGATCTCTGACGAAATCTCAGCACGGATACAGAGGGCTCGTTTCGCATTTGCCAGTTTACGCCGACTTTGGCGTAGACGAGATGTTCGCTTATCGACTAAAGGGCTGGTGTACTGCTCATCAGTCCGCTCCGTCCTCCTTTATGACTGTGAGCCAGACATGGCCACTGAGAGTGGAAGACATGAAAAGATTAGCTGTCTTTGATCATAGGTGCCTGCGCTCTATTTCCCGTGTAAAGTGGCATAATAAGGTGAGCAACATTGGAGTTAGGCGTTGAGTTCTAGGTAAACAGGGGAAATCAATCGACGAAGTCGTGAAGTTACAAAGACTGAGATGGTTAGGACATGTGTTACGTATGCCAAGTCATCGCCTCCCTCGATGAGCAATGTTAGCGGATATAGGCTCAGTCTGGGAAAAAGCTAGCGGCGGTCAAACAAAAACATGGCACCAGTCAATGAAATCTAGAACAGTTGGTCTAAGCCACGTAGGAAGGTGTAGACTTTCTGACTGGTTGGGGTCCTCGAGACGGTAAAAATCTATGGTTGGTAATAATTGGTGACATGGCTCAAAATCGTTGTCAGTGGCGCAGATGCATCCACTCCTTGTGACTTATGATTTCCAATGAAACTATTTTGTTCTTCGTTATTACTCCTCCTTTGTCTCACACCTCTGCTCACTGTCTCTATTATGCTTTTCTGGTACTTTCTTCTCTTGCTTCGCGTGCTACACGGAGTGTGGCGACTTGAACTTCCGCACATTTGTGCAAAGTTCTATGTCGAAAACAGACAGACAGACTGGCGCTCGACGTCACCGTACAGTCTCCAGCTTGTGTTCGATTCATCTCCCTTTTTATCTTCGTCATTGGTTCGTTCCTGAAGTTTCTTGTTGCCACTTTTTCCCGACCATCTAATCTTCACTATGGAGCCCGTTAAGACAGCTGCTGATAATCGTCTGAAATAGCTTGTTGGAAATGCTTTTTGTGATTCACCAATTTTCTGACCTATAAACAAACACTAACTGATTTAACATTAGTTTTGAAAATCCGAACTTTGTTCTTTATGCTGAGTGTTGTGGATCTCCAAACTGACTTCGAAATGGTAAAGGTTTGTCTTGTCTTTCCAATTCTGTTTGTGACATTCTTATTCATGCCGTCTGTGATTAAAACGAGTTGTAGCGTTCTAAGCGATTACTAATAAAGTGAATTGAACTTGAGGAAAAACAACGGTTACTCATCATCTATGTACGGCCTTAAAATAATGGAGTGTACGAATGGGTGACGTGATGTCAGTTTACAAATGAATCCGAAATTAATAAATCTTACTAATCAGAAATTACACTAATATAACACATTCACATGTAGAGAAGGTTGAAGTTTAAGCTGGGATTATACTTCAGAAAGATGCAGTTATCAGTCTTGCATTGTCCTGGGAATTAAATGTAGTTGCTTTCCCTTTTATTCGATACGTAATCTTTACTTTTAACCTCTTCCCCTTTCGCTTTATTTCTATGATTTGGGTTGAATTCACTACATTGTTGATCAACTTAGTAGTAGTTACTCATCATCTTATACACCTTTTCTTTTTTAAAATTATTTTTGGTTTAAAATTGTCATTTTCGATTACAACCAACACCTACTTTATTTCACTTGATTCGTTGTTCATCCAGATCTGGACGTGTAGGTAGAGAGCGTTTAAATATACAGTATATCACCTGCTAACCATTAAAAATTCCTTGTTGAATCATCCAGTTTCTGGTCTAGTATTTATTATAACAGATCAGCTGGACTGGACATTAAGCCGTCCCCATAATGAACTTGTACAGCCGAAGATGGATTGACTTCGGTCGTCCTCTAGAAATGCTTTCTCCTGTGGTGTAACGTGCTACTGGCTTCTGTCAGGTTAGCCCCATTCATCGCTATCATCATGTGACGGTGGAGGGGTGTTTCCCACAAGATCAAAGGGGTGAATTCTAATGTCTGGCGTCTAGGGGCATTCTGATCTACCTAAGAAAGCTGGAAACCTCAGATTTCAAATCTATGGTCTACCTGAACTGAAGAATCCGATTGGATCAGATGAACTATGAGTCTGTTTTAGTCACTGGAAACTATGAAAACGCAATTCTTGACGCTTCTCCCCCCCCCTGTATCTTGTGAATCATTCTTCCAGTCAAGTGCTCGATGGGGGGGGTCGTGTTGTGGTGCCTTGAGACGACTGACCACTTGGTTCAATCTTGGCGTCTGGGTAGTTTCCTAGTCCTCACACAATGTGAATTTTTGTATACCCCATCTCTTGGTGTCCATGAGGTAGCAATCTGTAATAATTATTGCACTATTCCCAAAATGAGGATACACACGGACTGTAGTTTTTTGAATATGAACGGATGCTGAAATTATTTGTAACGCTACACTAAGATTTTCTGGTGTCCTTATCTTTGAAATACTTTCGCCCTACATGATTAATCACCATTTAGTTCTTGTTCACGCGGTCTTTATGTAGCTAGAGTTTGTTTGTACTAAACTTCTTATTTTATGTCTTTCTTTTTGTGCACAGTCTGCCATTTCAACTGTCAAATCACAGCAATCAAAATGGTATTTCAACTGCAGGTGGTGATCGTCCGAAAGATCCAGGAGTAAATTCTGTTGTGAACGATGAATCATCAACGCCCTTTACTACTAATACTGCAGTTAAACCTGGTCTTGCATTGAGTGCTAACGAAACTCTTTATCATCCAACTTGGTTATATCCACGTTTTCCTGTTCGAGCTGATTCTGTAAATACTTTAACCTGCAGTAGCAGTAATAGTAGTAATAATAATAATAATAAAAATAGTAGTTGTAATTCTGGTCCTACTCAACAACGTGTTTATCCTACTCGTGGTTATTCTCCGATGATTTTTAATAGTACAACTGGTAGTCTACCTCGAGGAGGATATATTCAACCACAGATTGCTAATACATTTTATTATGCTCAACCATCAGGATTGACTTTAATCCCTACACCACCACCGGTATCCGGGAGTCATTCATCATTTATCACTTCTGTTCATAATAATAATAATAATCCTAATGTTATGCATTTTCAACATCCACCGCCTATATACGGTTTTATTCCTAACTTACCGACAACATCAGGTGTATCCTTATTAGATATTGGCGGATATATTGGGGTGACTCCGGTTTCTTCTGTTTCTTCTATGGCCATGTCTAATTCTCCTAAATCTAATATTTGTGCTGTAACCCAGGTTTGTGGTACACTGATGATTGATCCTATGTCAACAACAGCAGGGACGTCAACAACGACGACAACAGCAACTTTATTGCCGAATGGTTTATTTCAATTACAAAGTGTTCCACTAGTACCAAACTTTATATTACATCCACCTGTACATCCAAATTTTCCACCTCCAGTGCCTAATTTAACTAATGGTAACAATAATAGTAATAATAATAATATCCCAGATATAATGAATATCTCTTCACGGTCAAATTTGAATGGACCTAGAATGCTAAGCTGTTATAATTGTGGTCAACTTGGTCATAAGGCTAATACTTGTCCATCAAGATGGTCTAGTCAACCACTAATTGAGAGTAAGTAATACTGTCCTTTTGTTTTTCTTTGCCTAAATCATTCTATGGTTAGTTTTTTTTTACATTTCTTGCGTTTCTTGTGAAGCATATAGGATCTTCAAGTTGCAGAAGTTTCAGTTGCGGATAGAGTTATTTGGAGTTGTTAGCCTTAACGCCCAATCTTTTATCAGCTTTCTTGTCCCCTGGGCTCGGTGTTTGTTTAGCATTGTATTGGTCGGGAATCAAACCCACTACCTCCAGCGTGCATGGTTACCGACAAACACACCATACCACTGAACCACCGAAGTTCCAGTGTATTACATTCAGTAGAGGTCATTTGGGTCACTATTTATATTCTACAGTTGCATTTATAGGTTATATCTGTCGATTGTGAAGATTATTGACTAACTTTCGACAGTAGAGGTTAGCGAAATCTACTCGGTATCAAACTACATTTGTGAGTTTGCACCTTGTTAAGTTCACTAAAGTTTGAGCTTGGTTCACCCCCAACCTTGTGAATATTCTGTGTATATAAACATGTATATAATTGTAGAGCCAGAAGAGGAATTTATCGAAAAGAATATTCTTTGCTCGATTATGTTGTGTGTATTTAATTTAGTGTTTCAGTAATGAAAACTTTTCGTTACACTTTATGAAAATTGTATAATGAAATATATAGCGTTAATATCCTCTGGAGTGGTATACAACTCTGTGTGGGTGATGAAAGGTATGCATATATATATATATATATATATATATATATATATATATATAGGTTAGCGTCGGTGCTTCAGCGGCAGTACACTTGCAAAAGACGCAAGTAGCGCGTGGTTCGACCCGCCAACTGACGCTTTCCTAAACCTCACTAAGCCGGTAAATAGGGAAGTTTCGACGTGAGGCTGGCGGCAACCCCCTAAAAATAAAACCCTCGCCACCAGAAATCCAAAGCACTAGATTGTGTCTGTATATTCCACTCGGACCGTAAAGCAACAGAATAATAGTGATATGGGTAGGTGCTATTGTCTTAATCAGCGCGACTTCATCCAATAATTTTTCACTCTATTTGAGTCGTATTCGCCTTCTTCGTGACCTACACAGTTCGTGGTATAACTTTACTGCAGTCTTCTATGGAAACCAAAGCTACTCAGATTACAATCGATATATGTTCTGCTTGATAGTATAAAAATTGGAATCAAGAAGGCGAGCTTGACTGCATGATGCTACATATTATTGATTGATTGACATGAGTAGTTGGGGAGTCACGGATTTTATTCAATGTGTTACTAGTTGACTCAAGGATCTAACCAAAAGTGGGATAGTATGAAATGATTCGTCTTGCTGAGCTGATTCAAACTGGGTGTACAGATCAGATGAGCGAAAGGACTGTTAGTTGTGTAACTTGCTTTCCTCCGGTTAGCCAACACTACTTGTTCATATGAGTAGTATCCAACCTCAATCATTCACTAGTATGTAGCATCACTTTTTATGTGATTCACAACAATCTAGAGCTTGTTATGTCAGCTGTTGACTCATTGTCTCCTTTCGCTTTAAACTGCTAAGGTGTCAATTGCCAAGAGGTAGTGGTAATCATCACTCTTCACACAATGACAGCAGCAATCATGCCACATACACACATATTAATCCTATACATACAGCATTTGTCCGCTTCGTTTTAGTTTTAAGTCCCATGCGGCAATTCAGCAGCTCTTGTAGTTTGTAGCTGTTATCGTGGGTCCGCGTTAATATATTGAAGTGTTAGATTACCCAGGTCCTATCACGGAAGGAAAAGTAATTGTTAGCTTTTTCTAATTAGTGTTCACATAGTTATTTTTTTACTTCAATCAGCATAGGGAAGAAAATATAATGACATTTAGGATAATGTAATGAAAATGTCCTTCCCAAGTTCTTGTTCATTGGAACTGGACTGGTTTGAAGTTTGATCGCGAATTGATAGAAGTTAAAAATTTGAAGCCCATTGGATTCTGTTTCAAGGGCTGAATTATCAACGTGCTCGCCATATCACCTGAATGTCGTGGGTTTGAACTTGTCAAAGAGTCCCAGATTAGGATGTAACTTCTGACCATACATGAAAATGTACTTCTCTCACTAACCGGGAACTACAAATAGTCTGACTTTTTTTTGGGGGGGGGGTGGATGTTAATTAAGTGTTTTTTTTAATTTTTCACATTCTATCTATCCGACAAAAGTTTTATACTCTCTTACTTTTTATTATGTTTTTCTCTCTCTCCCTCTCTCCACATCCTATTTTTAGATGTGTTCTCGCTGAACTTTGCTCCAAGGAAATAAACAGTTCTCTGTCTCTCCCTCGCACACACGCACCTTTCCAACTGTAGTCAGATAAACAATAACAAAAAAAACAAAAATCTTGTTGTTTCTCTAAATTTCCTCCCCCACTCTTAGTTTTATCAAAGGAGAACAGTAGACGTTATTTCATGTTTGTCGACAAAAAAATTATTCAGAAAAGAAAACACAAAGACACTGACAAAGATTTTCGCCTTGATGCCTTTTGTCATTGTCTTTTTCCATTGATTTCCCCTTTTTACTTATTGCTCAAAATTGTTGTACAGCAAGCTTAATGGTGTATTTGTGTGAGCGCGTGCAAACATGGAGGGTTGGGATCGTCCTCTACTTTGTCACTCACCTCCTCTGCCTTTCCGTGAGTGTGTCGGGCTTGCTTTATGTATCCATGCCTGTGGTATAACGCTCGATTATACTATAAATATCTTCGTGCATATATTATTTTGCAATGAATAATTGTTAAAACAAAAGTCTGTCAGTCACCACAATTATCATCATCTTATTGACAGAGAGAGCAAGAGGGGTGGGTGAGAGAACAATCAAAGCTTAAATTAAAACTTCATCCCCATTTTATGTAGATTAAAGTGTTATATATTAGACATTCTGTCGTACATCTTACACTCTTATATATACATATATGTACACTCATATTTTTCGCTTTTAATTTCTATCCTGTAAATATTCTGTATGCCTTGTTTGTTTAAACCAATCAAAAACACGCTTCTCTTGTATTATATAATGATTGTTGTAAAGTGGTTGTGCACACCCTGTTTGTACCTTGCCACACACACACAAGCACGGACTTACACCGATTATTCGTGTTACTACTACTCGTGTGTTAGTAGTAATAGTAGTAGTGGAATGTAGGATCTTACCTTGAAATTTGGCCCATCTTCTTGTAAGAATATAAATACGTAACACGAAATCTCATCATCCTTACTTACACATATTTGTGATGTGTGCAAAAAACAAAGACGGTAAAAAAGAATAATAATAATAACATCTAAGACTACCTCTCCCCATGCCTATGACGTAACATAAATGAATGACGTAAATACTACTCGTATTTATTGTTCTGTGTTGTTGACCGACCGATCGATGAACCGAACCGACCCAACGACGGATTCTTTTTTTCGTCTTTCTGTGCTGGTACCATTATCTGATTCATACAAATGACACACACATGCATACACCAGACACTGGCGTGATCATGTCTCTCGTTGAAGTGATCCTTCATTTTCTAATTTTTGATCTCAGTGCTTTTAATTTTATGTATTACATCAATATGAAAAATCTTGATTTTTGCGAAGACATATAACATTTGACAAATCAAGGGAAAAAAGCATATATGTGTGCAGAACAATTACTCTCTTGCCCATACACATACACACACACACACGGACAAACAAACACTCTCCCATCCCCTCTCTGCATGTACGTGTGTGTGTGTGCTGTGCCCGTGTCGTTTATTCTTCATGGTTACTTATGTAATTAATTAGTCACCTGTGTATTCATTCAATATTGATATTTGTAATCCCCAAATTCCCGATCTATGTGCTTTTACTGTGGTGTGGCATTTCAACATACAGAAAATTCTTATCCTTTTTTTGATATTCTCATTTGAGATGATTGATCGACACGCTACTTTGGTTGTGTGTATTTGTGTGCATTTTAAGAAAAACAACACAACAAACTCTATTACCTTGTTTTCTACTTTGTTCTCTTTTCTTTTCCATTCATTCATCATCTGCATAGAGACTGTCATATACAAAACTGTGTGTGTTGTAATAATGCCTAATCTCTCTCGTCTACATCTCTAAGAAACCGTGTAAAACTGTGGTGTTTTAAGCGCTTGTATTATGATGTTTTTTCAAAATGAGTGTACTACCGCTGATTATTAGTATTATCGTCAGGCATCATCAATGATGATAACGATGAGTGGTTGTTATCCATCCTCCGCCAATTCCATCACTCACATCAAATGATAGTTTATCTCTTTTTCTCCCTGTGTGTGTATGTGTGCGAATGCATATCTAATGCTGTGGATGTGTGTGTGTTTGTGTTTAATGGTTGGACCAACGACACTTTAAGGACCCTAAAGTGTCGAGATAGAGAGAAAGATGTGTGTGTGTGTATGAAGAAGTTTCTTTGAATTCTGTATCTGTTTTCACCCACCACCACCTATCCACACATTCACGCACACACAAAACAGAGACAAAACTTACCTGTGTTGTTGTATTTATATTGACGTAATAACAACAATAATAATTATTATTGTTATGAGTACTAGTAGTTTTAGTATTAGTAGTATATTTCAGTTGTCCTCTATCTGCTTCCCTTATTATTATCATTATTATTATTATTGTTCATAGGTGATACAAACATACATACCTATACAGACATATGTGTTATACCATATGTGTATATCTGACAATGCCTATTTTTTAAATAGAAAAGAAGAACAAACAAACTTATTATAATAAAAATTATCAAAAAATTACACCATTGGTTGTTGCTTTTTTATATTTCTTATTGATTGTTTCAACGATTGTGACGGTCCATTCTTTGTTGTTGACATGTGACCGTCTCTCTCTCTCCCCCCTCATGTGTTGTTCGATGATGAAGCTGTGAATTAGTGTGCTGATTTGAGTGTTAGAACCTCATTGGTTCATTGTAACTTTTCATTCCTTGTATATGTTGGGGTGTCAGTGTTCGTGTGTGTGTGTGTGTGTCGTTCGAACTTCTTTCCCGGAATGGGAGGCTCTATATGTGTGGGTGGCTCTGATGAATATTTCCCAGTTGCCTTGGCTGAAACAGGTCAAGCTGGGTTCGAGCCAAACATCCACTGATTGATAGGGGGATTGCTTTAAGCCGGTTACTCACATCTTAGCTAGAGTCCTCGAAAAGACTCGAACTTGAGGTGTTGGATCCAGAGTCGACAGTGCCTACCACTCACTATATCATGGGGCCCCTTTGACTCAACACTTAGAATACAGCATAAATCTTCATTTTGACTTTCAATCACAATATGTTTTGTGTTGAAGTGTACTGCTCTATCTGTCGACGTTAAGACAGAATAGATTTGACTTACTGCTGATAGCATGGGAATGCAAGTGATTATCGATGCAGTTGAGTGGTTTAATACACCTAGGTACAACGATGTTGATGGATTACCAATTGTGACTATTCTCCTTCTTCAATATTTCCCTCTTCATCACTGGGTCACAAAAATATCAGGAAGGTCGTCTGTATGACTATAAGGACATCTTTATCAGACACAAGAGATGCATGATGTACACATGCATCGATTTAAGGTTCTATCAGTGGTAAAATAAAATATACATGATCGGTTGTTTATGGTCAGACGCCACACTCTATAAACACACAGAAATATAGGGAAAAACGAGTTCGAAAGAACTAACCGTAATGAGCAGAAATATATGGTCCGCAACGTGAAACTTCCGGAAGCCTTCAAAGTGAGGACGGGAGTGAGGCAAGACTGTCTACTATCGCCAATGATCTTCCTGATTACAGTAGATTGCACAATGTGACAGACAACGGGCAATGAGGAAACAGGCATAAAATGGACTCACACAAAAACTTGGAGGATCTGGACTTCGCCGATCATATATGTCTGATTTCTCACAAACTGGAAGATATGCAATTGAAAAGCAACTAGTTTGCAGAAGAAGCATCAAAGATTGGACTTCAGGTGAACATAGGGAAAACAGAGGTGGTGAAGATTCCTGGCCAACACCAACCGCAACAACAATCAGCATAAATGGGAGGAACCTGAGAGAGACAACCTCCTTCACCTAACGACCCACCTGGGAAGCGTCGTTTCAACTACAGGCGGAACTGACGACGATATCAAAGCAAGACAAGCTTTCATTACTCTCAAGTCTGTGTGGAGGTCAACAGCACTCATCATCAAAAATAAGATACGGCTTTTCAACTCCAATGTGAAGTCAGTGCTACTATACGGATCAAAGACTTGTCGCGTCTGAGACAAACTTCAGACCTTCACTCGATACATAAGATCAAATGGCCGGCCAGAAAAGAAAGCGGCGAGTTGGTCGTCACTGCGAGGGTGACTTGGAGGAGATCATGTGATTAGAAGATGAAAGCATGTGGGCAGACTTGGAGCGGGGTAAAAAAGTTGGCAGAAAACCGAAGGCAATGGAGACGCGCGGCTGAAGCCTTATGTTCCTCTAGGAATTAAAGGATATGATATTAATATGGTCCAGTTAGAACGAGAATTTAAATAATTTCACCAGTAGTCTATAGCCGCAAGGACTCCAAGCAGGTAGCCTCTAGCACCTTACGAGACTGGCTCAAAGTGCCAGTGTTTCAAGACTTCATAGACTGATACCATGTTCTAGTTTGATCACTTCAACTTAGTCTTATGTCAGCTAACATTGTCCGTCGAGGATTGGTGATGGTCGGTCTGTCATGTGTTGTTTTAACACATCTGTATCGATGTAGCTTCACGTGAATAATGGGATTTTGTTTTCAACTTATTGATTATTCTGAGCCTTCTTCTCACTAGCAAGGTATTGAGGTGCAAATATGCGAAAAGACTTTCTTCAAAGGATGGACGACTATCATCACTGCTAATGGTGGCGATTTCTCTTGCCAGTCAGTAGTAATTGTGATTGATTATCATCCGTGGGTAAAAAATAGGACTTTGTTTAAAGCTTCTCATCGTGTATTCATAGTTATCTGTATGGTATGGATAGCATGAATGATTTGAAAATAAACAGGTAATTAAATATGTACTCTTCTTATTTGTTGTATATTCGTTTGTGTTCTCAGTGGAACATAGGTCTTTAAGTTTTGGCTTTGAAGTTTCAGGTAGCATTGGTGTTTACTTTTTACGAAGTGAAGTAGGTTAGCCTCCTGCCTAAACTGTCCTCTCTTACCCCTGGGGTTGTTATCGACTTTGAGATGTCTTTGGTCGGGATTCGAAACCTGAACCACTTGCGTCCGTGGTTACACGAGCATTCTACTCTAACATGAGAAAATAAGAGACTGAATACTGAACTTTCTTTATTAGGGAAATACATTCCTGGCCATATTGAAAGTTCGGGCTAAGTAAGAGGAGAGTAAACTGTTTTGATTCGTCGGCAGTTGGCTTATAGTTTGACAAGTTGTCCGATGAGGTTATATCATGTCCACAACGCAAAGTAAATCCAGAATTGAGGAATAAACACTCCTACCTCTGTTGCAACCGTTGACTTGAAATGTTGAGTTTCAGCTTTGTCTGCTTCCGGTCAATTTGCACCATATCACATCACTTTTAAACCCCCTGACGCACGTGGATAAATCTTTTTTCACAGTAGGTCTCAATCTCTGTCCTACATAGATAGGAACAAATATATTATTTTGTTCACAATGACAATATTAACATTACTAGCATTGGTGAATTGACGTCTAGTTAGTACGAGTGGAACTTTGGGCTTCAGCAGCATCTCTACACTTTGTCCTGTTCTCTTCAGACCTCTTAAGCTGGCTATACGGATACCTATATACTGTCATTTCCTCCACTTCACTCTCGGGACCCCACCGGACTCGTCGTTTCCCGCTAAAGTGCTTAGCGTGTGATGCCACTCAGTGGTCTCAGCGTGTGTCCTATCCATCTCCATTTTCGATATATTTCTAAGACGATAGGTCCTTGGTTGTGTGGCGATAGAACGCTCTCCAACCAGGTGCGGCGCTCGTCCCTTGGCCGACGCACCGGTAAGGGGGGGGGCGTTGGGTGGGTGTGTGTGACTAGCAACCACACCCGGTTAAAATAAAATCACTGCCACTGAAACTTCAACACACTAGCCTGAATCTACACGTCCCACTCAGTACGTAAAAGAATAAAATAATTCATAATCTTGGTTAATTGGTTTTCATAGTTTTTGTCCGTTATCGTATCTAGTCTTCAGTATGGAGGGAAGTATGCATCTGTTGATGAAAATCTGAAACCTTTATGAAAATACTTTTGATGAAGTGCCAAGTTTCTTTTGTCCATACTAGTATAGGCACATTAGTGTTGAACATCCGAACCTTCTTTGTTTATCCTATATAATGTAGAAGATTTCCTAATCGATTTTGGAGTGATGAAGGCTTGTGTTGTCTTTTTGATTCTAGCTGCTCTTGACGTCCTCATCCTCCATGCCGTGTGTCTATGGTTGAAAGGATTGCTGATTGAAGATTGTGAATGATTGATCTCTTTCAAATATCTTCCAATGATAGTGAGTGGTGTTTGTTGTTGGTTGGTTGGTTGGTTTACCTTCATCAACCCTGTCTTCTCTAATGTTGTCTTTGCTGATGCTTTTGCCAACTCTTGTTAGTTCTATACTGGATTAACACTTTGACTTATGAAATTATGCTATGTAAATGGACCATTAGATCGGGTCCTAGTCGCATAATGGTCTACCACCTAGCTCGTCTTGTAACCAGAATGTCCTAGGTTCGAAACCCGGTGGGCATGGACTGATGAGGAGTCCCTAACTAGAACGAAACAGCTGTGCAGTACTCTAACTGATGTCAGCTCATGATGAAATCCTCCAATCAGTCGAAATAAAACCCCTACAATAACTAATACTTGGAAACAAGTTATCCCGATTTACAGATAAATTAAATAGTAAAAATAACAGAAATAAGGAGTTAATACATGAATATATATGGTAATAATTCTGGTTTTATAGCTTACTGTCTGTTTTTAGGTGATTACGTAGATTGAGACAATTTCTTTTCTGACAATTTGTCCCTCTCTCTCTCTCTGTGTGTCTTCACACAAACCTACGCAAAATAATGACATGGTTGAATTTTATTTTTATTTCATACTTAACCATACCATACGAGAATAAACACTCTAGTTGAAATTTCTTCTGTTTTTTTTGTATACACCCGAAAAGTAGCAAAACCTATGAGTAACAACCCCTCCACCTCCCCCCCCCCCACCAAAAAAACTATCCCTACTATGTCAGACATGATGATGATGATGATTGTGACACCATTAGGCAATTTTCTTGCATGAATTGAATTTACGCGTCAACAGAAAGTGTCTATCACAGTAATAATGTCAGTTAATTAGTTAGTGAGTCAAATATACACACACACACCATTACAGTCTTGCAAATCCTACGTGATATGACATAGAATTTTTCTAATTTTTGAGTATTCCAGGGGAAAATATATAATAATTTTTTTCCTTCACGTTCCCCGGTGGAACATAGGGCTTCAAGCTAGAGGCTTGAAGTTTCTGTAACAGTGTTTAATTTTCACAAGATAAGGTTACTAGCCTCATGCCCAACCTTTTCTCTTTACCAGCATTATCGCTGGCCCAGCGAGGTAAAGGAATGCGTTGGCCGGGGATCGAACCCCGGACTATGTGCATGGTCGGTGAGCGTCCTAACCGCTATACCACCAACGCTTCTCGGCTCTCTGAGCTAAGATCATGTGTAGTATCTGTTCTTTGCAGTGTAATAATAATAATAATAATCTACTTTATTCCGAAAACAGTACTAATAATGCAGAATGGAATTCTCAGCATTTGTCACATTGTTGCATCTGATTCACTCAGAATATAAATAAAATTAAAAATGAAAACAAAGTTACCCTGAGGAATTTGTTCACGTTTACGATATAAAGTCAATAATATTCGAAGCACGAATTAAGAGTATTAAATGTAAATATAATAATAACAGTGAGTTTGTTTCAAACAGTATTGTCGATTCAGTTTGGAAATTTTAGTATGTTATAGATTATTGGATCTAATGTTCTGTTGATATAGCAGCATGGTGAGGGGAAATTCAAAATTAACAGTTAATCACACAGCTTAAATGATGTTCATACTTATGAAAAAATAAAAACAACACGAAATTGCGAGGATTATAAGTATAAGAAGAACAATAACAATAAAGCTTGATGTTTTAAGGGTGGAAGAAATGGTATATTTAATAGTGCACAGAAGATTAGTTAGTTAGTTCATACCTAACACTATTTTCATCATAAAAGTACGTTTGATTGCATTGAGGATTTCATCATGAGCTGCCATCAGTTAGAGAACCATTGGAAAACCAACTGGGAGTACTGAACAGCTGTTTCGTCCTAGTTTGGGGCTCCTCATCAGTACATGCCCACCGAGGTTCGAACCCAGGACATTCTGGTTACAAGACAAGCTAGGTCGTAGACCATTAAGCGACTGGGACTTGGTCCAATGGTCCATTTACACAAAAGTATACCATAATTTCATAAGCCAAGATGAGGCAGCAACTCATCGAAGAAGACATTGCGAAATAGTCGCGCTATGTCGTGAATTGGCAGAAGTTAGAATTCAAGAACCATTGAATCGGGTCCCAGTGGCTCAATGGTCTTCGAGCTTGCCTTGTAACCAGGAGGTCCTAGGTTCGAACCCCGGTGGGTGTGTACTGCTGAAGAGACCCAAGCTAGGACGAAAAATGTGTGCAGTACTCCCAGTTGGTTTTCCAGTGGTTCTCTAACTGATTTCAGCTCATGATGAAATCCTCCATGCAATCAAAGAAAAATCCCTACAAAACCAATACTTGAAAATATAAAGTACATGCCGTCAAATATGGTGTAGTGGAATTTTTATACTTAGATGTACGTGAGTAAAGTCTTCTGAAAAGACTTCTTGTTTTACCTGAGGAGACAGGGGAGGGACAATAAACAAGATTAAAAACAATATATTGATTAATAAACTGTAAGATATGTGGTTGAGTGAGTTATGTTCTATAATAAGTCATAAGAAGTATTTCCTCAGAAATCAATAAAACAAATGACAGATTGACCGAAGAAATGCGCATTCCTTTTCAATTAGTTCCTCATCATCGGCTGGCTCTACACTAATAAACATCAAAATTCTTCACTATTCAAGTGATTGTTTCAGTTAATCAGTTCTAAGTATAGGAGGTGTGGTGGTGGGGTAATTATGAGGTTAAAGGTCATCAAAGCAACTCACTAACAGGTGTCAGCAACAGGATATCTAAGTTTTGAAGGACGCTGACAAAAAGCAGAGTCTTCTAAACACCTTGAGCTGCAAATTACGAATGTTTGGCATGCTATTCGCTCCCGCCAAATGCAAGATGATGTTACAGGACTTGACCACACTGACTCCTAGATTAGGAATAGGAAGTGAAGTGGTAGAGCACGTTGACCGCTTCACCTATCTGGGAAGTACCATCAGCCCCAACGGGTTGATCTCTGACGAAATCTCAGCACGGATACAGAGGGCTCGTTTCGCATTTGCCAGTTTACGCCGACTTTGGCGTAGACGAGATGTTCGCTTATCGACTAAAGGGCTGGTGTACTGCTCATCAGTCCGCTCCGTCCTCCTTTATGACTGTGAGCCAGACATGGCCACTGAGAGTGGAAGACATGAAAAGATTAGCTGTCTTTGATCATAGGTGCCTGCCTTCTATTTCCCGTGTGAAGTGGCATAATAAGGTGAGCAATATTGAGGTTAGGCGTCGAGTTCTAGGTAAACAGGGGAAATCAATCGACGAAGTCGTGAAGTTACAAAGACTGAGATGGTTAGGACATGTGTTACGTATGCCAAGTCATCGCCTCCCTCGATGAGCAATGTTAGCGGATATAGGCTCAGTCTGGGAAAAAGCTAGCGGCGGTCAAACAAAAACATGGCACCAGTCAGTGAAATCTATAACAGTTGGTCTAAGCCACGTAGGAAGGTGTAGACTTTCTGACTGGTTGGGGTCCTCGGGACGGTAAAAACCAATGGTCGGAAACAATTGGTGATATGACTCAAAATCGTTCTCAATGGCCGGCTCAGATGCATCCACTCCTTGTGACTTATGATTTCCAATGAAACTGTTTTGTTCTTCGTTACTACTATGCCTTTGTCTCACACCTCTGTTTACTGTCTCTATTATACATTTCTTCTCTTGCTTTGTGTGGTATATGGAGTGTGGCAACTTGAACTGGTGCACATATGTGCAAAGTTCTATGTCGAAAATAGACAGACAGAAGTTTTGAAGGAGGGAGGGATGAAAATAAATAACTATGGAATTAATTAAGATAAGTTAATTCATGGTGGTTAGTAACAAGTTATTACACAATCAATAAATTTGTGAAATAGCAATGGTGACTAAGAAGAATAGGATGACTCAGACGAATTACGTAATAAAATTAGCTAGAATTATAAAAAAAATAACAGTCATAAGTCATTTTTAGAAACTTAGTACATATTATGTAGTTGTACAATTGTATTTATAAACGATGTTTCACAAAACACAGATGAGTTGTCCCAATCATTCAATACTTAAAAGAGAGGTTGAGTGAAGTTTGTTGGAGTTACGTAATCAGATGGGTGATCTAATGAATAAGTCTTATTAGAAGAAAAGGCGTTCAGTGTAGAGTTACCGTTTTTCGGAGATATCATTCTTAAGCTGTATAATCGCATATATACTTAGTTAAATATCTTGCCGACAAAATAAATATTTCAAAGATTTGTCATTAGAATTGTAAATTTCGGCGGACAAACTACGTAATCTAGAATGCGTTGATCGGGTAGAAACTAAAATAAGATTCAAGTGATGGTTTGTAGGGATTTGATTGGTTTCAGGATTTCATCATGAGCTGACATCGGTTAGAGAACTATTGGAAAACCTGGGAGTACTGGACAGCTGTTTCGTCCTGGTTTGGGACTCTTCATCAGTACGCACCCATCAGGATTCGAACCCAGGACCTTCCGGTTACAAGGCGAGCTCGTATACCATTAACTAATGTCAGCTCATGATGAAATCCTGTAACCAATCAACCAAATCCCTACAAACCAACACTTCAATACCAATGAGATGCTCACTGGCGACTGGCCCTATTCAGGTAGGTAGTTACCTGGGTTCCAGTGGGAAGTCATGACCAGTAGGGTGCAGCAGGTCGGGTGTGAGGACAAAGACTCGCCGAAGATATTTGTTGGCGGTTGCGCCATATCGTGAATTGGCAGAAGTTAGAATTCATGGGCCATTGGACTGGGTCCCAGTGGCGTAATGGTATACGAGCTCGCCTTGTAACCAGAAGGTTCTAGGTTCGAATCCCGGTGGGTGCGTACCGCTAAAGAGTCCCGAAATAGGCTAACGAAACAGCTGTCCAGCACTCCAGGGTGGTTTTCCAATGGTTCTTCAACTAATGTCAGCTCAGGATGAAATCCTGTAACCAGTTAAATAAGCAAGTTGAATGACGTAATATAATTGACGGAGCTGAGTAGAACTCAGATAAAATTAAAATTGAACAAAAGTCAAGTTAATGACAGTGATGATAAGGGGTGGGCGAAGAAATATTCTGATTAAGAAACCAAAAAAATAAAATAGAATAACGTATTCGCTCACAATATAGGTTATTTTCAATGTAGATTCTATGACTGAACAAACTTCTTTTGTATGCACAGTTCAGGATTTTAAAATGTGGATCACCATTGCTTCTGCGGTTTGAAGAAGAAGTTTGATTCGTACATTTTTAGCGAGACTCCCGATTATCCTGTAGTTAAATATGAAGTTATTTCATGGGTGTGCTTGGTGTTTCTATTCGATCAGGTGTTCCAGAATAGAGCTTTGGGGAGACCTTTTCTCCCCCTTATAAAACCATGACTATAGGTAAGTGTTCGATGATACGTTAGGATAGCAAACTCTCAGTACAGCCGACATACCTATCTCCACACGAGCAGTTGAATTGGTAGATGCACATTGATGAGGCCAGCCAACAATGGTAGCTTATCCTTCACGTTCATGTGAGTCATTGGTTTCGTAGAGAAGGGTAGTCGGAGTTCAGTCGTGGGACAGGCGGTTCCCAGTATTTCTAGTGATGAATCTCCATTGAATTGTAGGTTCAGGTGAAGAAGATTTTTGGGCAGCGGAGAGTGTATGTGGTTTCGGTGGTTTAGTTTTCGTAGATGTTGTGGTGAAACGTTCTGGGTAGCCGTTCCATAGGAGGATTCTCTTCAGTGTGTTTAACTCTTATATAGTATAACGGCTGAAAAACCTGCGGATTCTGTGGCTCAATGAACGGACCAGGTTTCGTTTTGTATATAGGGGCACCCAGCTGTGAAAGTTATTAGGTTGTCAGTTCCATGTCAGCTCTCTGTAGATGAATCTTTTTATTGTTCCATCTTGTTGATATCTTGTTAATTGGACGTCAAGAAAAAATATTTTTGTGTCTGATTTCTTCTCTAGTGTGAAGTGAATTGCTGGATAGCATCTATTGATGAAGTCCAGAATGCACTCCAAATTCTCCTCGTTGTTAGACATAATGAAGGTGTCGTCCACGTATGTCTTGTAGAACCAAAAGTTGTCAATCAGTTTCTTTAGATGTGTGTTTTCTACTTTTGAGATGAAAAAGTCTACGAGCAACGGGCCAAATAGTGTGATCACAGATATACCATCTTTTTGTGGATATATTTTGTTATTGAAAGAGAACTGGACTTTTAGGGTGAAACTCAGTAGGAGTTCCTTCAAATATTCAGTGAGTGTACCAATGTTCATCTCCTTCCAATCAATATTTTCACATATTTAGCATATAGTTTTGTTTAGTGGGACGTTTGTAAACAGTGATACTACATCTAGAGAGAACATGGTTTGATTGGAAACATTGACGCCTTCAATGGAATTGACAAATTCAAGGGAATCTAGGAGTGGTAGATGATTTACCTTCTAACTGGTTCTAGTAGGTCTACTAGCCATTGGGCACTACGACGTTAAGGTGAAATCGGGACTGGGTCGAAGACGTACGTATTTCTTGTGCACTGTAAATAATTCATAAAGTCGGGGTATATTTCAGCCAGACGGCCCTATTGATTCAAAGGATTCAGTGTCGATGGATGATTCAGTTTTTAGTTTTCGGAGATTATCTGTTAGTTTTTGTTCAACTTACACAGTTATGTTCTTTTCATTGGTTGGTTTTGTGGATTTGAATAAGATGGTCAGTATTTTACTTATGTAGTCTTCACGATTCATAACTACGATGCGCCTCCCCCCACCCCGCACTTTTGTTAGGACATATCAGACTGATCTCTTTGTTGTTTATTAAATCCTTCAGCTCTTTATAGTGTTTTTTGGTTAGTATTGACCTACCATTTGCTTTGGCATTTATGAACTCATGGCAGCTGTCAAAAACTAACGATCTGAATTGTTGCAGATTCTCTTCAGATGTTTGATTTATCAGTTTTTCGAATTGAACATGGGATTGAAGCTTCTGAAAACTTGATGGTTTCATACGGAATTCTGGACTGAGGGATAGGGCTTCTATTTGAAGCGTTGATACTTTGATGTTTGAGAGATTAAATACGCATTTTTCTGGATTGTTTGGGAATAGACGCTGAGTATTACTCGTCGATTAGATTAGACTTGATCTTATCACATTGTTTCTGTGTGACTTCTTTAACGTATTCTTCGAAGGACTTTTGTAGTTCTTGATGTAAATCATAGAATGCATGGACTCGTAAGTCGACGTTTCACTCTGGTTCAGGTGCACATGATTGAATGGAGTCAATGTTGTTTAGTGTGTGACGCCTAAGTGTTCTGGTATTCGGTTGGATATGATTATGTCTGAGTGATTTCCAGTACATCTTTGGATATTCATATCGATCTTATTCAGAATGTACATAGAAATGAAGGAAAATGTGATATTATGCAAGAGTTCAAACAAAATAATAGATTTTATATATTTATTCCCGTTAATCAATTTGACTAAAGCAAGAACAGTAGTTTCATTGGCTTCTCATCATCTGCTTACAGGCCCAGGTCATTATTAAGTATATCTGCAAATCAATTTTAACGAACTTGCACAAAGTTCATTTTTAAACAAAAATCAATCAATCAATATGTATAATATTGAACACTATTGCGGACGATAATGATCAGATGAAAGAGAGGGTGAAAATATCTAATTACCAAGGCAAAGAGAGACTGATAACCGCTTCTTTCTGTACGCATAAATCAGGTTTCAGGCGCCTGATGGAAATGGCTTCAGTTAATTTGAGGAGAATTGAGCTCTTTTGCCTATTGATAATTTTGAACGATCTTGCGACGTCCACCACATGACCCGTGTCAAGAAGGTGTCTGGCGATGGCACTGTATAAAGTATTTGTTCCCTTTAGACATATTTTACTTTTTTATTTTTGATTGCAGCTTGATTTCACCCAGTATTTTTGGTACAGGCATGAAATTTTCAGCATGTGATATCGGCAGCCCAAATTTTGCAGGCCCACCATAGATTTCAGGTGTGCGTTGGCAGGGGGTCGAACCCCGGACCATGTCCATGGTTGACGAGGGTCCTGTGCTACCGACGCTTTTTGGTACATGTTCAGTATATTGGAGGTATACCCTACTTTCTGTTCTTCCAATGTAACTACTCCAGCAGATACATGTAAATTTGTATATACAGTTGGAGTTGTTAACATGAGAAGGATATCCGTCAATTTTCGACTGCACCGAAGAGCAAGTTGTTCGATAGACGGGAACCAGCTTAGCTGTAGGATAGGCTCTGCCTAGTGAGGTCTTCAATCTTCTGTTTACAATTGCTGTAATATTTTCACCATCTTTCTGAGAAACCTAAATTCTCCCTATAATTTTTGTGTAGAGCATAGTCTCCGAGCTCTATAGTTATAGAGTGTCGACTAGTGCTCGATTAAGGCGATTTGGAAAAAAATCTATCGAAATGTAGGCATTGTCTTTTCCATGTTGGCTTTCGGTAAATTGTTCTTGCCTTATTCAAAATAGGAGAGTTAGGAATGAATTGAAAACACAAAAGCAATCTGTTCATAACTATGCACAAGAAGAGGTCTTCAGCAAAGAATTACTCTTGTCACTGTACAGACTTATGAATAACAAGGAAAGAAATGCTTCCCAAGAGGTGTCGTTAAATCAATAAGGTTTTTGATAAAAAAATTAGAATGAAATAAGTAAATTGACTAACGTAGGGTTTGACAGAAATGATATATATATATATATAATTTATAGGTGATATAATAATCAGCGAGTGGAGAAAATCGATTCATAGATTTTACAAAAGGATGGATCAAGAGCAATTATTTTATCCTTTAATTCCCAGAGGAACATAGGGCTTCCACCACACGTCTCCATTGCGTTCGGTGCTCTGCCAACGTTGTCACCCCGCTTTCATCTCCTCTTCACATGACCTCCTCCAAGTCACCCCACCGTGGGACGACCAACTCTCCGCTTCCCTTTCGGGTTCCACTCGACCTATGGCTTGTCTAGTGATGTCGCTTGATGGTTTCCCTAGCGTATAGCCAATCAATCTCTATTTCTCCCTGCCTATTTGTTTCAAAATCGGTTCCTGGTTGGTTCGCTCATTGACAGAGATCCCTGTTGCTGATCTTTTCTGGCCGGCCATCTGATCCTGAGTACTGAGCGAAGACAACTGTTAATGAAGGTCTGAAGTTTGTTTGAGGTGCTCTTTATGACGCGCCAAGTCTCTGATCCGTATAGTGAGTAGCACTGACTTCACATTGGAGTTGAAAATCCGGATCTTATTTTTGATATTGAGTGTTGTTGACCTCCACACAGACTTAGGTGTAATGAAAGCTTGTCTTGCCTTTCCGATTCTGGCTTTGATATCCTTGTCAGTTCCGCCTGTAGTCGAAACGATGCTTCTCAAGTGGGTAGGTGAAGGAGGTTGTTTCTTTCGGGTTCCTCCCATTTATGCTGGTATTGAAGAATCTTCTTCTCTGTCAGCTACTGAGTATCGAATAAGGTACCCTATGTCTCTAGACACTGAACACACACACACACACTCCAAACAACAGAGGTCATCAGAATCCGGGTAAATTAACCGTGGATCTGTATGCACAAAAAAAACAGGTCCATCTAGCTACTACTGCTGATCTGGCCTTCTGTCAAATCTTTAAATTTCTTAGTTATTTCGCTTAATTTACCAGTAAGTTTAGTGTTATATTCATGAATAATCCTCATCCAGACATTAATGAAAACAAAACACATAGTTCGGTGGAGAGTCTGTTTTCGGCGGCGAATTCATTTTCTTAGCTGTACGTACAGTCACATTTATATATATCTTTATTTTTGTATGTGTGTGTATACATTAGGTTTGTCCGATAAGAGTAAAAATAAGTTAGTGTCATTGTTATCAAGACATTTCAAAAGTGTGATGAATAATCAAATTTTAACTAGGGTGAGGGTGAGGATTGATAACAGGGTAGTGGTGATGTGTTGTCAAAAAATATTTATTGGTGTTAATCAACACATAAAAGATGTTGAATAAGCATGCTGCAGTTACGTAACAAGATGAATAGTTAAATGATTGAGTTGTAATCAAGATGCACATAGAAACAAAGGAAAATATGGAATTATGTAAGAGTTCTAAAAGTTACAAATGTTATAAGGAGTTAAAAAAAGACACAAACATCAAGTCAGTAGAAGTCAACACTGTTGTTACCAAGATAGTAGAAATGGTTGAATGATTTTCTTTTGTATACATAACTCTGGTTTATCTAAGTGAATGGTTAAAGCATCGGAAATACAAAGGAGATGAAAGTGTATTGCCTTGGGTGGGTTGTTCTTCACTTTGTAGATCACTTTAAAGGAGGCGTCTGATGAGATGTAATGACCAGTGTTGATGAGATGTTCGACTATTGCACTTCTTATAGAGCAACTACTACCTTTTTGTAGCTATGCGGGATGATGTTCTCGAACGCTTTCATGCAGGATATGTATCAAACGACCAATGTAACTGGCTACACAGCAAAAAGTGAACTGATAAATGGAAGTAGAAGTGGTCTGATGCAGAATCTTGTCGTTCAAGCTTCTGCAGATTAATGGATGACTTTAAGACAAGCAATAAAGGTTAATAAAGCAGGATTTAATGAATTCATCAAATTTCGGTAGAACTCGTCAGCTGAATACTCTACATACACGGATATATATACATTTGAAATTACATTAGGAGATATAAGACTGATAAGTAAACAAACTACATTGATGGATGGATGACTGGAGAATACTACTCTTAGCGGGTATCCATTTGGGATGAAGGTTTCTTTCAGAAGATCCAGTTCTGTTTCTGGTTCATCGGGACCGGAGATGCATCGGATCCTAGTGGGGAGAAGTTCAATCAGATTTCGTTTCCTCTCACTAGGTACCTAGCTTTAGAAATTTGTTAGTTGATCGGTCCAAGTGGTTTTTCTATGGACTTTCTTAGGGTTCCATCAGGTTGTCATTTTAGTTACACATCAAGAAAGAGAATTTTGGAGTCGCACTATATTTCTTGATTGAATTTTACTACCGGTTGGCAACCGATTTTGGTTGTAACTGTTGTTGTAAATGATGAAAATGTCATCTACGTACTGTTTATACAGTTGTGAATGGAAGAATTGAGTGGACCGTTCTCAAGGCTAGCCATGAAACTATCATTGCTAGTAATGGACTCAAGGGAGATCTCATTTCAATACCCTCCTTCTGTCTGTAGATGGTGTCATTGAAAGTAAATTGTACATTGAGATTGTACCTCAATAGCAGTACTTTATAACATGTTGTTGGTATTCCAATGTTAAGCTAGTTGTCATCTATGTATTTGCATATAAATCAGACAGTTTCTATAAGTGGTACATTAACGAACAGTGATTCGATATCGAGAAGTGGCATTCATAACATTCATATCTTGTATGCAGTAGATGAATTGAGGTTGTCACGAAGTGAGTATTTGAACAGATGTTTACTGACAGGTTCCAGAATATCAGCCAACCATCTTACAACAGAAGTGTTGGGAATCTGCGAGAGCAGATGGAACGGATGTGAAAGGTGTTCGTCAACAGTCTGAAGCCCGGATAAAGAGGGAGGGTTGGGGCATGGTGCTAGCAACTCCACCCCCATAACTCAGCCAAATTGCTACAGAAACTTCAACGCATAAATATATTAAAAATGCTAAAAATATAAAAAATAACCTTATTTTTCGCTGAATCGGGGAAGTGACATGACGCAGGCTGGTGAAAGCCTTCGGAAAGCCAGTCAGCCGATGTGCCTTCTTTCGATGAAGTCAAAAATAAGGATAGGTACCTGGAATGTTCGTACAATGTACGAAACTGGAAAGGCTGCCCAGGTAACCGTAGAAATGAGAAAATATGGAATAGAAGTGTTAGAAATCTGAGATAGCAGATGGAACGGATGTGGTAGGTGCCAACTATCAACTGGAGAGACGGTAATCTATTCCGGCCACCCAGAGGACAACTACGAGCACACCGAGGGAGTGGCTATCATGATGTCACCAACAGCAGCCATAGCTCTCATGCAGTGGGAACCAATCTCCTCCAGGATAATGATAGCTTGGACGACCGCTGATGAGGCCACCGCTGGGTGACATCGCGCGCGCGTCAGGCCATTGCACGAACGGAACCCTAAAGGGAAGCGGCGGGTGAGACGTCAGTGCAAGAGTGACATTGAGGAGATCGTGTGAAGACGAGTTGAAATAGTATGGATGGTGAACATGGATGCAGGTGAAAAGTACAGCAAAAAAGAGATAGAAGCAAGTGGAGACGTGCAGTTGAAGCCCTATGTTCCACTAGGAACCCAAGGGAACAATAATGATAATATAATCTTACAATAGAATGATACGGGGAACCTGACATATCTAGAATTCGACGGATTGGATGACAAAATTTGTGTATGTATCTTTGGTAAAGAATAAAGACTGGGTTGACAATAGTATTTTCCATATTTCAGGTATGAGTGACGAGTCATTCCTATTGCATGTGTTGGGTGTAGACTCGATGAACAAGGATTCAGTAATCAACCTCTCTCTCCACCTACCTAGATTACTTTTTAGAATTTTAACCCTCTCCCACCCTATTGTGTGGTTGTGTGTTAGCGCATGCATTGCAATTGCTGAGCTTTTTTCTAAATTATTTATCTTCTCGGGGTCAACCATTCTTACCTTAGCTAAATTTTTATGCTCTGACAATCTGACTACCCCTGACCTACTAGTTTGACCTATGTAGTTGACCTCACAGTCATTGCATGGTATTTTGTAAATAATATTATTTTGTCTAATTGGGTCAACTGGGTCCTTTAACCTACAGAGCTTGTCCCTGAGTGAGTTTGTAGGTTTAAATGCCACCCTAATTCCTATTTTATTCAGAATCCTACGTAGTGTCTCAGATGTCCCCTCTTTATATGGTATAACTGTGGATGACTTATATTCTTTCTTATTTATGTTATTATTACTAGTTTCACAATTATTTTTATTTTGTTTTTGGCCTTTAATGATCTTCCTAATGAATTTTATAGGATAGTTATTCAACACCAACGCTTCTTCTATCTGTTTTAATTCATCATTTAGATCTTTTTTTGTGCTACTTAGTGCCACTGCTCGGTTTGTTAAACATTTAACTAAGCCTGCCTTAACAGTTAAAGGATGAGACGAATTAAAGTCTAAATATCTATTAGAATGCGTTGGTTTTCTATAAACACTAGTGTGTAGTTTGCCTTCTTCTATTCTTTTTATCTTACAATCTAACATAGCTAATTCTCCTTGTTCATTTTCTGATTCAAATGTGAATTTTATTCCCTCAACTTGTGAGTTTATATGTGTCAAGAAGCTAGAGATGTGTTCTGTTTTTAACACTGTGAAAGTGTCATCCACATATCTCCACCATATTTTCGGAGTAGGGTTAAATGTATTGAGGGCACTATTTTCCCAGCTGTCCATAAATATGTCTGCTACGATAGGGGATATTGGTGATCCCATTGCTACACCTTCTGTTTGTCTATATATTTTGCCTTGGAACTTAAAGATAGTAGATGTGAGGCATAACTGAATCCCTAAAATAATTTCTTCAATGGACAGCTTTGTCCTATGACTGAGTTCCGGATCCGCAGTTAATTCTTTTTTAACTGCTTCTAAGGCCATATTAACTGGTATATTAGTATAAAGACTAGTTATATCAAAACTAACCATTTTTTCATCATTTTCTAGTTGAATGTCATTTAGCTTATTTTTCATCTCATATGAATTAGTTAGTCTAGAGTTTGAGCGATTTCTAATGGGACAAAGTATTAGAGCTAAGTGTTTTGATAATTCATAAGTGGGGGTATTTCTAAAATCTACTATTGGTCTTATGGGGTAACCTGGTTTATGTATTTTAATAGTACCATATATTCTACTAGTATTATTAGTTTTAGGCATTAAAGTAAACCATTTAGACTCACCCAGTGACGGCTTCATTCTCCGTAATAATTCCGCTGTAGATTTCTTTACCTTATTCATTATTGTATCTACAGGCTTCTTAATTTCCTCATATGGACCCGTTTCAATATGTTCACTGACTTTCTTGATATAGTCAGATTTATTCAGAACTACGGTGGCGTTTCCTTTGTCCGCTTTTGCGATGACAATGTTTTTATCCTGTTTTAGACTAATTAAAGCTTCCCTTTCTGATTTTGTTAAGTTTGATCTTGCCTTCTTTTGATTTTTCAGGGTTAACGCACATTGTGCTCTAACCTCTTCTGCTGTTGTCTTGTCTATTGAACCTAGTGCTGCTTCTATGTTAGGAATAACGTCCTCTGGTTTTAATTTATTAACTGTTACGTTAAAATTTAGTCCTTTCTCAAGTACTTTTATCTCACTAGAGCTTAGTTCTCTTGATGAGAGGTTGATCACCCATTTTGTTCTGTCGATAGAGGATGAAGTGTTGACATCAATTTCATTTGTTGTGTTCTTTTCTTCTATTAGTTTGTTGAATTTTTTGATTTGTGTGGTTTTTGATTTTCTTAAGGCTGATTCTCTAGCTTTTTCGGATGTTTCAACAACGATTACATAATCTTTGTCATTGACCATACATTTGAGTTTCTGTTTGAGTTTTTCGATTTCATTTCGTATATTATTTAGTTTCACAGTAACTCGATGTAGTTCTTCTCTTAGACATAATCTACTGAGATGTTCAGCTGCTGATGATATTTTCCTTGAAGCAATTGGAGTGCGTATGCGTAAATATTTTGGAATTATATGATTTTTTAAACATCTACTATTAAAAATCCGGTGGTTTGTGAATCTTGCTTCTGTTTGACAAAGTCGTGTGAGTTTATTGATAAGCTTCCTTATAGGAAGACCATATGTATTATTGATATAAGTATAAAACTTGGGCACTGTGGTAGAGTATAATTCCATTATAGATAAGATTTTATTTTGATAAATCGCACAGTGTTTACAGTAATGTTTACTGATGACGTTTCGAGCACAATTTATTGCTCATAATCATATCAAGGTAATCACACGACTTCCTAAATTCATTTATATAGTTCCATTGTTTTTCTCTTGATTTTCACTTGATTTGATTGGTAATAGTATTTTCCATATTTCAGGTATGAGTGACGAGTCATTCCTATTGCATGTGTTGGGTGTAGACTCGATGAACAAGGATTCAGTAATCAACCTCTCTCTCCACCTACCTAGATTACTTTTTAGAATTTTAACCCTCTCCCACCCTATTGTGTGGTTGTGTGTTAGCGCATGCATTGCAATTGCTGAGCTTTTTTCTAAATTATTTATCTTCTCGGGGTCAACCATTCTTACCTTAGCTAAATTTTTATGCTCTGACAATCTGACTACCCCTGACCTACTAGTTTGACCTATGTAGTTGACCTCACAGTCATTGCATGGTATTTTGTAAATAATATTATTTTGTCTAATTGGGTCAACTGGGTCCTTTAACCTACAGAGCTTGTCCCTGAGTGAGTTTGTAGGTTTAAATGCCACCCTAATTCCTATTTTATTCAGAATCCTACGTAGTGTCTCAGATGTCCCCTCTTTATATGGTATAACTGTGGATGACTTATATTCTTTCTTATTTATGTTATTATTACTAGTTTCACAATTATTTTTATTTTGTTTTTGGCCTTTAATGATCTTCCTAATGAATTTTATAGGATAGTTATTCAACACCAACGCTTCTTCTATCTGTTTTAATTCATCATTTAGATCTTTTTTTGTGCTACTTAGTGCCACTGCTCGGTTTGTTAAACATTTAACTAAGCCTGCCTTAACAGTTAAAGGATGAGACGAATTAAAGTCTAAATATCTATTAGAATGCGTTGGTTTTCTATAAACACTAGTGTGTAGTTTGCCTTCTTCTATTCTTTTTATCTTACAATCTAACATAGCTAATTCTCCTTGTTCATTTTCTGATTCAAATGTGAATTTTATTCCCTCAACTTGTGAGTTTATATGTGTCAAGAAGCTAGAGATGTGTTCTGTTTTTAACACTGTGAAAGTGTCATCCACATATCTCCACCATATTTTCGGAGTAGGGTTAAATGTATTGAGGGCACTATTTTCCCAGCTGTCCATAAATATGTCTGCTACGATAGGGGATATTGGTGATCCCATTGCTACACCTTCTGTTTGTCTATATATTTTGCCTTGGAACTTAAAGATAGTAGATGTGAGGCATAACTGAATCCCTAAAATAATTTCTTCAATGGACAGCTTTGTCCTATGACTGAGTTCCGGATCCGCAGTTAATTCTTTTTTAACTGCTTCTAAGGCCATATTAACTGGTATATTAGTATAAAGACTAGTTATATCAAAACTAACCATTTTTTCATCATTTTCTAGTTGAATGTCATTTAGCTTATTTTTCATCTCATATGAATTAGTTAGTCTAGAGTTTGAGCGATTTCTAATGGGACAAAGTATTAGAGCTAAGTGTTTTGATAATTCATAAGTGGGGGTATTTCTAAAATCTACTATTGGTCTTATGGGGTAACCTGGTTTATGTATTTTAATAGTACCATATATTCTACTAGTATTATTAGTTTTAGGCATTAAAGTAAACCATTTAGACTCACCCAGTGACGGCTTCATTCTCCGTAATAATTCCGCTGTAGATTTCTTTACCTTATTCATTATTGTATCTACAGGCTTCTTAATTTCCTCATATGGACCCGTTTCAATATGTTCACTGACTTTCTTGATATAGTCAGATTTATTCAGAACTACGGTGGCGTTTCCTTTGTCCGCTTTTGCGATGACAATGTTTTTATCCTGTTTTAGACTAATTAAAGCTTCCCTTTCTGATTTTGTTAAGTTTGATCTTGCCTTCTTTTGATTTTTCAGGGTTAACGCACATTGTGCTCTAACCTCTTCTGCTGTTGTCTTGTCTATTGAACCTAGTGCTGCTTCTATGTTAGGAATAACGTCCTCTGGTTTTAATTTATTAACTGTTACGTTAAAATTTAGTCCTTTCTCAAGTACTTTTATCTCACTAGAGCTTAGTTCTCTTGATGAGAGGTTGATCACCCATTTTGTTCTGTCGATAGAGGATGAAGTGTTGACATCAATTTCATTTGTTGTGTTCTTTTCTTCTATTAGTTTGTTGAATTTTTTGATTTGTGTGGTTTTTGATTTTCTTAAGGCTGATTCTCTAGCTTTTTCGGATGTTTCAACAACGATTACATAATCTTTGTCATTGACCATACATTTGAGTTTCTGTTTGAGTTTTTCGATTTCATTTCGTATATTATTTAGTTTCACAGTAACTCGATGTAGTTCTTCTCTTAGACATAATCTACTGAGATGTTCAGCTGCTGATGATATTTTCCTTGAAGCAATTGGAGTGCGTATGCGTAAATATTTTGGAATTATATGATTTTTTAAACATCTACTATTAAAAATCCGGTGGTTTGTGAATCTTGCTTCTGTTTGACAAAGTCGTGTGAGTTTATTGATAAGCTTCCTTATAGGAAGACCATATGTATTATTGATATAAGTATAAAACTTGGGCACTGTGGTAGAGTATAATTCCATTATAGATAAGATTTTATTTTGATAAATCGCACAGTGTTTACAGTAATGTTTACTGATGACGTTTCGAGCACAATTTATTGCTCATAATCATATCAAGGTAATCACACGACTTCCTAAATTCATTTATATAGTTCCATTGTTTTTCTCTTGATTTTCACTTGATTTGATTGGTAATAGTATTTTCCATATTTCAGGTATGAGTGACGAGTCATTCCTATTGCATGTGTTGGGTGTAGACTCGATGAACAAGGATTCAGTAATCAACCTCTCTCTCCACCTACCTAGATTACTTTTTAGAATTTTAACCCTCTCCCACCCTATTGTGTGGTTGTGTGTTAGCGCATGCATTGCAATTGCTGAGCTTTTTTCTAAATTATTTATCTTCTCGGGGTCAACCATTCTTACCTTAGCTAAATTTTTATGCTCTGACAATCTGACTACCCCTGACCTACTAGTTTGACCTATGTAGTTGACCTCACAGTCATTGCATGGTATTTTGTAAATAATATTATTTTGTCTAATTGGGTCAACTGGGTCCTTTAACCTACAGAGCTTGTCCCTGAGTGAGTTTGTAGGTTTAAATGCCACCCTAATTCCTATTTTATTCAGAATCCTACGTAGTGTCTCAGATGTCCCCTCTTTATATGGTATAACTGTGGATGACTTATATTCTTTCTTATTTATGTTATTATTACTAGTTTCACAATTATTTTTATTTTGTTTTTGGCCTTTAATGATCTTCCTAATGAATTTTATAGGATAGTTATTCAACCGTACCTTGATATGATTATGAGCAATAAATTGTGCTCGAAACGTCATCAGTTCATATAACTGTAAACACTGTGCGATTTATCAAAATAAAATCTTATATATAATGGAATTATACTCTACCACAGTGCCCAAGTTTTATACTTATATCAATAATACATATGGTCTTCCTATAAGGAAGCTTATCAATAAACTCACACGACTTTGTCAAACAGAAGCAAGATTCACAAACCACCGGATTTTTAATAGTAGATGTTTAAAAAATCATATAATTCCAAAATATTTACGCATACGCACTCCAATTGCTTCAAGGAAAATATCATCAGCAGCTGAACATCTCAGTAGATTATGTCTAAGAGAAGAACTACATCGAGTTACTGTGAAACTAAATAATATACGAAATGAAATCGAAAAACTCAAACAGAAACTCAAATGTATGGTCAATGACAAAGATTATGTAATCGTTGTTGAAACATCCGAAAAAGCTAGAGAATCAGCCTTAAGAAAATCAAAAACCACACAAATCAAAAAATTCAACAAACTAATAGAAGAAAAGAACACAACAAATGAAATTGATGTCAACACTTCATCCTCTATCGACAGAACAAAATGGGTGATCAACCTCTCATCAAGAGAACTAAGCTCTAGTGAGATAAAAGTACTTGAGAAAGGACTAAATTTTAACGTAACAGTTAATAAATTAAAACCAGAGGACGTTATTCCTAACATAGAAGCAGCACTAGGTTCAATAGACAAGACAACAGCAGAAGAGGTTAGAGCACAATGTGCGTTAACCCTGAAAAATCAAAAGAAGGCAAGATCAAACTTAACAAAATCAGAAAGGGAAGCTTTAATTAGTCTAAAACAGGATAAAAATATTGTCATCGCAAAAGCGGACAAAGGAAACGCCACCGTAGTTCTGAATAAATCTGACTATATCAAGAAAGTCAGTGAACATATTGAAACGGGTCCATATGAGGAAATTAAGAAGCCTGTAGATACAATAATGAATAAGGTAAAGAAATCTACAGCGGAATTATTACGGAGAATGAAGCCGTCACTGGGTGAGTCTAAATGGTTTACTTTAATGCCTAAAACTAATAATACTAGTAGAATATATGGTACTATTAAAATACATAAACCAGGTTACCCCATAAGACCAATAGTAGATTTTAGAAATACCCCCACTTATGAATTATCAAAACACTTAGCTCTAATACTTTGTCCCATTAGAAATCGCTCAAACTCTAGACTAACTAATTCATATGAGATGAAAAGTAAGCTAAATGACATTCAACTAGAAAATGATGAAAAAATGGTTAGTTTTGATATAACTAGTCTTTATACTAATATACCAGTTAATATGGCCTTAGAAGCAGTTAAAAAAGAATTAACTGCGGATCCGGAACTCAGTCATAGGACAAAGCTGTCCATTGAAGAAATTATTTTAGGGATTCAGTTATGCCTCACATCTACTATCTTTAAGTTCCAAGGCAAAATATATAGACAAACAGAAGGTGTAGCAATGGGATCACCAATATCCCCTATCGTAGCAGACATATTTATGGACAGCTGGGAAAATAGTGCCCTCAATACATTTAACCCTACTCCGAAAATATGGTGGAGATATGTGGATGACACTTTCACAGTGTTAAAAACAGAACACATCTCTAGCTTCTTGACACATATAAACTCACAAGTTGAGGGAATAAAATTCACATTTGAATCAGAAAATGAACAAGGAGAATTAGCTATGTTAGATTGTAAGATAAAAAGAATAGAAGAAGGCAAACTACACACTAGTGTTTATAGAAAACCAACGCATTCTAATAGATATTTAGACTTTAATTCGTCTCATCCTTTAACTGTTAAGGCAGGCTTAGTTAAATGTTTAACAAACCGAGCAGTGGCACTAAGTAGCACAAAAAAAGATCTAAATGATGAATTAAAACAGATAGAAGAAGCGTTGGTGTTGAATAACTATCCTATAAAATTCATTAGGAAGATCATTAAAGGCCAAAAACAAAATAAAAATAATTGTGAAACTAGTAATAATAACATAAATAAGAAAGAATATAAGTCATCCACAGTTATACCATATAAAGAGGGGACATCTGAGACACTACGTAGGATTCTGAATAAAATAGGAATTAGGGTGGCATTTAAACCTACAAACTCACTCAGGGACAAGCTCTGTAGGTTAAAGGACCCAGTTGACCCAATTAGACAAAATAATATTATTTACAAAATACCATGCAATGACTGTGAGGTCAACTACATAGGTCAAACTAGTAGGTCAGGGGTAGTCAGATTGTCAGAGCATAAAAATTTAGCTAAGGTAAGAATGGTTGACCCCGAGAAGATAAATAATTTAGAAAAAAGCTCAGCAATTGCAATGCATGCGCTAACACACAACCACACAATAGGGTGGGAGAGGGTTAAAATTCTAAAAAGTAATCTAGGTAGGTGGAGAGAGAGGTTGATTACTGAATCCTTGTTCATCGAGTCTACACCCAACACATGCAATAGGAATGACTCGTCACTCATACCTGAAATATGGAAAATACTATTACCAATCAAATCAAGTGAAAATCAAGAGAAAAACAATGGAACTATATAAATGAATTTAGGAAGTCGTGTGATTACCTTGATATGATTATGAGCAATAAATTGTGCTCGAAACGTCATCAGTTCATATAACTGTAAACACTGTGCGATTTATCAAAATAAAATCTTATATATAATGGAATTATACTCTACCACAGTGCCCAAGTTTTATACTTATATCAATAAAGACTGGGTATTTTTGAACCCGTCAGTCGGATTTGATCATAGATATCTCAGCTAATTATCTGATCAGTTTTTAATTCTCTTCAGTGAGTCAGTAAGATGTTTCTCAATCAATCAATCATTATATATATATATATATATATATTGTACTTTTGCTTTCGAAATGTACTCTATCGATTTTACTTAGGTAAATATAATTTAAAACAGCATTAATATTTTTAATTTAATTGCTATTAACATATGCATGTAGAATCTGATGATCGAATTTATCGAAAAGAATATTCTTTGTTCATTAAGTAGTCTTTTTGAGGTTGTAGAAAATACGCATTAGGACATTAGAAAGAAGAGTACACAAAGTTCAGCAATGATAGTTATCATTTCGGAGATTTCATTTTCAAATGCAGCTGTACAATCACATTTAAATACATAAATTTACATAGATACAATTATCATTTAATTCTACATTATTACTAAGGCGAATAAAAAGGTGACGATTATTTTCAACTTGATATGGATTACAAGAGGCTTAGAAACAAAATTACACATGATTAGAATATAACTGTAAAATAGTTATCTTAAACGAATTACGAGTGTGAGCAGGAAGAGCATGGAAACAAACTTAAAACAACCTTTCTTATAATTGAAAAATGGGATCAATTAAGTGAAGACAGAGAGAGAGAGAGAATACACTGACAGAGAACAGAACAAAAACCGAAGTCTAAGGGAACATACCGAACTAGGTCCATGGTTGGACTAGTTTCTTTTGAACCCACATCTTCGGCTTTTCGATGCATATCGCAAGAGCTTCTAAAGTACAAAGAAGTCGGAAAAATACTGCCTTTAGTAAGTTTCTGTTTTTTTTTGTAAGTGACTTTGAATGAATCAGTTGAGATGCTGTGAGAGGTGTTGATCATATGTTCAGTTATTGCACTTCCAATTGAATCGGTACCTCCTCTTTGCAGCCATGCTGGGTAATGTTCTATAACACCTTTTTGAAAGGACGCGAATACAACGACCTATGTACCTAGCTCTACATGAGAAAGTGAACTGGTATATACACATTGAAATGGTCACATGCGAGAGTTTGTCCTTCGCATTGTTTCGAAGTACTGGGCAGCTAGATAATGTCATTCTTAGTGTTGCTGCAGGGAAGATCTTCTTTAAAGAGCTGGAGATTCTTCTCTTTAGAATATCAACTGCTAGATATTCCCTGCAGGTTAGATTCATATACAGAGTTTTTTCCGGCGCTGAACTGCATTCGTCTCGTTCTGGTTTGCGTTTCATGTTCTTGTCGATGAAACCAGCCGGATAACCATTTTGAGCCAGAATATTTTTGACGAATAGGAGGTCCTCATCCAAGCGGCTACTGCTGCAGATTCTTCTAATGCGGTGGGTTAGTACGATGATGAGGGCTCGTTTTCAGCTAACAGGTATACAACTGTAAAAGTTTCTTTAGTTGGCCATTCCACGTTGGTTTTCTGTGAATAGATCTCTTCAATGTTCCATCATTTCTTCTTGTTAATTACACGTCCAGAAATGGAATTAGTCTTTTAACTAAAACTGTGTGCATCAGTGGCACAGTGGTTAGAACTCTCGCCGATCATGCACATGGTCCCGGGTTCGATCCCCTGCCGACGCACACCTGATATCTATGGTCGGCCTGTAAAATTTTGGGCTACCGATATCCATGCTGAAAATTCCATACTTGTACCAAAAACACAGTGTGGAGTCAAGCTGCAATCAAAAATAAAATAAAAAAATAGAAGGTCAATGTCACGACGAGTAGAAACGTTAAGGTAGTGGAGGGGAGAAAAAAGAAAATCAACAAAAATTATGTATCCAATATTAAGAAAAATTGAGTCCATTGTAGATTCACTGACTGAAGAAAACGTCTTATGTATGCAGGGTACAAGATTTAACATTTGGATCGCCATAGCTTCTGTTCTTTGAACAAGTTTGATTCGTACTACTTTGGCAAGGTTTCTACATACTCTGTGAAGTTCACTCATTGTCCAGAATCGATGATGTGCTCCAGAATAGAGCTGGGAAGGGATATATTTTCTCCTTTGTAAAGCCATCAAAACTATATTCATATGAGGTGTGATCAAGATTTGACCAAATAGTTCCAAAATAATTGGGTTCCGAGTGAGAAGTAGACATTTGTAAAAATTTTATTTGTAAAATCTCAGCAAAATTGAAATGATTAATTCCAACATTTCCTGTGTTCGGCAAACTGGTCCGAACTTCTTCAGGGAAATTTATTGAAATTAACATAACAGAGCTTTATATATAAAAGGGGATATTTTTTGTCTATAAAAACTTTGTCCAATTATATGAGTCATGAAACAAGTAACAACATGTATAATAAATAAAACTGCATGAAATGTTTCTTTGCGACAAAGAAACATCGGATGAGATAAAGTGAATCCCTAACGATCATGACATAAGAGTGTACTTTCGTGCAACTAACACCTCACGCTCATCACTGGTGAAGGTTAAGGATAAAATAGAAGAAGAAAACCAACAAAATTGTGTGTACCAGATCAATTGTGGGGACTGTATTGCCGTATATGTAGGAGAAACTTCCAGACAGGTAAATATAAGATTGAAAGAGCATAAACAATGCCTAAAGGTGGTTCCAAAGACCTCTGCAGACTTAAAGAAGCTAGAAAATAGATCAGCGATTGCACTGCATTCGATAGAGGCGGGACACCAAGTAGACTTCGATAGGACTAAGGTTCTACCGAAGGGTTTTGGTTCGTATAAAGAAAGACTGACTGAGGAAGCCCTACATATATGGGTGAATCCCAACAGTTTTCAACAGACGTGAAGTTGTGATGTTAGCTGATGCATGGCAAATCCTGGTTGATAAATAAAAAAAGGATGTGTATCACTAATTAACCATGCTTGGTCAAAATTCCCGAATGTCTATATCTTTCTAATGGAGAGGCTAATAAATGTTTTACAACTGTTCACCCATGCACACACCATTGTATACCGCATATGCACATACATATTCTTCTTATTCAGTTATCTACGACCATGAACTTTTAGTCAAACGTGATCACTAAAATTCCAATGAAAAGTACACTCATTGGTAAAGTTATTAGCATTAAATAGCGAAACGTCATTAAAAACAATATCGTTTTGTTTTTCATTCATTGGGAAATACAAAATCCTTTATTATAATGAAAAGTACACTGTTTTAAGTGTTTAACAAAAGTAGATTAATATTTGTAAGTCTGAGGTCAAATTTTAATCACAGCTCATACAATTTTGTTTAATATACATGTTGATACCTGTTTCATGACTCATATAATTGGACAAAGTTTTTAAAAACAAAAGATATATATATATATATACCTCTATTATCTTGATTTCAATAAATTTCCCTGAAGAAGTTTGCCGAACACAAAAATGTTAGAATTAATCATTTCAGTTTTGCTGAGATTTTACAACTATCTATCAAGGTATATGTTCGATGAGATGTTAGGATGACAATCGCTGACTACGATCGACATACTTGAGTTCACAGGATTATGTGAACGGATCGATTGATTGATTGATGCATTGTTTTGTTGAGTAAGTGAGTCGGTGGCACAACAGTTAAGACTCTCGACAACCACGCGTTTCGCGTTGAAGTTTCTGTATCATTTTGATTGGTTTTGTGGTGCAGAGTCACTGGCCTCACACTCGATCCCCCCTCTTTACCACTGTGTGGGACGGGTCACGAAACTAGCGGGCTAGTAAACTAGGAGAGTTTAGGGTCAAGATACTAAACCCAAATGACGCTTATTCGTTTATATACTGACTTTATGTGAAATTGGTAGCTGAAATTACAATACTTTACGGAATGCCAGAAACAGAAACATTTAAATTTTGGTGATAGAGTTATACTACGTGAATTGACAGATGTTGGAATTCGCGGGTCATTGAATTCCCGCCCAAGTGTCTGAATGGTCAAGGATTTTATTGTGGTAACCTGAAGGTTCTGGGTTCAATCTCTGGTGGGATAGTAGGTGTATCAAAAATGGACGAACTAACCAACTGTCCGGTGTCCTTTAATTCTCAATGGTTCTCTAAATGGTATTAGTTCATGACGAAATATATATTGAAAGTGTAACCTTCAACTCTAGCCCACTCGAACAGGTCGCATTAACTGAGAAAAGGGTTTTAATCTATTTTATACTGTTTAAAACTCATCTGTTATTACTTTGGTCCGACTTTGGTGATCCAGTTTTTTGAAATAAAGGTCATTTTACTTGATAATACTTTTAACCCCCTTCTGTCTCTTACCTCACTTCCCTTCCTCTTGTCTGTGATTTTGATCCGTAAACATTTTCATCCATGTTGATAAAACTACTGATTCTTTACCTTCCTCTGTTAACTTGTATATTATAATTCAGGATGACAAGTTGTCGCGTATATAATCATAATATCCGAAATGAGCAGTGTTCACAAATATATTCATTACACAATTATACATCTCAGATAAATTATGTCCTTTATGTCGAAATTTATGGATTTTTTTTTTGCTTCGCGTTCTCCAGTGGAACATAGGGCTTCAAGCTAGAGGCTTGAAGTTTCTGTAGTAGTGGTGATTATTTTTACAGGATGGGGTTGCTAGCCTCATACCCAACCTTTCCTCTTTACCAGGATTATTTCTGGCTTAGCGAAGTAAAGGAGTGAGTCGGCCGGGGATCGAAGCCCGTACCATATGCGTGGTCGCCAAGCATCCTAACCGCTATGCCACCGACGCACCAAAATTCTTTATGGATAGAGAACACTAATTACTCTAGATTTGAATATGGTTATCGCCTTATTAATTGAGTAATTGACTTCTAATGTCTTAAACATAAATTCAAACTGTAGTCTGTTTATATATATAGTCCCCCCATAAGCGACTTGGTACGACTGAGGGTGAGTAAACTTCAGCCGAAATGCTTTTATATGGCGGTGAGTTGAAAGCCTCTTCCAGGTTAGTTCATTTCACTGACTTCACGAGAGTATGGGTATTCATTGGAGAATTTCATCATGAGCTGGTATCTGATGCTTACTAGTTACTGGCTTTATTCAGGTAGTTGTTAACCTGGGTTTCTAGTGGGAAGCCGTAATCAGTAGGGTACAGCAGGTTGAAGCTGATTCAGTAACTCGTCATCGAAGAAGACAATGCGATGTGGTCACGCTATGTCATGAAATGACAGAAGTTAAAATTCATGGTCTGGCCACTGGATCAGTTCCTAGTGGCTTAATGGTTTACAACCTAGCTCGTCCTGTACCTAAAAGGTCCGGGTTTCGAACCCTGACTATGGGTGCGTACTGATGAGGGATCCCGAACTAGGACGAAACGGCTGTTCAGTACTCCCTGCAGGTTTTATAATGGTTGTCTAACCGATGTCAGCTCATGATGAAATCCTCCAATCAATCAAACTAAATCCCTACAAAAACCAAAACTTGAAAAACTAGGGGTTTTACTTACGAAATTGAAAGGGTTAATTCGAACTTCTAGTGCTTACAATCGAACTCGTGGACACGTTAGAAAACTATTATTCTTAACGCATGATCTACATGGACTTCAGAATCCTACAGGACTGAATGGCGTATGAACCCCTTTTTATTTTGATCTCCGATGACCACAGGAACGTAGCTCCTAACTTTGCTCCACTACCTGATGGATCAGACTTTGAATCGAGAGATAAGAGTGAAGGTGAAGCTCCTTTAAGACAACCAACTGCTTCGGTTTGGGTATCCGAAAGTATTCTAACCTCGTACAAAGCTATTAGACAATTTGTATGGCCCATCTCTCGGTGCTTTTAATAATATACATACTTTTTTGAATTCAAAATTTAAATTCATTCATATATCAGATTAATCCATACAATTCTTAATTAATTCTAGTCATACAACAAAATGAATAATCGAATGATATTTAATTAATAATATAATTAAATTTTGAAAAAAAATTAATTAATTGATGACGTGTGACCTATACATACTATGTACTATTGATTTTTATACTTATGTGAAAAGTCTTCACCTCTTCTGGCTATGATCATCAGTACTTCTTTGTGAAATTTCAACTGATCTGAGTACTACCACTGGCAGCAGTAGTTAGCATTGCGTGATTTTAAGTTTTTTTAAAAACCCAAATCTAAAAGTAATGAGTGGTAGTCATTTTACAAGATCACATGACACAGCTATCAGTAATATATATATATATTCTCTCAAAATCAATGAGGAGCAGATGACCAGAAAGAATTAGCACCGAACAAACCAACCGAAGAAAATGAAGACGGTTGGATTAAAAATATGCTGAGAAGACCGTTGAATGGGAGAGAGCATGACTGTGGGAAGTCATGGTCAATCTCTCCAGACACTTTGGTGTTTGTGCGCGCGTGTGTGTGCGCACACTGCTTATAATATAATATACTATTTTCAAGTATTGATTTGTAAGGATTTGATTGATTGGCTACAAGATTTCACAATGAGTTGACATCGGTTAGAGAACCATTGGAAAACCACCACTGGAGTACTGGACAGTCAACTGTTTCTTCAGCCTAGTTTGGAATTCACTAGCGACTGGCTCTATTCAGGTAGGTAGTTACCTGGGATTCTAGTTAGACGTTGTGACCAGTAGGGTGCAGCAGGTCGGGCATGAGGATAAATACTTGCCGAAGATATTGGCTAGCGGTCGCGCTGTGTCGTGAATTGGCAGAAGTTAAAATTCGCTCTATACTGAAGATCAGATGGCTGGGCCGGAAAGAATCACCAACAAGAAACTATGGGAACAAACAAACAAAACAAGAAGCAATCGCCAACCAACAAATATGCAGGAGAAAGTGGAGATGGATTGGACACTCACTGAGGAGGCAGCGTCAAGCCCTTGAGTGGAACCTGAAAGGGAATCGGCGAGTGGGACGTTAGTGCAAGAGTGACATGGAGGAGATCGTGTGTAGAGGAGTTGAAAGAGTATGGACTAACATGGATGCAGGTGAAAAGTAAAGCAGAAGAGAGAAGGAAGTGGAGACGTGCAGTTGAAGCCGTATATTTCACTAGGAACTCAAGGGAACAATAATAATAATCTTACCTAACCCCCAACTCGGCAGAACGGACAGGTAGTTTGGTTGACTTTCTGTTCATTTAAGGGAAACGCTTTACTGCTATTCCAATCCTATTCTTCATCATTACAACTTCGCCTACACACTCCCAGCATATTGTAAATAACTTATACTATAATGATAATTGTTTTTACTGTGAGTACTGGCAAAGAGCTACACCTATGGTGTGTGAATGGTAGTGATATTACCTTGGAAGATTAATCTGGATCCATTCTTTTTGAACTTAGAATGACTGTGTCACAGTCCTGATATTCAAGTTTTTTTATTCAGTAAATGTCTCTAAAGTGCATCTGTGGTGAAGCAATAGAATGCTGGCCAACGGCTGCACACGTGATACGGGTTTCGATTCCTAGCTGAAGTACTCAAAGCTTAAATCCCCATGTTCCATACAGAACGCGAAATAGTCAAATTATGGTAAATTTCTCTTAATTCGTAGGTCATACTTTGTGTATTTGTTTCTCTGTGTGTGTGTATATTTGCATAGGTAAATATTATAACTATTTTATTTTATATGTATGAAATTAACATTTTATTGTATCCATATATATATATATATATATATATATATATATATATTCAGAGATATTCCTATGCCATTAGTTACTAGTGTTGTTGAACACGGTAATCTACGTGAACTTGTTTTAGCTAGAATGGAAGAATTAGGCGCCACATGTAGAGATGTGCGAACTCGTGAAGTTGGCATACAAGAGATACATTCACGTGTTAAACCATATCAAGTATGAATTATTGATTTTATTGTTGTTGTCAATGGATAGTAGCATGTTTCATGTATTTTGATATGTATTGTTTTTGTCTTCGATGGTGGTGGTGGTGGTGGTGGTGGTGGGGTAATGTACGACACTAAATCTTTCGTGGTTGATAGTTTGATAGACCCTCTCCCTCTGTGTCTCACAAACACGTACTCTTCAAATCAACCTGTACAGTGAGCAACAGTAAAGAGAAAAGAGTGTGTAATGTCTAAGTAGTGAATAACAATCGAACGTGGGGTGAAAGTCATGTTCGCTGCAGGATTCCACCCGGCTAATTCTTAATTAACTAGTCTGGTGTCCTATTACAGCTGAGATATGAGAGCCAGCTGCTACTACTAACCACATGACAATTTCGCATTGTAGTCGCACTATACTGGCATTGTCCAACCGTCATTTGAAGAATGCATGATACGTTAGTGTCTTTTTCTCCCAATCACACTTACTATATAAGCACTTAAAGTGAAACTGAAAAGGGGTTACTGAACAGTCTCATTTGTGTCTCTATGCTCAGTTGACTAATGAGCCACATATTGCATGACGGTTGCTCATGCTTCTTAGTTGCATCTTCGTGACTGAAAACGATTTTGAGCCATGTTATAGTATTAATTAACAATAAAGCTTTATTTCAAAGAATATGTGCGCATATATATGTATATATATATGTATATATATATGTATATATATATATATATATATATATATATATATATATATATATATAATTAATAGTGTTTTCTGAGCTGGTTGGTTTAGTTGCGAAGCTTTCGTTGTCCTTCTGGACAACATCTTTAGCGCAATATTTAGAATAAAGTGAACTGAATGGCTAGGGCTTCTGAAATGTAGAGAAGATGGAAACGTATTGTCTTTGGCAGGTTGTTCTTCACTTTGTAGGCGGAGGCATTTATTGAGATGGAATGACCAGTGGTTACGAGATATCCGATTATTGTACTCCTTTCTGGCAGAATGCGCGTCGAATGAACCATGTACCTGGCTCCAGAGCAACAGATGAACTGATATATACACATAGAAGTGGTCAGGTGAGGGATCTTGTCCTTTGAGCTTTTGCAGATCAGCGGGCGACTGGAGAACACTGCCCTCAATGTTGCCGCAAAGAAAGTTCTTCTTAAGGAGGTAAAAATTCTCCTCCTAAAGACATCACTGAGTGGGTGTCCTTTAAAGTCGATGTTCATATAAAGTATCTTTTTTGGCACGGATTGCGTCTCTTGCTTTTGGATTTAATGTTTAATGTTTTTGTCTATGAATCTTGATGGTTATCCATTTTGTATGTACATTTCTCTCAGGAAGTGTAGTTTTTCTTCCAGGGTATCAGAGCTGCAGATGCATCGGACGAGAGTTGCAAGAGACCTAATTAGTTTTCTTTTTTGACTGACTGGTACCCAGCTGTAGAAGCTTGTCAGTTGGCTGTTCCATGTGGATTTCCTATGGATGGACTTTCTTAAAGTTCCGTCAGCTCTCCATGTAAGTTCAACATCGAGTTAAGGAATTTTAGATTCCTTTTCAAGATTGAACTTTGTAGCTGAAAGGCATTTGTTGAATATTTGTAGTAACTGATTAAGATCGTGGCCGTTCTCACAGATAACAAAGATGTCGTCCACTTATCTAGCATACAGCTGAAGATTATCAATGGTTGATTTGAGTCGGCCGTTCTTGAGGTTTTCCATGAGGCAGTCTGCTAGCAATGGGCCCAGTGGAGATCCCATTGCGATTATCATCATCAAACTATTCATGTTATTACGTAACTCTCCTTTAACAATCGTTTGTGACAACTTATCACTTTTGTTACCAGCCTCTTATATCAACATCCAATTCATTTGGACTTACTAACTGTATTTTCGTTTGGCGAATTTAATGTACACACACATACGAAACAACCATATATATTTGCGATTGTACAGCTATAAAAATGAATTGACTGGCGAAAGGAGACTCTTCGCTGAACTACTAGTCTTCTGTCTATGAATGTATATTTCTTCACTTATTGTTTTGTTTTTTTCCTAGATGTGTCAATGGGAATTTTTAAACCTGCCATTCGAATTATGTTTTATATAAGTTGAGTGAGAAAATAGAAGGAAATATATGAATAGAAGAAGGAGGTATGAAAAATTCCTGCGTCAGCAAAATCGGACCTCTTTTCATACCTTCTAAGCTGTACATTTAGGGCTTTACATTGTACAATGTTAATTGACAACAAAGGTCAGAAGATATTTCTCTATCTGTAACAACAATAAAAACAAAACGTATGAGTAATAACAGTGTCTGAAAAGTAGTGAGTAATCTTACGTAATCAAGACGGTTGCCAACTGATGAGTGTCACTGGTAATATTCCCTTGGATTCCTAGTGGAAAATTGGAATTCACTACCGTATCTACATTTCATTCTGTTTTCCTCATTCCTTTCTAGCTAACTCCGAGGTTGCACATAAGTTTTCATCCCTTTCATATCACTCTCGGAAGCTCAACTCTCAGTTTCCCATTCAGGTTCCAATCGGGGGTTTTCCTGGCCAAAGATGTCACTCAAAGGTCTCCTCACTGTGTGTGTGTGAGTCAGATCCATCCCCATTTCCTTGTGTAATGGGCTCTGGATTGGTTTGTTACCAGAGTTCCTTCATTGCTTATCCTTCCTGGTCGACTAACTGATCCTCAGTATAAAGGTAGAGAAAGCAACTGTTGATGAAAGTTTAAAGTAGTCTGTTGGAAACACTTTTTGGGAACTCGCCATGTTTCTAAACCATGTAGAATCATCCATGCAGTTTGTAGTTGAAGAGATGCTGTCAAGATAAAGGAAAGAGGTGACTTCTATTGGATTTCTTCTGTCGATAATTATTAGCGTTTGTTGTTCTTATTAGTTAAGTATCTTTATTACCTGTGCCTTGTCTACCTTCATTTGAATTCATGTCTTTAGTGCCTTCTCTAGCATCTTGTTGGTTTTTATCTTTAGATCTTTGAGTTTGTGTGAAACTAGACATAAATCATCCAAATAGTCAGGACTTTCTTGAGGCCTTTTGTTGGTTGGACATTATTCCTTTCTTCCCCCTACTCGACGATCTACTGTATTATCCAATTCTGACTGTTCAGTAAGTAGTGTCATGTGTCTAATCCTTTCTTTGGTGCAAACTGAATTCACTCACAGTCAGGTTTGTAATGTGGCCACCATTCTAGGTAGCTCACCATCACGGTGTACACTGATTTGATGATATTAGATGGTTGGAAGCAATTGGCAGGAAGCCTTGCCTCACCTAAGTTTTGTACAAGTTGGCACTTACCACTCAGCAAGTCGTATCTGTGACCACCTTGAAGGAACTCATGTCCCGCCTGAGATTCGAACTCGCGTCACCTGGTGCCACCTGCAGTCAGAGACGTTATCACTGAGCTATTAGGGCTCGTGATGTTCAGTATCCGACAAGATGTCGGCCGGTTAATTGTTTGCAAGAAGTGAATTGCCTATAGACAATAATCCCAGTTAGTTGATGGGTCAAAGACACACCAAATAACCCCATTCAAAGCCATCAAAGTCCTACTTAATATGAGATAATCTTTTTTGAGAAGCCCAGCGAAAAATAAGGATTAGTGAATATAACACACCAGTTGATAGACTGTAAGAGAATAGATCGAGTTATGCTAGAAACTTTCCGCTCCCTGATGTAATAAGTCGAACGAAGGATTTCTTTTAGAAATCAACTAGATATGAGATGAGTAAGAAAGACTGAAAACGAAACTGGTACCAAGATATGTAATGTTCAATTCGCTTCCTACCGCAATCACATCGATATTACAAGAATCACAGAACAGAATCAGTCTTACTATTAACTCCTTTCTACACCTGATGATTGCGTTTATAGACAATTTACGTACGTTGATTGCTTGGTTATTACCGATTGTTTAGTGACTACACGGTAGGTGGATAGATGAGGAGTGTTCTCACCCTGAAGGCTCTACTAGGATGATGAGTCACGAAACAGACTCCCCTCTGCCCTTTAGTTTTCAGACATTGGTACGTTCATCGGTACGTTTAAACCCTAAAAATGTCAGATCCTAGGTGGAATCAAAAATCAACCGAAAGTCTCATTCACTGATTAATCTAAAGTGTTATTAATTTTCAACCTCTCTTAGTTTAATAGTTCACTAGTCTACAAGAGGGAAGGTTGAGTGTACAGATGACTACCTTATCGCATTAGATTAGTCTAATCACTATATAGAAACTTTAGATCACAACAAAAATATAAAATACTAAATTTATCCTACTCTGGGATTAGACAGGCGATATGATGTTGTCCTATGGAAACCTTCGAAGAGCCAGTCAGTTGATTTGTCATATTCTGATGAAAGTAAAATTAAGCATTTGGGACATGAAATGTCCATGAGACGTACGAAGCTGGGAAGACTACTCGAATTGCGAAAGAAATGAGGACATATGACATAGAATTGCTAAGAACCTTTGAGAGCAGATAGAATGTAAGTGGACTCTTCAGATTGTTGACTGAAGAGTTAAAACCAGAAGGTCCTGGGTTCGAACCCTGTGGTCTGGATGCGTCCTGGTGAAGAGTTTCAAACTAGGACGAACCAGCTGTCTGGTACTCCCAGCTGGTTATTCAATGGTTCTCTAGCTAATGTCAGCTCATGATGAAATCCTGTAACCATTCAATCAAAATTCCTACAAACCAATACTTGAATGTGAATACACTACTTCAGTCACCCAGAGGAAAATCAACAGTATACAGTGGATGTCGGCATCATAATTTCACTAAAAGCAATAACTGCTTTCATGAATGGGAATGAACTCCCTTCAGGATAATGACAACAAGACTCAATTCAAAGAGTAGGAAAGTTACAGTTGTCCAATACTACACTCCTACGAACAACGCAGATCCTGTGGAGAAGAAGGAAAACTTCTACAGATAACTGCATATAATTTTGGTTTGTAGATATATGACTGATTTCAAGCTTTATCACAGACTGATATCAGTTAGAAGACGTTTGGTTTCGTCGTAGATCTTCGGATTCTTCAACTGTACCGAGTGCTTAATTCATTAGATTAAAATCAACTTGAGTAATAGTAAACGGTTCATCATGCTACCTGCATGTGTTTTGGATCCACTTTTCAGTAGACACAGATTAGGAGTACCAAACAAAAACAAAGTCATTGTTGATCTTACTACAGTATCCAATCATAAGTTTAATTATGTAAAGAATTTATGGAGTTTACCCTGAAAACGACAAACAAGTCTTCATCATGAACAATTCAAAGTTCATCGTGATGGCGAGCCACCTAGTGACATGCTAACCACATTGAAAACCTCACTGATAGAATTCAGTCTGCACCGAAGACAGGAATAGACACATTACCCAGTTACTCACCAGTGTCCAATCGAAAATTATCCAAAAGTGCCAGTAAGGAACTGGCGACATTTGAATATTGGACATTTTGGAATGATAAATAACTAGTTTGTCTTCTTCTTTCTTGTAACTGATTATGTCATCACCTGTTTCACTCACTGTTATTACTGTCTAAACTACCATCCACATATCAGCCTTCTGCTGTGAAAGAATCTGACTAATCGAAAATGTTGAATGAGCTTGGTCATTATAATTCATTAGATGCATTCTTAGTGGAATATAAGACTTCAGGGGTACACTTCACTCATTTGCAATCACCTTCAGTTGGCCTAATAACTGATCGAAAGATTTCATCTACTCCTTACATAATCTCTTTCATGTCACACTCAGATCCACACACAACTCGTCGCTTCCCATTACGGGACGTGTGATTTCATTCAATGGTCTCCCCAACGTATCTCCAATCTATCCCTCCATCCATCTGTATTTCCTTCTGCGTATTTGTTGAACATGCAGTAGGTTGTTGGCTAATTCTCTCTCTCTCTCTGTCTGCTAGAATTCCTTATTGCTTATCTTTTCCAACCAGCGGGCTACCTGATCTCCGGTACCCAAAGAACGCGTTAAGTGCTAATGAGAGTCTGTAGCAGCCTGTTGGAGATGCTTTCGGATGATGCGTGAATCAAACCTTTGAACCATATAGATGTACCCACTTGATACTAGTGTTGATAATTTAGCGGTTATCCCATGTGCTAGGTGAGTGCATTATACTTTCCAACACTGATTTTAGAGTAATGAATGTGTGCGTCGCTTTTCTGATCCGACCCAATCCTATTCTAGCTGGGTCTGACATTCTTATGCATGCGGCATGAAATTTAATGTATGTAAGATTTGTAGGATTTAAAAAGAAGCTTTTAATTTGTCTGAGATAAACTCAGGAGACAGTTGAGAAAATATTCCTTTCCATGATCAGTACTCAACTGTGATTTTCGATTTCCATACCTCAACTAAGAGGATCTGAACGGTACAACCTGATAAAAATGACAACGCGGTGAGGGAAGACAGTGTAAGGAAGGCGAATTATGAAGATAATGTGTATACTACCGGGATAAGTTCACATTGAAGAAATGAATGCTAGACTCGTTCTGAATCACAAGCATTAATTCTGTCGGTGGATACCAATGACAGTCAAATCGACATCATCATCATTATCATCAAAATCCATTCATATCACCATGTGAACTATGGGAATACTGCAGTTGGGTTAATATGATCATCACCAATAATATTGTTGCGATTAGGATTCTCCACAAAGAACCAATAAATATGTTATTGGAAACAGCAAATCACAATTATTGATTCCCAATCACTCCTGCATCCCTGAACTCACGAAAAGCACAAAAATAGAGAAAATACACTGGGCCGAGTTAATAAGAATAATAGGTCTTTATTTATACGAAATAGGATTATATAAAAAATACCAACTTCGGATAGTTCAGTCAGTTGAAAAAGTAATCTGATCGAATGCTCAAGGTCAGGCTACAACATTAGCCAATCATACTAAGTACAATAAATCTTGTGCTTCAGAACAATAGTTAATTGTCGGAGCTCGTCTAAACCGATTTTCATCTGTAAAATTATAGTTTTCTTTGAGAATGAACAAATTTTTGACGTATTTCATATATTTCTTTTTGTTGATGTGAAACAAAATAATTACCGCCTTTTTCAGTAGAATTTCAATTTTCCCGTGCAAATTTAAAAATTATCAGTATTTATTAGTCGATTAAAGATTAAACCGAAGTTGTCGTTTCTGTCGCCTAGATTCCGTAGAGTTTTCTAAACTACAGAAGAATCCAGCCTTCTCCAGAGAAACATTTAATCAGACATCAGTCAGTCTTCTGTCTAGTTGTGGATCAACTTCTCGACGATACTTCAAGTTGGATGGATTGGATTTTCATGCAAATCGATAACCAGAGTTTCTGTCGAGTGTTAAATAATTCTACTGAAGTCTAAAGATCAGATATACATACAAAGTAACCAGTCGATTCAATAATGAAATACTCCAATTTTAAGTATGTAGATGACGAGAGTTTTCGTGAAGATTTCTAATATGCCTAACTGATGAGAGTTAACAGAGTTAACTGGAACCAAAGTCTAAGGTGTTTTTTAATGACTTACTTCTCAAAGTCATTCAGATTAGGGATAGAACAGAATAATGACAGTAAATATTTAGCAGTCGTCAAGAAGCCTGAGATACGCAAGGCTTTGTGCTCACTGGCACGACTGCTAAATATTTACTGTCATTATTCTGTTCTATCCCTAATCTGAATGACTTCTAGAAGTAAGTCATTAAAAAACACCTTAGACTTTGGTTCCAGTTAACTCTGTTAACTCTCATCAGTTAGGCATATTAGAAATCTTCACGAAAACTCTCGTCATCTACATACTTAAAATTGGAGTATTTCATTATTGAATCGACTGGTTACTTTGTATGTATATCTGATCTTTAGACTTCAGTAGAATTATTTAACACTCGACAGAAACTCTGGTTATCGATTTGCATGAAAATCCAATCCATCCAACTTGAAGTATCGTCGAGAAGTTGATCCACAACTAGACAGAAGACTGACTGATGTCTGATTAAATGTTTCTCTGGAGAAGGCTGGATTCTTCTGTAGTTTAGAAAACTCTACGGAATCTAGGCGACAGAAACGATAACTTCGGTTTAGTCTTTAATCGACTAATAAATACTGATAATTTTTAAATTTGCACGGGAAAATTGAAATTCTACTGAAAAAGGCGGTAATTATTTTGTTTCACATCAACAAAAAGAAATATATGAAATACGTCAAAAATTTGTTCATTCTCAAAGAAAACTATAATTTTACAGATGAAAATCGGTTTAGACGAGCTCCGACAATTAACTATTGTTCTGAAGCACAAGATTTATTGTACTTAGTATGATTGGCTAATGTTATAGCCTGACCTTGAGCATTCGATCAGATTACTTTTTCAACTGACTGAACTATCCGAAGTTGGTATTTTTTATATAATCCTATTTCGTATAAATAAAGACCTATTATTCTTATTAACTCGGCCCAGTGTATTTTCTCTATTTTTGTGCTTTTCGTGAGTTCAGGGATGCAGGAGTGATTGGGAATCAATAATTGTGATTTGCTGTTTCCAATAACATATTTATTGGTTCTTTGTGGAGAATCCTAATCGCAACAATATTATTGGTGATGATCATATTAACCCAACTGCAGTATTCCCATAGTTCACATGGTGATATGAATGGATTTTGATGATAATGATGATGATGTCGATTTGACTGTCATTGGTATCCACCGACAGAATTAATGCTTGTGATTCAGAACGAGTCTAGCATTCATTTCTTCAATGTGAACTTATCCCGGTAGTATACACATTATCTTCATAATTCGCCTTCCTTACACTGTCTTCCCTCACCGCGCTGTCATTTTTATCAGGTTGTACCGTTCAGATCCTCTTAGTTGAGGTATGGAAATCGAAAATCACAGTTGAGTACTGATCATGGAAAGGAATATTTTCTCAACTGTCTCCTGAGTTTATCTCAGACAAATTAAAAGCTTCTTTTTAAATCCTACAAATCTTACATACATTAAATTTCATGCCGCATGCATAAGAATGTCAGACCCAGCTAGAATAGGATTGGGTCGGATCAGAAAAGCGACGCACACATTCATTACTCTAAAATCAGTGTTGGAAAGTATAATGCACTCACCTAGCACATGGGATAACCGCTAAATTATCAACACTAGTATCAAGTGGGTACATCTATATGGTTCAAAGGTTTGATTCACGCATCATCCGAAAGCATCTCCAACAGGCTGCTACAGACTCTCATTAGCACTTAACGCGTTCTTTGGGTACCGGAGATCAGGTAGCCCGCTGGTTGGAAAAGATAAGCAATAAGGAATTCTAGCAGACAGAGAGAGAGAGAGAATTAGCCAACAACCTACTGCATGTTCAACAAATACGCAGAAGGAAATACAGATGGATGGAGGGATAGATTGGAGATACGTTGGGGAGACCATTGAATGAAATCACACGTCCCGTAATGGGAAGCGACGAGTTGTGTGTGGATCTGAGTGTGACATGAAAGAGATTATGTAAGGAGTAGATGAAATCTTTCGATCAGTTATTAGGCCAACTGAAGGTGATTGCAAATGAGTGAAGTGTACCCCTGAAGTCTTATATTCCACTAAGAATGCATCTAATGAATTATAATGACCAAGCTCATTCAACATTTTCGATTAGTCAGATTCTTTCACAGCAGAAGGCTGATATGTGGATGGTAGTTTAGACAGTAATAACAGTGAGTGAAACAGGTGATGACATAATCAGTTACAAGAAAGAAGAAGACAAACTAGTTATTTATCATTCCAAAATGTCCAATATTCAAATGTCGCCAGTTCCTTACTGGCACTTTTGGATAATTTTCGATTGGACACTGGTGAGTAACTGGGTAATGTGTCTATTCCTGTCTTCGGTGCAGACTGAATTCTATCAGTGAGGTTTTCAATGTGGTTAGCATGTCACTAGGTGGCTCGCCATCACGATGAACTGTGAATTGTTGGTATAATATGGTCGTAGTCAATTGGTAGGATTTCTTGCTTTATCTATTTTTCGGGCTATTTGTCATTTACCCATCAGGAAGGCGTATCTGCAACCACATTGAGGGAACTCATTTTCCTTTTGAGATTCTTACTCGGGACACTCAGGGAATACTGCAGCCAGAGACATTACCACAGAGCAGCGTTATAGCAAGCCACCTAGTGGCATGCTGGCCACATTGCAAACCTGACTGATAGAATTCAGTCTGTAGCAAACAAATGTCCGGACACACAGATTACACTGGTTGCTGACTAGTGTCGAATCAAAAGTATCCCATACAGTCCCACAGGGAGTCGATCGCGGGCCTTAACAGCACTGGTTGACTTGGGTTAGAATCCTAGAAAGGATTTGAGTTCCTCTAATGTCGCTACAGATACACCTTGCTGATTGGTGAATGCCAACTAGCACGAAACCTAGGTCAGTCAAGGCTTCCTTCCGATTACCCCCAACCATCTAATGCCCATACATAATATCTCACTGAATCCGAAAGCAAAATGGATGCTTCAAACTGTATTTACCATTTCCAAGAAACCAAGAAATCCAACTCTTCTTCAATTTAAGTGTTGGTTTGTAGGGATTTGATTGGTTACAGGATTTCATCATGAGCTGACATCGGTTAGAGAACCATTGGAAAACCTGGGAGTACTGGATAGCTGTTTCATTCTAGTCTGTGACTCTTCATCAGTACGCACCCACCAGGATTCGAAACCAGGACCTTCTGGTTACAAGGCGAGCTCGTATACCATTAAGCCAATTTGTTAAATATTTGGCTATCAAGCAACCTAATCGCAACCTGTGCATACAGAAACTAAACGAGATGAATTGCAATCTACTTCGGTGGCATTTTCTCCCGTCTTTTGCATAATTACGTATTCCGTTTATGTTTTGTGTTTTCTTTTGATTTTCTTATTACCATTCTCATGATCAAAAGATTTCGACCCAGTCCTTGTATGAAGAAAGATAACGTTATAAATCTCTAACTACTGTGATAACCGTGACATTTCATTTAATTTTGACTTCGATTTTGATTTTCACTTACTGAGTTGAAGTCATTATTAAGTTTTTAAAATAACTTAATTTTTTTGTTTTTGTCATAGTTTTACTTTTACTTTTCACTACCAACCTGTTGAACTTTCAGTCATATTATGTGTAAATCCATCCTGTTGCTTCATCGGAATACCTCCAACCAAGTTAGAAGAACTTCTACTTATATGCACTCAGAACGTTCAATTCACATTCAGTGGTACTATTTATAGACAGAAAGATGGTGTGGCTATATGTGTTCACTTTTAGTCCCGCGTTACTTGCAGATATTTTCATGACAGTTTTGGAAAATAGTCGGTTGCAACCAACAATCGACTCCTTCTGTCTGTAGGAAAGATACGTTGGTGTCACTTTTATCATCTGTGATAAAAAAATGTGACCTAAATAATATCCTTCAAGTTTTAAATAGCTGCCACCCTACCATCAAATTTACGGTTGGAGCACAAACCAGAAAGACAATCTCATTTCTGGACATCTGACTAATAAAGAAGAGCGGTGAGACTCTAAAGAGATCAATATATCGAAAGCCTACCTGGAACGGCCAGCTGACAAACGTTTACAGTTGGTACCTATCAATCGCATGCGGTGCCTGATAATATCTCTTGCGATTAGAATCCGTAAAATATGCAGACCCAAATCAGTAGGGGAGTAGATCAATCTTTTGAGGAAGACACTACTAGAAAGTGGCTATCCACAACACTTTATAGATGAACAAATAAAGTTGAAAATCAACAAAGAACAACCCATCTCTGTGCCGAAGAAGATGCTATACATGAATGTGACGTTCAGAGGCGACTTTCTGGATGAAATCCTAAAGAGAAGAATATTTAACGCCCTGAAAGGAACATTCTCAACTGCTGCATTACGATTGGTATTCTTACGCCACCCATCGTTCTTAAACAACCCCAAAGATAAACAACCGCATTTTACCACTTCTGTGTGTATCCACCAATTTACTGGCTCATGTGGATCGAGATTATATAGGTCGTTCGATGCGCGTTTTATCTGGAAGAGTTAAAGACCATTATCCTGCTTGACTACGAATAGGTATGAGTGGATCAATAAGGAGTACTATAATTGAGTATATATTGAACATTGGTCGCTCAATAGATAAGACGAATTCATTCGAAGTCATCTACAAAGTCAAAAGAAGCCTCCCAAAAAATGGTTAGCTTCTATATATTTTGTATTTTGGTGATCCGGAGAGAAAACCCTCATTCATGTACACAGAAGAAACGTCTCCATCCGCTCATTCTACCTCACGTATAATTCCAAGTTCTGCTTGTTTGTTAATAATACCATTTTTTAATTTTCGTATGACATTTTAGTAACATCTTTTTCTTAACCAACCCTTAATTGACTCCTTCTACCTATTACATAATTTATTTTGGACACTTGTCTTCATGCTCTTTCATTAACATCGAATTTTATATTACGCAACCCTTGTCAATACTTACCAATCTTCAACCTTGATTAGTCATCACATTTTTTGAAACGTTTTGATGACGTCACTAATAACCCTGGGTAAATTTTATTTCTGTTTGACTGTCCTAATGTACACACACACACACACAAATAATTATGTATAAAGAAGACAATTGCAGAGAAGAAAATTTTCTTTTCGACGAAGTCCTCATTTAGGTTGTACATTCGTGTATTTATACCAAATGGATGGGAAAGTTCCAGAATAATTTCTGGTTAAGGGTTAAATTAATAAAAATTACAATTAGGAATTAAAATGCCATAATAAACAGGGGGATGGATAAAACTCAAACAAAGTAGCATCATAATCACTAAGAAGATTGACATTGTGCAATTTGGGGGTTAGAAATGTAGAAATAACAAAATAGACAGGATGTTTGGATGAAAAAACTAATGTGATGAGTAATTGTTTATGCAGTCAGTTATTAAATATGTAGAAATAGTAAAATAACAAAATAAACAAGAATTTCGGTTATGAAAATATTGTAGTGTAAGTAGGGATTAAGAAAAACTTAAAAATAACACGAATAAATAGGAAGTTTAGATAAGAAAGACGATGGGATTTTCATTACTAAAAAGATTACCTGTGTTATGATGGCCATGGCAGGGACAGGGGTTGGACGTATTTCTTTTGGATACAAAGCGTTGGTTTGAGCTTTTGGATAGCTAGTGCTTCGGCTATGCCCAGATGCCTTAATTTCACTCCCTTTGATAGGTTAGATTGAATCATGTATATTACTTTGAAGGATTTTTCGAAAGGCGTTGAATGTTCTGAATTGACCAGATGTTCTGTCACTGAACCGCATACAAGTTTTTGGTCTCCTTTTACTAGCCAGGCTGGATAGTATTCACGAGCGCGTTTTTCAAGCTGGCGCATGGTACGGCGGATGTACTCAGCTCCACAAGAGCAAGTAAACTGGCATATGCATGTTGAGGTGGCCCAATGCGACAGCTTGTCTTTCGCGTTCTGGCTGCACAATTTCTTGCAGGAGAACATCAGTCGTAGGCTCGCGGCGCAGTATGTTTGTATGTATGAAACTGGGCTGGAAACCGTTTTGCATCAGGGTTTTTCGGAGATTACGCAGTTCTTCTTCAATCACTTCCTCACTGCATATCTTCCGAATCCTCGAGGAAAGAGCGTATATCAGGTTCCTCTTTCTGCTTAGGGGCACGAAGCTTTGAAAGTTGATGATGTGATTGTACAGCTAAGTGAATTAATTTGCTAATAAAAGACTCTTCACTGGACATTTTGTTCTTGTATTTTGTCTCTAATCTATCATCCTTTCTTACGAAGTCTGAACTGCGCCCTCTCCCCTCATCGATCTAATTATACTGTAAATAGTTAACCTTTCTAATTATGAATGATTTTTCTGCTTAAGTCATTCCGAGATTATGTAATTTATTAATTCAGGTGGTTAGCTTATCGTCAATGTGATGAAAGTGTGTTCAACCAGAGCTTTTGTAACTTAGAATATTTTGAGATTGTTTAGGGTGTATGCAGTTAATAAGTTAAAGAAGAAATAAAACGAGAGCTGGTATTATCCTGCAAATTTGTGTTATGTTCTTACTCTGTTCAAATTCTCTGAACCACTTATCTTAACTCGTATAACTGATTTCAAGTCACTTACTCATATAGTATTAAGTAATCTCTTTCCACATGTTTATCACTGGTCTACTAGTGTATTTTTTGTTGTTGTTATGACAACCGACAAAACTTCTTAAATATCCTCCCAAACTTATAAGTACTTTCTTTTCATGGTATTGGTAACTGATTATTTTGTCATCACACATTTCACCCATTTGTCATTTCCTTAAACTGAAACTGCTGTATCAAACCTCTGTTGAATAAGAGAGAAATTGATGTTTGCAGTTGAAGAGAGGCATTGAAACGGAAACAGATGCACATTTACTACTGTAAATTTCATTCCCCATGCTTTGTCAAATGACAATAATAGTAACGAATATTAAATTAAAGAGGTCTCACTTCGTTTTAACATTTTAAAGATTATTCTTACAACTAATAGTGTTCTCTGAGCTGGTTGGTTTAGTTGTGGAGCTTTCGTCGTCCTTCTGGACAATATCTTCGGCGCATTATTTAGCATAAAGTGAAATGATTTAAATTTTTCATGAGTGATACAATTGCGTCTCCCGGTAACCATCTTTACGTATGTATGATCAACACATGTTGTCCAGAAGGAAGGAACGAAAGCTCCTCAAGTAAACCAACCAGCTCAGAGAACACTATTAATTGTAAATCATCCACCTGAACTACAAATCTTCTCTATTATTTCAAAGATTATTCTGTTGAACCTTGAATTCAAAAGTGATACTCAATCAGACATTCTCCGAAGATGACCTTCGAAATCTATCAGTAAATTACACTTCACTGCGAGCCTACGAGGAACACTTATTTTTACCAGAAACTATTTGGCCAACACACAAAAGGTAACCTGTTGTATTGAGCCATGTTGAGATTGCATATATCTCTTCACTTGCTCCTGTTGAGCTGAGTGAATTGAGCGTACCATACATTGGCTTGCGAAATGCGCTTTTCAGTACTATTAAGGATGGCTAGCCAACAGTAAACGTAAGTGTGTTTATCACTCTGTAACAGAATATCTAAGTCTCCGACGCGAATAGAAAGAAAAACAGACTTGATATTGGTATTGAAACAAAACACGTAGTTCAGAGAAGAGATTGTTTCTTGGGCGAATACTTTACGTTGACTGTGGCAGATTTCCAAGACAAGCTTTCATTACTCTTAAGTTTGTGTAGAGGTCAACAGAACTCAGCATCAAAAATAAGATCCGGATTTTCAACTCCAATGTGAAGTCAGTCAGTGCTACTCACCATACGGATCAGAGACTTGGCAAGCGCGTCATGAAGAGCATCTCAAACAAACTTCAGACCTTCATTAACAGTTGTCTTCGCTCAGTACTCAAGATCAGATGGCTGGCCAGAAAAGATCAGCAACAGGGATCTCTGTCAATGAGCGAACCAACCAGGAACCGATTTTGAAACAAATAGGCAGGAAGAAGTGGAGATGGATTGGCCATACGCTGAGGAAACAAACCATCAAGTGACATCACTAGAAAAGCCATCGCTCGAGTGGAGCCCGAAAGGGAAGCAGGCGGCGAATTGGTCGTCCCACGGTAGGGTGACTTGGAGGAGGTCATGTGAAGAGGAGATGAAAGCATTTGGGCAGACTTGGAGCGGATTGAAAAAGTTGGCAGAAAACCGAAGGCAATGGAGACGTGGGCGGCTGAAGCCCTTTGTTCCTCTAGGAATTAAAGAATATAATGATAATATGATCTTGATCGCCTTGAAAACCCCAGTCTGTGTCACCCCATGCAGTTGAAACGATGCTGCCTAGCCAGTTAAGTAAGTGTAAGGGGTGGATTCTTTCAGATTTCTCCCACTGATAATGTAACGACGAAAACTCAAATGTTATCATCTCAAAGCAGGAAACTAATTTATGCCTTCTACTGCACACCTAGTCTGAACAAAATGTCCTAACGACAGCAAAAGTTACATTTATTTCAGATACGGTGTCTAGGGTGTTATTTAACAGTAATACCAAATCAAAACATAAAATGATCTCCACAGTACCACTAACCAGTTATGCAGATCTAGTTCTTTCTCGTGTATAAAACAAGTACTATTGGACAAAATTGGTTAACTAAAATTCAATCTCAAGAGGAACCTTAGAATTAAGATGAATATTCTTGAAAAGGTGGAGTCAGGAACTCTACCCACAAGGTCAGAATCACCTCGTCTCACTCAGACAAAATCGCAGTCGTAAAACAACACATTATCGATATTGTCACACAACCATGCAGAGAAGCATTAAAATCGGAGATTGAACAAGTAATAAGGATTAAGTTAACAGATGATATTCAAATTTAGGCCAATGAGATATATACCCTAGGAGAAAAGAGGAAAGTGATTACAACGTTTCTGAAACGTCTAAATAAGTATCAGGATTGTAATTAGCTAGTTCAGGAAGTATCTTCCAAACAACTATTTCATCGCAGATAATCACTGGCCTAACCAAAAAATATCATAGAGTTTGTTTGTAGATATTTGATTTATTTCAAGTTTCACCACGGATTGATTTCATTTAGATAACCTCCACCACCAGGAAGTACTGGTCGGCTATTTGATTCCCCTAGTTTGGGAATCATCCACAGTACATACTCACTGGGATTCGAACTCAGGACCTGCCTGTTACAAGGCTAGATCGTAGACCGTCCAGCCACTGGGACCCGACTCAATGGTCAACCCATGAATTCTAACTTCTACCAACTCATGATTTAAGCGCGACCAGCAGCCACCAACGTCATCCGTAGCAAGCATTTCTCCTCACTCCCAATCGGATCAACCCCGATTGTCACGACGTCTCACTAGGGTTGGTTCCAGTAAACTTCGTCCTACAGGCAGTCACCAAAGAGAATCAGAATAACATTTCAAGAGTTGGTTTGAAGGTTCCAGTAACCAAGAGGTCCTGGCTTCGAAATCCCCGTGGTGGGTGAATACTGTTGAAGAGTTCCAAACTAGACTGACGAAACAGCTGGCTCTCCAGTACTCCATGGTGGTTTTTAATACTGTTTCTCTAACTTAATACCAAGCCGTGATCGAATTTGAAAAGAATGTTATATTAATGTCCAATAAAGTAGGTAAGTGAGTAAGTAAGTAAGTAAGTAAGTAGGGGCGATCAAGAGCTACTTCATATTTCCAGATCTTAGATATAAGACATTATTTGAAGAGATAACAGGCATGTATGCATATAAGCACACATACATGTGTGTAAACATTCTGTTATAATGTGATTTGCATATATATATATATATATATATATATATATATATATATATATATATATATATATATATATATATACATTTAAATGCCTTTCCAGCCCTTTAAATAATTTTAACTTTTCTTTTCAAAGTGTATCTTTTTTAAATAATGATTAAATATGATATGTGAAGAAAAAAGAAAGTATCATTTCACCACATCTGTTTCGTTGTTTGTTTATATTGTATGTATATTCGGTGTGTGTGTGTGTGTGTGTGGGTGGGTGGGTGTGTGTGTCTGTGTGGGAGGGGAGGAATCGATTGATGTTTTTTCAAGTTTGCTCATGCCAACTCACTGATATCATTCAGCGAGGACTATTGAAAACCAGCTTGGAGTACTGCATAGCTGTTTAGTGATTGTCTGAGGCTTATGGGTTAAAATCACCTACTGGGTTTCGAATTCAGCACCTTCCAAATATAAGGCCACCTCGTAGACTACACAACCGCTGGAACCTAGCTCAACGTCTCGTGAATTCTAACGTCTATCGATTCGGGATTTTAGCGTGACCACCAGCAGCCACTGTCATCGGTGAGTATTTGTAATCGATAGTTCCTGAGTTCTAACTCCAGTAAGTGCGTAATGTCGAAGAGCCCAAAAATAGGACGAAACAGCTGTTCAACTTCCAATGGTTCTCTACTTGAAATCAATCCATGGGCAAACTTGAAATTCATTAAATCATAAATTTCAAAGGTGATTTGTGAGAATCATTTTCAACAGGCTATTGTTGACTTTCATCAATAGCTCTGCCCACAATTCCGTCGTGATGCTTAAGAGCTAATGGCCGGTGAAAACGAATTAGAAACAATAAACTCTGACAACGAATCAACCAAAAACACTATAGATATGATGGAGAAGATTTTTAGCTCAGGTGGATGATTTTGATATAGTTGTGTTCTCTGAGCTAACTGGATGGTTTATACTTGCGAAGCTTTCATTGCCCCCTACTAGGCAACATCTTCAGCACGCATACTTCAATTTGTCGGGAGCTTTTAGATTTATTTCTCCACGAGTTTTTTTAGTCATCTCTCCTGGCGACCTTGAACCACGAACATCATTTCGACTGGGACAACCAACGTTCAGATATTAGACAAAGGAAACACCAAGAATGCTAGAGAATTTTTAGAAGTCTGCTTGGTATTCCAGTGAATCGTCAATTAATAGACACATCGACACAGACAAAATTTCCCAGTCGATGAGAAGGAAGTCTCACACGCAAAGTGTCAAACTTCAGGTCAAAGAAACAATCAACCACTTTCACGGTCACTAAGGGAGATGACTAATAAACTAGTGGAGAAATTTAAAAGCCTATTTCAAACTGAAGTATGCGCTTAAGATGTTGTCTAGCAGAGCAACGGAAGCTTCTCAGATATACCATCCAGATCACAGAACACAACTACATCAAAAAGAACCCTATAGCTCAAAAAATATGCCAAAGAAAAAGTAGGCAACAATGGATTGAATATACTCTGTAGTGTCTGTTGAGTGATATCAACCGGCAGACAGGTCTTCGATACAACGACGGAAACCGATTAGCTTTTGTCTGACTGCCATGAAACCAATCCCTGCGTCCTACTTCCTTGAGTCACATTCGGTCACAAAACGTTACGGAGACAGCAGAAAGACGGTTTTTTGTGGCTCGATCAACATTCGTGGTTGTATTCACTGATAGGAATACCCAAAAGTCAAAATTACCTGAAAAGTAGGGTTAGACAGCTATGCAAACTAGATAAGTTTCTAGTACCGAAACAACTACTGTTGAAGAAGATTAGTTAACCTAACTTCAACGGTGAGAAGTGCCAAAGAATCAAGTAGAATATTTCTAACAAGTTAAGATTGAAACTCTATTCCACAATATTATCACGCAATCATAAAGAGAAGCATTAAAACTAGCGATTAAACAGGAACAAAGACAAATAATAGGAATTAAATCAATATATGATATACAAATGTCAGGACAGTAATTTACAGTATAGGAGAAAAACGGATAATAATTACAAATTTACAGGATTTCATCATGAACCGATAGCAGTTAGGAAACAATTGGAAAACCTGGAATTACTTCATGGGTGTTTCGTCAGCCTAGTTTGGGACTCTTCATCAGTACGTACCCACCAGGGTTCGAACCGAGGACATTCCGGTCACAATGTCAGCGGGCTCGTAAGCCATTAATCCACTGGCTCCTGAACTAATGTCCCATGAATTTCAAATTCTGCCAGTTCACGATGTAGCGGGATGTTATGTACTGGTGGAGTAATTAATAGTCCTGACGCAACAAGGCGGAAATCAGAAGACCACCAGGTTCACGATGATACTTGTATTTTTCAAACACAAGGAAAAATCAATGTCACACAAGTGTATGAGCGAATGTTCAGAAATGAATGAATCAATAGACAGTCTTAACATGATTGTTAATTATAATGGAATATCGATCCATATATACATAGCAAAATATAACAGACTGTCACAAATAAAACACATACATTTGGATACATATCACCTCCCCTTTTGAGAAGATTGATGATTAATAGCGTGCTTTCTTGGGGTTTATCTGAAACCGTTCAGTTTGTTGTCGACGTCTGTTGCTTCGTCTGCTTGTTGAGTTTGCGGCTTCTGCTTTGTCTGGAGTTGTCTGAGCTGCGCACTTTGCTTTTCTGTTTTGTCAGTCGTAGGTAAGTTAAAAGTATCCAAGAGAATATCCAGAGGTAGGGATGACTGTGTACTGGTAGGGATATTTGAGTTTCTTGGCCGCAACTGATTGTAGTGACGGGTCCATAAATCATTACCAACTTTCACGTCGTACATAACTCGACCACGTCGTGCTGAGATGGAACCTTTATTCCAAGGTTTATGTCCTGCTCGATAGTCGCGGACATAGATAGGGTCACCAACATCAATTTTTTTTCATTCCGAAATGATGCGTCGGCACGTTTGGTGTCGGTGGTAACATTGAGTTGTGAATCGTTCTAAGTTTGCGTCCGTAAAGAATTTCTGCCGGCGATTTCTTGTTCTGTGTTGACTCATTCGCCGTTGTACGGTACACCATCAAGAATTTTTGGATGATGTCAAATGGTGTCCCCTCTCCCTCTGCTTTGAGTAAGGCTCTCTTCAAAGTGTCGACAAAACGTTCCGCTTGGCCGTTTGACTGAGGATGATACGGCGGTGTGAACATATGCTCGATAGCATTTTGACGACAGAACTGCTGAAACTGATGAGAGGTAAACTGCGAACCATTGTCTGTAACTATGGTTTCTGGGAGACCATGATGGGAGAATATGTCAGTGAGAGCTTTGAGAGTCTGGGACGTTGTCGGCGAAACCATTGGTATAACTTCTGGCCACTTAGAAAAAGCGTCTACCACCACTAAATAATATGCACCATTTGTAGGGCCAGCAAAATCAATATGAATTCTGGACCAAGGATGGGATGCTGGAGGCCACGGTACGGGAGGTAGCTGGTGGGGTAGCTTTGCTGATTGTTGACATTTTGAACATCGTTGAACAAAGTCGATAATATGCTTATCCATATTAGGCCAGTATGCGTAGCTGCGAGCAATACTCTTCATCCGCTGAATACCAGGATGTCCCATGTGAAACTGTTTCAGGAGTTTATTTCGTAATGCTTCAGGTATCACTACGCGTTCTCCAAACATCAAGCAATCTTTTACAACACATAAGGAATCACGACGGGCAAACAGGTGTTTTAGGTCTCCACTATATTTAATCTTTGGCCAATTACTGGATACATACTGTGTAGCACGTCGTAAGGTGGCATCGGTGCTTGTAGTTCGCTGGATTTCTGCAAACGTTACTGGTAGAGATCGAACAGCATTGTCGATGAGGTTAACTGCATAGTCTTTGGTGGCGATCGATGCAATTACCATATCTTCACTTGATGCAGGATAGTCGCTAATTAGCCGAGATAGAGCGTCGGCTTGACCAAATTCGTTAGTTCGGTTGTATTTAATATCGAAATCGTATCCAAGTAATATTATTGCCCAGCGTTGTAGTCGGTTAGCTGCATGTACCGGGATACCTGATTTAGATCCGAAAATGGAAAGTAACGGTTTATGATCTGTCAGCAAGGTAAATCGGCGGCCGTAGATCATTTTATGGAAACGTCGTACGGCGAAAACTAAAGCTAAGGCTTCTTTTTCAATTTGTGCATATTTCTTTTCTGCCGCAGTTAGTGTTCGAGATGCATGCATTATTGCTTTTTGTGAACCATCTGGGAAGACATGTAAAATGACAGCTCCCACTCCGCTTGCTGAAGCGTCCGCTGCAACTATAATTGGAAGTGTTGGACTATAATGTGTCAGAAGCAATTCAGAAGTTAACATAGACTTCAACTTTTCAAAAGCTGATCTGCAAGCTTCGGACCATTTCCAGGTTGCATTCTTTTCGAGTAGTCGATTGAGGGGTGTCGAACATTATGCAGCGCAGGGAGAAATGCAGAGTAATAGCTAATTAATCCCAAGAAAGAGCGTAAGGAAGGCACGTCAGTAGGTGCGGGCATCTCTTTTATAGCACGTATGTTGTCAGGATCTGGACGTCTACCCGATGCATCAAATATAAATCCAAGGTATTTGACAGATCTCAAGGAGAACTGACACTTCTCTGAGCGTAGTCGTAGACCGTTGTCCTGCATGCGTGACAAGACAGCTTCTGTCCTGCTGTAAAGTTCGTTTATAGAATTCGCTACCACCAAGATATCATCAAGATAGACGGCAACACCCGGAATACCTGCCAAGATAGTATCCATCAGTTGTTGGAAAATAGCTGGGGCAGTTTTAACTCCGAAAGGTAATCTGTTGTATTGGAACAAACCGCGATGTGTATTAATGGTAAGGAGTTCTCGGCATTCTGGGGCTACTTCACTTGTAGATATGCGTCAGCAAGATCCAGTTTTGCAAAATAAGATCCACCATTTAAAACAGTGAATAAATCATCCGGCGTAGGTAAAGGATAGTGGTGCTGTTCTAATGCAGCATTCAACCCAGTAGAGAAATCAGCACAAATACGTAGGGACCCATTCGCTTTCTTGACAACGACGATGGGTGCTGCCCATGCCGAGTACGTGACTGGTGTTAATACGCCTTGTTGTTGCAGTCTCTCCAATTCTTCGTCAACTTTTGGTACAGATGCATATGGACTGGCCTCTTTGGGCGAAAAACCGGTTTTGCGTCTGGTAATACTCGAAAGGTAGCTTGCAGCGAGGTACAGTGACCTAATCCGGGTTGAAAAACAGGTGCAAATAGTTTGCATAAATCAGAAAAGGAGTTGGCTGAATTTTTATCCTTGTTAACTGCGTTGCATACAGAACTAAGTGGGACATCAGCCAGATGTAAACGATCGAACCAATCAAGTCCCAAAAGATTTAAATCACTCTTGGTGACGTAACAAATTCCTGTGAATTTGATATTGCGGAAGGAAACAGAACATTCGAGTTCACCAATTAGTTTGAGGCGCCCACCACAGGCGCTGACAGCAGTCTGAGAAGTATTTGGGATTGGTGGTCTGCCAATATTATTCCAAAGTTTCTCTGATATAACAGTAATATCAGAGGCGGTATCTAGCTGCAGACGTGCATCATGACCATTCATCTGAAGGTCAAGATATTTCCGCATACCTGGTGTTGTGACTTGACAGGTTGCGAGTAGACTCATTAACCTTTTTGGGGATTTAGGACCAACAGTTTGTCGAGCTTTTGCTGGATTATGATATCTGGGTTTGCGTGGCTGACAAAAACCATTTTTATGACCGATGATTTTGCACTTGCTGCAACGATGATTTTTGTATGGACAAGACTTTACAAAGTGCCACGCGCCACAATGCCAGCATGGTGATGGTGGGGTCTTCTTTGCAGTATTTTGTGAAGTTGGACGAGTATGTGTAGATTTACGCGGAACATTAGAAGAAGGTGGGTCAGGACTGGATGATGAGAGATTTTTGCTCTTTCGTAATGCATGAATATCAGAGCTTCTCGAAGGTGTTGATTCGACCAGGTGTGTGTCTTTCTGCAAATTAATCAGCCGTTGATATTCATCAGCTATGTCATGTAATGTTAACTTGGGATTTTGTTCTAGCTGATTGAGCAGTCGAGTTCGGATATCTGTGAAACGAGGAGATTGAAGACTGCATATGAGAATCAAGGCTTTGAATTGATCATCTGTTAAGGACCTGAGTCGAAATCTCTCACATTCTCGGTTGACTGTGCCAACGTGAGTAAGAAAATCATCATTTTCATTCATTGTCAGCTTGAGGCAACGATAACGTATGCTGAATAATGAGGAGTGGTCTCCAAAATGTTCACGCAGCAGCTTTATTGTATCATCGAAACACTTGTCACGTGGTTTCTGGGGTAAAATTAGGTTGCAGTACCGTTCATATTCTGCGGGACCCAATTTACGTAATAACACTCGCACCTTCCAAGCATCGTCTTGTGAGGCGAGATCAACAGTGAATAAATCCTCATATCGTTGATACCATGTGTCAAAAGTGACATTAGCATCTGGATTATAATTGAACTGTGAAATACTATTCACAATGCTGTCGAGAGATGGTAGCATGGTATGATTCAGATTGCTTGAAGGTGAAGTTGAACCAGTCTGTTGGTTGATGAGCATTTCCATCACTTTCATATGTTGTTCAAATAGTAATTCCAATTTACAAGAATCCATAGTTTTCCCCATCGCCAAATTATTGTTATGTACTGGTCGAGTAATTAATAGTCCTGACGCAACAAGGCGGAAATCAGAAGACCACCAGGTTCACGATGATACTTGTATTTTTCAAACACAAGGAAAAATCAATGTCACACAAGTGTATGAGCGAATGTTCAGAAATGAATGAATCAATAGACAGTCTTAACATGATTGTTAATTATAATGGAATATCGATCCATATATACATAGCAAAATATAACAGACTGTCACAAATAAAACACACATATGTGGATACATATCACGGGACCACTAGCTAATGTCCTCACACTCAACCTGTTGCACCCTACTGGTCACGGGTGTGAAGAAAAATACTCGCCGAAGACATTGACCAGTGGTCGCGTTATGTAGTGAATTGTCAGAAGTTAGAATTTATGTGTTGGTTATTGGATCGAGTCCCATTGACTTAATGGTCTACGAAGTCTCTGGCCTTGTAACCAGAAGCTCCGGGGTTCGAACCCCAGTGGTGAGTACGTACTAATGAAGAGTCCCAAACTAGGCTGACGAAACAGCCGGCTGTCCAGTACTCCCTGGAGATTTTCCAGTTGTTCTCTTACTGATGTCAGCTCATGATGAAATCCTGTAACCAATCAATCAAAATCACTACAAATCAATACCTAAATTACAAATTTAGTTGAAACGTCCAAATGAGTATCACTATTGTTAAAAGATAGTTCAGGAGGTATTTTCCAAACATTTATTCTGTTACACTTGAATGGAACCCCTAATGAGACAAGACGAGTTATGTCTAAGTCTGAGGGTGACATGGAGGACATCATGTTCAAAGAAAGTGAAAGCTTATGCTCCATCATGGATCCACCGGATAAAGACTTCAGAGAACATAGTGAAGTATAGATCTACTGTTGAAGCATTATATATTCCACTAGGAACCCAAGGGAATAAAAACATAATTTAACAGCAAGTTTTCATTATTCTTTCGCATACCTAATTAACCAACTAGGATAATAATGAACAATTATCATAAAAATAAAATTATATAAGAAATAAAACCAAATAATCAATAATTTATTTGATTCAATAACTATTATATACACATTAGTTTATTTTAACGCGTAATAAATTTCAAATAATAGTACTACAAATATATTGTTCATTGATTAATCAATAAGTACATTTAATTCAGTTCAACAAATGATAACCACTATCATTCAATTAACTATTTTTTTATGTTAATGATACTAATATTTAGTCCGCTAATTATTATTTTTCTTTCTTTATTTCCTTTTCAACACACTTTCAACAAAATTTACAAGACTCTGATGAACAGGTGCTCGCTACATTAAATCTCAAAAGCGTTAAGTATATATATATATATATATATATATATTAATAATGAGAACACAGGTGGATTAATAATCCACTTAAGTTTATGTTGTTTTTAGCTAATATTAATCGGTCGATAATTTAAACCAATAAATTTTATACACATATGCGTATTCATTTCATCTTATTGGTCATTTAATTTGCAATGCTGAAGGTCATAAAACACTACACTAAGGTCATAAGCGTAACGTATTTTCACCGGAAATTGTGATAGATACAACAAAAGCCGTAACAATAATCATGTATTAATAAACTTAAATGATGAAAATGTCAATTATTACTAGTTAATCGGTTTTTGTGTTATAAACTACCACTTGAAATAAATCATAGAAATAACCTTGAAAGATCGGAGTATATAGGAAACGAAGGTTACACGCATCAGAATTATTATTATTATTATTATTATTTAATGAGATGGATGCACATTTTGGTTTCTGCTCATCCTTATATTTCAAGTGGTTAATGAAATTACAGTAATACACAGAGAATGAAGTGACATTCGCCTATTTGGTGTCATTTTTTAAGTAATTTTTTTAGTGCATTGTAGTTTCTATAGTGACCGGGTTGCGTACGGCGGTTAGCCCCTCAACCAACCTACTCCAGTGACACATTTTATATGTCTTTTGTCTTGAACTGATATCTTTGTTTGCACCATAACTTTTCGCGAAATTGAAAGAAAGTAATGACAGTATCTCATTCCTAGACTTCTTAATGGCAAAGAAAGAAGATGGCACACTAAGGAGGAGTGTGTATAGGAAACCTACAACAACAGGTCAGTACACTCATTTTTTTCAGTTTTCTACCTGTGAAATATAAACGTAACCTGGTAAAGTGTCTATTTCATAGAGCCAGGTTAATCTGTTCAGAGGACTGCCTCAATGAGGAGCTTAAGATTATTAGAGAATTACTTAGAAAAAATGGCTATCCAGATAAATTTATTGAGAAAAATATGAATTCAGCTTCAAGGAGAGTCAGTATGGCCACAGTCCCGAAAAAACCAATGTTCATAAAGTTGCAGTTCCTCGGTGACAACATCAGCGAAATAATAACACAGCGCATGAAGAATGAAATTAAAAGAGCTTGTTATGCAGCATAGGTACGTTGTCTCTTCACAACCACCGCTATTCTGCGTTCGAGAAATAAGGACAAACTATGTAATTTTGCCTCCTCTGTGTGTATCTACCAGTTTGAATGCAGCTGCGGATCCATCTACATTCGACGTACAACTAGGCAGCTTCATCATCGTATTTCCGAACATCATCCAACATAGTTAAGCAAGGGACAAACAAGATCTATTCGTAGCTCTATTTTAGCACACCTTGTAGATTGTGAGCATAAGGTTGATGTTAATACTGCATTCAAAATTATCTATCGAACTCCTACTAGTCTTAATTTTGCTACACGAGTTCTTCCTCTACATACAGCCGAAGCCATAGGAATCCACCTGTGTGTTCAGAAGAAATTTGTACAGCCACTTTCCTTGCCTTTGCCATCGTTACATGAATGTATAAACCAGACTACTTCACCCCCTTCCCCCTAAACCTTTAAAATTATAAAAATTACAATTGTCCAAATTATTTAATTAATTTTTTCTGACCACTTCATCTTTAATTACGTGTTATCCTTATAAAAGTAATTTATTCTAACCATTTCTACCTTTTAAATGTGTATTGATTTTCTTCGTTAATTATCAACCCATTGACACTTTGACCCTGACTAATTATTGTTAACAAACATATCAGTGGCACTTGATTGGTAAACTGTTGTCTATTGTAATAAAAATGCTATACGTGTATGTTAGAGTAGAGCCAGAGATGAAGATCTAGTTGAAAAGTAAATATTTCTTCGCTCAATCTTTCTGTTTTCTAAATGTCTAAATGGCGATTTTTTCGAAATTGAAATATACCCATATCTTTGTCCTAGATTCATCTTCTCACCCTCCGCAAATGTTCTTTTGTCAATAGTAATTCTTGAGTTCATACTTTAGAGTTCACAGGAACATCCCATCCTTCACTATAGAGTATTCAACAACCCCTTAGCAGCATTCATAGTGGAGAAATATACCACTGAGGCATACACATTTACTGTACCTGCGGATTATGTTACTTAAATTGTGGAAGTTGAACTTAAACCGAATTGCAAGTAACTGTACCTCCTTAGTGTAATGCTTTTACACTACCTCGACCAATTTTGACTTTCTATTTTGGTATTTTTCACATGCGAAGAGGAATCCTAAGACAGAATTGCCTTCCTGGATCCTCTACTAACAAGAAAACCAGATGGTAGCATAAAAAGTAATTTACATAGAAGAAGTACTTGGATAGGACAATATACACATTTTCACAGCTTCGTTCAAATCAAATACAAAAGGAATTTAGTGAAGACCCTTAGCCACACGGTTAGTTAGAGCCATATGCTCCGAAGAAGTAATTGAAGATGAATTAAGCATTGTATATGATAATAATAATAAATCTGCTGTAGAAGCTGTGGCTTACACGACGAAACGTTGAGAAAAATCTTGTTTTGATTTTCTTAACATGCTAGGATTAATTTAAATAAATTTATAATTGTATATGATACTTTGATCGAAAATGGCTATCCCAACAAATTTATCAATAAACACATGACAAAGAAAGCAGAAAAGGACTACTCACTACCTGTAAACAAGAAGCCTTTTTATATACGACTGCAATTCAAGGGCGATATATCAAGTGAGATAATTACGAGGAAATTAAGAAAATCAGTTCAAAGAACTTTTAATGCTAGCTAACTACACGTATTATTCTCTACACGACCGATGGTGCTACCTCGACTGAAAGATGAAGTACCTAGACTAGCCACTTCAGATTGTATCTACCAATTCAACTGAGCCTGTGGGGCGAGTTATATTGGCCGTTGATTTAAGAACTTGATTTTTCGTGCTCTAGAACATCTCCCACTATGGCTAAGTAAAGGTGTAGTGAAAATCATTAACATCCCAATATCGGCCCATCTGATCTAAACCGACCACAAAGCCAGCCAACGTTGAAGAATCCTTCTCTATAATATACCGGGTGCCTAATAAATTGCTAAAATCATCGAAGCACCGCATGCTTCAAACAGCAGAGACTATTACAATTCGCCTCAAACAACCAATGCCCTGTGCGCAAAAGAAGCAAGTCCAGTCCCTACTACTGCCCTGGTCGACCTTCAGTAGTGACTAGAAATTCATGAATTTGTAATATTATCTTCCCTAATTTTTCTGATATTCAGCTTATTTTATGCTGATGCTACTGAGTTGTAATCTATCAATATTATTAATTCGATTTTATTTAAACTTTAATGTCATTCATAACACTAATTCATTCATTCACTATAATGTATGCATAACTGTAGAGCCTGATGAAGAAGACGTTATCGAAAAGAGTACTCTTTGTTCAGTATCCATTCTTTTGAGAAATCTTTTATTCCTTTACGTTGCCAATGGAACATAGGGCTTCAAGCTAGAGGCCTGAAGTTTCTATGACAGTGGTGTTTACTTTTATGCGATAGGGTTGCTAGCCTCATGCCGAACCTTCCCTCCTTACCAGTCTTATTACTGGTTTGGCAAGGTAAATGAATGCTTTGATGGCCGGGGTTCAAACGCTGGACCACATACGTTTTGATATTTTGACTGATAATTGAGTTTCGTGTTTAGTCCCCTACAGAGCGTGGTTTCAAGAGTGACATGCAAACGATCGTGTCAAAAGAAGATAAGAAATAATGGACAATCGTCCAAACACGCAAAGACGATTACAGGAAACAGGATGAAACGGAAATGTACTGTGGAAACCCCACGTTCCACTCAGAAGAAGCTAAAGGAACAACGACAATAATGGAGACGTTAGACTTTAAGCACCAGTAAGTACCAACGAATAAATGACCTTGAACACACCAATCACATGACAAAGGCGATGCTTCCGTATAAAACACATACATTCATGAAAATGACCAATAAAAAGGCATGGAAGTGTTACGCCGGATTCCTTTCTCTGACGTGTGACAGAAATACCTCTCAGTCTTGTCTTGTCAATATAGTAACTACTCCATATTCTAGACATACATTCATCTAGGTCTTCTAAACCCTAACCCTAAAGCGAAACTATCCCTAAACCTAATCTAATTTGAACCAACCGCAAAATCTCCCTTATCAGATTCAATATCCAATATCCTGATGACGAGCTAGTATAAACCAGTGATTTCTTTGAGCTCGCTTCTTGATTGTGAGGTAGAGGTTCCAGATCTTCGGTGAGCTTCTGCGTAGTAAGTCCCGACACTCGACTGCTTTAGCTCTGGTAGACTCCAGGAGGAGTGGTGCGGGGATTGGTCGAGATGTGGTTTGTAGTATGCAGTATGTTAGGACTGTATTGCTGCCGTGAATGGAGTTTGACCTAACTCCCCTTGGTCGTTCGGTGTAGTCATAAAAGCAGAATAGTAATAATAATAATAATAATAATAATAATAGGTTGTAGTGTAGATAATATATGTTGAGATAAGTGGAATAATAAAGGTGACCTAAGGAAAAGATAGAGTGAGAGAAGGCAGAATAGGTCGTAGTTAGGAGGTCTGATTCATACACTTTTAGGAAGACTGTTCGGTATCCTGTAGATGACTTTGAAGTTTGTTTGGAGTGTAGCTTGGTGTCCGGAATCTATCAGATGTTCTAAGATAGAGCTGCTGGGGCATCTATTTTCTCCTTTGTAAAACCAGCCTGGTAAGCTTTCGGTGACACGTTTGGAAAGCGAACTCTGGGTACGGCCGACATGCATGGCTCCACACGAGCGGGTGAACTGGTAGATTAATTAACCTTGTTTCCATGTTAGATCATTATTGTATTGCCTAATTAATTATCTAAACTTGAAAACCTCATGTACACACACACACAAATAATTATATATAAATGCGATTGTACAGCCATGTGAATGAATTCGCCGAAAAGAGTCTCTTCACTGAACGTTTTCACTTTTTCGTAATACTCAATGGGGATTTTTAAGAAAACGACGAATCGATATGATTGTGTAGAGTGGGCAAGAACCAGTGGAAAGGCGATGAAGGTTTTTTATAAAATCTGTATGAAAGCAGTGTTATTAATAAACTCCTTTACCTCACTAAGCCAGTAATAAAAAAAGCTGGTAAGGAGGAAAGGTTGAGCATGAGGATAGCAACCTCATCCTGTAAAAGTAAACACTGCTACAGAAACTTCAAGCCCTCAGCCTGAAGCCCTATGCTCCACTGGGGACGTGAAGGAATATAAAAATGGTAAAGTAAGGACGATGAGAATAATAGTAATGGTAAACTTAATTATTAAAAGGAAGAGAAATTATCATGGAAACGTTACTCTAGCTACGGTAGGGCAAATGAGTGAATGTAATGCTTTTGAATGCAGAGGTCCAGTCTCAGATCCCAAATAGCCAATGATTCAACTATGTACTGATAGAGTATTCGAAGCCCTTTCACACGATATTGAGGGACTCTGTGTACCGCTGTGAAGCATTCATGCGGGAGTGTTCAGTGTCCAAAGTCGACAAACTGTTCGTAAATGGAGCTGCTACTATTCTTCTTTTCTCCTCTGGCTAGCCAAGCTGGATAGTGTTCCACAATATGTTTGCGGACTTGACGCTGAATACGGCCGATACACTTTGCTCCACACGAAGAACAAGTAAATTGATAAATACACATTGAGGTGACCGAAAGCATTATCTTATCCTTAACGTTAGATCGGATAAATTGTCTGCTAGAGAATGTGATACGTAAGGTGGCTACTTGAAATGTCTTCTTCAGACATTCAGAAAGGCGATTTCTACGAATTCCCGCTGCGATGTCACCTTTGAATTCCAGGTTCATGAAGAGAGTTTTCTGAGGAACAGTTACGATGTTTAGCGACGGAGGCTTCTCTTTCATGTTTTTGTCTATGAATCTTAGTAGATACACGTTCTGTAGTAGGGTTTCACGTAATAAATTTAATTTTTTCCTCTATCATGTCTTCCAAACAGATTTTTTTAATCACTAAACTTAATGTACGTACCAGGTTTCGCCTTCGGATTAGTGGAATGAAGCTTTGGAAGTTGATAAACTGTCCCTCCCATGTTGGCTTGCGATACATAGATCTTTGGATCGTACAGTCGTGTCTCCTGGTAAGCAGTACATGGAGGAATGGGAATGTTATGTTCAATTTGCGTTCTAAGGTGAATCTTACTGATGGATGCAGTGCGTTGAAGGTTTTTAGGAGATAATCTAAATCAGATTTTCTATCACAAACTATGAATGTATCATCTACGTATCTCCTGTATCAGTTGTCAAAAGAAGCGGCAAGAGCAGGACTTCAGGTGAATATAGAGAAGACGGAGGTGATGAAAACCTACCTAGCCAACAACAACAACAAAAATGCTAATTGTTACCAAACTTCACTTCCTTCACTTATCTAGAAAGCATCGTTTCAACTACGGATGACTTCGACGGATGATGAAGTCAAAACCAGAATCAGAAAGGTAAGAGATACCTTCATCACTGTGAAATCAAATTACAGATCCTTTGACGCTCAACACAAAGAACAAAATTTGAATTTCCAGCACCAATGTTAAATCAATGAGTTCTTCTATATGGTCCAGAGACTTGGTGTGTAAGTCACCGTAAGCGTTTCCAGCAGACTTCAGACTTTTGTCAACAATTACCTTCACTGGCTCCACACTGAGGATCAGATGGCTAGAAAGAATCGGGAAAAGGTAACTTTGGGGACGAATCAACCACCAGTCTGTTGTTCAGCGAATATTCCCAATGAAATGGAGATGAATGCATTTGAAGCACACTGAGGAGACTATTGGATGAGACTGCACGTCAGGACCTTGAATGGAATCTGCATGGGAAACAGTGAGTGTGGTGGAGGTCTGAGGGTGATATGGAGGGGAACATGTGAGCGTTAGATGAGAGCCCATTCTCAATCGTGAGGTTAGCTAAAGAGGGCTGCTGTTGAAGCCTCATATTCCACTTGGAACCTAATGGAAACATAACAAAATAGTATAACATGATGGATGGCGGCTGGATTAGAAAACACTTTCCTGTATTATTACATGTGTCTTCTCACTGAGTGCCAGAGAAATATATTAAGAAATCGTCAAGTTTTCATCTTCGGAGTGATGAATGCAGGCTGATGGTCAATAGATGCAATATTTATGCCTTCATAACAATGCAATATGTGGAGAACTGTCAATATCAATTTAACCGATGACAATATGAGGAGGTTACAGCTAAGGGAAATATTAGGAACGTCCCTGTGAAATTAGTACAGGCCCAGTAGTCAACTAACCGACATTTTGGTGGGGAGCAAGTCACGCAGTCCTAGGGTTACACATGTGGTGAATGAAACACTGAACATAATGAAACTTCATCCCTGCACATGTCGTTGTACATGTCAATGGCTTATCAACCAGGTGGCTACTGAACAATGAGAGCCACTGTCTCCTTTATAGTGGTTATTATTAGTTTTTTTAACTTAACCTTGAGATTTCCGCTTTGTTTCCTTTCACTGGACTGTAGTAACTGGTCTTCTTGGCTAAATATGTGATGAAATCTGTCTGCAAGACAAAATTCTAGGCAGTAGTTGACATCAGTGTTCATGGCCCGACTCAGTGTCATGAGAAAAAACAAGAACAAAGCTTAACCTTGAGGAACTCAACAGCCAATCACAGAAGACTTAACGTTTGCAAATACGATTCGTGGGTATATAGCTTAACTTTTTAAGAAACTGTCACAAGCAGTAGAGAATAAACTTCGGCAAGAAAACAACCAATCAGAAGACGTTGCTTCTCTGCTAACAATAACGAAAATGATGTACATAAAAATTTATAAATACCTGCCGATTTTCCTCAGTAAACGATGTGTTGTCCGACTCTTGTCTTCTGTCGTTACAAATATGTGCTCACGCAAGCACACGTAACTCTTTGACTTATCTTCATCGCCTATATGGTCTCAGCTGGAATACGCTATTTAATCTTAACAGCACCGTCTACCTAGCGAAGAAAAAGACTCTCCGCTTAGGCCTGTTGAAATAGATGATTTTGATAAATGGGATTAAGGGGATGTATCGCAGCATCCTTTGTTGATATTCCAGTCAATGAGGGTAAGACAGTATAAAATTAAACTGGCTGACACCATAAATATTTAGGGGAAAGATATTATTGATATTATTTAGACCTTCGTTTCTTCTTTTTCAGCTGTATACCAGCAAGGCAAACTTGCACGTCACATTGGTGGTAACATCTGTAACACTGTGGAACTGTGGAACCTTGGTTACAGTTTCAAAACGGTCATCAGTTCCCTTTGCAGGATGCAGATACATCTTGCTTAATTAATGCCAATGAATGGGGACTCGAACGAAACCAAGTGTCAATGTAGTTGAGGATTGAACGATCAATTCATGGTTGTTTGCTCAAACCCAACTTCCCCAATTTTCGCGGAGGCATCAATACGACAGTCGTCGTCTCATCGGACGCTGTTCAGAAAGAAGTCAGAACAAAACCGTCAGAAACTTTAGTTGTAAAGTTAGCTACATGTTGGTGTTAGAATAAAGAATTTTTGAGTCACAAATCTGTGTTCTGGTTTTTGCGTCCGTTAGTACTACGCGTTTCTGAAAGGCTTCGAGGAACAGCGTGAGGCCCAGCGTAGCAAGAGCTGGGCATTAACGGTTTACGAGAAGTGGCTGACACCGAGGTCCAGGGCTTCTTTTGAATAGACACCAAACATCTGGCGCAGTTGCATCGATCATGTCAAGTGACCGTGTACACAGATTTGCTTTTTGAGTAGTCACTGTTATATCAGAGGAATAAATCTTGTCCTCTCAGCGTGTCTTCTTTACCCTCGCAATATAATAATAGTATTCCATTGGTCCGTCAGATAGTGTTCTGCCTTGAAATACATTCAGCGAATTATTAACAGTGATCTTTCTTGTTCAGATAGAAGATTCCTGAACCAAGTACTAGTTCTTCTACATACTTATAGTTTGAAAGGTTACCTTTAGGTTATTTGCTGAATATATTTATTTCTCAGTTATAATACCATCACTTCATGGGGACGTGACACATCCGACTGATGAGTCCTGAAGAGAACGATAAGCACTCCTTAGATTTCACTGCTACTATTATCTGCTTCTCTCCGATGCCAAGTGGAACATAGGGCTTCATCAGCACATCTTCACTTCACTCACTTCTCTGTTTTCTTTTCTAGCCAACTCTACAACTGTCCGTACGATTTCATCTCCTCCCAACATGATCTCTTCCCTGTCAATTTCGGACTCACGTCCAACACGTCGACTTCCATTGGGGTTCCACTGAAGGGCCCCCTCATATGATGAATTCAGCATGTTTTTTAGGTAGCAGGTTCTTTATTTGGTTCGATAACACAGTCCGCTGTTGTCAATCCTTTCCGGCCGGCCATCTGATCTTCAGCATAGAGGTAGATGGCAACGACCGATTAAAATATCTTCACTAACCTGTTGGAAACAAGTTTGGTGACGTAACTGACAAGTCTTTATACTATGTGGTAGAACCGACAGACTTCATATTAGTGTGGAACAGAATTCGAATCTTGTTCCTTATTGTTGAGTGTGGTAGATTTCTACACCAGTTTTAGAGAAATGAAGTCCTGTATTGACAGGCTTTGACATCCTATCCTATGCCTCCGCCTGTACTTCGAATTATAATAAACAATAAAAAGATACAATTTATCTGCGGCGTGTAATAAATGTATTCGCACAACATATTCCGGACACTGATGAAAACAAAACGGGTAGTTCAGCGAATTCATTCACTTAGCTGTACAATTGCAATTGCATATAATTATATATGTGTGTGTATAATTGTGTACATTCGGTTTGTCAGACAAGAATAAAAATTACTTAGACTGGTCAGTGACGTCATTAAAGTATATTTCAAAAAATGTGATGAATAATCAAATTGTAACTAGGTTGGGGGGATGATGAGTTGTCGAAAAGTAGTTGTTAGTGTTAGTCAGTGGATAAGGGAAGTTAAAATCAGAGTATTATAGATACGCCATAAAATGAATAATTTAAAATTAGTAATATATTCTCATTTTGTGCATGAGGGACGCCAGTTTACAGGCATCATCAATATGATAAATTACATATACGATTAGCAATCATACTTAATAATCATGTTTTAATAAAATACATATTTTTCCTACCTCTTTAGGACACACCAAATATACAGGCATGGATGAGCATTATTTAAATTTCATAAATTTGGTTTATGGTTAAATTATATGGTTGCTGACGTTTTTGTCCTTGGTTTGTGGGAACAATATGATAACCAGTCATTCAATGGAGCACATCATGAAATATAGGAATGTTGACTTCGCATTAACAAAAAAGCCCAAGTATGTTTTGGATGGATTAAACATACCTGGGAAAAAATAAAACTTGAAGTAATTCCACGATATAACTTAGGTGTGTACAAATCCGAATCTCATTTTTGATTTATATCCAAATAGGGTAATAAGAAAGAAGTTTTGAATAGGATGAACATAGAAACGAAGGAAAATATGGAATTATGAAAGATCTCAAAAATTATAAATGTTCTAAGGAGTTAGAAAAGAAAAGAAAAACAGGCGCACAAACATCAAGTCAGTAGAGATCAACACCGTTGTTACCATGACAGTAGAAGTGGATGATTTTCTCTTGTATACATAACTCTGATTTCTCCAAGTGAATGGCTGAGGCGTCAGCAATACAAAGGAGGCGAAAGTTTATAGCCTTTGGCAGGCTGTGCTTCCCTTTGGATGAGGTTTTTCGTGACATTTGTCGACGAGATGTTCGGTTATTGGAGTCATTATGGAGTCACTATTACGTATTTGCAGTTATTAAAGATAGATTTCTTGAACCCTATTGTGCAGGATATGTGTCGAACAACCAATATCTTGAGATACGCAGCAAATCCGACTAGTAATTCTTTGTGAACTTGACGAGTCAGAACTGAACTCTGAAACTGTAACTCCCTTCTTCCGCACAAACTGCGGTGTCGTCTGTGACGCGCTATTCAACAGTGGCTTACCAGCTGCAACTACAGGCTTCTTCACTGCACCGTTATCGCCACACAATTTGGAGTCAGAACATGATGACGCTGACTTCACACTTAGCTTACCGCTAAACTTGCTCACTGCTTCACAGTTCACCTTTGTATGCACTTCTCGCAAACGGACGAAACACAACCGTGTTTGTCTTGCAGCTTGTTACCTATCTGTTGAGGACGTCCCACGAAAGCTGTCACACTCATTAAGTTTGCATGGACTACTAGACACCATAGAGCTTTCTCGATATCGACTTCTCCGAGACCCTTTCGTCATAAATGATTGCGGTTTGCTCTCTGATTTCTCTATTCCAGGGGTGGGATGCAGTATACCAGCAAACTTGCTCATAGCTTGATTCAGGCTAACTGCCACCAGTTTAAGAATATCATCAAAGTTTGGCTCAATATCTTCATTCTCTATACGAGATCTTATCTTCGCCCACCTCCTTTGAAGTCGAGTAGGTTGGCGTCTCGCTATTACCTCTAGGAGAGAACTTGAGTTCAGATCACTCATGCAATTCATCGAGATCAGCGTATTCTTGTAAGTCATCAGATTATCCAGATACTCAGTTTGTGCTTTGGAGTCATCTCGTAATTGACTACCATTACCTTAACCAGCCTCGAATACGTTCCTTACAATCATCGAAGGTCTTCCGAATCTTTGGATACACATCGCCTCAGTAGATTCTTCGTTTTGTGGCATGAACTTACAGCACTGTATAGCTGTTGCAGCAACACCAGTGCAGTACCTCGACAAATACATCAACTTCATGTCGTCATTTATTGCAAACCCACTCAACATGACTTCAAACTCCTTTACATACTGTCGATAGTCAGCTAGGTGTCCGCCAAAACACCGAGGTTCAAGTTTAGAAATTTTAAAATCTCTATTATCTCTAGACGGTGAAACATGCACATTAATCTTATTATGCATGGCATCACACACGTCATTACATATGACAGGCAGCTCATCATAACTTACTTTCCCGTCTGATTCCAAAACGCCCTGTCCTTTCTTTGACCCAGGCATTACTGAACTTGATCAAACAATCCAGAAAAGTTCCAGTTGACACTTGTCCAAAGAAGACGGGCAGACACGAGGAAAGACGAACAGAAACTATGAGAAACTGTCGATGTCCAGGTCTTACTACGCTGGTCCTCACGCTGTCTTTGGAACGATTTCAGAAACTATGCATAATAACTAACACGAAAAACCAGAACGCAAATTGGTGACTCAGGAACTGTTTGTTCTTGCACCATTACAGAGCCAACCATTAAGTTATTGCACACAAAGTCTAAGAAGAAATGTCATAACAATGAGTCGTAACAATACTTCTGATAGTTCTTCTCTGTACTCCAACGAACATCGAACGATGAGACGATGACTGCAGTATTGATGACTCCCGCGAGAAGTATGGAGGATTTGGTTGGAGCAAACAACCATGAATTGATTGTTCAATCTTCAACTACATGGACACTGTCAATGGAGTTGAAGATTGAACGATCAATTCTTGGTTGTTTGCTTAAAATCAACTTCCCCAATTTTCGCGGAGGCATCAATACGACAGTCATCGTCTCATCGGTCGCTGTTCAGAAAGAAGTCAGTAGCAAACCGTCAGAAGTAATCTCGTGATTTATTATTGTAATATTTGTTCACAGACCTTAATAGAAATATTTTTTATATGTTAGTGTTACAATAAAGAATTCCCAAGCGGCCAATCGGTGTTTTGGTTTTTCGTCCGTTATTACTAAGCGTTTCTGAAATCTTCAAGGAACAGCGTGGGCCCGAGCGTAGCAAGAGCTGGGCATTAACGGTTTATGAGACGTGATTGACAGTTTCTTATGGTAGAAACAGATTCTGGCCGATTCAGATAGCTGGTAACAGTTTGGATAGTCACCGTTCATCTTTCCTGGTGCCGATCAAGTCCTCTTTGAACAAGCAATATCTGGAACCATTTTGGAATTTGCTCAAGTTCAACAATGCCTGGGTCAAAGAAGGGACAGAGCGTCTTGGATGCAAACAGGAAAGTAAGTCATGGTGACTTGTCTGTTAATTGTAACGATGTGTCTGATGTTAAGCATGACATGGTTGATGTTACTGTTTCGCCGTTCAGGGATAATAGGAACATCAAACTCCCTAAATTTGAACCACGGTGTTTTGATGGAAACCCGGCTGATTATTTACAATTTGTGAAGGAGTTTGAGATCATGTTGAGTAGTTTTCTATTAAGTGATGAATTGAAGTTAATGTATTTGATGAGATATTGCACTGGAGATGCTGCAAGAGCTATACAGTGCTGTAAGTTTATGAAGCCAAAAGGGGGCTACAAGGAGGCTATGAGCATATTACGTCAAAGGTTTGGAAGACCTTCGATGATTGCAGGGAAATTATTCGAGGCTGTTAAGGGTAATGGTGGTCAATTACAGGATGACTCCCAGGCACTTACTGAGTTTTTAGATAATTTGCTAATTTACAAGAATGGAATGATTTCGATGGATCGCATGAGTGACCTCAACTCGAGTTTTATACTAGAAGTAATAGCAAGACGCCTACCTACTCGACTACAAAGGAAGTGGGTGAAGTTGAGCTCCCGTATGGAGGATGAGGGTATCGAGCCAAAGTTTGATGATATCCTGAAACTGGTAAAAGATAGCGTCAATCAATGTATGAGCAAGTTTTCCAGTCTATTAGATCTCACCCCTAGAATAGAGCAGTCTGAGATCAAAATGCAATCATTGATGACGAGTAGGCCTCAGAGAGGTGGATATCGAGAAGGCTCCATGATGCCTAGTAATGCATATAGACTTAGTGGGTGTAACAGGTTTCGTAGTACATCCTCAACAGATGAGTTACAAGATGCAAGACAAACACGGTTGTGTTTTACACGTTTCCAAGAAGTGCATACAAAGGTGAACTGTGAACCAGTAAGCAAGTTCAGTGATAAGCTAAATGTAAACTCGAGACCTGACTCCGAATTGTGTGACGATAACGGTGTTGTGAAGAAGTCTGTAGTTGCAACTGGTAAGCCGTTGTTGAATAGAGTGTCACAGAATAGAGTTACTGCTTCAGAGTGCAGTTCTGACTCCAAAAGTTTACAAAGTATAACTAGTCAGAGTGAAGATATAAAACCTTTAATGATTTGTGAGGAGGAACCAAAATTGTCTACTTCTGTTATTAAAGAGTTTGAAAATGATGAATTTCGCGGTAAATTGAATATTTAAGGTAATGATCATGATAGTGCAGATTTGTCTTTGGTTTATCGTGATGAAAGGGGGGGAATGCCTACTACGCCTAAGTTAAATAAAGGTTCTGTAGAACTTGAACGTGAAGTAGGAATAAATGCAGATTCAGTTCCAGAAGGCATGCATACTTGTGAGACCTTCAGTGTGAGTGATCAGCATGTAGCCCACCTATCATCAGATGCTATTGCTAAACCTGAGCTGATAGTAAAAGATAGCAGTGATGGTGGTCTTGCAGGTAGACAAATTTCTGAAAGCCGAACAAGAACAGCTTCTGATCCACCGCTAATTTCATCAACTGGTATCAATCGGTCATCGTTAGTGTTTTTATCCACAATGAAAAAGACGCCCATCAACTCAAGTATCTTGTCCAATGACTATGATAGTATTGGTGCATTTGAAAGGACGAAAGATATTTCTCAGTTTAGAGAGGATAAGCCAAGTGTAAACGAGAGAGTAATTGTTAAATTGACTTGCATGAATAAAGGCATTTCTAGTTTCAAGTTACTATTTGAATGCTATTATCTTTGGTGTAAATTACTCTGTTTCTACACTTGGTTGATGAGATATGTCGTGTGATTGCTGGTCATCTATATTCTACGATACAATGACATGAGTGTGTTACCGTTCAGATTTGAGGATATAGCTGATAGAAGGAAGTTAGCAAATGAACTCTGCGACGATTTTCCAACCTAGAGCGTCAACCTGAGAAGGGTTGTAGGCGTACTGCTGTAAGTCCTACAATTCTTCAAAGGGTAGCACATCAATGAGCAGTCCAATGTGCTTGGTGTGTGATTTTGTACATATGTTCATATTGTATATGCTGAATTGATATCATCTGTCATCTAGCTGTTGGTAATTCTGTTTGTGTCCGGACGACTTCCACTTGGATCATCAACCTGAGAAGGAATGTAGGCGTACTGCTGTAAGTCCTACAGTTCTTCAAGGGTAGTTTGTCATGCCAGAATCCACAACATTTGATGTAGTGATTGTACATATGTTTGTGTTAAATAATTGTGTGAGTTCCAATTATCGTAATTGTTGGTTAATCTTGTTTGTGTCCGTACATTCCACAACTTACAATCGTCAACCTGAGAAGGGTTGTAGGCGTACTGGTGTAAGTCCTGCAATTCTTCAAAGGAATTCCACCAAGACATGATCGGCGAGGTTGTTTGTACTATTTGTATATACGTGTGGTGTGTCATATCAATTGGTGTATTTTGGATTCATTGTGTTTACTTGTTGTTTTCGTATCTTGTTGTTATTGCGTAATTTTGTTAAAATTTTCGTCGTGATTACTTTCGAAGTTGTGTCCACTCTTCTACATCCATGAATGAATTGATTGATGTTAAGGACAGCAGATGGGTCGTATACGCCGGGGAGGCTAGGCTATTGCTGAGAATGAAATGCACACGAAGAAAATTGTTAGCTGTGGTCCCACACGCCGGGGAGAAAGAGTGTAAACGACTGAGGCTTGCATACGTCTTCGTTACTAGAACTGAGGCAGAATGAGTGACAAGCGATTGCAGTGGTAATTGGTAATGAGTAGATAAGACGATGTGCGTAGAGTATCATGAGTTGGTGCTATGGTCACGTCGCATTCTGCAAGAGTCATTCTAGCGAATGGCGATTGTGTTGCAAGATGTCAAGAGGAGGTCTCTGTCTGGAGGCGCAGGTCGTCAGCGATGTGTGAGATTGTGCTGTGGGTATGCTTGTAGTGTGTTGGCTTTTCTGTTTGTTTTCCATTTCAGCTCTGTCCGTGTGACCCAGGTTCTCGCAATGGCATCCAAGTCAACGTGTATTGGTCGTGAAGGAAAAAAAGGTTGGATCCCTTTTTTCCCGGGGAGTGTCAATGGAGTTGAAGATTGAACGATCAATTCTTGGTTGTTTGCTCCAAACCAACTTCCCCAATTTTCGCGGAGGCATCAATACGACAGTCATCGTCTCATCGGTCGCTGTTCAGAAAGAAGTCAGTAGCAAACCGTCACAAGTAATCTCGTGATTTATTATTGTAATATTTGTTCACAGACCTTAATAGAAATATTTTTTATATGTTAATGTTACAATAAAGAATTCCCAAGCGGCCAATCGGTGTTTTGGTTTTTCGTCCGTTATTACTAAGCGTTTCTGAAATCTTCAAGGAACAGCGTGGGCCCGAGCGTAGCAAGAGCTGGGCATTAACGGTTTATGAGACGTGATTGACAGACACCATCTATTTAGTCGTTATTATGCTCTAATTTATCTCAAATCCTTAGGCATTTAATAAAGATGAAGTTTACTCTTTTTCTTGTTCACACCATGCCAATGAAAATGGACATTGAACGTTGGTTCATTGGCCCTAGTCGCCATTGGTGGGCAACCCGAAGGCGTGAATGTTTCAATCAATTACGGGTTCGAAGAATATGTTAGAAAAAGAATAATAATTCTTCAGATTTTGTATAAAACATTTGTTTACAGACTAGTTACTAGTCCCCGATTTCAACTGCCAAATAACACAACTTCCTTCCTACAACCACTGGTGTTTCGGATTTAAAGCCGAGAATTAGTCGTTGTATTTATAGGTCCAAAGCATCTTCGTAAATATAGGGACCTAATGTTAAGTTCCTTGACAGATTTTATTTATCTTTTCGTTTTGTGGAGCGCAATTTTTGGCCGTTTTATTCATCTGATCTTTTTTAAAGCGCCCTCTTCATTCTTCCGGGTGTACCTACTGGTTCTGCAGGCAGCATCTCTTTGGACATGGATTATCAACGCAATTTGGATCCTTTGTTGACGTTGGATGATGCCTGGGCCAAAGAAGGGACGTAGTACCGCGGAAGCAGACAGAAAAGTAAGTAACGATGATTTGCATGCTAATTGTTATGATATGTATGATGCTCAGCATGATGAGTCTGATGTTCACGTTTCGCCGTTTAGGGACAGTATCGCTTTAAAGTTACCTGAGTTTGAACCTCGGTACTTTGATGGGAACCCAACCAACTATCCACAGTTTATCAAGGAGTTTGAGGTGATGATGAGTGGTTTTGTGTTCATTGAAGAAATAAAGTTATTGTATTTGTTGGGATATTGCACTGGTGTTGCTGAGAGGGCCATACAGTGCTGTCCCCGAACGAAGGATATATAGAGGATAGGAAGATGCTACTTCAAAGGTTCGGAAAAGCATTTATGATATCTTGCAGTAATTTTGAGGCCATGAAAGGTTATGGATCACAGTTAAATGATAATTCAGAGGAACTCGCAGAGTTCTCTGATAGTTTAATGGTCTATAGAAATACTCTTGTGTCTCTTAATTGCGTAGACGAATTGAACTCAGGTTCCGTGCTTGAGACTGTTTCCAAGAGATTACCGGTTCGTCTTCAAAGGAAGTTCATAAAGGTCTGTTCACGTCTAGAGGAGGAGGGTTTAGAGCCCTGGTTGTATGATATTGTGAGCCTGGTGACAGACAGTGTCAACCAAGCTATGAGCAAGTTTGCTGGTATACTGCATCCCACCCCTGGAATAGAGAAATCAGAGAGCAAACCGCAATCATTTATGACGAAAGGGTCTCGGAGAAGTCGATATCGAGAAAGCTCTATGGTGTCTAGTAGTCCATGCAAACTTAATGAGTGTGACAGCTTTCGTGGGACGTCCTCAACAGATAGGTAACAAGCTGCAAGACAAACACGGTTGTGTTTCGTCCGTTTGCGAGAAGTGCATACAAAGGTGAACTGTGAAGCAGTGAGCAAGTTTAGCGGTAAGCTAAGTGTGAAGTCAGCGTCATCATGTTCTGACTCCAAATTGTGTGGCGATAACGGTGCAGTGAAGAAGCCTGTAGTTGCAGCTGGTAAGCCACTGTTGAATAGCGCGTCACAGACGACACCGCAGTTTGTGCGGAAGAAGGGAGTTACAGTTTCAGAGTTCAGTTCTGACTCGTCAAGTCTACAAGGTATTACTAGTCAGAGTAAAGGTACAAAACGTTTGGGAATTTGTGAGTAAGTGTCCGAATCATCTACTGCTCTCATTGAAGAGTTTGGAAATGATGGAGTCAATCATACATACGGCGGTAAAGTGGACACTTGTGACAATGGTCATGATATAGCACATTTGTCTTTGGCTGATCATGATGGGGCGAGGATAGAGATGATAGAAGCAGGTCAGAAAATGAACTCTTCGACGATTTGCCGACCTAGGGCGTCAACCTGAGAAGGGTTGTGGGCGTACTGTTGTAAGTCCTACAGTTCTTCAAGGGTAGTACGTCGAAGCGCATTCCATCGTACTTGGTGTGTTGTCTTGTACATATACTCGTGTTGTATATACTCATTTCAATCTCGCTAAGATTTTAGAAGTAAATTTTTTATAAACTTTTTGTATTATTTGAACATATTTTTGTGTTAAGTCATTGAGTGTGCTCTACTTCACCTTACTGTTGGTTAATTTTATAGTTGTCGCATTGTGTGAATCATATTGTACTTCTGAAGTAGTTTCTAGTCTTCTACAGTTGTGAACAAATCGAGTGCTGTTAGAGTCACTGTATGCGATTCGATACGACGGGGAGGAGATCGCGCCAAAATGACATGAAGAAAACGACACTCCGTAGACCAGATCAGTGGAGGTACTCTCGAGAGAGAGCGTAAATTCCACGCGCCGGGGAGAGCGTGCCGGTGTGATGTGGTATGCTTGTTGCGTGTTGGGCTTTCTTGTCTTACTTATCCATTTTAGCCTAGTCCCGATTGGCCCAGGTTCCCGCGTTTTCAGTTCAGTTCGAGGTTATCGGAGTTATGGAAAAAAGAAATGGGCCCTTTGTGCCGGGGAATTTTAAGGAATATGAACATTGTACGTCGGTTTATTGTCCTTGGTCGCCATTTGTGGGCAACTCGAAGGCGCAAATGGTTCAATCGTGAAAGAAGACGAACGAAAACGAATAAAAGTACCACGCATTATTTGTAAAACATTTGTTCACAGACTATGCACAGATTTTTGGTTTTAACCGCCGAAGAATACAATTTCTTATTGGTCCTTGTGTTTTGGAATTAAGGCAATAATTGTACCTGGTATAGTTGTCGGTTCGAATTGCGTTCGAAAGTGATAGATACTTAGGGTTAAGTTCTTTGACAACTGTACTTATATATTTTTAAAATCGTGTCACAGTCGACAGATACAAAATGGTTGACTGACTGTAGTCGTTCGTACCATGAGTTTCGTTGAGTTAGCTGGTGATTACATAATCAATCTGTGTGTCACATAGCAGTAGAAACATTTTTAAAAAGGTGTGTTTCTTCAAGGCTTGGCAGATTAAAATGTGGGAGGGTGGTGACTGCTACTCAGCGGATATAACAGTGGGAACTTAAGAAAACCACAGTTATCTGTGGGTAAGCGCTCCATTGCTAAGGCTCCCGTGTTTGAATAACTTCAACAAATAGAAGGATGAAAGCTCCATAAATGCCACAGTCTGGGTATAAGCTCTACGAGAACAAGCTCATGGTTCGAACTGCCCACTTCACAAGACATCTAACTGTATAAATCAGAACTACAGTGTTAATAAACTTTCGCTCTTCTTCTACACATTTTATGTACTTTGGTGTTTGGATTCATCCTCTGCAATGTGTATTCCAAACATTAACCCATAAAGGTGGGAACAATCGTCATCATTCGTGTTATTTTTTATTTAATTTTTTTACTACCAGAAACTTAAACTGGTCGCCGGTATGTAATACTATAAACTTCAATGACTATAAATTCTTGGTAGTAAAAAAGTGAATGAGCCCTGAGTCTATCGCATATTGATTGCTTAAATTGTTAATATTTGCTGGCTCCCTCTGCACCTCTCTTGCTGTTTTCTCCTTCCTTCTTTTCTCTAAGGTACTATATTACAGCACTTCAAATGTACGGTAATGCTGCTTTCTACGTTTGTACCAATCGAACGGTGTTTTGAACTAACTTGAAACTACATTTGGTAGATGTTCAGAATATTAATAGCACACACGATGGACAACGGAACAAATTCTATCGTGAAATCTGTTTATCATTGCAAAGTTGGTCACTTGTATCTGCTAATACCAAAATAATGCTGTACTTACCGTCTACTGTGAAGTTTTGTAAATTTTCGAACCCTTATTAATTGATAAAATGATAATGAATATAAGGTCTGCATCCTGTGTGTCGCACTCTAGCACCTGAATATCACCTTTCTTCTTACTATAACGCACGCAGACCACAATCACGACTGATGAAGAAAGAAGGCAAAGACGGCGAGGAAGAGACGTTTATTTCAAGCAAGCGAGACTTGAATTTCCCGGGTACAAGCTAGTTCTCATCACCTATAACAAGTTTAGATAACCGATCTTCCTCTTGATCTAGTGATGCCACGTCAACGTTTCTTTCTGAAAAAGAGGAAAAAGAAACTTGTTTAGTGGCATTATATTGGTTTCTATTGCATTACATCGCCTCCTCCCCTCTGGAGGCACTGTCCTCAGTGCCCGGCGGTGGTGTAGGGTATGCAATGCCTCCATCGGGCGGCACCTCGACGTAGCTGGTTGCGGGTGGCGGTTGCGCGGGTGGAGACGGTTCCGTGACGGCTGCTGGATGATGTGGTTTCAGTTGATTATAATGTGCTGTGACTAGCTTCTCTTGAGGCCGTTGCAGATGCCGCAGGACATACGTAGTCGGGGTCGATGCCGGACGATCTCATAGGGTCCTTGCCAGGGAGCGTAGAATTTGGGGCAGGAACCGGCCGGAACGGATGGTCGATGAAGCCAGACGTAATCGCCAAGCGAGTAAGTGGGGCCGCGGGCAAATCGGTCGTAAATAGTCTTCTGGTGGTCGGACGAGGACTGTAGATGACGACGCGCCAGGTTGTAGGCGACCTCTAGGTGGTGGCGAAGATGTCGGACATAGGGAATGCAGTCGATTTTCTCGTATGGTAACAGCGGAGTTTGAATCTCGACTGGAAGACGGAGTTCCTGTCCGAACAATAGCAGGGCTGGGGAAAAACCCGTCGATGAATGCATGGAAGAGCGGTATGCTAGCAAACACTGGGGTAGGACTCATCCCAGGTATTCTCCGGTGCGTTGCATAAGAAGGCACTGATGAGGTTCTTAATAGTTCTGTTGGTACGTTCGACGAGTCCATTACCCTGTGGGTGGTATGGCGTAGTATGGGTCTTCCGGATGCCAAAGGTATTGCAGATGTGAGCAAGAAGATGACTCTCGAATGCAGCGCCCTGGTCAGAGTGTAGATAAAGAGGGGCACCAAAACGGGACACCCAATTGTCTATGAACGCGCGGCCAATCGTCAAGGCATCTTGTTGTCGCAAGGGGACGGCTTCGCACCACTTTGTGAAGTAATCAACCATGACAAGTATGTATCGATTGCCGCGTCTCGACGTTGTTATTGGCCCCATTACGTCTACCCCAACGCGATGATTAGGCGCCTCGGTAAGCATCGGTACTAACGGTGCTCGGGGGGATGCTTTGGGCTGTTTAATCTGCGCACACGTAGCACAGTTGCGGCAAAACTCAGTGACGTCGTGGTGAAGAAGTGGCCACCAAAAGCGTTGACGGACGGCGTGCTCGGTTTTTCGTTGGCCAGCGTGACCCAGCTGCTGGTGTACAAGACGTATTACCTCCGGGACTTTCAAACGTGGCACGAGAAGGCGAGGCGATGATGGCGGTTCGACTATGTACAAAACGTTATCAATCAGGCGTAGTATCCCCCACTTACCGCAGATGCATTTGGTTGCATCAGACAGACTCTGTAGTTCTTTATTCGACGGTTTATCGTTCCCGTGAAGCTGTCGGGAGTAGACAGGTTGAATATCGGCGTCAGACGCCTGCAGTGCTGCCCAATCAACATCTAGACCTGTATTTAATATAGCATTCACCGGGGAAACATCAGGCGGCAGACGGGAAAGGGCGTCAGCGTTAGCGTGGCGGGGTCCAGGGCGGTACTCACAGGTAAAATCAAACTCTTGCAACCGTTCCTGCCAGCGAGCAACCTGGCCTTCAGGTTCGCGAAAGGTTTGCAGCCACTGCAGGGCACGATGGTCAGTGCGTGCTCGAAATGGGCGCCCAAGAAGATAATGACGAAAGTATTTGAGAAAGTGAACGAGAGCCAGCATCTCTCGGCGTGTCGTGGAGTACCGGGTTTCACGTTTGTCGAGCTTACGGCTGGCATATGCAATAACCCGTTCTCGACCATCGGGTGCCACTTGGGAGAGAACGGCACCAATGGCAGTGGCACTTGCATCAGTATCTAAAATGAAGGAGCCAGCCGATGGAGACGTGTCAGGAAATGCGAGGATGGGTGATGACGTGAGGCGTTTCTTCAACTCGTTGAAGGCATCTTGACACTCACTAGTCCATAAAAATTTTCGACCCTGTTCCGTTAAGCGATGTAGGGGTGATGCTAGGGTGGCAAACGCGGGGACGAAGCGACGATAGTACGACGCGAAACCCAAGAAGCTGCGAACGTCTTTACTACACTTAGGTACAGCCCAGTCGGAGATGAGGCGAGTTTTCGCTGGATCTGTCTGGATGCCATCTGGGGAAATGCGGTGACCCAAGAAAATAACTTCTCGCTGAAGAAAGGTACACTTAGACGGTTTCAACTTTAAGCCCGCCGTGCGTAAGCGTTTAAAGACCGTACGTAGGTTATCTATGTGTTCTTCTGGGGATTTTCCGTGGACAACGATGTCATCAAGATATATTAAACATTGTTGTGGAACTAACCTATCCAGGACAACTTGCATCAGCCGTTGAAAAGTGGCGGGGGCATTACACAAACCAAAGGGCATGGTGCGAAATTCACATAACCCAGTCGGAAGGATGAAGGCAGTCTTTGGGCAGTCGTCAGGGTGTACCTCAACTTGCCAGTACCCAGATGCTAAATCTAACGTGGAGAACCATTTCGAGCCACTCAGTGCGTCGAGAGTAGAGTCAATGCGAGGGATCGGGAAGGAATCACGTCTCGTCACGGCGTTCAACCTGCGGTAGTCGATACACATACGGAGGGATCCATCTTTCTTCTTAACTAACACAATAGGTGACGCCCATGGGGACGAGGAAGGTACGATGATCTTTTTATCCAGCATGTCCTGTAGCAAACGTTCTAGTTGGGGCTGATAATGCACCGGGATGCGTCTGGGTAGCTGGCGCACCGGCGGATGGCTGCCGGTATCGATACGGTGCTTGACCACTCCAGTTCGTCCTGGATTAGCCCCATCATCAAACACATCCGCGTATTCACCAATTAATTCTAGCATTCGCTCTCGGAGAGGCGCAGGAGCGGATGGGTCAACCGAAATTTGATTTAAGGTGGTAGATATTGGTACCCTTAACACCGAAGAGGTCTGTTGTTGGGGGCTATATAATGCTACAGGACAGAGTCAATTGTGACGCGAGAATTGGGAATATCTATCAGGGTTTGGTGGGACGTCATGAAGTCTACTCCGAGGATGAGGTCCCATGTTATTTGCGTACAGATAAGGAACCGATGATGCACATTTAAGTCTCCCAGGCGCAGCTGTAGATCTGTAGCAGATCGAGCTTCCAATTTAGCGCCGTTAGCCGTCGTCAAGATATTATGTGCGGTTACTGGGGGTGAGTGCTGGGGCACGCGTCGAAGGAAGGCCGCCTTTACGAGCGAAACCGACGCACCAGTATCTAAGAGAACTTTAGAGGGTACGCCATTAATATATCCCCATAACATCAAAGGTTGCTGTGACCGAGAGTATGTAGACAGGTTAAAAATAGGGGACTTACTGCGGTCGGGCTGACGGTTGTGCCCGCACTTGCGGGCCTTCTTCCCGTAACGTTGGCAGTAGTAACATCCACGCGTAGCATCCTCATTTGAACGCCGTTGGCTTCTGGAACGGTCACTGCGGACGGGAGTCACGGTGGCTGCTGTGGGTGCTGTTGGCAGTGGATATCGAGAGCTGCTGGGTGTAGGCGTGTAATCGTTCTCCGCGTCCATGAAACGGAGGATAATTCGCTGTAGTTCGACTGTGCTGGTTGGGAGCTGACGTCGTAGGTGTGTGCGCAGTTCTCCTGGCATCATTCCCTCGACGAAGCGTGTGCATACTGCCTGGTCTCGGCTGGGGAGGTCCTTGTGGCAGTCAAGGCCAGCTGCCAGGAGCTGGAGGGCATGGAGGTAGTCCAGGAAACTCTCCCCTGGTAATTGTCGACGGGAGTAGAATCTGAGCATGGTGTGTTGCGAGCTCTGCCCCAAGTCAAAGCATTGGTCTAGTATCTCCCAGTTGGTGCGCATGGAGTTGGTGTTGCTGAACCCAGCCGCGTCAGCTCGAGCGTAGGCGTCGTCGGACAGGCTGTTGAGGACGTGGATGAAATGGTGGCTCGCGGGAGCAATGTCGAGGTACGCCTGCATGCGTTTCTTCCAACGTGGATACTCTGAGGAGAGCTGGAACATGGGTGGGCTATGCTTTGCAATGTGGAGGCACATTCCTCCGGAAAAAGCTTGAAAAGAGCATCTTCAGGGTAGTTTGCCATGTCTCTGCGTAGAGAAAACACCTCCAACACCAATATAACGCACGCAGACCACAATCACGACTGATGAAGAAAGAAGGCAAAGACGGCGAGGAAGAGACGTTTATTTCAAGCAAGCGAGACTTGAATTTCCCGGGTACAAGCTAGTTCTCATCACCTATAACAAGTTTAGATAACCGATCTTCCTCTTGATCTAGTGATGCCACGTCAACGTTTCTTTCTGAAAAAGAGGAAAAAGAAACTTGTTTAGTGGCATTATATTGGTTTCTATTGCATTACATTACCTTCCATCAACGCAACCTTTCAAAATCCCCGCGCAAAGTTGGCTGACTACAAGTATGTGTATGATTAAAGTTTAGACTTAAAACCAATATCTTATGACTTATTACATTGAAAGTAAACACTACAAACTTCTTATAAAGTTATTATTATTATTACTCCTTTGGGTTCCTAGTGGGACATAGGGCTTCAGCTGCACGTCTCCACTTGCTTCTGTCTTCTGCTGTACTTTTCACCTGCATCCATGTTAGTTAGTCCATACCGTTTCAACTCCTCCTCACACGATCTCCTCCATGTCACCCTTGGACGTCCCATACGCCGCTTCCCTTTCGGGTTCCACACGAGGGCTTAACGCGCGATGTCACCCAGCGGTCTCCTCGGCGAGTATCCGATCAATCTCCACTTTCTCCTGCATATTTGTTGGGCGATTGGTTCTTGTTTTGTTTGTTCCCATAATTCCTTGTTGGGGATTCTTTCCGGCCATCTGATCTTCAGTATGGAGCGAAGACAGTTGTTAATAAAGGTCTGCAGCAGGCTGTTGGGAATATTCTTTGTGACCCGCCAAGTTTCTGATCCAAGTTTCTAGAGTTTTTTTCCACTTTTCCATTTTGGTGTCATAAGACAGTGTTCTATTTCAATTTGCACTTGTCAAATATGATCATGCCTGTACAAACGGTATGTCAATCATGTAAATGCTTAATTTATGTGAATAAAATATTATTATTACTTTTCTAAAATGTTAACTTTTATAACATTTCGCAGTATTTCTAACACAGCATAAGTTTAATGGTTACTTTGCAGTACCCAACGCGTACTATATAGAAATCGGTCACGAAAACTCACCACAAATAGTTCTGTTAACCCGCTGTTTTTTTCAGGGTCATTCTACACCATTTTATCACTGATTGTTCAGCTACTTATTTTACTCTGCTAAACAGACTATAACCTATTTACTGTAATACCTGCTACTTCTATACTTTATACTCCTTAAAGTAAATGCAATTTCCTAGGCGTTTGTAACAAATGCTTGTATGTATGTATGCATGTATCAAGGTGATACTGGTAAGAATTTCCTCAGGTATCGATGTATCTAGTGACCTAATGGGAAACGATTGTCATGAGAGCTATTAATGTACAGCACACTGTACGATTGGGACGAGCTCAAAGCAATGCGATGCTGCGACTACAGTTGTCGCGAAAAAATCTCAGAGCTTAACATCAAAAGGAGGGAGGCTCATGATGATCATCAGATATGGTAGTGGTCACAAATGTGAATCGGTCCGATCTGTAGAACAGTAACATATATTTTTCGACGGCTTGAGGACTAAACATTGGTTTGGATCCTTAACAAAAAGGTGGGAAATGCACAGATCTAAATTACTAAAAATGATTTTGCTCCGACCATCTCCAACCCTGTGCAGCTTCTTGTCAAGATGTTACACATTGGGACCTAGATAAATTCGTGAGACATCTTAAAGGCCAACTGGTCCCATGGGCTCTAATTTTCCAGATCTTTGGATTCACTCTTCACTTAAATACCACTTATCCACTTCACAACGATCTTTTCATTTACGCACTATTATACTTTACTTTGTGTTAAGTACCTAGGCCATTATTAAAGCTAACTTGCTCTTTGTTCATATTTGTTGCTTGGCCAAAGTCTAGTTGCTTTGATTAAAAAACAAAACAGCAACAAGGTTTGAGAAAAGCTATATCTTCACCCAAAACATCATAGTTTCCAAGCATAGACCAATGTGGTTAGCATTCAACATTGCAAATATATACTAACATTTCAAGTAATATATGGCTTCTTCTTCTTTTGTTTATCTCGTGAATATACCTCCAATGATGTATTTTTCATAATTGCGTTTTATGCCATTTTCCAGCCCCGCAGAATTTTCTTCTCTTCCCTAAATAGCGTTCAATCACGTGCCGGCATAGCATTCACGCAAGTATACGCGGTTCACTTGTTGACCACAACTATAAGCAGGAAACGGAATGAAATTTGGGCTGTCGCTCAACTTTGATGGTCACCTTAGTAAACGGTTTACAATTTAACATTTATAAGAACCTGTTCTGAGTACTTATGCAATAGTTGAACAATTTAAACTTTTGAAAAGTATTTATTTATGATACTTCAGGATTGCAGTTTATAAGGTAAGTGATCGTTCCTGTAAAAATGGCACGCATTTCTTGTAAACTTACCCGTTTATACGAAACATAAATTATTATTATTATTGAACAGGAATTCGTTTGCCAATGAAGTTTAACTCATTTACTTTATTTATCCTCTATTTCATGAATGTTAATTGGTTTCTTATAGTTGAACATTGTCTGCTGTGTATGATTTATTTATGTACTCGTCACTGTTTAACACTGTTCATTCGTTTCCCTATATTCCGTGTCTGTCATTTGAGCGGTGTTTAGGTAACACATGGGTCACCTTAGACAAAGCTTTCCTGTTTTGATTTATTGACGCACTTTGACTGTGCTTTTTTGAAGTCATTCAGCCACATACACCTGGAACTTGAGGTTTTTATATTGTTTCATTTTTTATGTTCACTATGGTGCCGCATTTAAGTCAAATCCTCCGTTTTCGGATTTCACGCCTCACTCAACTTGCGGTTTTGATAATCGATCGAATATCGAATCTCTTTGAAAGCAGTTGACAAAGGAATTATTATCGCTTTCTACGGACATCTGTAAGTTAAAAGGGGAGAGAGAAATGGTGTGAAGATGAATCAATGTAAACATACACAACAAAACGTGTATACGAGTATTATATAAACTTGCTAAATACAGAGTACAAGAAGACTGTTAGAAAAGACAAAAACCAATCTGTGACACACTGGCAACTGTTTCAGGACAGGCCTTCGGCAGCAGATAGTGCAGGAAACCTAAACCTCAAAGAAGCGAAGCAAAGGAGAGAATGAACCGGTCACCCCAAGTGACACTTAAACTGAACATCACCTACAAGTGGTTCAAGAATACCATCAGCACCTACAAGACCACAGGTAAAAATACACACTGATAAGAAAATGAGCATTCCTGAGTGTGGTCAAGCTAGTGAAGGCAAACCAGGAATGCAGAAGGACCAGAAGAAATCCCTCCTAAAGCACTGAGAACGAATCCGGAGACCGCAGTGGAAATGCTCTCCCCAGATTTCAATGCTTTTGAGGGGGAGGCACATGCTGACTGAAAGAATGACCACCTGGTAGAACTACCACCGAATAATACTCTTGTCAGCCTCAAGTAAAATACTAAGTCGCCCCATCCTGTAGAGAAGTAAAACACGCACTGGATGCAGAACTCCGCTGGTAACAGGCTGGGTTTAGGAAAGGCGAATCATATGTTGCTCACATTGCAACTCCACACGCCATCATCCAACAGAGTATAGAATGGTAGTCAGACCTCTCTATCTGAAATTCACCGACTTTGAAAAGGTCTTAGACAGCGTCGACCCCAAAGTAATTTAGAAACCACTTCAAAACTGTGAGGTGCCCCAACCTTTTACCAACCTCATTCAGCAGCTTTATGACGACACTATGTGTCGAGTGACCAAAAACGGGAATTTTAGAAGAGCCTTTGAATTGAATGCAGGAGTAAGCTAAAGTTGACCGCAAACACTGCTGGTATTACTGGCTGTTGTGGACCGTATTATGCATTAGATTGTGGAAAGCAAAAAGACAAAAATACGTTGGACCGATAAGAATGGTTTAGAAAATCTGTATTTTGTGGACGATTTATGTCTGTCACAAAAATTCGAATAATTAGAGGCGAAAACCAGCAGATTCACAGAAGAATCGGTCCAGACAGTGTTGATGTAGATACTTAACCGAAAGAACCGAGACTCAAACACCGCTAACAGGAGAAATCTAAAGAAAGTCACCTCTTGGTTTGTTTGAGAGGCATCATTCAAGCTACAAGCGGCAATGATGTTAATGTCAAAGTCAGAATCGCAAAAAGCAAAGAAGAGCTTCACCACCCTGAGATAAGTAGGGAAATCTTCTGCACTTAACATAATGAACAATATTTGGAGTTTCAAAACTAATTTTGGGTCAGTTCTTATGTTTTAAACAGAAACTTGGCTAACATGTCACAAAAGGTTTTTACAAAAGACTGCAACAGCCTACAACAGCTGCCTTCGGTGACTCCATATTGAAGATTAAATGCTCAGGAAGAATTAGCGACAAAACGCTCTTGGAACGAATCAACGGAGAAATAGGTGATCAAGAGATATATCGAGGAAAATGGGATGGATTGGACACACACTGAGGAGACCACTGAATATCGTCGCATGACAGCCCCTCGAGAGAGACCGGAATGAGAAACGACGAGTGGCGCCACAGAGGGCGACATGGAGAAGATTGTGCAGGAATGTAATGGACTATCGGCAGCTGTAGTGCAGGCTATAAAGGATGGCAGGGAGTTTGGGATTAGATGTGTTGTTGAGGCCCTGTGTTCTACTGAAAATCTAAGGGGATAAAAGTTATTTTTTGATCCAGAGAGACGAAACTCTAAGGGCTACAATTCCGAGTTATTATTGTTGTCAGTGATAGAGGAGACGTTTGAGTAAACATGGTATTCCGCATGAAACTCAGAATGGTTTCAGAAAGAATATAGCAAATGCTGCCGGCTGGCTGACAGTTTGGGAAAGCCAGATATTATTCAAGGATCAGAGTATTCCATTTCGTTTCTACTCTACTTCTAGCTTTCTTATGGCATTTGCAGCTGTTTCAATCTATGATATACCTGCATGTTCTTTACCTTTATCAGAGATAATTGGTAGTCTGCTATGCAATTTTGTTTTTCGGAGTGACTGGAGGTGTCAACCTGGAATCGTGAAACTGTCTGCCTAGTCCCATTTCCATCGGACTGCACTTTATCTATGGTGCTGTACTGTTATATGAGGATGCTGTCATGTGTGTAGAGTTAAACAGAATTGGCCAAACCAGGATATTACATTTTCATTACTTTCTCGACTAAGGGAATTCAGCAAATCGACAGCGGTTAAGTTCGTGCTTGGGCTGACATTTATACCTGATCTCAGCATGCTAACACATAATGCAAACACTATTAGCGTGCATTTGCCATCACATTCTGCATACAAAATGTCACAAAAGTAGATGTAAATGAGATCACACCTTTACTTTCATGAATTTTATCTGTCGGACATTATGAAAAAAAAATTCAACAAACATGACAAAAAATTAATCAACGTACAAGGATTTTATCGACAGATTAGAGAGTGTTAATTATGAAATACCGTTCTTAACAGCTGTTTCGAGTAAAAATGTTGCAAACGCTGATTGTCAATGGAGTTGAAGATTGAACGATCAATTCATGGTTGTTTGCTCAAAATCAATTTCCCCAATTTTCGCGGAGGCATCAATACGACGGTCATCGTCTCATCGGTCGCTGTTCAGAAAGAAGTCAGCAGTAAACCGTCAGAAGTAATCTTGTGATTTATTATTGTAATATTTGTTCACAGACCTTAGTTGTAACAGTGTTTATTTGTTGCAGTTACAATAAAGAATTTTCGAGCGGCCAATCTGTGTTTTACTTTTTGCGTCCGTTATAACTAAGCGTCTCTGAGAAACTTCAAGGAACAGCGTGAGACCGAGTGCAGCAAGAGCTGGGCATTAACGGTTTATGAGACGTGATTGACAGTTTCTGACGATGGAAACAGATCTGTCGGATTCAAACAGTTGGTGAAAGTTTGGATTGTCGCCGTTCATTTTTCCTGGTGCCGGTCAAGTCCTCTTTGAACAAGCAATATCTGGAACCATTTTGGAATTTGCTCAAGTTCAACAATGCCTGGGTCAAAGAAGGGACAGAGTGTCTTGGCTACAAACAGGAAAGTAAGTCATGGTGACTTGTCTGTTAATTGTAACGATGTGTCTGATGTTAAGCATGACATGGTTGATGTTACTGTTTCGCCGTTCAGGGATAATAGGAACATCAAACTCCCCAAATTTGAACCACGGTGTTTTGATGGAAACCCGGCTGATTATTTACAATTTGTGAAGGAGTTTGAGATCATGTTGAGTAGTTTTCTATTAAGTGATGAATTGAAGTTAATGTATTTGATGAGATATTGCACTGGAGATGCTTCAAGAGCTATACAGTGCTGTAAGTTTATGAAGCCAAAAGAGGGCTACTAGGAGGCTATGAGCATATTACGTCAAAGGTTTGGAAGACCTTCGATGATTGCAGGGAAATTATTCGAGGCTGTTAAGGGTAATGGTGGTCAATTACAGGATGACTCCCAGGCACTTACTGAGTTTTTAGATAATTTGCTAATTTACAAGAATGGAATGATTTCGATGGATCGCATGAGTGACCACAACTCGAGTTTTATACTAGAAGTAATAGCAAGACGCCTACCTACTCGACTACAAAGGAAGTGGGTGAAGATGAGCTCCCGTATGGAGGATGAGGGTATCGAGCCAAAGTTTGATGATATCCTGAAACTGGTAAAAGATAGCGTCAATCAATGTATGAGCAAGTTCGCCAGTCTACTACATCTCACCCCTAGAATAGAGCAGTCTGAGGGTAAAACGCACTCATTGATGACGAATAAGCCTCAGAGAGGTGGATATCGAGAACACTCCATGATGTCTAGTAATGCGTATAGACCTAGTGAGTGTAACAGGTTTCATAGTACATCCTCAACAGATGAGTTACAAGATGCAAGACAAACACGGTTGTGTTTTACACGTGTGCAAGAGGTGCATACAGAAGTGAACTGTGAACCGGTGAGCAAGTTCAGTGATAAGCTAAATGTAAACTCGAGACCTGACTCCGAATTGTGTGACGATAACGGTGTTGTGAAGAAGTCTGTAGTTGCAACTGGTAAGCCATTGTTGAATAGAGTGTCACAGAATAGAGTTGCTGCTTCAGAGTCCAGTTCTGACCGTACAAGTTTACAAGGTATAACTAGTCACAGTGAAGTTATTAAACCTTTTTTGATTTGCGAGGAGGAACCAAAATTGTCTACTTCTGTTATTAAAGAGTTTGAAAATGATGAAGTTGACGGTAAAATGAATATATTCAATGAGGATCATGATACTTCACATATGTCTTTGGTTGATCATGATGAGATAATAGATATGCCTGCTACTGCTGAGTTGAACAAAGGTTCTGTAGAACTTGAACGTGAAGTAGGAATAAATGCAGATTCAGTTCCAGAAGGCATGCATACTTGTGAGACCTTCAGTGTGAGTGATCAGCATGTAGCCCACCTATCATCAGATGCTATTGCTAAACCTGAGCTGATAGTAAAAGACAGCAGTGGTGGTGGTCTTGCAGGTAGACAAATTTCTGAAAGTCGAGCAACAACAGCTATTGGTCCAACTGATATCAATCAGTCGTCGTTGGTGCTGTCATCCACAATGAAACAGACACCCATCATCTCAAGTATATTGTGCAATGATTATGCTAGTATCAGTTCGCTTGAAAAAACGAATATCAATGGTCAGTTTAGTGAGAATAAGCCAAGTGTAAACGAGAGAGTAATTGTTAAATTGACTTGCATGAATAAAGGCATTTCTAGTTTCAAGTTACTATTTGAATGCTATTATCTTTGGTGTAAATTACTCTGTTTCTACACTTGGTTGATGAGATATGTCGTGTGATTGCTGGTCATCTATATTCTACGATACAATGACATGAGTGTGTTACCGTTCAGATTTGAGGATTTAGCTCATAGAAGGAAGTTAGTAAATGAACTCTGCGACGATTTTCCAACCTAGAGCGTCAACCTGAGAAGGGTTGTAGGCGTACTGCTGTAAGTACTACAGTTCTTCAAGGGTAGTTTGTCATGCCAGAATCCACAACATTTGATGTAGTGATTGTACATATGTTTGTGTTAAATAATTGTGTGAGTTCCAATTATCGTAATTGTTGGTTAATCTTGTTTGTGTCCGTACATTCCACAACTTACAATCGTCAACCTGAGAAGGGTTGTAGGCGTACTGGTGTAAGTCCTGCAATTCTTCAAAGGAATTCCACCAAGACATGATCGGCGAGGTTGTTTGTACTATTTGTATATACGTGTGGTGTGTCATATCAATTGGTGTATTTTGGATTCATTGTGTTTACTTGTTGTTTTCGTATCTTGTTGTTATTGCGTAATTTTGTTAAAATTTTCGTCGTGATTACTTTCGAAGTTGTGTCCACTCTTCTACATCCATGAATGAATTGATTGATGTTAAAGACAGCAGATGGGTCGTATACGCCGGGGAGGCTAGGCTATTGCTGAGAATGAAATGCACACAGAGATAATTGTTAGCTGCGGTCCGACACGCCGGGGAGAAAGAGTGTAAACGACTGAGGCTCGCATGCATCACAGCTACTAGAACTGAGGCAGAATGAGTGACAAGCGATTGCAGTGGTAATTGGTAATGAGTAGATAAGACGATGTGCGTAGAGTATCATGAGTTGGTGCTATGGTCACTTTGCATTCTGCAAGAGTCATTCTAGCAAATGGCGATTGTGTTGCAAGATGTCAAGAGGAGGTCTCTGTCTGGAGGCGCAGGTCGTCAGCGATGTGTGAGATTGTGCTGTGGGTATGCTTGTGGTGTGCTGGCTTTTCTGTTTGTTTTCCATTTCAGCTCTGTCCGTGTGACCCAGGTTCTCGCAATGGCATCCAAGTCAATGTACATTGGTCGTGAAGGAAAAAAAGGTTGGATCCCTTTTTTGCCGGGGAGTGTCAATGGAGTTGAAGATTGAACGATCAATTCATGGTTGTTTGCTCAAAATCAACTTCCCCAATTTTCGCGGAGGCATCAATACGACAGTCATCGTCTCATCGGTCGCTGTTCAGAAAGAAGTCAGCAGTAAACCGTCAGAAGTAATACAATGATTTATTATTGTAATATTTGTTTTCAGACCTTAGTTCGCTTATTCCCTTTATATGTTGGTGCAACAATAAACAAATATCAAGCGGCAGATCGGTGTTTTGGTTTTTGCGTCCGTTATAACTAAGCGTTTCTGAAATCTTCAAGGAACAGCGTGAGCCCGAGTGCAGCAAGAGCTGGGCATTAACGGTTTACGAGACGTGGCTGACACTCTGCCTGGACACTTATAAAACTTTACTCAGCATGAGACCCGGGGAACAAGAGCCGTACTTTTTCTCATTTTTAGGAGCTGAGTTCAACCAAAAATGACAAATCATTGATAGGGAGCACTACTTTCTTTTGTGTCAGAGAGCCGGGGAGCCTCATACACCGGGAAACACCTTGAGGAGGTTAACACAGCCCGTGAAGCACAGCGCAGTTAGGTGGGTGAGAGTTATGTGAGAAAGTTAATCGTGCCAGTTCATCTCGTTTTAGGTCACCCACAATTTTTCCTGTAGGATTCCATTCTAGGAAAACTGATGCTTCCGATATCTATCGGCGACCTGGTTATTGTCTGGAGAAGTAGACTTACCTGTACCCTGATGACGTGGGGATTTGTGGAGAAAGCAAGTATTTGGAAGATCCGGACAATTGCTGCTCGTGAAACTCTTCACAAGCGATTGCGACTACTGCAGCTTCGGCGTATACAACTCAATAGCAAATATAAATAATTTGTATGTTATCGACATTCCTCTTTACCAAAGCGAAATTTATTGCTGACACACTGAAGTGTCTCAATGGGGCTCCTAGTGAGTCACGACCTCGACTGCAACATGGGCCCCCTTGTTTTGGTCTTTTGAAAACTTTTCTCATTAATTCATTCACTAATTTCATTTAATTTTCCATCTGTTTGATTGCTTGTTTCACAAATTTTGATTATTCACTTTGCAGACATTACATCATCGCTTTTCATTGGCGTAGTCTGACTTATAAGCAAAACTGCTAACGGCAGCCTGCAGACGGCCGTAGGTCATTTGATCAGCTGATGGATAATGGCTTTATTTATTGAAAAAACCTCAAAGTTAGGTTATTTGTCGCCGTTTCACACACTTTTTTACTTATATTCCTGCTAAAAGTCGATGAAATGTGGCGTATTTAGCAGAAACAGCAAATGATGGTGTCCTTATTCGTCCGTAACTTACAGTCGGTTTGCAAATTGTTGTTATAACGACTTTTTGTAATATTTTTTGCAGTCTAAACTATATTACATGCACATGATGAGGTGGGATAGTTTGTTTTGGTAATTATTTCATTTACTTTGTTGTGTACTTTTGCTAATTCTGTCAAGGCTCCTCCACATGTATTTCATTAAGGGAAATCTACAGAAATACTTAGAAATTATATACGCATAGTATTTCCTTATTTTATGGCATAAACTTGATGTTTGCAGGCAGATGCAATATCGATTTTGTATTCTTGAAAAATGCTGACTGACGTAATTAGATGCAATTCAACTGATTATTTCGTCATTTTAAACATATTTAATGGTTAATTATTGTGTTTACACTGCTAACAATGTCTACATCTGTATAATTCTTATGTTCTTTTTCAGATAATATCTACTTTCGGGAATTTCATGGATTTGGGTGATAAAGGAAAAGATACCCGCAGTGTTGTCTATATTGTGTTACATGTTAACTCAATAATAAATGTACTCCTCGTTATTCGTTCGTTTATTCTACTTGATAAGACCGAATATTGGCCCTTGAGTAATTTGTGAGGTATAGAGTATATGAGGCTATATTTGAAATACCAAGTAGGAGCAGATATTCGGAGAAGCCTATTGGTAAAAGATTATGTCGTAGTCAAATAAAGTAAATATGTCTAAATCGTAGAGGAGGTATTGCGATTATAAAGCGTTTCGAGTTATCTATCGTTTTAGCAAAATATATATACTGATTCACGATTCATAGTCACAAAGTGAAAATAAATCTACCTCAGATAGTTTGCTTGTCATTTCTGCATGTCGCAATGTACCATAAGAAGAGACTATACCTATGCTGTTAGACGTATAACTCAGTGCAACTACGGTTATCGTAATAATTAAAAACAGAATGCCTAGGGTTCTCAGCCGCGGGACACGATACGTTGCTACCTGCTCATAAAATCAAGTAAACAAAAGTTTTCCAGACGCCGCATATACTCCTAACAGTTCACCCTCAAATCCTAACTTAGTACGTGTTACTTATTTACTGGAACACAATCGCAATTACAACAGAAGGAACACAGATTCATTGAAAAATTGTTTATTAAACAAAAATCAGATTTCAAATGTACAGATAATTTAGATGAGTAGTCCTCTGTTACCGTCAGTAAGTTCCATCTGCGTACATGGCACATATATGTTTTTACATAAGTCTGAAAAGGTTTAAGAAAAACATAATCAACTTCGGTGTTATATGTATGATCTGAATAAAAAGTTTTTCCTGATAAGCATTGACAAGTAATCACTTTACAAACAATATATATAAGTAGCCCAATAGTTTTTGCTAAACTTAAGAGACTTCGCAGTTTATCGTTGGTCGATATCTAGTAGGTCCATCGAAGCATCATGAAATGATAAATTATCTGACGACAAGTTATGCAATAGTTTCTAAAGTTTGTACAAATATTTTATCAAAAATGACAACGACTTTGTGAGAAATAATAGGTTTTGACAGCAATAATAGTAACATTCATGTTCATAGTGATTATAAAAACAATAGCAGGTATTATTATCGCAACGAATTCATCATTAACTTAGATAGACAACTAAAAATAATGCAATCATATCAAATAAATGTATCAATTAACCTTAAGAAGCATGTGTTTATTTACTCTCACTGCATTCTGTCAGTGCTGATGCGCTCAACTAGCTTATTCCAAATGAACTCAAGATTAATTTCAAAAGTGAGTGGAGATACAGTTTATATCACATAAAGACATTCTCAATGGAGTTGAAGATTGAACGATCAATTCATGGTTGTTTGCTCAAAATCAACTTCCCCAATTTTCGCGGAGGCATCAATACGACAGTCATCGTCTCATCGGTCGCTGTTCAGAAAGAAGTCAGCAGTAAACCGTCAGAAGTAATACAATGATTTATTATTGTAATATTTGTTTTCAGACCTTAGTTCGCTTATTCCCTTTATATGTTGGTGCAACAATAAACAAATATCAAGCGGCAGATCGGTGTTTTGGTTTTTGCGTCCGTTATAACTAAGCGTTTCTGAAATCTTCGAAGAGCAGCGTGGGCCCGAGCGTAGCGAGAGCTGGGCATTCACGGTTTATGAGACGAGATTGACAGTTTCTGACGATAGAAACAGATCTGTCGGATTCAAACAGTTGGTGAAAGTTTGGATAGTCGCCGTTCATTTTTCCTGGTGCCGGTCAAGTCCTCTTTGAACAAGCAATATCTGGAACCATTTTGGAATTTGCTCAAGTTCAACAATGCCTGGGTCAAAGAAGGGACAGAGTGTCTTGGCTACAAACAGGAAAGTAAGTCATGGTGACTTGTCTGTTAATTGTAACGATGTGTCTGATGTTAAGCATGACATGGTTGATGTTACTGTTTCGCCGTTCAGGGATAATAGGAACATCAAACTCCCCAAATTTGAACCACGGTGTTTTGATGGAAACCCGGCTGATTATTTACAATTTGTGAAGGAGTTTGAGATCATGTTGAGTAGTTTTCTATTAAGTGATGAATTGAAGTTAATGTATTTGATGAGATATTGCACTGGAGATGCTTCAAGAGCTATACAGTGCTGTAAGTTTATGAAGCCAAAAGAGGGCTACTAGGAGGCTATGAGCATATTACGTCAAAGGTTTGGAAGACCTTCGATGATTGCAGGGAAATTATTCGAGGCTGTTAAGGGTAATGGTGGTCAATTACAGGATGACTCCCAGGCACTTACTGAGTTTTTAGATAATTTGCTAATTTACAAGAATGGAATGATTTCGATGGATCGCATGAGTGACCACAACTCGAGTTTTATACTAGAAGTAATAGCAAGACGCCTACCTACTCGACTACAAAGGAAGTGGGTGAAGATGAGCTCCCGTATGGAGGATGAGGGTATCGAGCCAAAGTTTGATGATATCCTGAAACTGGTAAAAGATAGCGTCAATCAATGTATGAGCAAGTTCGCCAGTCTACTACATCTCACCCCTAGAATAGAGCAGTCTGAGGGTAAAACGCACTCATTGATGACGAATAAGCCTCAGAGAGGTGGATATCGAGAACACTCCATGATGTCTAGTAATGCGTATAGACCTAGTGAGTGTAACAGGTTTCATAGTACATCCTCAACAGATGAGTTACAAGATGCAAGACAAACACGGTTGTGTTTTACACGTGTGCAAGAGGTGCATACAGAAGTGAACTGTGAACCGGTGAGCAAGTTCAGTGATAAGCTAAATGTAAACTCGAGACCTGACTCCGAATTGTGTGACGATAACGGTGTTGTGAAGAAGTCTGTAGTTGCAACTGGTAAGCCGTTGTTGAACAGAGTGTCACAGAATAGAGTTGCTGCTTCAGAGTGCAGTTCTGACTCCAAAAGTTTACAAAGTATAACTAGTCAGAGTGAAGATATAAAACCTTTAATGATTTGTGAGGAGGAACCAAAATTGTCTACTTCTGTTATTAAAGAGTTTGAAAATGATGAATTTCGCGGTAAATTGAATATTTAAGGTAATGATCATGATAGTGCAGATTTGTCTTTGGTTTATCGTGATGAAAGGGGGGGAATGCCTACTACGCCTAAGTTAAATAAAGGTTCTGTAGAACTTGAACGTGAAGTAGGAATAAATGCAGATTCAGTTCCAGAAGGCATGCATACTTGTGAGACCTTCAGTGTGAGTGATCAGCATGTAGCCCACCTATCATCAGATGCTATTGCTAAACCTGAGCTGATAGTAAAAGACAGCAGTGATGGTGGTCTTGCAGGTAGACAAATTTCTGAAAGCCGAACAAGAACAGCTTCTGATCCACCGCTAATTTCATCAACTGGTATCAATCGGTCATCGTTAGTGTTTTTATCCACAATGAAAAAGACGCCCATCAACTCAAGTATCTTGTCCAATGACTATGATAGTATTGGTGCATTTGAAAGGACGAAAGATATTTCTCAGTTTAGAGAGGATAAGCCAAGTGTAAACGAGAGAGTAATTGTTAAATTGACTTGCATGAATAAAGGCATTTCTAGTTTCAAGTTACTATTTGAATGCTATTATCTTTGGTGTAAATTACTCTGTTTCTACACTTGGTTGATGAGATATGTCGTGTGATTGCTGGTCATCTATATTCTACGATACAATGACATGAGTGTGTTACCGTTCAGATTTGAGGATATAGCTGATAGAAGGAAGTTAGTAAATGAACTCTGCGACGATTTTCCAACCTAGAGCGTCAACCTGAGAAGGGTTGTAGGCGTACTGCTGTAAGTCCTACAATTCTTCAAAGGGTAGCACATCAATGAGCAGTCCAATGTGCTTGGTGTGTGATTTTGTACATATGTTCATATTGTATATGCTGAATTGATATCATCTGTCATCTAGCTGTTAGTAAATCTGTTTGTGTCCGGACGACTTCCACTTGGATCATCAACCTGAGAAGGAATGTGGGCGTACTGCTGTAAGTACTACAGTTCTTCAATGGTAGTTTGTCATGCCAGAATCCACAACATTTGATGTAGTGATTGTACATATGTTTGTGTTAAATAATTGTGTGAGTTCCAATTATCGTAATTGTTGGTTAATCTTGTTTGTGTCCGTACATTCCACAACTTACAATCGTCAACCTGAGAAGGGTTGTAGGCGTACTGGTGTAAGTCCTGCAATTCTTCAAAGGAATTCCACCAAGACATGATCGGCGAGGTTGTTTGTACTATTTGTATATACGTGTGGTGTGTCTTATCAATTGGTGTATTTTGGATTCATTGTGTTTACTTGTTGTTTTCGTATCTTGTTGTTATTGCGTAATTTTGTTAAAATTTTCGTCGTGATTACTTTCGAAGTTGTGTCCACTCTTCTACATCCATGAATGAATTGATTGATGTTAAAGACAGCAGATGGGTCGTATACGCCGGGGAGGCTAGGCTATTGCTGAGAATGAAATGCACACAGAGATAATTGTTAGCTGCGGTCCGACACGCCGGGGAGAAAGAGTGTAAACGACTGAGGCTCGCATGCATCATAGCTACTAGAACTGAGGCAGAATGAGTGACAAGCGATTGCAGTGGTAATTGGTAATGAGTAGATAAGACGATGTGCGTAGAGTATCATGAGTTGGTGCTATGGTCACTTTGCATTCTGCAAGAGTCATTCTAGCAAATGGCGATTGTGTTGCAAGATGTCAAGAGGAGGTCTCTGTCTGGAGGCGCAGGTCGTCAGCGATGTGTGAGATTGTGCTGTGGGTATGCTTGTGGTGTGCTGGCTTTTCTGTTTGTTTTCCATTTCAGCTCTGTCCGTGTGACCCAGGTTCTCGCAATGGCATCCAAGTCAATGTACATTGGTCGTGAAGGAAAAAAAGGTTGGATCCCTTTTTTGCCGGGGAGTGTCAATGGAGTTGAAGATTGAACGATCAATTCATGGTTGTTTGCTCAAAATCAACTTCCCCAATTTTCGCGGAGGCATCAATACGACAGTCATCGTCTCATCGGTCGCTGTTCAGAAAGAAGTCAGCAGTAAACCGTCAGAAGTAATACAATGATTTATTATTGTAATATTTGTTTTCAGACCTTAGTTCGCTTATTCCCTTTATATGTTGGTGCAACAATAAACAAATATCAAGCGGCAGATCGGTGTTTTGGTTTTTGCGTCCGTTATAACTAAGCGTTTCTGAAATCTTCAAGGAACAGCGTGAGCCCGAGTGCAGCAAGAGCTGGGCATTCACGGTTTATGAGACGTGATTTACAGACATGTATCCCACATTTATTATACTGCCTAATGAGACATTTGATACGTGCTTTCCGATCTTCTTGACAAGAGCACAGTATACCTAGCTATATCTATACATACATAAATATACGTATTTTCTGCGTGAACCATGCCATTTTTATCGTGATTAACCAGACCACTGTGTATATTATACTTATTTAAGGATCTCTGAAAATAATGATCAAGCGATAATTGAAGTTGCCTGAAGTTATTACATATTCAGTACACTGTTTACATTCTTGACACTCCTGAGAAGTCCTTACATATTGATATGGCATGAATTCGTTGAATCCAGTAAATAAATCCACTGGTATATCATTTCTTTCCTGAGCTGCAATAGTTTGTGTCGTCACTTATCTATCCGATTTGATAAAACGCTCCTGGAAATTCAGAACTTAACCAAGCAGCAAAATGATTTTTGAAATTACCTCAACACCGCGCGCGCTCCTTGAATACGACGTGCTTTTTCCTCTCCAACCGGAAAATACCAATTTTGTGAATTATCCGTTTGGGAAACCTGATCTTCCTAGCCGGTGAATTTAATTCAACCATTACTGGCATAATAAATATCTCTGTGGTAAGCCCAGCCATCTTGAGCGCGCTTTTCGACTATTACGCTACATTTTGGTCATAAATAAAATCTCTTATTACTCTAAAATTTTATGCAAAGTGTTTGCGGAAATTATCACAATTATTAACCTTTCGAACACTGAATCCAAAAAATACAATCTTATTGACAGAAAATACACATAACTCACTGTTTGGATTTGTGGAATTTTTAAACATAAACACATCTATAATTGTATATATTGTTGGATTTATATGTTCAAGTTGCTCCAAGCCAGTGAGTTTATGGTTAAGATATCATTTTAGTTAAATGTACTGAACTATATTGCATGTTGTCTTATTGTATAGTTGTCGTCGCTTTTTGCCCTTTTTTCTGTGAACTGTTTCCTTTGTTGATGTTGTTCTCATTGTTTGTCCGTTATTTTCTGATTTTGAGGGGAGCAACCCAAAAAGTCGCTTCTCTCTAAACTTTAACTTAATGTAATCATTCCTTTCTCAGGCGTGAGGCTAGCAACCCCACCCTGTAAACAAAGCTGCTACAGAACCTTCAGCATAATGAACCTCTTTGCACCAAAAGAAAAAGTCTGTGTGGGAACATGGAACGTCCGAACTATGTACGAGACAGGGAAAGCTGCCCAGATCGCCAACGAGATGAAAAGATACGGAATACAAGTGCTGGGAATATGTGAGAGCAGATGGAATGGGAGTGGACTCACCAAATTGTCAACAGGTGAGTCAGTGATCCACTCCGGTCACCCAGAAGATAACCACACGCACACCGAGGGCGTGGCTATCATGATGTCACCAACGGCAACGAAAGCCCTGATACAATGGGAGGCGATTTCGTCCAGGATAATGACCGCCAGGTTCAACTCCAAAGGAAGGAAAGTGTCAATCATACAATGTTATGCACCCACAAACAACGCAGACCTCGAGAAGAAAGAAGAATTCTACAGGCAACTACAGGCAACAATGGACAATGCTCCAGCTGGCGACATGAAAATACTAATGGGAGACATGAACGCCAAACTGGGACCAGACAATACGGGAAGGGAACTCATCATGGGTAGAGAAGCTCTAGGAGAAATGAATGAAAACGGAGAACTCTTCGCCGACTTCTGCGCCTTCAACGAACTGGTGATTGGTGGCAGTGTATACAAGCACAAAGATATCCACAAGGCTACATGGGTGTCACCAGACGGGCAAACCAAAAACCAAATCGACTTCATCTCAATCTCAAGGAAGTGGAGGCGCAGCCTACTGGACACAAAAGCAAGAAGAGGAGCAGACGTTGGCTCAGACCACTATCTCGTACAAGGGACAATCCAAATCAAATTAAAAGCTTTCAGGGAATCAGGAGCTGCAGATAGACCACAAGCCAAGTTCAACACTCAAAAGCTGAAGGACCAGGCTACAAAGGACATCTTCATTGCAAGCATAAAGGACAAAGCCGAGACACAAATCAACACTAGCGAAGAGGTCGGCGTCGAAAAGCACTGGAACAACTTGAAAACGGTGTGGAGCCAAACCTGCATAGAAATTCTAGGCAGAAAAAAGAGACAGGACAAACAGTGGCTCACTACGGACACTTGGAAACTAATAGAAGAGAGAAGGACAGTGAAGCAAAAGATTATCCAGTGCACGGACGAGCAACAAAAACAGGAGCTGAATGCAAGCTACAATACACTGAACAAAAGAGTGAAGAAAAGTGCCAGGGAAGACAAAAGAAAATATTATGAAACCATGGCAAACGAAGCAGAACAAGCTGCAGGCAAAGGAGACTTCGCCACACTCTACCAAACAACTAGGAACCTTTCGGGCAAACGTTCGACACAGATTAAGCCAATAAAGGACGACAATGGAAAGTCAATCACCAAAGAGGTGGAACAGAGAAAGCACTGGGTTGAACACTTCAAAAGACTTCTAAATCGTCCGCCACCTACAACACGTCCAGCAATACCAACAACGGAAGCAGAACTACCAGTGAACACTGACCCCCCGACGAAATCAGAAGTCCTGAATGCAATCAAGATGCTTAAAGCTGGGAAAACATCGGGACCAGATGGAATCCCAGCAGAGGCTTTGAAAATAGACCCAGGGACAACAGCAGACTTGATGACACCACTACTGGAGAAGGTGTGGAAAGAGGGCAAAGTACCCGAGGATTGGAAGAACAGTTACTTATTCAAACTTCCAAAGAAAGGAGACTTAAGTCAATGTAAAAACTGGCGTGGAATTATGCTTCTGCCCATTCCAAGCAAGATACTAAGTCGCATCATCCTGGAGAGAATCAAACAAGCCCTAGATGAAAAACTTCGTCCGAAACAGGCTGGATTCAGGAGAAACAAATCATGTATTGATCAAATCGCCACTCTACGGATCATCACTGAACAAAGCTTGGAATGGCAGTCACCTCTCTATCTCAACTTCATCGACTTTGAAAAGGCCTTCGACAGCGTCGATCAAAAGGTGATTTGGAAACTACTTCGCTACTACGGGGTCCCATCGACAATTATACACCTCATCCAACAGTTATACGACAATGCTGCATGCCAAGTAATCCACAACGGGAAACTTACGGAAGCCTTCGAAGTGAGGACGGGAGTGAGGCAAGGCTGTCTACTATCACCAATGATCTTCCTGATTGCAATTGATTGGATAATGCGACAGACAACGGCAACCAACGAGGGAACAGGCATGAAATGGACTGACACAAAAGACTTGGAGGATCTGGATTTCGCCGATGATATATGTCTGATTTCCCATAAACTGGAAGATATGCAAGTGAAAAGTAACAAGTTGGCAGAAGAAGCATCAAAGATAGGACTTCACGTGAACATAGATAAAACAGAGATAATGAAGATTCCTAGCCAACATCAACAACACCAACAGACCACAATAAGCATAAATGGGAAGAACCTGAAAGAAACAACCTCCTTCACCTACCTGGGAAGCATCGTCTCAACTACAGGCGGAACTGACGGGGACATCAAAGCCAGAATCGGAAAAGCAAGACAAGTTTTCATTACTCTCAAATCTGTGTGGAGGTCAACAGCAATCAGCATCAAAAATAAGATCCGGATTTTCAACTCCAATGTGAAGTCAGTGCTACTATACGGATCAGAGACTTGGCGAGTCATAAAGAGCATCTCAAACAAACTTCAAACCTTCATTAACAACTGTCTCCGCTCAATACTCAAGATCAGATGGCCAGAAAAGATCAGCAACAGGGATCTCTGGGAGCGAACCAATCAGGAACCGATTGTGAAACAAATAGGCAGAAAGAAATGGAGATGGATTGGCCATACGCTGAGGAAACCATCAAGTGACATCACTAGACAAGCCATCGCTCGAGTGGAACCCGAAAGGGAGGCGGCGAGTTGGTCGTCCAAGGGTGACTTGGAGGAGGTCATGCGAGGAGGAGATGAAAGCATGTGGACAGACCTGGAGCAGGTTGAAAAAGTTGTCAGAAAACCGAAATCAATGGAGGTGCGCAGCTGAAGCCCTATGTTCCTCTAGGAACTAAAGGATACAATAATATAATAATAATAAGCCCAGCTATCTCGAACTACTGCCAAAGCTTCAGGTGCTACTTTTGTAGCAGCATCTTCCTCACTCGTTCAGAGAAACAAGACTTGTTGGTCTACCACGTGATTGCCGTGAAGCCGATCATTCAGAAAGTACTAGGTAAAGTCGAAAACCTTTTCTTTTCCTTGCCTTTTACTTTTTCAGTCTTATTCTTGCTCTTTTGGTTAGAAACTGTTGCTCTCTTAGACGTACATAGCATAATTTATAGTGATTGTTAATATGGTTGTCGAAAGCAGCCTTAAAAAAGCCACTAGAATACCGTACTCTGTAGTCACAAGGGCTTCAGCCAGGGAAGGAAAAAATCCAGGGATTTCAACCCCTTCCCGCATACCGATCCTAAAGACTCGTGTAGCTTTAGTCTGCCCTGATACAACGCCTGCATTGCCACAGTCTAGTACTGAAACGGCACAGGCAATACCACAAGGACAGAATTCTACACCTGCATCAACTGTAGGCCAGTGTGTGAAACACATCAAGCCTAAAAGGAAACGTTCAAGACGTCATAAGACCTCGAAGGCGTCATCAAGGAAAGGGGATGAATGCCAGGCGTGCAGCATCACAGTTTCTAAAACTGATTCAGCGTTTGAATGTAATTTTTGCAAACGATGGGTGCACTGCCGTTGTGACAAAGAAGTACCGAAAGCATACTATGAGTTTATGAGAAATAACCCATGCCCATGGTTTTGGTACGTGTGTCCACTTTGTCGCCCTGGCATAGTCCCACAAAGCGTGTCTGCGGATAGCAGAAATAACAAAACGCTCTTGTGCCCCAACACAGTATCATGCAGCTCCCCCTGCTAAACTCGCACTGCCGAAACTGGTCAAAGACTTAAAGGACACACCAGCCCTACTGACTGGAAATGCCAATTCTCACAAGGTGAAGATTAGCAAGGTTCCATCCACATCAGGAAAAGGCAAAATTACAAAGGCACCACTTGCATCCACTAGCAAGCCTGGCAACACAAAAAAGGCTGTCCAGGTACCGATGAAGCCTAATGTTGCTAATGATGCAAAGGACTGCAAGAAGCCGAAGGCAAAACCTAAGTCTGAGGGTAGTCGGTCTAACTCTCTCATCCTCTTTAACGTACCTGTGAGCACGGATAGCTTGCTCGAACAACGGGCCCTGTTTGATCAGGAACAGTGGTCCAACCTGTGCGGCAAACTAGGTCTGAACATTAGTTCAGCAAAACTGTGCAGACTGTACAGGGGTGTCCACACGCCTCAGGGTAAGCCACCCCCATTACGGGTTACACTGGACTCTGCCGAAGAGGCCGAAAAAGTACTGTTAATGGCTCAGGTACTAGCCCTGGACAGAAGTTCTAACATAAGAGCGCGGCAAGATAGACCATGGGCCGTCAGAAATATGGCGAGGGAGTCACCGGAACTGATGCCTTCCACCTCTATGGTGGTACACGGTGTTCCGGAGCTGGAAACCGGCACTGCTTGTGAAAAACACATGCACGACGTACAACAATGGAGATGGCTGTCATCTCAGATGGCCCCTGGCGCTTCTGGAGCCATCTCCATTTTCCGACTACCTCGTCCCGCTCATCTAACATTGATTAACTCTCCAAAGCTGCTGTGTGTCACATTCAACTCCCCGGAGCAGTTGTCCATATCACTTCAACGGTGGTATGAGACCAAGGGAAAAATTGGAGGACACATCCGATGCTGTGAAAGCAGACCCAGAAATATAAGGAGGCAGCAAACTGAGGCTTTAATACGACCCCAAGCTTCGGTGACACTAGAGCGATGCAGCTCTGAGAATAATAGTCTGTGTCTCCCAAGTGTCCTGCCTAAATCCATTGAAAAAAACTACAACGGGCCGGTTCTATCGGAATCGGCCAACTAGTTCCAACATCAAGTCCCCCACCAGCAGACGGTTTCACGTCAACTACCCCACAACACTCTGAGGTTGTTAGACTCACTGTCAGTTGCCTATATAGCAATGTGAGGGGGCTGAGAGGGAAAGTAGGTGAACTCCGAAATCTCCAAGCACACCTTCAACTGAAAATAATCATTCTTACTGAAACGTGGCTAAACCCCACTATCGCCGACAATGAAATCAGTATAGGTGATATGGTACTGGTCAGAAGAGACAGGGATAATAAGGAAGGAGGGGGAGTTGCTATATACTTTGATAGGCAACTTAAATGTGTGCGCGCAACGGACCCACCACTTATCGAACTCCCAGACTCCATATGGTGTCATTTCACCGTAGGCCACACCAAGCACTTACTGGGTGGCATCTACCGATCTCCCACCTGTGGGGCAGAGCACAATCAGCTACTGCTCAGCACTATCACAGGAATACGAGATTTGGGCTACGACCAAATCACCATAGCTGGAGATTTCAATGCTCCATCACTGAACCTCGGCTCCGGGTGTGCTAAGGGAAAATTTGGCCGAAACCTACTGCAAACTATTCGAAACACGGGACTGACTGAGAATGTTGGAGACGACACTAGGTGGGGCCCTAGTGGAAAGTCATCAAAACTAGATTATATTCTAACTAGTGACCAGCTACTCGTCGAAAAGGTCCAGATCATGACTCCTCTGGGAAGCAGTGACCATGCAGTCATAGGTTTCGATCTTGTCCTCCGTGAGCGTTTGCAATGGGATGTTACGCGACCATGTCTGTGCTACAGCAAGGCTGACTATGCTGAAATGCGGAGGCTCTTGTCCGACGCAGACTGGCCCTTAGCATGGGACGACCTATCTGTGGATGAACACTGGGAAGTGGTAAAAAAGATTATCCATACAGCAATCTCGGATACCGTCCCTTTAGTCACAACACAGCCTAAGAGAAAGACGTCATGGTTGAAGAGAGGCACGCAACGTATTCTGCAAGCAAAGCGGAAGGCTTGGTTTACGTGGCGTGTATCTAAGAGTCAGACCGACCATGATGCATACCTCGAACTCAGGAACCGGTGTAATGCAAGAGTCAGGAGGGACAGAAGGTCATTCCAGGCTAACCTTGCTAAAAAACTCCTATCAAACCCTAAAAACTTGTACCGATTCATGTCGGAAAGAAAACCGACAAACCAAGGGGCATGCGCCTTAGTAGGCCCAAACGGTCAATATCTCACTAGTCTGGAGATGGCTGAAACATTCAGTTCAGCCTTCGCTAAACAGCTAAACAGCAATGTGGATATTACAGTTACGGACCAAAATGGTGGCACCACTATTTCAGAGGAGGAAGACCTAGCGACTACTCCCCAAATAAACCCCGCAATAGTACTAAGGAAGCTACAGCGACTCATACCTGGGAAGTCCCCAGGTTGTGATGACATCAGGCCATCTGTTCTGAAACAGTGCGCCGAGGCTCTCTGTAGACCCCTGTGCGACTTGTTCCAACACTCAATGGATTCGGGGACCCTGCCAAGGGAGTGGAAAAGAGCCATCCTTTCTCCAATCTTCAAGGGTGGGGACAGGCAAAACGCTGCTAGCTATAGACCAGTAGCTCTACTCCCAGTGGTATCAAAAGTACTGGAAAGTATTATTGACGACCACATCAGGGAATATTTCGATAGGACTAATATACTACATGAAGCCCAACATGGTTTCAGAAAAGGCAGATCCTGCGTCACTAACCTACTGTCAGCTTGGGACGACTGGACATCATGCTGGGACTTGAACGTACCAGTCCATGTGGTCTTCCTAGACTTTGAGAAGGCATTTGACACTGTTCACCATGACCTTCTCCTACATAAAATAAACCAGGCAGGCATAGGTGAGCCACTTCTGTCATGGTTGAAGGACTACCTAGCCGACAGGCAATTTTGCACTAAGGTTAACCGAGTCCGATCATCTTGGCACAGATCGTCATCAGGAGTGTCGCAGGGTTCTATCCTAGGACCACTGATGTTTTTGATTTTCATCAATGATCTACCACGCCGTCTGAGCTGCCCGACTCTCCTGTACGCTGACGACGTAAAAATATGGAGGGCGATAAAGTGTCCGGAGGACTCAGATAGGCTACAGGAAGACCTAAACCTTCTGGAAGACTGGGCGGTGGCCAGTGGCATGACTTTCAACTTGAAAAAGTGCAAAGTAGTGAAGTTGCGCACCTGTAGACTGCAGAATGCAAGTTACACCCTGTGCAATGAAAGCTTGTCCTGCACAACGTCGGAACGCGACTTAGGTCTAGTTCTAACGGAAAAAATGGACACAAGCGTAAATTACACAGGGGATGTAGCGAGGGCATATGCGGTCATACACTTTACGCATAGACAGTTAGGTGCACTCACTCCTGAGCTCTTTCTAATGTTGTACAAAACATACGTCAGGCCACACCTTGAGGTGCATAATATTATTGCACCCCCAATGCTGAGAAGAGATGCCAACCTCTTGGAAAGAGTCCAACGACGGGCAACAAAAGGAGTGGTTGGTCTCCGAAACAAACCATATGATGAAAGGCTGAAGAAATTAGGCCTGTTCACACTTAGTTACCGTCGGCTTAGGGGGGATTTGATTACTGCCTACAAAATAACAAATGACCAGAATCACCCAAACAAAGGTGTTCTGCCATTGAGTAGGTATAGGCTTCCACGTGGAAATCCCAGAAGGATAGCTCACCAGAGGGCAAGGACCCGGGTGCGCTCCCACTTCTTTTCACTGCGGGTTTGTCGTCCCTGGAATTCCTTACCGGCAGATGTAGCTATGGCACCGTCTTTGGACGCCTTTAAGCGAAGGCTGGACAACCATGCAGCGATACAAGGACTGCATCCAAATGGCCTATCTCCTTAAAATCGCATTTACCAATCAGGGTAGATAATTAAACTCGTCATTTTACTTCTTTACATTCTCTCCCGTCTTACTCTCCTGACAACTTATTAATATTATAATTACTATATTATTATTATTACTATTACCGATATATATATTATTCTTCAAACTTAATGAGCTGACTGTTGTTACGTTTCCTATTTTCGTTTCTGTCTCTTAGTCTGAATAGCTTCACTAATTATATCTATTATTATTATTACTATTATTATTATTATTACTATCTCTTTTCTCTTGTCGACAATACCGAAGGACTAACTGGCGAAAGGATCAACTCCAATCACAGTAGTAACAGTCTTAACATACCTCATACTACAAACCACATATAATTAATCCCAGCACTACTCCCTTTGGAGTCAACCAAAGCTACGACAGTCGAGTGGCGGGACAAGCTACGCAGAAGTTTACCGAAGATCAAGAACCTATACCTCACAATCAAGAAGCGAGCACAAAGAAATCAAATTGGTTTATACTAGCTCGTAAAAACGATATTGGATATTGGAACTCGAATGACAAACTGGCCAATCACAAGCGAGCAAACCTTTTGTTTGTCTCATTCGCGGTCAGTCAAAATTACGGCCGTCGACAGGTTTCCGTGTTTTGCGGTTATCGTCACCATTGCCTGCTAACAACGTCACAAGGAGAATGTGCTTCAAAGTTACTTGTCCGAAATGTGGGAAGTATACTTGGAATGGTAAGAAAAGATGTGTTGATTTATATGTTAAAATGTACAATAGCGCTAATTTTCTTCATTATCCTCATTATTTTGATACAATATGGATCTTTCGTGAATATTTAAAGTATTTAGTCCAGATTTTTGAAAGCATTGCGCAGCATCGTTGCCGCATTTTTGTAAGCTAAGGTTAAGACTTTAAAGCTTTTGAACCGTACGGTTGGGAGCATGTGATCAGAAATCTTATCATTTACATCGTTATCTGTGATAGAATTCACGTAACTAAGGTTGTTGCATTACTTAGAATTCGATCGTGAGGAGAGGTTTCATGCTAAGGATCAATTTGGATCGCAGCATGTTCGCCCCTCTCAAGAATCTTAGGACGGCATGCGCCTGGGATTTTGCTCCATGTGACTTGAATAAATTTTCCTAACTGTATCCTTACCAAAACTTGTATAAGTCTAAAAAGTGATCGCAAAATTTGGAATGCTCTGCTGAAGCAAAGATAGGCCTAAAGTAAGTACAATTGCAGTTAGCTTACAATGTACTGGTGTTATTAGACTGTAAATGATCACAATTCTTATATCATTTGACGTGTATGTTACAAATGGGGTATTTCCATCCCCTGAAATAAATTGTTTTGAATTAGAGCCTCCACATTTTCAGGAAACACAGTCTTGTCGAGTGAGATATAGCAAAAATATTGTTAAGCAATTTCGCAGTGTATATTTCTTCAGGAAAAGGTATCATTTTTAAAAACCTTCAAAATCCGAGGGGCATGGGATACCTTTATCTGTAGTGTATTAATCCAGCAGTGTGCACGCTTAGCCGCATGGGAGAACAGCCCCAGAAAATTCTGGTTACTGACCTAAATTATCTCGTGTTGTAACTTTTTTTTGATTACAGCTTGATTCCACACCGTATTTTTGGTACAAGTATGGAATTTTCAGCGTGGATATCGGTGGCCCGAAATTCGCAGACCGACCATAGATATCAGGTATGCGTCGGCGTGGGCTCGAACCTCGCACCATGTTCACAGTCGGCGAGAGTCCTAACCACTGTACCACCGAGGCACTGTTGATTTTGCATGTTTTACTTGATGGACACGGATTATTTGGTAACCATACTAAGTCGGATTGATACTAGTTGGTCCATCTATTGGAGTGGTTGACATTGTGACCATATGACAGCTACTCGTGTGATGCATTACTGCCTGCACCGGCTTGGAGTACGTAGTAAATACTAATGAATATTATATATATATATATATATATATATATATATATATACATAAATATATGCATAGTTTGTCGCATCGCACAATTAATAAATTGTCGCTTTACTACAAGGATATCTGGATAGCATAAATATAGACTAAGGGACAAAAATTAAGCGACTAATAGTGATTAAAAATGTTTGAGAGCCAATAGTTTCTCAATAGTGGTTTGCAGTCTGAGCCCCTGTTCCCCATTACAATTGAGAATCCAATGACTGGTAAATCTGTACTCTTGCCACATTGTATTTTAGCTACCAAAGTGGAAGCGAAAAGAAGGTTGTTGAGTGTTTTGTTGAATACTTGTCCTTCTCAACCGTTTTTCATTTCCTCATAGGATATGTAGCACAGTCATCGTTGTTAATCTAATGTTTATTCTTTATATGACTATTCCAGTTCCTCAACTGTACAGTTCGTTGCAAGTGCGTCTAAAGTAACACTTCTCACTTGTGTGAAATCACTTGACAGTTCAGGTTATCCTCATATTCGACGTTAATTTAGGTCTACAGTTAGTTTGTCTTGTGTGAAGATACTCAGTAAGTTTATCACAGATAACTACTTTTGTATGACCGGTTGCCACATAGGTACTTGGAGACTTATTATTTGAACTCATGCTGGCTATTGTAATCACAAAACTATGCGGTCATATATTTGCTCAAAAATACGTATTTTAGTGTCTTTAGAGTTTCTGAATAAATATAAAATATTAATTTCATTATTGAGTCAAGTATGCGAATTTTCAAAGTAAACGGCATATACTGACAAGCGTCATTTCTCAAGGTGGATAATATCCTCTTGAAGTCAATGTGATGGCAACAATCCGACTCACTTTTCAACGATTGAATACTGCATCACACTGTGTAGATCGTTTCGGTTAATTTGTTTCTACACACTGTTCGCTCAGTTAGCTTTTAAGCTTAAAAGAAAATCACAGCAACACTGAGACATTCTTCTCTTCAGGTACTTTTATTTAACTACACTTCATATTAGTAAAATAAAACTAATTTATGGAGCTCCATACAAGGTGATTATTCGTAATTGTCTGTTTTGGTGACTAATTTAATAAGACACACCGAGTTCACTGTACAATATGCCACAAAATTAGATAGTACCAATCCATCATTATGCGTTTAAACTGTGTACTGTCGCTAGTAAACTTAAAATGGATTTATGCCAGCTTATTAAAATTCTGTCATGACTTATCTTTTCTAAACGGCTTATGAATAATCGTGTCAAAATATGCTAAATTTTAATTTAATCATTTTAAATCCCAAAAGTAGCTAGTATTATACTACACTGTTGAGTGCCGATAAGTAACAGCTGAGTTATGAGTGCAATGACTAGAAAAGTACATTAAAAATTTGATATTCTGAGTTTATATATATATATATATATATATATATATATATATATATATATATATATATATATATATATATATATATATATAGACTGCCACATAGAGGCAAATTATATGCAGATCTTATTTGATAAAAGTTAAGTGAAAACCATATGGAGTTTTCTTCCCTATTTTAACGGGCTACTGTTTACAAATGCTTCAGAGAAGTTATAAGAACTCTTGTAACTACGATTTGTTTAAAATGTTTATGTAATTCCGAAGTGTAAATGATATAATTTTGCAGGTTGTGGAAAACATGTTGAACAAGTCATGAAGGATGTGCACCCGGAACAACGATGTCAGTGCCCACGGTCCTGAACAGCTGATCGAATTCTACACAGAAGAGTGGACAGTTTAGTAAACTTTATATTTCTTCAAATATATTTCACTTATTTTGATGATGCTATTTTAGCTTTATATTAAGACTTGTGGCACATTATTTTTGTCTTCAACTTCAATTAATTTACTGTTTAAGTCCAAATATATTTTAATCCTCTACTATTCATAAAATACTTTTACATCAATACTACCGATCTCTCGAACGACTGTTTTAAGGCACTCAGCCGTAAGTTGTGCAGTGGAGCAGGCGTGTTACTACGTCATAGTGGATTTAACGATTTATTCAGCATAATATGTTACCACTTGTTTCGTGTCTTTCCTTACAACTACGTACAAACTAAAGAAATAATTAAGTATATTTACAGAGAAATTTTAGTGTATTTGTAAAGGTTCCATGGTGTCAGTTGAAAGTAAGATACGAAATTATTAAACAGTGTTCAGAAATTACACCTATATGACTTATACACAGAAGGTTCTGGCTTAAATGAAACCAACCCAAAAGGTAGTAAATGTTTGGATGCAACGAAAAAAAGAGTTGTGTAATAAAGAGAATATGTGGAGAGGTTGATAATAAATAACTGGTAGATTGCGTAATAGTACTGTGAGTTCGACTCACATTCATAAGTAAGCTGTTTGCGCGACGAACAGTTATATATTGAAGTAAAACGAACATTTCTGTTCTGTACAAGTTGCCACATATATGTGTTTTGCATTCAGTATGAAGAAGGGTTCTTCGATCAACTTAGTGGTCACATATTTTATAACACTGGAGCAGTAGACAGATGAGGTGCATCATCTACACCATGTTGATATACTTAGCTGACCTAATTTTAATCTGCCTGATGTTGCTTAAATACCAACTTCAAGATAAGTTTTAATACGTAAGATATTCTTGCTATATTCGGAATAATTTCAGTTAACATTTCATACACAATCTTTTGAAATACTAAGTAATCTGAAACCGCAATATGAGAGGTAAATAACAAGTGGTAAAACTACGTGGTTGCAGAAATCACACATGTAAAGATAAGTTTATATTAGTCGTCAACTTCCTTATTTTGTTGATTGTCAGTTGTTCATGTTTGGAGTTGGACATTTTAATGATTATTTCATACCTTAGAGTCACTTTCTGTATCCGAAAATAAGCACATTTGACAAAGAGATGAAAACAGTGGATGGAGTAAAAGCCTTGTAGTAAATCGAAATGCCGAAACTACTGCCACCACTTTCAGCCAAATAGCTGTCGGCTCTAAAGTAACACCTAATCTTGTGATTTAGCAAATATGTAATTAGATAACTCATGTTTATACATGTATCTTCTTATGAACCATTCGAACCTAACAGAAACTAATTCATTTGTAAAACAAAGTTATTAAACTACTTTTATTCACGTATCAATTCCTAGTGAATATAACAAAAGTTAGTCATTTAGCTCATAGAAGAAGCTAAATATGACCTGTACTTACTTGACCAGTGGATTATGTTTTAAGAAGAACAGTTATAAACATTTGGCTGTCTTTATTATGATCTATGTCTCCACTTGCAATGTACCCGCCGTCTCCAATTGGTTATGTACCTGTCACCAATGGATATGATCGCGTCGACAGTTGATATGACAGAGTGGACTAATGTATGCGACTAATAATACACTAACACAATGGACAACTCAGCTGGTAAGCTGAATACTCCTATTTGTCCGTGGTACCTTCTGCTTCACTAAGCAATATAAATATTAAAAGAGAGTAACAGGCCTGTAACTGTTAGGATACGATTTTATTAGGGAAAAACACGTCACGCATATATATTTTTTCTGACCGCATTAAAATCGGCCCAAGGTAGTGGAAACAGATTGTTCTGATTGACTGGCGATTTAACCAAAACCAAGATAAGAAAAAGATGATGAAATCTTATGGCCATCCGACCACAATGAATCATAAGATGAATAATATTTCAAGCCGATTCCAATCACTCTTGGCAGTTCATTATGCATAGCTAGTATTGTCCAAAAATAACTACAGAAGCAATACACTGTGTCTATTATTTAGACTTGTAGGAGTGAGTATTGGTGATATTCATATTTCGACTGTTAAACAACAATAAGTGAATGAGTAAGTCATGAAAACGGTGATTCTTATTTATTTACACAATATAAATATGAATATTAATTAAGGTAGACGCAAGTGTTAACATGAAAACCTGTTGGTGAAGGAAGATACCTCTTAAATAAATTGAAAAAGTCGACTTACAATAATCTAAACTGAATAATATTTATTGCAATATTAATTTGTGCGTCTGAAATAATTCCAAATCCCAGATATTTTATCCTTTCGCCATGTTTAATGTCTTTAGAACAACAGAAGTGTTTCCTACAGGATCATTTCCTGAATATGACGAATGTTGGGCACTCATAAATGTGGTTAGGTCATAACTCTAATTGAAGGTGATGGAAGCACTTTGGATTAATCACATACAGCCTCAACTGTGTGTGCAAAAATCAATAGACTTCAATCTTCGCCTACCCTGGACTACATGACCTATCTAAATATGATTGGTACTTTTGTTTTTTATTTAACTGAGTAATTTTCATGAACTTTATCTTAACATTGTTAACCATGTTAGTTGTAAAGCGGTTGTAAAGAAACTACGAAATGATATCATCTCGCAAAATTTGTCTTCTTAATGCCTTATTCATATCTTTCTTCGTTTCTGTGTACATTCTTATCACAACTCATTCATTTAACTATTCATCTTGTTACGTAACTGTATTACGTTTATTCAACTTCTTTTGTGTGTTTATTGACATTAATGACCATGTTTTTTTAATATCACCAGCACCCTCTCACTAATCTTCACCCCCTAGTTACAATTTGATTATATTCATCATATTTGAATAAGACATTTAGAAGACAAATTTCGAGAGATGATATCTTCATTTCGCATTTTCTTTACAATCGCTTTACAACTAACATGGTTCACAATAATATAGTAAAATGCACGACAATTACTCATTTCAAATATTGGTTTCTAGGGGTTTGATTGATTGGTTACAGGATTTTATCATGAGTGACTTAATGGTCTATAAGCTAGCTCGCCTTATAACCAGAAGGTTCTGGGTTCGAACCCTGGCGGTAGGTGCGTGATAATGAAGAGTCCCAAACTAGGGAGATGAAACAGCTGTCCACTACTCCGCAGGTTTTCCAATGCTTCTCTAAACGATGTTAACTCACGATGAAATCCTGTAACCATTTACTCGGATTATATAAAACATAAGTACATAACAATGACCAATCATATTTAATTAGGTCAAGTAGTATGCTAGGCAAAAGTTGAAGTCTATTGTTTTCTGTACTCAGTTTAGGATGCCCCAAAAGTACTTCCACCAGTTTTAGCAACCTTGAGTTAGAATTATGTGAAATAATTGAGAAGCAGTCATTGATATTGATTTTGTGATCTGATATTAATAAATTCTTTGCAATGGATGGTGATAGATTTCTATGCAGATTAAGTACATTTGATTTTTCTGTGTGACTTAATAACTAATAACCATTTTAGGTCAAGTAGTATGCTAGGCAAAAGTTGAAGTCTATTGTTTTCTGTACTCAGTTTAGGATGCCCCAAAAGTACTTCCACCAGTTTTAGCAACCTTGAGTTAGAATTATGTGAAATAATTGAGAAGCAGTCATTGATATTGATTTTGTGATCTGATATTAATAAATTCTTTGCAATGGATGGTGATAGATTTCTATGCAGATTAAGTACATTTGATTTTTCTGTGTGACTTAATAACTAATAACCATTTTAGGTCAAGTAGTATGCTAGGCAAAAGTTGAAGTCTATTGTTTTCTGTACTCAGTTTAGGATGCCCCAAAAGTACTTCCACCAGTTTTAGCAACCTTGAGTTAGAATTATGTGAAATAATTGAGAAGCAGTCATTGATATTGATTTTGTGATCTGATATTAATAAATTCTTTGCAATGGATGGTGATAGATTTCTATGCAGATTAAGTACATTTGATTTTTCTGTGTGACTTAATAACTAATAACCATTTTAGGTCAAGTAGTATGCTAGGCAAAAGTTGAAGTCTATTGTTTTCTGTACTCAGTTTAGGATGCCCCAAAAGTACTTCCACCAGTTTTAGCAACCTTGAGTTAGAATTATGTGAAATAATTGAGAAGCAGTCATTGATATTGATTTTGTGATCTGATATTAATAAATTCTTTGCAATGGATGGTGATAGATTTCTATGCAGATTAAGTACATTTGATTTTTCTGTGTGACTTAATAACTAATAACCATTTTAGGTCAAGTAGTATGCTAGGCAAAAGTTGAAGTCTATTGTTTTCTGTACTCAGTTTAGGATGCCCCAAAAGTACTTCCACCAGTTTTAGCAACCTTGAGTTAGAATTATGTGAAATAATTGAGAAGCAGTCATTGATATTGATTTTGTGATCTGATATTAATAAATTCTTTGCAATGGATGGTGATAGATTTCTATGCAGATTAAGTACATTTGATTTTTCTGTGTGACTTAATAACTAATAACCATTTTAGGTCAAGTAGTATGCTAGGCAAAAGTTGAAGTCTATTGTTTTCTGTACTCAGTTTAGGATGCCCCAAAAGTACTTCCACCAGTTTTAGCAACCTTGAGTTAGAATTATGTGAAATAATTGAGAAGCAGTCATTGATATTGATTTTGTGATCTGATATTAATAAATTCTTTGCAATGGATGGTGATAGATTTCTATGCAGATTAAGTACATTTGATTTTTCTGTGTGACTTAATAACTAATAACCATTTTAGGTCAAGTAGTATGCTAGGCAAAAGTTGAAGTCTATTGTTTTCTGTACTCAGTTTAGGATGCCCCAAAAGTACTTCCACCAGTTTTAGCAACCTTGAGTTAGAATTATGTGAAATAATTGAGAAGCAGTCATTGATATTGATTTTGTGATCTGATATTAATAAATTCTTTGCAATGGATGGTGATAGATTTCTATGCAGATTAAGTACATTTGATTTTTCTGTGTGACTTAATAACTAATAACCATTTTAGGTCAAGTAGTATGCTAGGCAAAAGTTGAAGTCTATTGTTTTCTGTACTCAGTTTAGGATGCCCCAAAAGTACTTCCACCAGTTTTAGCAACCTTGAGTTAGAATTATGTGAAATAATTGAGAAGCAGTCATTGATATTGATTTTGTGATCTGATATTAATAAATTCTTTGCAATGGATGGTGATAGATTTCTATGCAGATTAAGTACATTTGATTTTTCTGTGTGACTTAATAACTAATAACCATTTTAGGTCAAGTAGTATGCTAGGCAAAAGTTGAAGTCTATTGTTTTCTGTACTCAGTTTAGGATGCCCCAAAAGTACTTCCACCAGTTTTAGCAACCTTGAGTTAGAATTATGTGAAATAATTGAGAAGCAGTCATTGATATTGATTTTGTGATCTGATATTAATAAATTCTTTGCAATGGATGGTGATAGATTTCTATGCAGATTAAGTACATTTGATTTTTCTGTGTGACTTAATAACTAATAACCATTTTAGGTCAAGTAGTATGCTAGGCAAAAGTTGAAGTCTATTGTTTTCTGTACTCAGTTTAGGATGCCCCAAAAGTACTTCCACCAGTTTTAGCAACCTTGAGTTAGAATTATGTGAAATAATTGAGAAGCAGTCATTGATATTGATTTTGTGATCTGATATTAATAAATTCTTTGCAATGGATGGTGATAGATATCTATGCAGATTAAGTACATTTGATTTTTCTGTGTGACTTAATAACTAATAACCATTTTAGGTCAAGTAGTATGCTAGGCAAAAGTTGAAGTCTATTGTTTTCTGTACTCAGTTTAGGATGCCCCAAAAGTACTTCCACCAGTTTTAGCAACCTTGAGTTAGAATTATGTGAAATAATTGAGAAGCAGTCATTGATATTGATTTTGTGATCTGATATTAATAAATTCTTTGCAATGGATGGTGATAGATTTCTATGCAGATTAAGTACATTTGATTTTTCTGTGTGACTTAATAACTAATAACCATTTTAGGTCAAGTAGTATGCTAGGCAAAAGTTGAAGTCTATTGTTTTCTGTACTCAGTTTAGGATGCCCCAAAAGTACTTCCACCAGTTTTAGCAACCTTGAGTTAGAATTATGTGAAATAATTGAGAAGCAGTCATTGATATTGATTTTGTGATCTGATATTAATAAATTCTTTGCAATGGATGGTGATAGATTTCTATGCAGATTAAGTACATTTGATTTTTCTGTGTGACTTAATAACTAATAACCATTTTAGGTCAAGTAGTATGCTAGGCAAAAGTTGAAGTCTATTGTTTTCTGTACTCAGTTTAGGATGCCCCAAAAGTACTTCCACCAGTTTTAGCAACCTTGAGTTAGAATTATGTGAAATAATTGAGAAGCAGTCATTGATATTGATTTTGTGATCTGATATTAATAAATTCTTTGCAATGGATGGTGATAGATTTCTATGCAGATTAAGTACATTTGATTTTTCTGTGTGACTTAATAACTAATAACCATTTTAGGTCAAGTAGTATGCTAGGCAAAAGTTGAAGTCTATTGTTTTCTGTACTCAGTTTAGGATGCCCCAAAAGTACTTCCACCAGTTTTAGCAACCTTGAGTTAGAATTATGTGAAATAATTGAGAAGCAGTCATTGATATTGATTTTGTGATCTGATATTAATAAATTCTTTGCAATGGATGGTGATAGATTTCTATGCAGATTAAGTACATTTGATTTTTCTGTGTGACTTAATAACTAATAACCATTTTAGAAACATATTCTTTCCAATGATATTGGAACATTCTATTGGTTCTACCTATATAATTGTGTAGTCAGGACTGTTGATGAACTTGTTGATACAATGAGAAGTAGAGATCACAGAATTTCGTCCTATGATCGTAGATACAGGGATCGAAAATGTCAGGCATTTGAGGGAAAGATATGCGTCATAGAATGTGTGCTTTATGGCTTGTAGAAGCCTTCCAACTACGAACTGCACGATTTGATCACCCTTGAATGGTAGTTTACCAAAAATTTATTTCTTTGTTACAGAAACTGTCGTTTCAACTATGAAATGATATCATTCCGCGATATTTGTCTTGAGGAGAAGAGGAATACCATTAGCTCAAGAACTTCTATTACATAAGTCTTTATATTTATATGTCCATCCACATTTGGTCATTTTCAAGTATAGCCTAGCACGAATTTTACCATTTTTTGAATTTGTATCACAAACTGAAAGCTGGAAAGTTGTTTCGGCCTACTTCAGAACACTTCAACAGCACGCACCACGACCTCACTGGTAAGAATCGATCCCGAGACTTTCAGGTTACAAGGTGAACATACAGACCATTTAGCCATCTACAGAGAATCCAGTGGCCCTTCGATTATAACTCCTGTCAATTTGCGTAACCACTAGCCAATGCCATACGTGAGTAACTGTCCCCGCACCCAACTTGTTAAACCCCACTGGTCATGACTTTTCACTAGTACAACAGACAACTTCCTCCTGTAAATATTCCAAGTGTTAATTTGCAAAGATTTGGTTGTTTTCAGGTTAGATCACGAATAGATTACAGTTAGGAAATCATTGGAAGGCCGTTTGTGAATTTTCAGCTGACCACACCCATGTCTTCACCAGGTCTTGCAAACTGAAGTTCCCAGGTTCAATACTTGTTACGGTCATAGGTGTGCACTGATGAAGAGTCTCAAATCAGTCCTCCCTAGTGTTGGTTAAGTGATGAAATCTCTACGCTTGTAAATCCAGGGATTACTGTAGAGGTGTTTCGCCCTAGACTGGGACTCTTCATCAGTATGCACCCACAGGGGTTGGAACCCAGGACTTCCAGTTATAAGGCAAGCTCAGAGACCATTCAGTGATTAAGACCTAATCGAATGGCTCATGAATTTCAGCACCCACCAATTCGTGTTGTATCCATCGTAACTGCCAGCCAATATCATTGGCAAGTAACTGTCCTTTCACCCGACGTGATAGACTTCTCATGAGAGTTCCAGAGAACTTACCGAATAGATCCAGTCGCTGGTGAGCACTAGATACATTTTCGAATGTTGGTTTTCAGGAATTTGGTTGGTTATGAGTGTTGGGTTTGAACCCTGATAGGCACGTACTGTGGAAGAGTTCCAAACTAGGACAAATGAAGCTGTCCACTACTCCCTGGTGGTCTTCCAGTGGTTCTCTAGCAGGTGTCAGCACGTGAGTAAGCCTGTAACCCTAGCGAAATCCCTACAAACCAACTCTCTCGAGAGTTATAAGTCAATAAACATTAGAATAAAATAGCTCTAATGAAAGACAAAGCAGAATTATGTTAGTTGTACTGGAGTATAAGTATAATAAGATGGAATGATAGTCGACTAGTTAAGATTGTCAAGTGAATGTATATAAAACAAAAAGGTATATTAGGAAAACAAGATAAAAATCCAAAATGCCTCTATTATTATATTATTATTGCTCCCTTGGGTTCACAGTGGAAGATAGGGCTTCCACGACACATCTCCCCTGTGTTCTATTTGCTAATGTCCTCTTTATATGTCCCCATGATTGCACATAATCTCTCATCTCCGAATCTCCACACGATCTCCTCCATGTCACCTTCACATCAATGACCCACTCGTCACTTCCCATTCGGATTCCACTTGAGTGATGGCCTGCATTCGGTGCTATGACATTCAACGGTCTTCTCAGTATGTGCCCAATTCAACTCCATTTTCTCCTACATATTTGTTGAGCAATCGGTCCTTGGTTGGTTTGTTCCCAGCCAGAGTTTATGGTTGCTAATTGTTGTCGCTGGTCATTTGATCTTCATAATCCAGCGAACTATGTATAATTAAAACGACATCATTATACTGACTTCTGACTATATCACTTCATACCATTCATTTTTTCTGTCTTTATCTATATATACTCTTGACCTGACTATTTAGCTTTGATCTCTAGTCTACTAATTTTAAAGTAAGAAAGTAGCACATATTTGCAGGGTAATACACAAGCTCTCTTGTTTTATTTTTCGCGGATTCTCATCAATCAGATACAACCTAAACAATCTCAGAATATTGTAAGTCACAAAAGCTCTGAATGAACATACTATTATCACAGTGACATTCTAGGCAACCAATTAATTAGGCTGCTTGCACAGATTTAAGATCGCTTCCAGTTGACTTCACCTAAAAATAACACTCACAATTGTTGTGTGGCTATCAATCCTACTATATCTGAGCTCTAGCCACACTACCTGCTGAATATTTAGCCTGATCAGGCTGCTTTTAACTCCTTCCCAACTAGCAAAGAGAGAGATATAACACATACGGCTGCTGCACGAAGAATTTGTTGACAATGATTTGGAGAGAGTGTACAATTAGAGGCTTACATCACAACGAAGCTGTCGAGTCCTTGTCCCTTAGAAATTATGCATTGACCACCATGTATTTTATTCCTCATCGATAAACAAACTGATCGCTGATAGTGCAAGGGCTGAGCTTCAACTGAGTTGACAAACTTCTTTAGTCCCCTATAACATCAAGCTGTCTATAGATAATACAGGCAACATAATTCTAAAAATGATGTAAGCTGACAAATTAGTCAGTGTAAAAAGAGTAACTGTTTATAGTATAATCAAACAAGACTGGGAAGGGGTTGGCTGGTAGAGTTCAGATTTCGCTTGGAAACGGGGATCGACTAGAGACATGATACAAGAGTGAATTTATACATATTAAGATGGAGAGTTCAAGAGGGTGGGAGTCAATAATAAAGTAAAATTATGACATTGACGACGCATGTAAACATTTTGTATGTTGGCATAAAAAGATAATTTTCTATAGTTTGGTTTGTAAGGGTTAGATATGTTTTTACGAGTTGATCACGGATTGATATCAGTTAGAGAACCATTGATACCAGGGAGTACTGGACAGCTGTTTCATCCTAGTTTTGGGAATCATTGGCAGTACGCACACACACCACAGAGGCTCGAACCCAGGACCTTTCGGCTACAAGGCAAGCTCGTAAAAATATATCTAACCCTTAAAAAACAAACTATAGAAAATTAATCTGATGCTCGCTAGTTACTTGCTACAGGATGGAGTTTTCTGAAGTTCTAGTGCGAAGTCGTGACCAGTGAGGTCCAATTAGATGTCACGTGAGTGGATGGATGTCCCACCAACGACAATGGTTGGGGTCGCGATAAATCACAAATTGGTAGAAGTTAGAATTCATGCACTGGCCATTGAATCGGTCCCAGTGGCAGAATGGTATACGAGCCAGCTTGCCTTGTAGCCAGAAAGTCCTGGGTTCGAGCCCCTGTGGTGTGGGTGCGTACTGCCTATGATTCCCAAAACTAGGATGAAACAGCTGTCCAGTATTCCCTTGTATCAATGGTTCTCTAACTGATATCGATCCATGATCAACTCACAGAAAGATAATTCTAGATTGTATGCAGATGACCGGAATCGGCGAAATACAATCATGATATCATATTATCCAACACTCCAACGAGATGAAAAAGCCATTTTTAGTAGGTATATCAGTGATCTGAATGTTTTCATTGGTGCTTCTTCTCAATCAGATTGTTTGAAAATATTAAACGTCCTTTTTATCAGAAATTAGTCAGTGATCCTTGAATTCAAGTGGTCTTAAGCTTTATCCTTCCAAACGGCAGATTTGTTTCTCTCACTTTTAAACACACAAACGAGACACTCATGAACTAGTTCCTTCCCGTGATTATTGTATCAACACGGTGGGCACTAAAATTGAAAGTGATTCGAATGTTAAACATCTTGGATGGATTATGTCTTTCCTAATTATCCAACATTCTAATGATTTCTGGGAAAAGATTTCGTCGAACTTTCTATTTTAGGAAGTTCAAACAATCTGATACCACAACATAAACATGGGTGATAAATGATACTGAACACCTTTTATCTTCAGAATTAATCGAATTAGGTGATTTCATATTTTCAAAAGAATGGATACTGAACAAAAACACTCTTTTCGATAACCTCTTCATAATCAGGCTCTACAGTTCTATATATATTAGTGATTGAATGAATTAGTGTTATGAACAACATTAATGTTGTTTAAATAACATCGAATCAAGCTTCTCAAATGATTCAAAGCAGTTTGCTTACAAACAGAGTAGATGTACTTTAGACGCTGCTGCTGTGTTTCATCACAATACTGTATCCTCCTTAGACAAAGGGGTCAAGTATGTCCGTTGTAAGTTCCTTGACTATACATCTGCTTTCGACTCTGTACCTAGAGGCCTTTCGTTAAACAAGCTTAGCCTTACACAAACTGAGTCCTGGGCTATGAACTGGCTGTACTCTCACTTCTCCATTAGGATGCAGTACACGGTATATAGTGGTGTAGCTTTCTCTCCTTTGCTTACGGAAGCTGGCATTCCTCAGGGTGCTGTTCTCTCTCCGTTTCTCTTTTCCTTCTTCTTACATGACTTACCTCTATCAGACGAAATCAACTTCGTCAAGTATGCAGACGACCTGACTGTTTCGCTTCCCGTTAAGTCTCAGTTAGACTGTTTCAAATTAAATAGCTTCCTGTCAGACATCAGTCAGTGGTCTAAACTAAATGGCCTCATGCTGAATACCTCAAAATGCCAAACTGTTGACTTCTCCTTTAGGCATAAACGGGATCTGCAAACACTAGTAAGTACTCATGAAGCCTGTAGCATTGAGGGGACTAAAATTGAAAATAAGTCTAATGCGAAATACCTCCGACCTTACTTGGTTATCACATATCCTAACGATTTCTAAGGAAGTGTTCCGTCTAACCTACTACATTAAGAAACTTAGACTATCTGGAATCACCTAACCTCTACTTTCACAATTTGTCAACTCTCGTATCTTACCTATTCTACTTTACTGCTCCCCATAAGTCTTTCCTGGGCTACTGAAAAAGGACTGTGGTGGACCTTTTCACTCTATTAGCTTAGTTACCCAAATTCAAGTAGAAAATAAAATACCAAATGAGTTTAGTTACGGGAAGAATGTATTAAAGTTTGATTACTTGAGTTTACAAAGGTCCACAGTCCACAATAAACGTAATAGACTCCAGGTGCTGCGGAAAGACTGCTCCAGTAGTAATTCTCCAATGTTAACGTTGCCGGAGGTCGACCAAAGTACGTAGGAAGAAACTACGGTGCTCCTGCAAAAATCAGAGATAGAAAGCAGGTGATTAGGATTGATCGACGGCAGTTGAGATGGTGGAGAAGACGGAGAGTCGAAGGCACAGCTGTATATTTATTCAAAACCCGAGGTAAAGTCAAAGTACAGAGTTTCTGGTTAAAACAAAGTGGTGTACAATATGTTCATTATTTACATAGTAGTAAAATTTGGATAAGTTGATTTTTGAGGACTCCACAGGGCTCCCCCTCTTAGAGGTCCGGAGGACCATCAGTACTGCCCTCGTGGACGATTACATGAATATAAGCAACATAAATAAGGGATAATGTCAACAATATGGATAACAAAAAATAACAACAACAATAAGGATACAAAGTTAGATCAGGATGTATAGAATGCATCCGTGTCGTATAAAGTTTAGCACATACAAGCACATACAGGAATTTAAAAAAAAATCAAAACTTGTTATAATTTTAAATAAAAATTTATGTACATAATAAACCATGACATGTTCGTTAACATTTGTGAAATTCATATATAAATAGATATATACATATACTTGGTGAATGCGTGTGCTTGCAGTACAGTTGACGAACAGCAAATAATAATACTAATAAATATTAATGGTTATAATGAAGTGAATGTTAACAACAATAGTAATGAGAAGTATGTCTAAATGAGGTTAACGTTTATGTCAGTCAATGAAATGAACATAGCGGGCAGGTTTACAGATCTGCCGCCCACTGCGTGTCTGTACAGGGGGAAGAGTGAAGAGCGGGAGAGTTGGAGTTGCATTGACTTGCTGATTGTTTATTGGTGTCGGCGTTGCTAGTGTTTCATGTTCGCTGTCGGTGTACGCTGGTTTAAGACGGTCGATAGAAACAGTCTCCGGTTTACCATGTTTGTTCAGCGTGAAGTATTTTTCGGTGCGTTTAAGTACTAGAAAAGGACCTTCATATGGATGTTGTAGACCTTTTCTAATGGCATCGACGCGAACAAATACAAATTTGCTAGTGAGTAGGTTCTTATTTACTTGAGCTTTATGAAGTGATTGGCGAGGGGCTACTGGTCTAAGCTGAAGCATATGCTGGGTAAGGCGGTTGGTGAAGTCGGAGATATTTACTTCAGTTGAATCATTAGACGGAACTAACTGACCAGGCAATGTGAGGGTAGTACCATACACAAGTTGAGCTGGTGTACATCCCAAATCTTCTTTTACAGTTGATCGGATACTGAGAAGAACTAATGGTAGGTGTTCACTCCACTTAGATGAGTCAGCTTGTGCCATAAGCGAGCTTTTCAGTTGTCGATGGAAACGTTCCACCAGACCATTCGCTGCAGGATGATAAGCTGTAGTGGAGATATGGTTCACTCCAAGGAGTCTCGTAAACTCTCGAAACAGAGTTGATTGAAATTGAGCTCCTCGGTCTGTTGTAATAGTTGTGGGTACTCCATAGTTTGACACCCAGCGATCTAAGAAAACCAAAGCGATATTTTCTGCAGATATATCGTTGAGTGGACAAGCAATAGCCCATCGGGTAAATCGATCAATCGCAGTAAGTATATGAGTAAATCCTCTGGATGGCGGTAATGGTCCAACAACATCTATATGAACGTGTTGAAATCGTTTATCGGGTAAATTGAACTGTTTTGGAGGTGTGACGGTGTGATGATGTACCTTGGATCTTTGACATTGCAAGCATTGGCGGGCCCATTTCCGAATATCGGAGTTCATCTTGGGCCAAACAAAACGCTCGCTGATCAACTTGACTGTAGCACGCACTCCAGGATGAGACAATGAATGTAGATGTTCAAACAAAGTTTTTCGACAACTTAGTGGAACAAAAGGTCTATGAACTCCCGTTGAAACGTCGCAGACGATAGTTGTATCAGACAGGGGAATAGGTACATCCTGCAACTGTAGGGAGGAGTTTCGTCTACAAGTATGGAGTTCGGCGTCATTTTTCTGCAGCTTGGCAATATTGTCTAAGCTAATATCTATCGAAGATAGGTGATTAACGTCACATCGAGACAAAGAATCGGCTACGATATTAGAATCTCCTTTGATGAACTGGATGTCTGTTGAGAATTGTGAGATGTAATCCAGTTGTCTGGCTTCTCTCGGAGAGTGTCTGTCCAACGAAGTGGTGAAAGCATAACAAAGAGGCTTATGGTCGGTTAAGATAGTAAAATGTCGACCTTGTAGTAAGAAGCTGAAATGTTTCACTGCTAGGTAGATGGCTAACAGTTCTCTGCCAAAGGTACTGTAACGAGTTTGCGCAGGTTCCAACTTTTTGGAGAAGAAAGCAAGTGGAGTGGTGTCATTATTGAACTTTTGTTGTAAAACTGCTCCCACTGCTACCTGCGATGCATCTGTACATAAAATGAGTGAAGCTTCTGGGTTGATGTGAGATAACATTACGACGTTGGATAAGGCATCTTTTGCATTATTAAATGCTGCTTTTGCTTCTTCAGACCACTGAAATTTCTTCGAATTGCATCTAAGTAGGTCGGTCAGTGGTTGAACTATGGAGGCACATGATGGAATAAAACGTCGGTAGAAGTTGAACATCCCGAGAAAACGTCTAAGTTTCTTTAAGGAATCAGGTTCGGGAAAGTTCTTAATAGTTTCTATCTTATCTTCGGTAGGTCTGATGCCTTCAGCAGTTATTCGATGTCCTAAAAATTCAATGGAAGGGGAACCAAAAATACATTTCTTTGGATTGATAACAACTCCAAATTGTTCAAACCTTTGAAATAACAGGCTTAAGTGTTGCATATGTTCTTCCATCGATGAGCTGGCAATTAAGACATCGTCGATATATACAAAGACGAAATCAAGACCTTGGGTAACTTGGTCCATAAAACGCTGAAATGTTTGAGCAGCATTCTTTAGTCCGAAAGGCATTCTCAAGAATTCGAATAATCCAAAAGGCGTAATAATTGCTGTTTTTGCAATGTCTTCTGGAGCGACTGGTATTTGATGATATGCCCTGACCAAGTCAACTTTGGTAAAAACGGTCTTTCCATGTAAGTTCAAGGAGAAGTCGTGGAGATGAGGTATAGGATAACGATCTGGGACCGTAGCGTTATTCAAAGCGCGATAATCTCCACATGGTCGCCAGTCATGATTAGTTTTAGGTACCATGTGCAGAGGTGAAGACCATGGGCTGTTAGATGGTCGTATGATACCTAGCTGCATCATATGTTCGAATTCCGACTTAGCTGCTGCTAGTTTATCGGGTGGTAACCGTCGTGGACGTGCCTTCACAGGTTGTCCTGTTGTGATGATCTTATGCGTAACTGTATGAGATATATCTTCAACGTTGTATGATGGTTTAAGGATTTTAGGAAATCGTTTCAATAAAGCAGAGAACATTTCACTCTCCGGCTTTTCTATACAGATGCTATGAACCGAGTAGTCACATGTAATACCATGGATCTTGAGTTGGGTGCAATTGTCAACCAGTTTTTTCTTGCTGATATCAACTAACAGATTGAAGTGACTTAGGAAGTCTGCACCTAGTATAGCGTGACGTACGTCAGCTACTATGAAGATCCATGTGAAACGTCGGCGTAGTCCTAAATTTAAAATCATTGACTGTTCGCCATACGTCTGTATGTTGGTTTGGTTGGCAGCACGAGTGAAAGTTTTCCAGGTATTTTGGCTGATCGCCTGGATAGTGAGGGGGGAATAACACTGACCTCGGCGCCTGTATCTACCAAGAATAATGTGCCGGTAGTCAAATCCCTCACATAGAAAAGGCGACTGGGGTGATTGCCATTAACAGCCGTCGCCATTACTGTCTGGCTGGGGAGTTTCCCTGAGATGAGTTACTACTGTTGTACATACACGGTCGAATACACTTCAGGGCATTATGCCCATACCTCCTATGATACCAACAAATGTTACGGCTTTGAGACGGTGTTCTAGAACGTCGTCTAGATCTTGATCGCCGTTGCTTGGATACAGTATGTGACTGGTTCCTTTGTGCTCGAAGCTCGGACACTTCCAGTCGTAAATCTTGCATTTGAGATGTTAACTGGGAAAGTAACCAAAACATTGGTGCGTCCTTCATAGATGTGGAAGGGCTTGGTGGTACTGCCTCTGTAGACACGCTATTTATGCCATTATTTGATAACACATCCATGATATCGTCTGCCATTTTAGCTAATTCTTCAAGGTCTGTCGTCCTAGAAGATATTGTTAGGATTTGTTGAACATTTTGTGGTAAACGTTGTAAGAACATCTGACGTAGAATTAACTCATCTACTTTGTGTGACCCAATCAACTGGCGCATATGTCTAAGTAGTTGAGATGGCTTTTTTGTACCTAGATCACACGAAGTAAGTAGTTGTTGTATGCGTTTCTCATCGGAGAGAGTGGTCCGCTGGATGAGTGCAGCTTTTAGTTTGTCATATTGAGAGTCTGTAGGTTTGCTGTCTATGACATCGATAACCTCTCGTAGTACTTCCGTGGGAATTGCTGCTAATACGCAACCATACATGGCGATCTGCGACGTAATACCTCGAGCTGCAAACAACTGTTCAATAATTGTGAACCAGACACGTGGTTCAGCCAGATCAAATTGAGGAAGTCTTAAATCCGGCAAGGCGTTAACAGCAGAGTTCTGTGTCTCTTCGCCTTTATTACCTTCTTCAGCAACAGTGGTACGTTTAGGTGGAGCCATTGTCATATAATATGTAAGTATATAGATATACAAAATAGAAAAACTTGTGGTAACAAAAATTAAAGCAGTGCGAGTTTATAAGGACAAAATAGCAACAAAAATGTTCAAAACGAGGTAACTATCGAAACAAAAAGGTTCGAAAACGGGTTAACCATAAAAAAAGGGTTCGAAACGGGCTCACCAATTATTGTGGTGGACCTTTTCACTCTATTAGCTTAGTTACCCAAATTCAAGTAGAAAATAAAATACCAAATGAGTTTAGTTACGGGAAGAATGTATTAAAGTTTGATTACTTGAGTTTACAAAGGTCCACAGTCCACAATAAACGTAATAGACTCCAGGTGCTGCGGAAAGACTGCTCCAGTAGTAATTCTCCAATGTTAACGTTGCCGGAGGTCGACCAAAGTACGTAGGAAGAAACTACGGTGCTCCTGCAAAAATCAGAGATAGAAAGCAGGTGATTAGGATTGATCGACGGCAGTTGAGATGGTGGAGAAGACGGAGAGTCGAAGGCACAGCTGTATATTTATTCAAAACCCGAGGTAAAGTCAAAGTACAGAGTTTCTGGTTAAAACAAAGTGGTGTACAATATGTTCATTATTTACATAGTAGTAAAATTTGGATAAGTTGATTTTTGAGGACTCCACAGGACTATACCATCCTGAGAAGGATGTTGAAGGTAGTTAGTAGGACTAGTGGTGTAAAACCCAGTCAGCTCGTCACTAGATTAGTAGAAAGGCATCTGAATACATGCGAAAAATGGTCTGAAACCACACTCTCCGACCCCCAACACCCCCTCTATTCCCAACTCTCTCGTTATATCTCATCAGGTAGAACCAGAAATGAGTATAAAATAATATATGCTCGTACAACCAAGTGCAGGAACTCAACGATACTATATTCGGCCATCCCGTGTTCTAAGTGACAGATACAATGTTAAGCGCGAAACCTATGACTTGCTTTGTTGTTAATAACATAATCTTAGGCTCTTTTATTTCTCTCTTACTTGTATTCTACAGTGAACACCTTCTTAAACATACTTAGCTACCTTAATTAGTAACATCGGCTTATTTTTTTGTACTTTACTCTATTCCTTCTTTGTGTATCTACTGGTCCCGACTATATTATCACTATGAGTATTACAAAATTGTCCTGTCATTAACCATCATGTAATATTAGTTTTGTGGTTGTTTTTTGTTCGGCAATATTAACTGACAATCTTGGTTGTGAACGCCATTATCATCATCTTAAAATTTTGTATTATGCAGGATTACTCACACTACCACTACAAACACCGCATTAGAGATGACAATAAAAAAGACCCTGAAATCTTTATTTGATGATTGTTTAGTGTTGTTCAATCAAATTAACTGATCATCTTGGCGATAAACATTCTTAGATATCATTTCATAACTTCTAGTAAGACTATAGCTTTACTGTCGCCACGCATACACATATCATAGCTTCTACTACCCAAATACTAGGATATTATTTATTATGTTGTTTATTTTCCATTCTACTTCTTGGTATTTTTTTCGTATTCTTTTTTGCTATTTTGTGTTTTTTCGTTCGAGTTGTCGTTGTTTTTATATTCATTTTTTGAAATACGCCTTTTAAGTGTTTGATAAAATTAGATGCAATATTGTAGATATGTGCTGAAAATTCCACATTGTACCCCACTAGTATTGTTTCTGGAATAAAGCAAAATTATTATTCTTATTATTATATTAATAGGTTACAGTTCAATAACATCAACATAAAATAAGCTGAATGTCAGAAAAATTAAGAAAGATAATATTACAAATTCATGAATTTCCAGTCTCTACTGAAGGCCAGCCATGGCAGTAGTAGGGGCTGGACTTGTTTCTTTTGAACATAGAGCACTGGTTGTTTGAGGCGAATCGTAATAGCCTGTGCTGCTCGGGGCATGCGGTGCTTCGATGTTTTTGGCAATTTATTAGGCACCCGGTAAATGAAAGAGAAGGATTCTTCAACGTTAGCTGGCTTTGTGGCCGGTTTGTACCAGATGGTCCAATATCGAACTGTTAATGGTTTTAACTGCACCTTTCCTTAGCCATACTGGGGTATGTTCTCAAGCACGAAAAATCAAGTTCCTAGACCAATGGCCAATTTAACTCGCTCCACAAGCGCAGTTGAATTGGTAGATACAATTTGAAGTGGCTAGTTTAAGTACCTCATCTTTCAGTCGAGGTGGCACCATCGGTCGTGTAGAGAATAATACGTGTAGTTCGCCAGCATTAAAAGTTCTTTGAATTAATTTTCTTAATTTCTTCGTAGTTATTTCACTTGGTATATCGCCCTTGAATTGTAGTCGTATATAAAGAGACTTCTTGTTACTACAACTGTTAGAGAATCTGTTCTGTAGTTTTCATCTACAGAGATCGATCTCTCCTCCCTGTGTACATACGACAATGCAAACATGTGACTGCAACTCAAAAACAGATGTCCAACGTCATCTGTTACAAACCTCATTACAGAGAGACATCATAAGGCTGATTTCAATAGTCTGTTTAAGCAATTTTTCGTCACATACTGGAATTAGTTGTACATTTCCTTAGTTATTAAAAGACTTTAACTTAAGTTATGTGTTCAAAAACTGTTTATTATTATATATGTCCAAGGCAAGTTCACCTTCAACAGTTTGAAAAACTTTTGGGCATTGGGTATATGATATTCATTATTATAAAAGCTTTCATATTTCCCAATGAATGAAAAATAAGACGATATTGTTGTTTTTACTCATGTTTCGCTATTTAATGCTGCTACCAATAGCTCTATCAAAGTATTATGAAATCAAAATTTACAAAATCTTAGCTTATATATGACAACTTAATCATCGTTCTTCAAAATGAGGTAATTTTTCCGCCGTCAAGTTGGACAACTGATAAAGATATCAAAACCATATGTAGTTTTCAAGCATTGTTTTGTAGGGATTTTGTCGTGGTTGGTTGGAGGATTTCATCGTGAGCTGTGTGTGTGTCGGAGGCACAGTGGTTAGGACTCTCGCCGACCATGCACATGGTCCGAGGTTCGATCCCTGCCGACGGACACCTGATATCTATGGTTGGCCTGCAAAATTTGGGCTACCAATATCCATTATTGAATTGAATTTTTGATTTTCCCGTCAATTGATTTGACCGAAGTGCTCGGTCTCAGGTTGACATGTCGGCTTCTTGTGCAGATGCTTCGACGATTTCTGGGCACTTAGTTAGTATTTAATTGGTGGATGATGGTGACTAGCAGTGGAATCCAGGATGCACATTTCGTCCTATTTGGGACTCGTGAGCTGGATGTACCTGCATTTCTCAGTGAGTGATTATGTTCTCACCTAGGCTCGATTCCACTGCTAGTCACCATCATCCACCAATTAAATACTAACTAAATGCCCGGACATCGTCGAAGCATCTGCACAAGAAGCCGACATGTCAACCTGAGACCGAACACTTCGGTCCAATCAATCGACGGGAAAATCAAAAATTCAATTCAATAATTAATATGACCCGTTGCACAAGAGGTGGCTCTCGTGGCCCAAGTGGTCTAGTGGATAACGCTTTGGCGTTTGAAACTATGGGTACTGAGTTCGAGCCTCGGTGGGAACATCATCACTCACTGAGAAATGCAGGTACATCCAGATGACGAGTCGCAGACAGGACGAAATGCACATCCTGGACTCCACTGCTAGTCACCACCATCCACCAATTAAATACCAATATCCATGCTGAAAATTCCATACTTGTACCGAAAATACGGTCTGGAATCAAGCTTTAATCAAAAATATAAAATATATCAGCTAAGGAACCATTGGAAAACCGGCACTGGAGTACTGGATACTGTTTTGTCAGCCTAGTTTGGGACTGTTCAACAGTACGCACCCACCCCCATGATTTGAACGCATGATCTTTCGGTGACAAGTCCAACAAACTCGTAGACCATTAAGCCGTCGGGACCCTATCCAGTGACCAGCCCATGAATTCTAACTTCTGCCAATTCATGATATAGCGCCACTACTTCGCAATGTTTTCCTCTTTCTCTAGTGGGAAGCCGTCACCAGAAGGGCAAAGCAGGTTGAAAGTGAGGCAGTAACTCATCATCGAAGAAGATGTTGCGAAGTAGTCGCGCTATGTCATGCGTGAATTGGTCGAAGTTAGAATTCATGGACTGACCACTGGATTGGCGGGTCCCAGTGACTTAATGGTCTACGAACTAGCTCGTCTTGTAACCAGGAGGCCCTGCGTTCAAATTCCGTTGGGTGAGTACTTCTGAAGATTCCCAAACCGAGTTGACGAAACAGCTATCCAGTACTCCCAAATTTTCCAATGGTCCTCTAACTGATGTCAGTTCGTGATGGAATTCTTCAACTTTGTGTAGTTTGTTGGATTCGAAAAGCGTATGGAATTATAAAAGCGGTGTGTATTGACATAATGAAATGGCTTATCATACTCGTGTTGATTTTATCATTTCATATGGAAGAGGTTATTGTAACCAGGTCAGATTCTGACTTCCTCCATTATTCCTATTCAGATAATTTGGATTCCATTTGATATAAAGTGCTTCTGATGATATTAGACGTTCTTTATGATGCTTGAAATTATTACGGATTATTTCATCAATATTGTCAAAATCAATTTCATGGCCTAATTCTATAGCGTGTAAATAAAGCCCTTAGCAGTGGCGTGAAATAGAGAAATATCAGTAAAAACAACAATATCGTTTTGTTTTCCATTCATTGGGAAATACAAAAACCTTTATTATAATGATTTATTATTATCTTAGACCTGACTTTGGATTGTAGACTTAGAAATAAAGTTTATTTCATGCAATAATATTTCATCTTCTTTTTTTTATTACCTGATTTCCCTACCTCTAATTTGTAATGTCAATCGGTAGACATTTTGATATATATATATATATATATATATATACGCATTTTTTATCCTGTAACCTCTGTTACCGTCTATATAAGTGTTTGACAAGTACATGTGTGTGTGTGATCAGAATGTTCGAAATGTGTTGCACAAATACACACTACACTTTTCCAATAAATTGCATCTTGTTGAAGTTCATGGAAGGAATTTATTGCCTAACATAATGAACTTTTATCCTATAAATGGATTTTACTACTAATAATAATAAAGGCTTAATAAATGCTTTAAACTAAACCCTAATCAGTAGTGTTTGAAGTAATTTGGTGATTGGTGGCTGACAGTGGAATCCAGCATGTGCATTTCTTCCCTTTTGGGATTTCTCAATCAGACAAATGTGTGGACAAAAAGGGGACATTTATGGGAAAACGTGAGAAAAAAGTGTGAAGTTTATTTCAAAAGGGGGAAAAATCCGATTAAATGGGAAAAAGAGGGGAAACCATGGAAAATTTTACTTTACACGGGAGGGTACTGATCAATTGTAAGTAGTAAACTATTTAGGCAGAAATTCCTTAATCACTACTTCAATTGGAGAAAACGCATGAATTAATTGATGCATTTTTCGTAATGTGAATACATCGACAGTTTCCTGTTGAATATTTTGAAAATATCCTACAAGTAGAACAAAGAAGAAAGTGGTAACACTTAAAGGCAAGGACGGTAGGTTTTTTCCTGATAACTAAAGCGTTTTCCGTTATACACGAAACCAGACAGACCCACACGCATACACATATGTGTATGTGTGTATGCATGTATATAAATGTAGATACTTTAAGAATAGTGGCCAATAGCATTACATTGCAGTCACACTGAGAAATCTACCTGTGACTTGTTATTGTCACTTTGACTGTGATAATATAAGGGGTCAAGGTATTTGCTGATAATGTCACTCATGCGACTCATACGAGTCACATGATATCGTGTAACAAAAATGGTGTTATATATGGGTTCATGCTTACAGGTTGAAGTTCATGAAAACATCTGTAGTCAATGTTAATTGCAGAGCAACCAATTTTTTGTTTAGTTTGATTACAGTCACACATTGTGCTCGCACCTTTAAACTGTTCAGGATGCAGGTAAGTGGTCGCTGTGTTCCTTTTTAGTTTTTCTCCCAGTCTAACTTAGTACCCTATATGAAGAATGAAAAGACTACGTCAGCGTAACCTACGATTGACCTTCCATTACATCACATTCTACAGAAGGTGTAAACGTAACTATGAGCAGGTACTGGCCGAGGTCGAGGCTGCATCAACGTCAACGGAGGCTGTCACATATACTGTCCTTCCTGTTGAAGTTGAGCCGTATTCAGTTCACACTGATACCATGACCAATGAAACCGAGGTATTGCCATCGCCACCTCGCAGCAGCCTAACGCCAGCTACTAGTGTGGTGAGAGCAGGCTGCTAGCCAACTGATAGACATTAATTTACGTCAATATCTGGGTCACTAATATTGGCCGTGAGAAAATATGAACAAGGCGGATTCAACAACCAGTCACAGCATACAACGTGGGCAAATAAGATTCGCGGATATATGGCTTAACTTTCCGAGAAACCAGAAACGACCAATCAGAAGACTGTGTTTGTCTGCTTGGATAGGCTATAAAAATGTACATGAAATATATATAAATACGTGCTGATTCCTGTGATAAAACGATCTGTTGCCAGCCCTTGTCTTCTGTTTTCACACTAGCACTTCGCAAATGTGCCCACAAGTCTCCTCTGAACGTGATGAAATGACAAGTATGCTACTCAATATCACGGTAACCGCGAACATATTACAAACAGCCGCTAACGGAATCTTGGAGATCTTCCGTGCGAAAGTGCCTCAACTACTAACAACTGTTAGAAGTGTACTGAGAATGTGTGGCTCTTGCGAGTCAAGACTACTTGGAGACGGAATGTATTGCCAAATCGGTCTCAAAAATGTTTGCAGCACTACATGGAGATGTCTGTGGTTGAAAGTCCCTACAGCAAGACTGATCTGCAGTTGAATGTCGACGGATTGTCCATCTCGAAGTCTTCCAACCAGCAGCTATGGCCCCTGTTAGGCACCGTTCATCAGCAGTGTGTTCATGATAGGTATATACGGTGGTCCTAGCAAACCGGGCAGTTATAAAGAGTTATGCAGTGACTTAGTATCTGAGATAAAGGATAAATTAAGTCAAGGCATACACATTACCAGACTGAATAGGCATTTCAACGTTCGTTTGACAGCCGTCATCTGTGACACACCGGCTAGAGCGGACGTGAAATTTATACTAGGTCATAATGCCAGCGCAGGCTGCTGCAAATGCACATTTACCAGAAGAAAACTTGACGGAAGAATGACATTCGGAAATGGATTTTTTCCCATCCGGACTGATGACAGCTTCCGTCAAAGGATGCAGTCAAGTCACCGCCACTTTTTGAGGAATTAAACATTGATATGGTTAAGTGCTTTCGTCTTGACCCAATGCACCTTGTATATTTAGGAGTAGTTAGGAAGCCTATAAGTCTCTGGTAAGACAGCTAAAAATAAGGAGACGCACGTAAACCAGCCCATGCTTGAAAACATTGACGGGAAGATACTAGCTTGTGCTAGAATGACACCCAGGGACTTCCCGAGAAAGTGTAGAGTGATAATTATCACCCGGATAAAGTAGCATTTAGAAGGCTTTATCTTTAAGCTGTTTGTTCTTACCCTCGTAAGGACTTTTCTTAGGTTATCAATATGATCTTCTGGGGACTTCCCATGTACAATAATATCGTCGTGGTAGATTAGACATTTATGTGGAACCAACCTGTCAATGACTACGTTAGGCGTTGAAATGTGGCGGGAGCATTGCGTAGTCTGAAGGGCATTACTTTGAATTGGTATAAGCTACTAGGGAGTATAAATGTAGTCTTGGGACAATCGTTCGGGTGGACTTCTGGTTGATAATACCCGGATGCCAGATCTAAGCAGAGAACCACTGAGAGACAGCAAGTGCGCTGAAAGTTGCACCAATGCGTAGAATGAGAAAAGAGTCTCGTCTGGCCACGGCATTCAGTTTGCGATAGTCAGGACATGTTCGTTGAGAACCGTCCTTCTTTTTAACCAAGATGATGGGTGACACCCATGGAGAAGATGTGGGTTCGATGATAATTTTGTCCCACATAGCTTGTAGAGTATTCAACTGTGGCTGATTGTGAATGGGAATCTGTCTGGGTTTTAGACACACAGGTGGATGACTGCCAGTGTCAATACGTTGTTGGAGAATATCGATGCGTCCCAGATTATCCCCTTCATCGAACACATTGGGTCTAGGGCGCTGGTTTGGGATAGCCACAGGAGGTGTGTTCGCAGGTCACCGGTAAGTATACCTCCGGCGATCCGTGTACGTACCATTCTTTCTTTATTTGCTGCATTTCCGTGGATGTCAGCGTGAGCCACAATAGTTTGCAAAACCTGAAAGTATGCTATAGGATTCTCTCCAGGTAATTGACCTTGGCTGGAGAGTTTCAGCATCGCGTGGTCGGGGCCCAAATGCAAGTCAAAACAGGCATCCAGTATGCTCTAGTTTTTACTAGTGGGGTTCTTGCTACAAAAGCCAGTGGTGTCGGCTCGTGTGTGGGCTTCATCTGAGAAAGATGATGGATGTAATGTTGACTCGGTGGGGCTAGAATGAGGAAAGACTACATGTGTTCCTTCCACACTGGGTAGTGCGAGTTGGAGGTTTACGAACAACTGGCACGCTTGAGATAGTAGGTCCTCAGTCCTCTAAGAAAAGCTTAGGGGGCTCGCCATCTGACAGTATATGTTGGAAATTACTTGAAATACGAAACTCAGACAATGTAATTTGAAAAGTTTTGTTTAAAAATATTCATCAGTCGATGACCTTAAGGCATCAACAAGAACCAGGGGATTGCGACCGCACATATAACCTTGGAGCACTCAGTCAGCAAACTAGTGAAACCAGACGAATAGTTATTCAGTCAAATCTTAATAACAATATATATATTTCGCATAAACGGGCAGGTCTGCTCCCTATTTTTACCTGCACGACAAGTTATGTTACGAGTTACAACTGTGAATTGTCATAAACTAGCACTTTTTCAAAAGTTTAAGTTGTCAAATTGAAGTACAAGCAATCAGAACAGGTTCATGTAAATGTTAAATTGTAAACCCTTCACTAAGGTCACCAACATGGTCGAGCGCCAACCCAAACTTCGTTCGGTTTACTGCTGATAGTTATGGTCAATCAATGAACAACGTATATAGAGTATATAACAATACTATTGTACATTTTTTGTTAAATGTTAAAATCAGAAACGTCGTACACGACTCTTATTTTAAACTATTCTTGTTAAAAAATGCATAACTTCGGAGTACAATCTAAAAATACATTGTGATGCTCGCCGCTTCATCTTCTCACTGGTCGATACTGTCTACTTGTTTTACTACTAACCGTGTTATATACTTCAGATTTCTTCAGCGACCTCTTATCCTCACCCGAAGGCTATTCTACAACCAGTGTAAAGCTTCTACCAGTAGACACGACTTCAGCAGGGAACACTATTGTGGATTACATTGATAATTTGTAGCTGTGGACTTAAACTGTACAACCACGTAAGCAATTAATTTACATAACTCACTACTGTACTTTTATAATATACTGTTACACCATCATTTCATCAGCTTGAATTTTTTATTCTAATATTTGTTCTGTTACTGACCTCGCTAGAATGTCCCCTACACATATATTTGGGTAAGTGTTATACCCACCACGTAATTGAAAGCCATTTCAGAAAGAGGAGAACGTGCTGGGAAGCTTTAAAATGATATAAAATACAATTATTGGTAATACATCATTGAAAGCACATTTACAAGATAAATACTAGAAGGAGCTATTGGGTGCAAGCAATGAAAGTATACATTTGAAATGTTTATTGCTAACCACATTGACATTTTAGATGAAAATGTATCCTTCCTCGAACATGCGTTGTTGTTACGTTTTTTTATCACAGCCACGAAACTTTAGGTGGGCGAAGAATGTGAATGAAAACAGATTTAGCTTTATTGAATCCCTAGGAAGTTAAGATAATATAGAATATAACAGTAATTAGATAAAAGGAATACCGTGAAGTATATATGTGGCGATTGACAATTTCTATCTCTGTATTGTTTAAATACTTACTGTTGATCGTTAATATATTTCTTATATGAACTGATTAATAATTCCACCAAGTACAAATTCCTGAATTCCGCCCTCTGTGTTTTGGTTGAATTCTTGTGATTCGGTCATCTCGAAATACTAATACTACGATTACAAATAAATTACAACATTTTGGCGTCGCGATGGAACTAAATAACCTTGGAAAATTTCCTATAAATGGTTTACCGCGGGAAATCGCTGATTATCTTGAATGCTTCGATGCATGGTGCATTTCAAAGAATGTTTGGGATGACAAAATACCAGCACATTTCATCACTGCTATTGGGCTGGATACATATAGCCTAGTAAAGAATCTGGCGTTTCCAGATAAACCCATTTCTCTGTCATGTAACTACATTTGAGACGAGAGAGAGGGCTCAATTCCATAAACTGATTCGTGCTCCCAATCAGAAGATAAGAGACTTTATTCTTCAACTTCAAATTCAAGCTTTAAAGTGTAACTTTGGAGATCAGCTGCATACTCAACTACGTGATCGTCTAATTGCTGGAATCAACATTCCTAAATTAGAGAAAGAGTTAATTCAGATTCCCTCTTGTACGTTTCAAACTGCTAAAGATGTATGCATTACATATGAAGATGTCAATAATGAATACTCTGCTCCCACTACGTCAGTATCTGATGTCATGCTGTCCAAAATCGAAAATACAAGTGGTCATGGAAAGCAATCCAAATTGTCGTCCACAGGTAATAGAATGCAGCGAGAGATCACAAACATTAAACCGCGTTTTTCCTGTGGAAAGTTACATCTACGAAGCACTTGCCGTTTTCGGGGTGCTAAGTGTCACAAATGTGGTAAAGTGGGACACATCAAGACTGTTTGCAGAAGTTCGAATACTTATGTTGCTCAACATTCTTATAATTCTCCCAAGCTGTCTAGTGAAATGGAGTCAATGTTTCTTTCAACTTTTCCCAATACTCAATCTCATCCAATGAAAACCTCCACTACAAGTTCAGCAACTCAAGCGTCAACTGTTTTCAAAAATGTGGTAGCCGAGTTACGATGCGAACTGTCGAAAACACGAAATAAAGTGAGTGTAATGGAAGCTGACTGGTTTTCCATTCGTCAACAGCTGTTTGAGATGAGAGAGCAACTGATTAAAATGGAGGAATTGCTGCATATGCATAGACTGCGTCTGTTGAGTGCAGAGCATACAAGTACCCATGAAAGTCCTGCAAAACTATTCAAATCTCGAATTCTCAAAAAGCACCTGATGTCCGCTACTTCTAATGTACATTATTACAAGGGGAATGACTATAGACCTTCTGTTGGAATTATACTACAAAAAATGGGAAATCGAGTGGTGAAGATATTAGATATCAAAGATCACTCAGTTCATAACAGACGCTTGGATCAAGTGAGAATTAATGAAGTAGGTCGTTCCGATTATTATTTTAATGATTCCGCTACTAATCCTGATTTTGTAGATAACTCAGAAATAATTCCAGATAATACTGATGAAAATAATATCACAGAATCAGTTAGAAGGTCGCAGCTACTTCCAAGCAAACCGAGGCATCATAATAAATACGAAAGGAGATATTCGAGGTGTGGCGCATGTGGTGATTGACAATTTCTATCTCTGTATTGTTTAAATACTTACTGTTGATCGTTAATATATTTCTTATATGAACTGATTAATAATTCCGCCAAATACAAATTCCTGAATTCCGCCCTCTGTGTTTTGGTTGAATTCTTGTGATTCGGTCGGCTGAAATTATCCGTCACTTATCAAGGTCATTGGTGGAGTGAGGCGCTCGAAGGTCATTTTCGTCCATTTTAGTCGGCCATGTTGGATCGCAGTTCCGTAGCTGTTCGTTAACGCGTTTGTTGTTACGTTTATCCTGCCGTTATACACGACTTATCTTGTTGCGTATCGTTCACAAATGTTGCGTTTCACCTCATTTTTTGTTTCCGTTGCTGTTAAAATGAATTATTTCTTTGGTTTCGAAAGTTTTCACTACCAGGCCAGTGCATTCATTTCGGTGTAATTGTTTTCATACCTTGCATTCATGCGGCTTTGAGTGTTTTAGTTGGTTTTCAGCTGTTAATGAATTAGTACTGTGTAGAGGGTTTTGAAATTGTGCACATGAAGATGTTTGGCTGTCAGAAGCAGTTGTTTCCAGTCCATTAGTTGGTTGCCGTTACAATTGTTGGCTCAGTTACTTGCATAACATGTAGAAATCTGGAAAAAGAGTGTCTTTTTCGTTCATGTTTGCAGCATACAACAATCTGCGAGTGAATCTGTTGAAGAGAGCACCATCAGAGTTGGTATTAGCAAGGTTTTCGAAGAACAAATTAAACCCAGAGAATTTAGAACCTGGGTTGAAGTTGAAAAAGCTTTGAAGATTTTTGAGAATGTGAATATACCATCCGTGTGTCTGCTATCATTTAAAAAAATATATTGTGAGAGAATCTAAGCCAAATAAGGTTGAGCCGCATGAAAAGTATGAATCTGTTGTGCTTGTGTATATTTTGGGGGAACTAAAAGAACCTGGAATCCTTAAGGGTAAGTGTTACTTATGCTTATTATTGCTTGATGTACTAGATCGCAATAAATGAACTAGGACTACCCGTAATAGAGCCAGTGTTAACATCCATTCGATGGGTTGCAAAACGGTTTTCAAAGCGGATAAAATACGATTATCTGGTGAGTGTACGAACAATCCCAGTTAAAGGTAAGACATTAATTAGGAAGAATAACGTTCCGGGTAGTAGTCTACGATCGGTGGTTTCCTCGAAGTTGTGATTTTTCCGTGACTATAAACACATGTTCACGATCTTTAAAAAAAACTAAATAAATTTTCCTTGAACCAGTAGTCTTCTTTTCTTTGGCGAAACATCCGTTGATACGATTATACGATTAGGTAGCGAAGTAAGATGTTATGTGATTGAGAATCGTGGTTGTTGTGTTTTGGACTAATTTCGCGCATCTGACTGTTATAACCGCATGGATATAGCGTTTTCCTCATAGTACATTATGATATCTAGAAATCATAAGCACCCCAGCTAGCATTTTCTTCGGGCGCATTGCAGAATTTTTGGGGCAAAAAACTTCGGGTAAATCTACTTACGTGGGACACTGTCCCGAAGTCTGCCCCAAAAATTCTGCAATGCGCCCTAAGTCTGCCCCAAAAAGTCTGCAATGCGCCCTAAGTCTGCCCCAAAAATTCTGCAATGCGCCCTAAGTCTGCCCCAAAAATTCTGCAATGCGCCCTAAGTCTGCCCCAAAAATTCTGCAATGCGCCCTAAGTCTGCCCCAAGAAGTCTGCAATGCACCCTAAGTCTGCCCCAAAAAGTCTGCAATGCGCCCTAAGTCTGCCCCAAAAATTCTGCAATGCGCCCTAAGTCTGCCCCAAGAAGTCTGCAATGCACCCTAAGTCTGCCCCAAAAATTCTGCAATGCGCCCTAAGTCTGCCCCGAATAAGTCTGCAATGCGCCCTAAGTCTGCCCCAAAAATTCTGCAATGCGCCCTAAGTCTGCCCCGAAAAGTCTGCAATGCGCCCTTACTTAATATGACTAACTGCGACCTGGGATAACGTGTCTACGGTTCCTCATTTAACTATTAAGCGGCAATTAAATCAGAGTTGAATCTATTACGCACACAGGTCGTCTCAGAAAACAATAAACTGGCAGTAGCTCAACGACTCACATTAACAAAAAGCAGTTGATTTTAATTGAAAATATATTTAATAATCTTGGCCAAAAAATTTACAATCTTCAGATAACTTTCTAAAGTAGAACATCCTATAAATCACCAGGAAAATTCACACGTGTGCTTTCGGCGTCGGGTAGGTTTTCTTTGTTGACGTCGACGGTGATCTGAAAAATGAAGTTAGGAAAAAATTAGGACCCACCAATGGGGAACGCCGTCGCTTTCTAATTCTCCACTTCAGTCTGTCCCGACTGTTATGGAACCAACGTTGAATTGAAGCCGTGATAGCCTTCACTGTGGTACGTCGGTCAGCATTACCTAGTTTATGTAAACTGCTAATAGTTCCTAGAGAGACAACAATGAAAAAAATGTCACCTACGTATCACTAGGTTACACGTCTTCGTGTCTTTAAATTTCTTTTTTTCCTTAGTGCCAGCCCATGAAAAATGTGAGCTGTAGTTCGGCTCCAACAACACATTCATTATGCGACCAACGGAGGTTTGCACGTCCGCATATTGTAATAAAGGCAGATGAATGCAAAAGTAAACTCACCATTTAATATTAATAATAATAATGTATATAATAAGGTACATGATTTTTAATAGCTATGTAGGAAACACCAATTGTATCGTTTAAATTACATGAATTACGGCTGCTGTCATTTTTTCTTTAGTTTTGGTTAAAAACATGACAACTACTGATTCTATAGACCACATTAGGAGATATAGGGATATTGACTTCGCATTAAAAAAACCCAAGTATTCGTTGGAGGGATTACGGATACTTGGGAAAAAATAAAGCTTGAAGTCAATTCCCTTATATAACAATAAAAAGAAACTTATAATAATATACTGTTTTCATTGAAAGAAGACATGTCTATATATACAATGGAGGAGAATGTAATAACGATAGTAAACACAGTTGGCATAAGTTAATACTATTGGTTTGTATCCTTGATATCGGTCAACTGTGGCTCACTGTAAACTGTAGTACTCTTTAAGTCACGACAATTTTGAGGTGTGCAATATGGAAATTATAACGGCGTTATGCAAAAGACTTAAGCCAATACCATGTTTTCCTCCCCAAATAATGACCTAAAGTTCCCAACAAATTTCAATAATAAACCCTTCACGTCTTCTAGGTAATAGGAAGAATAAGCCGGGTGACTTAAGATGTAACATGACAAGAATAAATCGAAGAAGTTGTCATAAAAGCAAGGTGGTAATACGTCCTTAAGGAATACCACTCCTAAATATAAAAGAAAAAGCCTACACTCCGTTGCTTTCCAATGGTCAACGTCGTCTAATGTTCGACACTTACGCTGGAATTCAAAAGGAGTCAACTTGTGTGAGCCGAGTAGTCTGCAGTTAACAGTGTGCAATATCGCAGGATGCATGCCATCTGCCCTAGATGTGGCCATGGATTTCCACAGGCCAATCAACTTTCGAACTACACCTAAGTATACGAGATGCATGCTATCTATAGGGAAAACAGTGATCATGTCTACATGCAATCTCTCGAAAGGAGATTTACCCTTATGGTGACATGGCAAAGTTTGGTTGCGAAAAGACATGTCTGTTCTTAAAGCAGCACATATAGTAGGAAAAACCATGCGATGATTAGCACGAAAGCATAAAGCCTCACATTTATCGCATCCTTGTGTTGAATTGTGACCACTTATTTGCTTAACTAGTGCTCTTGCTGGTGTATCACAGATGACGGCCTTAAGTACAATGTCTATGCGATGATTGTTGGGTAATGTGACACCATTGGCACAAATGTTTTCTAATTCGATGATAGTGTCCCTCAAAAAAGTGTGTATACTTACAGGTTTACACGAACCACAGTAGACTCCTACCAAGAAAACGGATTCATGCAGTCTACACAACTTATACGCTATGCCTAATAATAAAAATGGCCGGTACTGTTAAAGTCGCAATATAAAACGTATCACTACGCAAGTAATTACTTGGAAAACTTCGTAAAAAAGAAGGGTGACAAACAGGCCAACTCACAACAAAGGAAGTAAAAATGGTGGATTCCGCCGCTTCGAAGGATTTCAGTGCAGTAAAACATTTCTCAGGTAGGAGCCTGTGGTGATGTATTCAGATAGTGAAAGTACATTTAATTGATTGTTTATATTAAAAGAGTTTATTATTTTAAATTATGTATTATTATTCACTAATTCTGATTCATTGTAACGCAGTTCTAAAAAGTTAACTGTCATTGGTTGAGTAAGTACATCAGGGTTACTCCCATTGGTTGATTTGTAACCAATAACCGTTCATCAGGTTGCCCCAAAAATTCTGCAATGCGCCCTAAGTTTTCCTCGGAATCTGCAATGTGCCCTAAGTTTGCCCCAAAAATTCTGCAATTTGCCCAATGTTTGCCCCAAAAATTCTGCAATGCGCCCTAAGTTACCCAAAAATTCTGCAATTTGCCCGAAGTCTGCCCCAAAAATTCTGCAATGCGCCCGAAAAAAATGCTAGCTGGGACGTTGCCATCGGTGGATTTATTTTTACTTTTTAAATGACTGCAAATAGTGAGTCGTTTGAGGTGATAGGATGAAAACCTCTGAACGTTTTTGGGGAGACTAGGGTATATCTAATTTTTTCGAGTAAGGGACGATCTTTTTACCAAGAAAGTTCCCAGAATTTTCGTTATTCAAAGATAACGCTAAGTTGCCCACTAGGGTGGTAGCTATAGGAGATCACCTTCAGCGGAAACTATATTAATGTAGTTTTAGGTAACGCGTCATAGAAGTAAGCATCGTAGGTTAATTGTGTCTAAATGTATTAAACGTTGTATAACTGATCAAACCACAGTTCTTACGTACGAGTTAGTTTTATAAATAATGAATGTACCGTACAAGCGTTTACCTTGATTTGCATACCTAGCTCATAAACATTATGCCTGCATGTGGCATACATTTAGGGCCAATACGCTGTGATGAATTAGTCGGAGATGCTTCAAGTTAGACTTCATTTCCATATCACTATTATCAATTTTGCAACGGTCATAGGAATTAACACCTTCAACTAACTTTCGTTTACATCGGAAACTGGAAATAACAGTCTGACATTTCGAAGGACTTAGTTTAAGAGCATGTTCTCACTCCTAATAGAGAGCTGTTCATCTTAGTACAGTGTAGTTGGCAGTTAACAGACATTGAAATAGTTAGATCGTCCGCGTGCTTGAAAAAGTTCTTTTCGTATGCATTCGTACAATAAGTTCATCAAACAAAAATACAATTGGTTATTTTAATTAAATTTGAGATTTTCCTGTCGATTGCTTGAACTGAAGTGCTCGGTCTCAGGTTGACATTTCGGCTTCTTGCAGGTACATCCAGATGACGAGTCCCAAACAGGACGAAATGCGCTCTATCCTGGATTCCACTGCTAGTCATCATCCACAAATTAAACTTAATAACTACGTCTGCCTTTACAGACAATGACTGAGATGAATTCAAGTCTAAATACCTATTAGTTAAATGTACTGAACTATATTGCATGTTGTCTTATTGTATAGTTGTCGTCGCTTTTTGCCCTTTTTTCTGTGAACTGTTTCCTTTGTTGATGTTGTTCTCATTGTTTGTCCGTTATTTTCTGATTTTGAGGGGAGCAACCCAAAAAGTTGCTTCTCTCTAAACTTTTACTTAATGTAATCATTCTTTTCTCAGGCGTGAGGCTAGCAACCCCACCCTGTAAACAAAAATTGCTAAAGAAACTTCAGTATGTTGAACCTCCTTGCACCAAAAGAAAAAGTCTGTGTAGGAACATGGAACGTCCGAACTATGTACGAGACTGGAAAAGCTGCCCAGATCGCCAACGAGATGAAAAGATACGGAATACAAGTGCTGGGAATATGTGAGAGCAGATGGAATGGGAGTGGACTCACCAAATTGTCAACAGGTGAGTCAGTGATCTACTCCGGTCACCCAGAAGATAACCACACGCACACCGAGGGCGTGGCTATCATGATGTCACCAACGGCAACGAAAGCCCTGATACAATGGGAGGCGATTTCGTCCAGGATAATGACCGCCAGGTTCAACTCCAAAGGAAGGAAAGTGTCAATCATACAATGTTATGCACCCACAAACAACGCAGACCTCGAGAAGAAAGAAGAATTCTACAGGCAACTACAGGCAACAATGGACAATACTCCAGCTGGCGACATGAAAATACTAATGGGAGACATGAACGCCAAACTGGGACCAGACAATACGGGAAGGGAACTCATCATGGGTAGAGAAGCTCTAGGAGAAATGAATGAAAACGGAGAACTCTTCGCCGACTTCTGCGCCTTCAACGAACTGGTGATTGGTGGCAGTGTATACAAGCACAAAGATATCCACAAGGCTACATGGGTGTCACCAGACGGGCAAACCAAAAACCAAATCGACTTCATCTCAATCTCAAGGAAGTGGAGGCGCAGCCTACTGGACACAAAAGCAAGAAGAGGAGCAGACGTTGGCTCAGACCACTATCTCGTACAAGGGACAATCCAAATCAAATTAAAAGCTTTCAGGGAATCAGGAGCTGCAGATAGACCACAAGCCAAGTTCAACACTCAAAAGCTGAAGGACCAGGCTACAAAGGACATCTTCATTGCAAGCATAAAGGACAAAGCCGAGACACAAATCAACACTAGCGAAGAGGTCGGCGTTGAAAAGCACTGGAACAACTTGAAAACGGTGTGGAGCCAAACCTGCATAGAAATTCTAGGCAGAAAAAAGAGACAGGACAAACAGTGGCTCACTACGGACACTTGGAAACTAATAGAAGAGAGAAGGACAGTGAAGCAAAAGATTATCCAGTGCACGGACGAGCAACAAAAACAGGAGCTGAATGCAAGCTACAATACACTGAACAAAAGAGTGAAAAAAAGTGCCAGGGAAGACAAAAGAAAATATTATGAAACCATGGCAAACGAAGCAGAACAAGCTGCAGGCAAAGGAGACCTCGCCACACTCTACCAAACAACTAGGAACCTTTCGGGCAAACGTTCGACACAGATTAAGCCAATAAAGGACGACAATGGAAAGTCAATCACCAAAGAGGTGGAACAGAGAAAGCACTGGGTTGAACACTTCAAAAGACTTCTAAATCGTCCGCCACCTACAACACGTCCAGCAATACCAACAACGGAAGCAGAACTACCAGTGAACACTGACCCCCCGACGAAATCAGAAGTCCTGAATGCAATCAAGATGCTTAAAACTGGGAAAACACCGGGACCAGATGGAATCCCAGCAGAGGCTTTGAAAATAGACCCAGAGACAACAGCGGACTTGATGACACCACTACTGGAGAAGGTGTGGAAAGAGGGCAAAGTACCCGAGGATTGGAAGAACAGTTACTTATTCAAACTTCCAAAGAAAGGAGACTTAAGTCAATGTAAAAACTGGCGTGGAATTATGCTTCTGTCCATTCCAAGCAAGATACTAAGTCGCATCATCCTGGAGAGAATCAAACAAGCCCTAGATGAAAAACTTCGTCCGGAACAGGCTGGATTCAGGAGAAACAAATCATGTATTGATCAAATCGCCACTCTACGGATCATCATTGAACAAAGCTTGGAATGGCAGTCACCTCTCTATCTCAACTTCATCGACTTTGAAAAGGCCTTCGACAGCGTCGATCGAGAGGTCATTTGGAAACTACTTCGCTACTACGGGGTCCCATCGACAATTATACACCTCATCCAACAGTTATACGACAATGCTGCATGCCAAGTAATCCACAACGGGAAACTTACGGAAGCCTTCGAAGTGAGGACGGGAGTGAGGCAAGGCTGTCTACTATCACCAATGATCTTCCTGATTGCAATTGATTGGATAATGCGACAGACAACGGCAACCAACGAGGGAACAGGCATAAAATGGACTGACACAAAAGACTTGGAGGATCTGGATTTCGCCGATGATATATGTCTGATTTCCCATAAACTGGAAGATATGCAAGTGAAAAGTAACAAGTTGGCAGAAGAAGCATCAAAGATAGGACTTCACGTGAACATAGATAAAACAGAGATGATGAAGATTCCTAGCCAACATCAACAACACCAACAGACCACAATAAGCATAAATGGGAAGAACCTGAAAGAAACAACCTCCTTCACCTACCTGGGAAGCATCGTCTCAACTACAGGCGGAACTGACGAGGACATCAAAGCCAGAATCGGAAAAGCAAGACAAGCTTTCATTACTCTCAAATCTGTGTGGAGGTCAACAGCAATCAGCATCAAAAATAAGATCCGGATTTTCAACTCCAATGTGAAGTCAGTGCTACTATACGGATCAGAGACTTGGCGAGTCATAAAGAGCATCTCAAACAAACTTCAAACCTTCATTAACAACTGTCTCCGCTCAATACTCAAGATCAGATGGCCAGAAAAGATCAGCAACAGGGATCTCTGGGAGCGAACCAATCAGGAACCGATTGTGAAACAAATAGGCAGAAAGAAATGGAGATGGATTGGCCATACGCTGAGGAAACCATCAAGTGACATCACTAGACAAGCCCTCGAGTGGAACCCGAAAGGGAGGCGGCGAGTTGGTCGTCCAAGGGTGACTTGGAGGAGGTCATGCGAGGAGGAGATGAAAACATGTGGACAGACCTGGAGCAGGTTGAAAAAGTTGTCAGAAAACCGAAGTCAATGGAGGTGCGCAGCTGAAGCCCTATGTTCCTCTAGGAACTAAAGGATACAATAATAAAAACATTTTATTTCCAATCTTATTGACTAATAACACCTGTCTTATTTCTCATCCTATTGTATTTTATTCATACATTTATTCCCCTTGATGAATTTGAATAAAGCAAGAACAACTGTGTGGTTTGTGCAGAATAATATAGTACGATCATTGCTTATTTCGTTGGCTCCTCATCACCTGCTGCTTACAGACTAAATAAATTATAAGGTTTATGTACAGAGAAGTTTTAACATACACTGATAAAAGTTTTAAGTAGTATATTGAGAATCCTTTTCGTGACGCGAACACCAAGTTTCTGACCCTTAAAGAAACACTAACTAACTTCACAACTGTGTTGAATAGAATCCGAATCTTAGTCTTTATGCTGAGGTGGAGTGCAGATCTTGAAACTGGTTTCAGGTTGATGAATACCCTGTGTCGGTCGGGTGTTTAGCGATTACATCTGCTATTCATATGAAGAATGTCGTGGAATATATTCATAGAGTCTAACAGACACTCTTCTCTCGGTTCTTCGCTTGTACTTGTTGCCAGCTGTTCTAATAATATGTTAAGAATCATTATTGGACGCCCTTTGAATCGATACAAATTCTAAACTATGTCATATATGTACATTTATGTAAATAAGTTGTTTCATTTCCAGGCTGTTAGAGGAGCCGATTCTGGTGAACTGGATCATGCAGTGAAGTAAAAGAAATCAGCTCTTCTTATTCTGCAAATATACATTCTTTCTTACTTTATTCAAACTATAAGTCATAGACGTATAAAGATCAATGCAGATCAACTGGTTCAATGATTCTCCGACTGATATCGATCCATCGTCAAACTTAAAAATTAATCGAATGCTCGCTAGTGACTGGCTACAGGAGTTCTAGTGAGAAGTCGTGACCAGTGACGTCCATTCGATCAAGAGTAGGGACAAATGTTCACCGATGACATTGGTCACTGGTGGTCGCGCTGAAATCACTGGTCATTAAATCGGATCTCAGTAGCTGAGTGATTAACAAGCTTGCCTTGTAACCGGAAAATCCTAGGTTCGGACCCTCACGATGGGTGCATACTTTTGTTGCTAAGACAATTTACTACATATATATATATATATATATATATATATATATATATATATATATATATATGTGACTTTACAGTGTGAGATTGCTGTCGCTGAAAAAAGAGTAAGTCTTCGTTGAACGCCTTATCTTTTATAGAATAGGTTTTTCTGGAAACAATTCTGTGCGCTATTATAACAAGCTATTGTTTTCGAGGTAATACGTAACAGCTTTCTCAATCATTACTTACTGTAACTTAGTTGAGTTAGTGATAAGTCCGGCGTCGGTGGCGTAGCGGTTAGGACGCTCGCCGACCATGCACATGGTCCGGCGTTCGATCCCCGGCCACTGTACGCACTCCTTTACCTCGCTAAGCCAGTAACAAGACCAGTGAAGAGGGAAAGGTTGGACATGAGGCTAGCAACTCCATCATGTAAAAATAATCACCACTGCTACAGAAACTTCAAGCCACTAGCTTGGAGCCCTATGTTCCACTGGGAACTTGAAGGGACAAAAATAAATAAATCGATAAATCTGAAGTTTGATCCCTAAAACGTTTTCTGTGAATAAAAAAATATTATCACATTCTTTCAGTTCAGTAAGAATATCATGAAAATAGTAGCCAGTAGACACGAAATGAAGAGTAGTGCTAGCTTCGTGAGAAGCCTTTTGTCGGGCTTCATTCAGTCTCATTAATATCTGTGTTTCTAGTTCACTTAGAGCTTTGGTTACCGACCAAAAAACAATAATAATAATTTACTTTATTCCAAAAACGGTACTTGTGATGCAGAATGGAATTTTCAGCATTAATCACAATACTGCATCTAATTTCCTCAAATTATAAATACAATTAATCACACAGAAAATTTTCCACATTTACAATAGGGGTAATGTCAAAAACATGCAGCATATAAAATGGAAATAATAATAATGATAACAGCTAAGGTTATAATAATAATAAGAATACAAGTGAAATTTGCCGTTGGCTTGTTTCATAAAGTATTGGCAATGTGGTATAGAAATCCTAACATGTTTAAAAATATTGAATATAACGTTCTCTTTACATGATATGGTGAAGGGAAAAACAAAGATTACAGCCGTCATAGAGATAAGTTGGTGTTTGCAATTATGAGAGTAAAACAAACAAAGAAGCAACAGGATCATAAATATAATAGAAATAATAAAAGTAAAACTTCAAGGTATATAAGGATGGATGGAGGAAATTGTTTATTTACTAGATGAGGTAGAAAGGTTAGTTAATTGTTGCCTGACACTATTTTCATCACATAAAATACGTGCCAAGTATGGTATCCTAGAATTTTTTTATACTTAGACGTGAGAGCATACAGTTTTCTGAAGTTACTTCTGGTTCTACCTGAGGAGATCAAGAAGTAACAATTGACAAGGTGCATTGCAATAGCAGGACAACGCGATATTGCCCTGTTACCCTCGTCATGACAGAAAATAGCCAAGGTCATGATGTTTTTGCAAAGTATACCAACTTAAAAGTTCTTATAACTACACCTCCTACAGTATTTGTTCTGTGTTGACCAAAGGCAAATTAATCGTCCAAAAATACGAAATATATTTCAAGATGCAAAATCCCAGTACAATGTTGAATGCCTAATTGATATAAGAATAAAAACTTGTGCACTGTGGTAGAGTGTAATTCCATCATGGGTAAATTTTGTTTTGATAAAGTCTCACAGTGTTATACAGTAATGTTTACTGATGACGTCTCAAGCACAATTTATCAGTAAACATTACTGTATAACACTGTGAGACTTTATCAAAACAAAGTTTACCCATAATGAATGCCTAGTTACCTCGCGATCTTACACAACCGAAATAACGAACGTAACACGATGGATTGCCGAATGGCGTGGATGCTTGACCACGAGCCTTCAGCTTAACAAATCGACTTAAACAGTGAAGATCACTAATATCTAGTGTTGAGCGATGAATAGTCTACAGGGGGGTGGGGGAATAATTCACCTCTACAATACTAAAGAATTCATGCCAATACATGATAAATATAAGCGAGTAAGTATAACCAAGTCTATTTCACTTAGTCTGTACAAATGTGATTATGAGATAAATAGTAAGATAGTCTCATGTTATATCATTTTATTTGATATAAAATACACATAGGGATATAGAACTAATGAGTGGTTGACGTTTCGAACAAAATCTGTGATGGCATCTCTAATTGCACCACAAGATGTCGTATGTTCAAATCCCTGAGAAGAGTTTGCTAATGAGCATTAATCAGTATGAAATCTTTGTTTTATAATAATAATAATTATTATTATTATCATAGTTTAAACATCATTTATTTCCTATGAAGGTCTATAATAACTACAAAGTGTTCCAAAATTCATAAGTTTTCGTTTAACCAAACAATGGAAATGTTCACTCGATAACTTCGTCAAGTTTCTGTTAGAATAGACTGTTAATTTGTACGCTTTTCTTATTATTCTTAACAGTCTTATAACAGTGTATGACCATGGATATAACCGAATGCATGAATATGAGGGTATAATGATACTGAATGCCATAGGCATCTTGGTCGACTGTCATGTACATCTATACTCCTCAATGTATATAAATATATATATATATATATATATATATATATATATATATATATATCTTCATATTGAACACACCTTCGAATTACATGGAGGTCTAAGTAACTAGTTAGTTAGGCTTTCAGTGGTTGACGGTATTGACGTTTGCAAATTGTACGGAGTACACCAACGCAAGATCTTATACCAACAGCTTCTATAGTATTCGTTTCTCGTGTACCAAAGGCAAATCAAAAGACCACAGTTGATTGTCCAAACTACGAGATATATTTCGGAACCAAGTCGCGGGTTGAAGCGGAAGCTAAGCTGGCTAGTTATCGTACACGAAAGTGACACGACGGAGTACCAAATGGCGAGGATGCTTGACTGGTAGCCTTCAGCTAAACAAATCGACTTAAACTCTAAGTGTCAGCATCCAATGTTCACTGATGATTCCTATGGTCAATAATTTTGGGGAATTGTTTACCGCTACAGGCTGTCTGAACAAATTTGAGCTCGTTTTCGGCTGGTTTCAACTATGAATAAATAATGTACATGATTGTTGTGTGACCAATCTATCCTGGTAAACCTCCGCTTTGGTGACACTACCTGGTCTACATAACCTGGGGGCATCAGGCTGTTTTGAACACTGTCCCAACTAGAGAATGGAGAATATACCATTTACTCATCTGTTCAAGCATGATATGAAGAGAGTAGAGAGATACACAACCACAGCATAACGTAGCTGCTAAGCGCCTCTGTCCCTTGAAAATCTAATTCACCACCATATATTTCACTCCTCACATTATTTAAAATAATCCCAAATTCAAATGAACTGTCGTCAAGATTTGACAGAATAGTTCTAAAATATTTGGGTGCCGAGTGAGAAGTAAACATTTGTAAAATCTCAGCGAGATTGAAATGAGTAATTCCAACATTTCCTGTGTTCGGCAATCTGGTCCGAACTTCTTCAGGGAGAGTAATCGATATTAACATAACAGAGGTGTATATATAAAAGGGAACATCTCTTGTTTTTAAAAACTTTGTCCAATCATGAGTCATAAAACAAGTATAATAAACAAAATTGTATGAGTTATGATCAAAATTTGACCTCAAACCTACAAATATTGGTCTACCTTTGTTAAACACTTTATGTGTGTGTGTGGGGTGGGGGGGGGTAAACAGTTGTAAAACATTTGTCAACGTCTCCATAAGAAGATATAGACAGTCGGGAAATTTGACTAAGTATTATTAATTAGTGATACATATCCATTTCAGGATTTCCTATGCATCAGCTAACATCATGCCTTCACGTCTATTCAAACTGTTATTATCTAGAATTTTATGATTAGACGTATTTTCAAAATTATGGTGTTTAGGATTAGAGTTTAGTTGAAGCACCCTGTCGAACTTATTGCTTTGTCTTCTTTTTGAAGATTGAGCTGCTCCATTCGATCTACTGGAGTTGTCAGGTGACTTGACAGCTACGGATCTAAGATATGCATTTTGTTGCAGACAACGGGGATTGAAAACACGATGACTGTGCCAATTACATAGTTTCTTTGTTAATTTAATTCGATTGCAAAATAAATCAAGTGAATTGTCGTCAGGATTTGACAGAATAGTTCTAAAATATTTGGGTGCTCATACAATTTTCTTTATTATATTTGTTGATACTTGTTTCATGATTCATGATTGGACAAAGTTTTTAAAAACAAGAGATGTTCCCTTTTATATATACACCTCTGTTATGTTAATATCGATTAATCTCCCTGAAGAAGTTCGGACCAGATTGCCGAACACAGGAAATGTTGGAATTACTCATTTCAATGTCGCTGAGATTTTACAAATATAATTTTTACCAATCCCAAATTGTTTAAGAAAAATTTTTACAAAATGATCGCCTCTCAACATTTCGTTGTGTAAGCCGCAGCTTCTTCACGATCTTATCAAAATTCACATTATAATTATTATTACTAATATAGGCGCCGAAAGCCTTTGTTTAAATTTCCTCACGGAGCCTACTGAACATGTGCTAAAAAGCCTACATCTCAAGGGGAAAATACAGCAATGCTATTCTCAGCCATCTCGCTACTATAGGTTATGAGTTTGATATTCTAGAAGAGGTCAGTACACAGTACAGTTCATTTTTCCTCAAGTTTACCGAAGCAATCGTTATCAAACGCTTAAAACCAGATTTATGTGTTCAGAAAAAAGCAGTCATCAATCTTTCCTTGCCTTGGTAATCCGATATCTTTAATCTCCTTTTTATTTGGTTACGTAATTCTTGGCTTCTATCACTCCACCTTAGGCTATAACATAATTCCGGCAGCCTTTTCTTCCTATGATTTGAGTTAAATTCACCACAGTGTTCGACAGTTCATCAGTCACTTGTCGCCGTTCCCTATTCTATCCAAATATTTATTAGGTTTGTCTTGGTTTCGTCTTCTTTAAACTTGAACCTTCTCTGTATGCAACAGCTCCAAAAACATAATTGTTCATAAACCTGCAGTACCTCGGTGACAAAATCAGCGATATAGTAACACAGCGCCTGAAGAATGCAGTTAAAAGAGCTTTCAGTGCAGCAGACATACGTTTTCTCTTCTCTAACACCACTACTTCACTTTTGAGAAACAGGGATAAACTAGCTAAATTTGCCTCCTCTGTGTGTATTACCAGTTTGACTGCAGCTTCACATCCAGCTAAATTGGGCGTACAATTAGGCAGCTTCATCATCGTATTTCCGAACATCATCCAACATGGTTAAGTAAGGGACAAATAAGATCTATTCATAGCTCTATTTTAGCACACCTTGTACATAGTGGGTATACAGTTGATGTTAATACAGCATTTAAAATTATTTATCGCATTTCTACTGATACTAATTTTGCTTTACGAGTTCATCTTCTATGTACAGCTGAAACCATAGGAATCCACCCGGCCGATAACTGCTACCTTGTCGTGGTGGTCCGGCTTGAATACCGTAATGACCCAACATGCTAAACAGACTGGGACTCCACCCCTGCAGGTCCTACCGTATCAGGAAGGTTGTTGGATAGCGGTTAAACTAAAAGCAGTTACCATGGTGTACATGGGCTCCAGTATCCAATCGGATCAAACGGCGTATGAACCCATATGGGTCACCGTCAACCATGGGAATGTAGCTCCTGAGGCTGATCCGCTACCTTGCGGATTAGACTCCAAGCCAAAGGCTCGGGGGGTGGTCCCTTAATAAAACCACCTGCTTCGGTCTGGGTGCCCGGGCAGTGCCTCAGCCCTCACACAATGAATTGAGTGAAGCAACAAATAATCAATGAAACGTACCGCGTACTATTACATGTGTTGCAATTTCCTTCTCTCTTCCTTTCCCGATGATAGTTAACGAATACTGTTTGAACTTGTTAAGCATGACTGTTTTCCTTTCAGATGAAGTTCTTTATCCGTTCTCTGCTTATATATATATATATATATTCTCTTCCCTTTTTTCCTTTGATCTATGTTGTTTTATTATTATTGTGTGGCGCATCCTTCTTAGTGCCATATTGTACCAAGATTTTATGCGTTTAAATAAATAAATAAGTTCAGAAGAAATTTATACAGCCTTTGTCATCGTTATATAAATGTATAAACCGGATTACTTCGACCACCCTGTAAATCTTTTAAACATTATAATTGTCCAAATTGTTTTATTATTTTTTCTGACTACTTCATCTTAAATTACGTGTTATTATCATTGACCAAATCGATTTTTCTTTTTCTTTAATAATCTGTTACGCAATCAACTCAAGCACTCACCTATTCCTTAATTGCTCTTTATTTTCCAAAAACTGTGCATCATGCATGCAGTCCACTTGTTGTAACCATTTCTACCCTTTTTCATTATTTGATTTATCTATCTTGGCTATTGTCAAGCCCTGTGACATGTTGATATTGATTGATTATTGTTAACAAACATATCGCCACTTGATTGGTAAATTGTTGTGTCTCTTTTCGGCGAATTTATTTTCTTAGCTGTACAATCGCAAATATATACGTGTTATTTTGTATGTATGTGTACATAAAATTTGTCAAAGAAAAATACAATTGGTTATGGTTATTTTAACTGGACAAGTGAAGATTGGTAGTAAAAGTCAAGAAAATTAGGGCAGGTGATGAGTTGCCAGAAAGAAGTTATGTAATAATATGAACAGTTTGATAATTGAGTTCTACTCAGGATGCATATAGGAACAAAGTTTGTCTGTTCTTTAATTGCTTATAATTCTTGTATTCATTTAGAACTCTTACGTAATTTCGTTTTATCTACCTTGTTCCTATGTGCTTCCTGAGTAAAACTCATTCATCAAACTGTTCATATTATTACATAACTTCTTTCTGATAACTCATCACCTTTGTTACTACCCTAATTTCATTAACACCCAATTTTCTTGACTGATTTTGTATTACGTAACTCCAATTACCAATATTCACCTGTTTAGTTAAAATAAACATAACCAATTGTAATTTTGTTTGACAAACTTACTGTACACATGCATACAAAATAACACATATATATTTGCGATTGTACAGCTAAGAAAATAAATTCGCCGCCGAAAAGAGGCTCTTCGCTGATCTGCGTGTTTTGTTTTCTTTAATGCCTGGATGGGGTTGTGTATTGTCAAAAATACTATATATATACTTCAACAGAGCCAGAGATGACGATCTAGTTGAAAAGTAAATATTTCTTCGCTCAATCCTTTTGCATTATATAAGTGTTATTTCTAATGACCACTGTTTATCAGTTTTGAGGTCCACTTGTTAACTGGCAGTATGTCACCTTTGCGAATACAATTAAAAATGCTTCTGTGTACAAATACTTAATTCCTATTTTTGTTTTAGGCTGTATGCAGTTGATGAGAAGCCGACAAAAAACAACCAAATGATGGTACCATCTTATTCTTCACAAACTGTTACTTCTCCTTTATTCAAATTCATGAAATGGAATACGTGGATATATGATATTCCCATTGTCAGTATTTACTTATGATCGAATGTCTCTTTTTCGAAAATTATCTATCGCCCCTTATTAGCTTTATTATGAGGGATAAAAGTTAACACAGGTTCAACGAGCTTACTGAACTAAACAGCCCCTAAACAAATTGCTTTGCAAACAATATACTATTCATACATTGCAAGTAGTTAACATTTTTCATAGAAATAAAAGTTTGGAAATTGTATCACCCTATTTCTGAATTGAAACACCTAGACAAAACGTCAATATTCGGAGACGACATTTCAACAGATCCTGAGTATTTCAGTAGAAAAAAAACAATCGACATAGAACACTACTCAAAAACAAACATTCAGTGATATCCACTACAGAAAAGGTGCCTGTTGTGGTTCTCATGCATAAAGCGATGGCATTTGTACCAATGTCAAACAAGCAACAAACGTTTTAACATAGCCAGATTTTTACCCATAATGGAATTACACTCTACCACAGTGCACAAGTTTTATTCTTATATCAATGATAGCCGGATTTTGTCACTTCATCAAAACTTCGATAGAACTCTTCAGCTGAATACTCTAAATACAGGGATATAAATACACTACTAGAAACACATAAAGAGATACATGACTGATAAGCAAAAAAACTATATTCCACAAGACAAACAACACGACAGGTGTGTATGTTCTCCAGAACATGTTTTGATGGATGAAGTTCAAGAGAGTACGAGAGATTATAATTAAGATAATAGCGCATTACAGTTCCATTGCATCATTTAGAAAAATGACAAGTTAGATTGGATATTTTCCACGAAATGACAAGTTATCAAAGAAGGAACTTGAATCCATCGAGAATTGAAAATTGAAGAAATATTATTGAAAATGGTAGTGTTAAAACGAGTTAACACATAGGTAGTGGTAAAAATCCTCGTCTAGACTACTAGCTTGCTAGTTTTCTAGCCGGTCCCAAGCCCGGATAAAGAAGGAGGGTTGGGGCGTGGTGCTAGCAACTCCACCCCCAAAACTTAGCTGAACCGCTACAAAAACTTCAATCCACCAATATACTAAAAATTCGAAAAATATAAACAGTAACCTTATTTTTCGCTGGAATCGGGGAAGTGAAAGGACGCAGGCTGGTGAAAGCCTTCGGAAAGCCAGTCAGCCGATGTGCCTTCTTTCGATGAAATCAAGAATAAGGGTGGCTACGTGGAATGTTCGTACAATGTACGAAACTGGAAAGGTTGCCCAGATAGCCGCTGAAATGAGAAGGTATAGAATCGAAGTGTTGGGAATCTGTGAGAGCAGATGGAACGGATTTTTTAGGTACCAACTGGAAAGACAATAATCTTCTCCGGCCACCCAGAGGACAACCACGAGCACACCGAGGGGGTGGCCATCATGATGTCATCAACAGCAGGCAAAGCCCTCATGCAGTAGGAACCAATCTCCTCCAGAATAATGAGAGTCAGGTTCAACTCAAAAGGAAGGAAGGTTACAATCATTCAATGCTATGCGCCTACAAACGTCTCAGAACAAGAAAAGAAGGAGGCGTTCTACAGACAACTACAAACAGTAATGGACAACGTCCCAAATGGTGATCTTGATAAAGATCCTGATGGGCGATATGAATGCGAAGCTGGGAGGAGACAATACAGGAAGAGAACTGACCATGGGTCGTGAGGCCGTCGGTGAAATGAACGACAATGGTGAACTCTTCTATTTGTAACAAAAAAACAGATGTATTTTTGACAAGAAAGACGAAATGAAGCACATACGGCAAATGGTGAGTATGCGTGTGTGTGTGTGTGCATGTGTGTATACATGAAATGGACACATTGAAATGACTGAGTATTATGCCAAAAAGATGAAATTACAGTGACAATAGAAGGAAAAAAAGCCAAATTAATCACCTCCGTTTGTTTTGTAAAATACACATTGAGAAAGCACTGAATAGTAAATGTGATGTAGAGATGTCGAATGACTAAAAGTTGTAGTAGTAAAATTGAGAGTGAGTAGTCAGTGATTCATCGGTAGAACGAACACTCAGCAATCATGCATGCCTCAAATGGTCCAGAGTTCGATTCCTGGCCAGTGTGTGACTCACTGCTAGACCTCGGCTAAGCTGGTAGTGTGAGTGTGTGTGTAAGGCTGGAGTAAAAAGAAAAGAGAGGGGAGGTTGAGCATGAGGCTAACAACCTCATCCCGTAATAAATGAACATCACTCACTCCTATTGAAAATTTTGGAGGTCAAGATTGTTCCTAGTGGAATACAATACAGGAAGGGAATAAAGTAATCCAAAAAGAGAAAAGAAATTACAACATGAACTTTTTACAACTTTTAAAATTTAGTTCTTCTCTTGTTTTTGTTATTTCACAATTGCCTTTTCATTGAAATTATCATTGAATGTTATGAGTGAGAGAAAGTATTTAATATTATACAGTGGATCCCTACACTTTTAAAAATTAAAAAAAAAGAATTCATATCCCTAAGGGGAATTCCTGGATTTCATCATCGTTTATATGCTCGAGTAAACTATTTTCATCTAATTGTTCATTGTCTATTGAATAGGTCGTGGTATTTTCATCGATAAACTCAGTATTCTTTGATGTTTTGGATTTATTCGACTTGTGTTTATTGTTTGTCAGTTTCTCGTCTACTTGGTTGTTGTTGTTATTGTTGATGGTGTTGCTGTTGTTGTCGGCGTCGTCGTCGTCGTTATTCTCCTGGTTTTCTTGATCCCTCTCAGGGACATCCTCTTCCTCTTCATCCTCGTCATTTTCATCACCGTTATCACCATCATCATTCTCTTCTTCTTCTTCCTCGTCAATGTCATCATCAGTATCGTCACCATCGTTGTCGTCATCCTCGTCGCTTGAAGAATTCACTTTATCTGGTCTGAAATATTCCCATTTTTGTAATTCTGTTGGTTGACAACTGTTAGAAGAAGAAGCCTTTTTGACATTAGAGACGGGTTGATGACTTGTATCAGTATTATTAACAACAAGTATACCAGTGATGATAGAAGCACTAGGATTAGGAGTAACCGTAGGATTAGCAGTACTAGTAGAAGCAGTCGAGGCAGTAACAGTAGAAGTAGAAGTCGTCATCGTGGTGGTAGTGTTGATTGGTTTTGGTCTAATCTTTCTTAATTTCTTATTATTATTATTATTTGGACAGTAAGTTTCAACAGCCTCTGGATGGACTTTTCTAATATGCTCTTCAACCATCCATTTTCGACGTTCAGACATCTTTTTTGAACATATTGGACAAATCTAGATAAAAGCAAAAAAATTTTTGAAATCGGATCAGATCGAATGATAAGTTGTTAATAATTCTACATATACATATGCATACATGGTTGTGAGCGAGACCTGGCCATTGAGAGTGGAAGACATGAAAACGTTGGTTAGCTGTCCTTGATCATAGGTGCCTGCGCTCTATCTCCCGTGTGAAGTGGTGGTATAATAAGGTGAGCAATATTGAGGTTAGACATCGGTCGAGTCCTAGGTGAGTGGGAGGGGAAATCAATCGACGAGGCTGTGAAATTACATCGACTGAGATGATTGGGACATGTGTTACGTATGCCTAGTCATCACCTTCCTCGACAATGGGCAATGTTAGCTGACATAGGGTTAGGCTGGAAAAGAGATAGCCAGTGGTGGTCAAACCAAAACATGGCCTCACCAGTCAATGAAATCTACAACAGTTAGTTTAAGTCACGTAGGAAGGTGTAGACTTCCTGACTGGTTGAGGTCCTCGGGACGGTAAAAACCAATGGTTGGAAACAATTGGTGACATGGCTCAAAATCATTCTCAATAGCTGGCGGAGATGCATCCACTCCTTGTGACTTATGATTTCCAATGAAACTACTATGTTCTTCGTTACTTCTATTCCTTTGTCTCACACCTCTGTTTACTGTCTCTATTATGCATTTCTTCTGTTGCTTTATGTGCTACATGGAGTGTGGCGCACATCGGTGCAATGTTCTATGTCGAAAACGGACATACAGACAGACAGCATACATGCAGTCAGATGTTTTTGATGTATGCATTGTGTCTTCAGAGAGATAGAATTAGTCAATCTGGATTGTAGTACTGTGGCATCTAGACAGTGTTTGAGAATTCCATTATGGGTAAAATTTATTTTGATAAAGTCTCAGTCAGTGTTATACAATAATATTTAATGATGCCCACGTTTCGAGCAAAATTTATGGCTACTCATAATCATATGCTCCGTTGGAACATAAGAATTTAGTGGCTAAGGTAAGAATAGTTGACCCCGAGAAGATAAGTAATTTAGAAAAAACCTCAGCAATTGCACTGCACGCAACAACACACAACAGAATGATTACTGAATCCTTGTTCATCGAGTCTACACCCAACACATACAATGAGAATGAACAATCTCATTGTTTATGCGACGCCCACACTGAAGCAGGTGGTTGTCTTAAGGGGCTAATCTTATCTTCCTGGGCCTTTGACTTGAAGTCTGTTCCTCAAGGCAGTGGAAAACTGTCAGGAGGTGCATTCGCATGATTGTGTGTGTGTGTGTGTGTGACCAAAACAGGTCTATATGCCATTCATAGTACTTTTGGATTCTGGAACCCATTGGTTTAGAATCAGGGCTTTTCAGTTCCCCAAGGTAGATCTGTTAGTTCATCAGTCCGGTTGGAAGCGTCAGATGCTAGCATTCGCTTCTTTTATTTTTATTTTGTGAGGAACACCCCCACCCACCACGTGAAGAAAGTAAGTAGAACTTACCTAGCAGAGGCTGTGAACAACCTAACCACAAGAGAGTACTTAGAGAAGAAAACCAAAGTGTACCCATTTTCCGCCGTACCAATTCGTTTTTGAGGGCGACAGTTTGTTAGATGGTTGAAGGCAATCGGCAGAATAGCTCCATAACTTCAAAGAAACTGACAACCACCACCTATCAGAAGTTTCAGTCCATTACATTACACTCAACGATGCAATATTCATGGTCGCATACTCTTGAAGAGTCCTAAAGAAGGACGAAAATAGCGGTTCAATACTCCTTGTTGATTTTCAATAATTCTCTAACTGACATCAATCCATGATAAAGCTTGAAACAGACAATAAGATTATGCGACCACACAAATTTTCAGTTACTTCGAACAGTTTATTCATTCAATGAACTATGAATCACACCCATCATGTGTGCTGAAATAAATGGGTCGGAGGTCAAACCTGAGACCGATAAGCCAATTCTGTACACATGTCATGAGACTAAGAACAAAACGAATGAATGAATTAATTATTATCTAGCGGTGCGTCATTGACACAGCGGTAGAATGCTCGCCGATAACGCGTGTGGTTCATGATTCGATCCCCCCTCTGACACACGCCTTTACCTCGCTAAGCCACCAATAAAACTGGTAAAGAGGGAAGGTTGGACATGAGGCTAGCAACCCCATCACGTAAAACGTATACGAGCTCGCCTTGTAACCAAAGGGTCCTGGGTTCGAATCCCGGTGGGTGCGTACTGCTGAAGAGTCCCAAACTAGGACAAAACAGTTGTCCAGTACTCCCAGGATTTCTAATGGTTCTCTAACTGATGTCAGATCATGATGAAAATCCTGTAACCAATCAAATCCCTACCAACCAACACTTGAAAAAAATAAACACCACTGCCACCGAAACTTCAGGGCTCTAACTTGAAGCCCTATGTTCCAATCGGAACGTAAAAGAATAACAAAAATTATCTAGCGTGCTGTACATCAATGGTTCAGAGGTAGAACAGACATAACCCACCGTTCGATCCCTAACCGAAGCTCTCTTCTTAACGCCTCTTGAGCAATGTAGCGATCCCAGTAAATAGGGAACATTGGGCATGTGGCAAACACACCACTGCTGTCGAAACTTCGAAGCTCAACCTTGAAGGCCCATATTCCACAAAGGGAATGACAAAGGAATAAAATAGCAATTAAACACGCACACACACACACACACAAATAAATAATATCTAACCTTTGGATGATTTTTTCTTAAATGTGCTTCCATTAATTTCACTGAGGTAAATGCTTCATCACATTGTGGACATTTATGCGGTGCTATAACATTATGCGTTATCATACGATGACTTCTTAAGGCTTGAACAGTTGGAAAACCAGCTGGACATAAATGACATAAGTGTTTACGACCAATGAGTAGTGAAGCTGTCCCATTGGATGTTGTTAATTGTTGTAAATAATCATTTGTAGCACTAGTAGTAATATTAATATTAGAAGGAGTAACAGGAGTATAGATTGATTTTAAATCAACACTACTAATACTACTATTTGTTGGATTGTTAGTAGTAGTATGATTAATGTTGTTATCATTTTGTTTTTGTGATAGAACTCTACCAACTTCAGCAGCAATATTTAATACTTCTTCTTTTGGTGCATCAATTTTCATCCAAATATTAGAATTTTGATCTAATTTTTTTTGTATACCATGACTACGTAAATGACGATTTAATAAAGATTTTGAAGCAGAACAAAAACCGCATAATTTACATAAATATGGTCTTAAACCAGTATGTGAACGTAAATGTTCATTTAAATGAACTTTTTGACGATAAGCTTTAGGGCATAAATTACACTTGAAAGGCCGTTCACCAGTATGTGTACGTATATGTTTTTCACGTGCACTAGCCCGACTAAATGTTTTCTCACATTGATTACATTTATATTTACCACTATTAGCATGACGATCCATATGTTCACGTAATGAACCACGTAACATTGTTTTACAACAAACAGGACAATTAATTTGTTGTTTTTCACGTTCACGTGATTTACACGATGAAGGTAATTGTTCATTATCATCAGCTTCACCATCACCTTGACTATAGTTGCCTTCTGCGTCATCGTCAACGTCTTGATTACTGCCACCGCCGGTTTGTAGTGGATTAGGCTGAGGTGGAGGTGGTAATGATAATCCAAGCGGGGCTATTGGTGGTGTATCCGATGGAAATATTGGAATTAAAGGTCCAGAGGAGAGAGCAGCAACAGTTGCGACGGTAGCAACAGCAGCAGCTTGTGCTAGAAAAGCAGCTGTCTGTAAACTATTCAGGCATTCTGAAGTCACCGGGGCTGAAATTCTAGTTTCTGATGAATTGTCTAAGGTTGTCTTTCTTCGCTTTTTTTCATGATCATCGTCGTCATCATCATCATTATCATCGTTGGTATCAGTAAGGTGAGGAGGAGGTCTTTTCATCAGTGATAAAGACAACTTCTTCTGAGGGCTAGTATCACTGACAGAGAGTTGTTCATCATCAGCCTCATCTATGCATGAATTATTCTCGTTCTGATCAATTATACTACTGTTATTATTATCATTATCACCATTAATAGTAGTATGGTTGTCATTTAGGTCATTTTTGTAATGCATATCTTCCTCTTGATCCTTGTCAGGCGATTCAGCATTAACTTCTTTATCCTCGTCATCTATATGTTCCTCACCTTCTTCTTCTCCTTCGTCTGCTTCCTCTTCCTCGTCCTCCCCGTCTTCTTCTTCTTCTTCTTCACCCTCAGAGAGTTCTCGTTTATCGTTCAAATAAATCTGTTGTGGAGTAGCCTTGAATCTTGGCATAATTTTTATATGTATGTATGTTTATCCAAATCAATAAATTGATCTGCAAAGAAGGATAAACAAAAGTTAAGATTATTCAACAAAGCAGATGGGTAACAGCTCAACAACAATACTGAGTTCACAATGGAACATGAAAGTGACGGAAAGTTTCACTTCCTCGACATCGCCATGGAACGCCTAGAAGACGGTAGTCTTCAAAAGTCAATTTATCGAAAAGCCACATAGAAAGGACAATAATTGCATTTCAATAGATTTTGTCCAAATAGCTTTAAACGTGGTCTCGTCAAGACTCTGTACTATAGAGCGAGGAAAATATGCTCTATAGAGAAACTAGAGGAGGAGTTTGAGTTCCTTGAAAAGATATCGAAGAGCAATGGGTATCCTCCTCAAAGGTTCATCAACAAGTATGGAAGATCTGAAGTCACAAATGTTAAACAAATCATAGCGGGGAAAAAGCCAGTCTACGTTCAGCTTGATTATAAAGGTGAATACATTGCAGCGATGATTAACAGAAGGCTGAGTACATCACTAGCCATAGCCTATCCTGCAGCTAAACTCGTCCCCCTCTATCGAACAACTTACTCTTTGGTGTAATGAAAAAAATCGACAGATATCCTTCTCATGTTAACTCCAACTATATATACAAATTTACATGTATCTGTGGGAGCAGTAACATTAGAAGGACAGAAAGAAGGGCATATCTACGATTTTCTGAACATATATCAAAAAGCTTATATCTCAAGGGAAAAATGCTTTAATCAGTGCCATCGCCATGCATCTCCTCGACACGGGTCATGAGGTGGACATCGAAAAGTCGTTCAAAATTATCAATAGGCAAAAGAGCTCAATTCTTCTTAAGTTTGCTAAAGCCATTTCCATCAAGCGCCTCAAACCCGATTTATGCGTCCAGAAAGAAGCGGTAACTGGATATTTTCACTTCTCTTTCTTCCGAATGCGAAATGCTAAAAGTTTCCATTGTGTATGATTATTATTGTTCGGAATAGTGTTTAATATTGCATATATGTATATATTTCTAGTGTATGAGTATATTGATCGATTGGTTTTTGTTTAAAATGAACTCTGTGCAAGTATGTTAAAATTGTTTTTGTAGATATATTTAATAATGTCTTTGCCATGTAAGCAGTTGACGAGAAGGCAACAAAATAAAAGATGGTACCATTTTATTCTGCTAAAACTGTAGTTCTCGCTTTGTTCAAATTCATTAAGGGGAATAAATGTATGTAAAAAGACTAGATCGATACCATCTCTACAAATTAAATTGGTATCCTCTGTGATAAGCACTATACTGATCAAATATGAACGAGTCTCTACGATCTCGGCATCCAAGAATATAGATTAGCTGTGGAATTTTTAAAAGAAACACGACATTTATTCTTTTATACCGATGCGTGTAAATAACTGTGAGCAGCAATTTGACTTGGAAAATACAGAAACATGCCGTGATGTCGCCGAGTATGAATAGGATTGCTGACTGACGATGACAAACGCTTCTTGATTATTTCATGGTCGGCTATGCCCTCAATCGAAACTAGTGAACTGTAGAAAACACTCACACACACAGTAGGAGAGTGGAAACGTGTGTATTCCCAAAACAAGTGAGACAGAAAGCGGTCAAGAGTACAAAAACATATATCGATCCAGTCACAAGGCTCGAATATTAGGCGTTAACTGTATGTTCTAGATTCTGATTGGTTGACACTTATCACGTGATGACATGTGATTTGTTTTTTAATATAGCAATGAACATCAATTTGAGTGGGGAAAATGTAGAAATTTTAAACACTGAGAACACTAAAGGCGAGACCAGGGAATTCCTTGAAGCCTGATGCTTAAATGAATTAGCGATCAACGGATATACTACCATAGATCATATTTACCAACTAATAAAATGCAAACCACATGACAAAAAAATTAAAATCACAAGTCAATAAAAAACGATCAATACTAATCATAGTTGACAGACAACCAAGGCAAGAGTTTCCAAGAGATGCTGTTATATCATTCAGGGAGAATTGAAATAAGTTCACAATAAAGTTGTAACGACAGAAGACAAGGGCTAGGCAACAGATCGTTTATTGAGAAAGTCAACAGATATTTATAGATTTCTATGTACATTATTGCTCGTTATTTTTAGCAAAGAAGCAACGTCTTCTGACTGGTTGTTTTCTTGCTGAAGATTATTCTGTCATCTCTTTGTAGCCGTTTCTTATGCTTTTTGTGGTACATGGAGTGTGGCGACTTGAACAGCCGCACATTTGTGCAAAGTTCTATGTTGAAAACAAACAGACAGACATTTTATCTGAGTATCCCGGACGAAGAGAATATACATCATACAATAAACTCTGCCGAAAATTCTATAAACTATATAAACAATGTCCAGGATTAAGCTATTATTATTTTAGAATAAGCGGTGTTCAGTGGGGAATTACCATTCTCAACGATACCCTATTCTCTTAAAGCTGTACAATGGCATGTGCATAGATTACATTTTCATAGAAACAAAAAGAATGTTTCCAAAGATTGTGTCCCACTAAAACTGTAAGTTTTCGATAATAGTTAAGTAATGCCAAATTCATTAATCGAGTAGAAATTAAAATGAAAAACAAAGTAAATTGAGTGATGTCGATTGCTATAGCTTCGGTGATTTGAACAAGTTTGATTCGTATTCTTTTGACTAGACTTCCGGGTACTCTGTACACTCTGAAATTGGTTTTGACCATTTACTTGATGTCTAGAATGGATCAGGTGTTTCAGAATAGAGTTGTGGGAGGATGCTTTTTCTCGTACATAAAACTAAGAGGATATATGTTCAATGATACGTTAAAGAAGCACTTTGCATTAATGTACTTTTTTTATATAACTAAGTAGTTGCTTACAGGATTTCATCATGAGCTGACATCGATAAGAGAACCAATGGAAAATCTCGGAGTACTGGTGAGCTGTTTGATCCTCGTTTGGGACTCTTCATCAGTACTCCCCCACAGGTTGGGTTGCTAGTGGTCGCAATATGTCGTCAAATGGAAAAAGATGGATTCATGGGCTGGCTATTGCATCAGACCCTAGTGGCTTAATGGTCTACGAGCTCCGTTTCCAACCAGGGACTCCTGGGTTCGAGCCCCAACGGATACGTACAGATGAATAGTTCCAGACTAGGACGAAACGGCTGTTTAGTACTCCATGCAGGTTTTCCATTGCTTCTCTAACTGATATCAGCTCCTGATGAAATCCTGTAACCAATCAAATCCCTGCAAACCAGCACTTGAATATTAAACTGTGATTATTGAATAAACTATTTGATTTTCAGTCAGGTGGAATAGATTAAGAATCTAACCAGCTCTTAACTTTCACATGCGCGACTTCTGCACAGTGTAGCTGAACACGGATGATAATAATACATGGAGCAAGGTAAAAATATGTCAAACGGTACCAAGCAGATCACATAATGCGATGTGAATAATTTCCTTTCACCGCCTCTCAGACTTTGTACATTGAAAATTGTCAACTAATTTGCAAATTCTGAATTTCATTCATGGTATCACCAGGGTAACTCTAAACTACAGCGACCCAAACGAACGTAATGACCTTGACCAACTAATCAGATGAGCCTGTAATAAATGCGCGTAGTTTAAAATACTCTTTTATGTAGTCAATACGTCAATACTGTAACAACGCCAACAGTGTCACCACGTTTATTTACATGGTTCGCTACAGTTTATAGTTACCATCACTAGTTCGTTCAAGTAGCCAGCCAGAAATCAGGTGGTTCAAACTGATTCGGTTCTCTGAGCTGTAGTCAAACTGCATACACTGCTGATGAGCTTGGCCTCAAACTAGGGGAACGGCCATCTGGTGTTTAGATCACCTCAATCTGGCTGGGTGGCAATCCCTACTGGTTAATGTGAATGGCATACAACTACTCATCTCCATTATTCAGTAGTATAGAGTTTTATACAGAAAAGTCAAGTGATTTTGTAACTGATGCAGGTTCACAATCAAATCTACATTGAAATTATACGAAATTCCAACATATAAAAAAATCTTAAATTTTGTATTTGTCAGAAGTAGGAAAAATCTCTTCGTAATATTTCTAATTCAGCATGACACAGACTTTAGAAAAAACTGACTGAGCAGTTGGCTAAGTTGCAACGTAGAACTTTGCATGTAAGCGCGCAACCGTTCAGCTTGCCACACTTTATATACCCCATAGAAGTAGAGAAAAGGAAGAGTAAAGAGTTTCGAACGAATTCTGATATACAGAAATGTGAGGGAGAAAGAATAGTAAAACGGTAAAACATGCCGGTCTAATGGAAGTTTTCAGGCATAATCACTATTGGATCTCAGCAATCCGGCGACCCCAACCAAGCGGTCTACACCTCCCTACCTGACTCAAACTAACCGCCAATGTCTTCATAGGTTGATGCCATGTTTCAGTTTAACCACCCATAACTCTTTTCAAACCTGATCCTATGATATCTAATATTACCTGTCGAGGATGGCAATGCTCGGCATGTACAACACTTGTTCTGAACATCTCAATATATTTATCTTCACAAACTCTCCCCCCAACAATCTACACCTTATTTCAATATCACAGAATTCGCAGAAGTTGGAATTCATGGGCTGGCCACTGGATTGGGTCCCAGTGACTTAATGGTATACGAGCTAGCTGGCCAGTGGGAAGTCGTGACCAGTAGGGTGCAGCTGGTCGGGTGTGAGGACAAATACTCGCCGAAGACATTGGCTAGCGGTCGCGCTATGTCGTGAATTGGCAGAAGTTAGAATTCAAGGACCATTGGATCGGGTCCCAGTGGCTTAATGGTATACGAGCTCGCCTTGTAACCGGAAGGTCCTGGGTTCAAACCCCCGTGGGGGGTGCGTACTGTGAAGAGTCCCAAAATGGGACGTAACACCTGTCCAGTACTCCCAGGTTTTCCAATGGTTCTCTAACCAATGTCAGCTCATGATGAAATCCTGTAACCATTCATTATCACTCACCATATGGGAAACAGAACACAGACACCTATGGTCAAAGACAGCTAGCCAGCTTCTTCATGTCTTCAACTTTGATTGAACATGTCTCACAACAATAACAAAGGAGGACGAAGTAAAGTGGTGTACAGTGCACACACCCTTTGATCTATAACTGAAGATGGCGTCAGTTGGCAAGTGCTACATGACGACTTTGTATCCCTGTTGAGATATAGTCAGCATTCGATGCTCTCAACCACTTCACTCTCTATCTTTAAGCTAGAAGTCGATGTAGTCAACCCCTGATGCATCAGCTTACGTTTGACATGAGAGAAAAGAGAGACTATTGGATAGAAATTTGTTTTTATAAGTTATCTAAGATCAAATTTAAAAAATTCTACCCATTGCTGAACAACAACAAACGCATTGATACAAATATCAAGGGATAAGCAAATGTCATGTCATGAAATCATACATTTTACCAATAAATGTCAAATTTTAAAAAAAGTGAACATCCTTTCTAACTATGTACTTCAAAACTTCAGGGTGTATGGGTAAAATGAATCAGACACACGAGAACATTATTAGAGACGATGAATGAATATAAGTGTGATGACTGAAAGAATTGCGTAACAAACAGGGTTATACGTTTGAAATACTATCTATACCACTGTGAGTGGTGTTCAGCCATGTGTCATGGATAATCCTCAATTATCGATTCCTAACATGCTCTGAAGGACCAAGCGATCAAGAGGCCTACAGCCACCTAGATGGCATTATCAGGAAAGTCTTACGTATTTAGGGAAGTGTGTGTAAGCCATCCACACCGTGAAAGTTGACTTCTTTTTGAAATACCTGGAGTAGAAACAGCATCAAAATTGTGTGACCGCAGAGTGCAGGTGATTACTGTCTGAAGTCAAATATCATATGACCTTTTTGAATTGATTTTTGGGGTTGTGTCCTCATAAAGATCTTACTGCCGGCTACGAAATGCTGTAAAGTAGGTCAGGATATTCAACTTTAGCCGTCGAAAATTTCTAAACCATTTCAGCATCCCAGAGTAGACAGGTGCCATAACTGGCCACCTTGCTGCTGTCACATCCTTATTTACAAGCAGTACAACATCGCCCTCAGATTCCTAAGTATAGTATGACGATAATCACTTATAATCTAACTGCTATCCAAATAACCTTTCCCGCATGGTGGTGGTAACCGAGAGGACATTTGCATCAGTCAATGTAGCTTGTTGCGTCATTGCGATATGCATGTCTGATCACCATATCAAGGTAGCAGCTATCGGTTGGGCCTATATGCTTCAATAAAATAGTTTTAGTCCCCATATTTCGATACCAACGTAACTTACTCTTGATCACCTTTTTAGTTTCCGGAATCGAGAGTTCTTAGTGAAAAGCACTGCTCCCAAAAAAAGATATCAAGATAAATCAAGATACAGACACCTAATCCGTTTAGGAAAATAAACTTCGAAATTTAAATAACTGTAAACACACTGTTTAAAATAACCGCCGGTACCATTTGAGAACAAACATTGAAGGTCAGTTTCCTTAAGAATTGATTGTACTTTACCAAAAGGTTCGAGCTCTACTGATATGTTGTGATCGCCTGGTATGGATGTTTCAACAATTCCTTGAGCTTAGCTTAGTAAATAAAAGTGGAACTCGATTCGCCTGTTTCGTCTAATTCGAGATTCGTCAGTCTAATGCACCTGCATTCCCAGGGAGTGATGGTGATCTCTGATGGCGTACGACCGATTCCTAGCATAGGCCTTTCAATAGCGCCTTCACCTTATTTAGTTAATTCTAAATAATAATGGGATCCCAAGCGCGTGAGTCATAGCATTTGGAACTTATCAGTAGGATGTAGCTACATTGCGAGTGAGTGTTGATGGGCTCCACTGAGAGTCGAACCCCAGCACTCATCGTCTCCATACTCCGTATAGAGCAACTGACTACAGAAACCGGTCGTTTCAGTTCAATAAAAATTAATCTGATTGGGAAATAAAAAATAACTTCACAAAAAAGGCTATGAAAGACCACTATTCAAAAAGGGATTCGTAAGGGACAAAAATTTCCTCCAGTTGTGAAACTTAATACTTTATGACAAACGATACTAGTCTCTTGTTTCACGTGTGAAGTCCAATGACTACCTATCTAGTCAGAATCAATTTTTAAGTAACTTTGGCTAACGGCATTTCTCAAAGCTATTACGTAATACCTAAATACAGCTTTCGGCCAGTCAAGAATTTAACTAAAACCCCACCCCGCCCAATTCATTCATATGCCAATGTAAGTAAAGCATAAGTAAGCAAATCAACAAAAAATGCCAATTTTGTTTGTTCTGCGCTAAATATTGATTATTCCCTAAATTATTTTTAACACTTCATCTCTGTATTCAAGACAAAAGAAGAGGAATTGAAGAAAGGTTAAATCAATTAAAACGTTTTCTGTTAACTGATGTAAGAATAACATTCGCGCAACAGTGGTGAAGTATAATTCCCCCATAGATAACAAGCACACAAACACACAGTGTTACACAGGTATTATTTACCGATGACAACAATTTGAGCACAATTTATTGCTGTTTATAATCATATCAGGATGCTTACACATTCATTTTCAACACTTTTCAGTTATGTTGAATAAAGCAAGAACAACAGTGCAGTGGTTTGTTCAGAATAATATGCTACCATCATTGCTTATTTCGTTGGCTTCTCGTCAGCTGCTGCTCACAGCATAAATATATTATGAGGTTTACGTACAGAAACGTTTTAACATACTTGCAAATTTCACATGTTATCAGTTGACAGAAAGTTCCACAATTAGTGAACAGTGCTCAGAAAATTGCGCTTATATAGTTTTTACATAGGCAGTTCAAGTTTAAGCAAAATAAATGTATGTATATAATGGTTAGGAAGTAACGTAACAGAGACGAAATATGCGTTAGATACAGAGTGACTAATAAATTAGGTAACAATGTACTGAGTTCAACTCAAACCATAGAAACAAGAGACAAGAAAAATCACAGATTACAAAAGAGGTGAGGTTAAAGACAGAGATTACGTAATCAGATGAGAGAATACAGATATTCAGTTACCAGGGTAAGGAAGACTAATAACTGCTTCTTTCTGAACACATAAATTTGGTTTCAAGCGTTTGATAGAAATTGCTTCTGAAAACTTAAGGAGATTGGAGCTCCGTTGTCTATTGATAATTTTAAAGGACTTCTCAATTTTTACCTCATGACCCGTGTCGAGGAGATGTCTGGTAATAGCGCTACTATAAGACTTTGTTCCCTTGAGACGTAGGCTTTTCGGCACATGTTCAGAAAATCGAAGGTGTGCCCTTCTTTCTCTTCTTCCAATGTAACTGCTCCCTCAGATACACGTAAATTTGTATCCACAGTTGGAGTTAATATGAGAAGTGTATCTATCGACTTTTGACTGGACGAAAGACCATGTTGTTCGATGGACGGGAACCAACTTAGCTGCAGGATAGGCTCTAGCTAGTGACGTTCTCAGTCATCTGTTGACCATTTCTGTAGTGTTTTCACCTTTAAAATCTAGTCGAATGAAGACAGGCTTTTCTTAACTGTGATCTATTTGATATTTGAGCCTTCACATCTTCCATATTTGTTAATGAATCTTTCAGGATAACCGTTGTTTTTCAACACCTTTTCGAGAATCGTAAATTCTCCCTGTAATTTCTCTGCAGAGCATATTCTCTTCGCTCTATAGTACAGAGTCTTAATTAATGCTCATTTATAGCTATTTGGACAAAAACTATTAAAACGTGAGTATTGTCCTTTCCATGTAGGCTTTCGGTAAAATGACCTCTGGAGATTACCAGTTATGTAGTTAGTTCCACTAGTTCTTATCTTTTTATTTTAATTTTCAGTAATATTTTCTCAAATCTCTGGTACCTGTGTTGTGTTGCGTTGCGTTACGTATAGATTCAATGACCAAAGACTCAGTAATCAACCTCTCTCTCTCTCTTTCTACACCTACCTATATTACCTTTTTAGAACTGTAATTTTGTCCTACCCGATGTTGTGTGACTGTGTGTTAATGCACAATGTTAACGACAATTGCTGATTCTTCTTTTAAATTCTTCGTAGGGTCAATCATTCAACACTTATGTGACGATAATCTGACTATCCTGGATCTACTGGTTTGACCTGTGTAACTGACCCATCAGTTATTGCAAGGCATCTTCTCAGTCAATGCTACTGGCGAGAATGTGTCATTACGCCGACGATTTGATGGACCACATTCGTCCCAACATCTCACTAAAACTTTGGGAAGTCTATTTGTAGTTGGTTAGTCAGTGTACTCACTAATGATGGCGATTAGTGATTGAGAAATCATCAACTGAATTGAATTGAATTCATATACAACAACTAAGTAATAATATCTTCACTCCATAACACATAGTGATCAGGAAATCTATTCTATTGGGATTCTATTTTCAAACTGTCAAAGTATCCCCCCCCCATATAAGCTGTTGTTGTTTTCAGTGGTTCTCTAAATAATACTATTTAGTTCAAGGTAGAACCTAAACATAACAAGAAGTTATCAAACAAAACAAATATTCATCTACTTTGATTGGACACTAGTAACGAGTGCGATGTGTCTAGTCCTTTCTTTGGTGCAGACTGAATTCACTCACAGTCAGGTTTGTAATGTGACAACCATGCCACTAGGTAGCTCACCATCACGGTTCACATTGATTTGATGATATTAGATGGTTGGAGGCAATCGGCAGGCAGGAAGTCTTGGACCTAGGTTTCACGAGCCCGCATAGCTCAGTGGTAACGTCTCTTACTGTAGTACTCACTGACTGACACGGGTTCGAACCTCAGAAGGGACATGAGTTCCTTCAAATTGGTTACAGATACGCCTTGCTGACAGATGAGTGCCAACTAACACAAAACCTAGGTCCAAGGTTTCCTGTAGACCGCCTCCAACCATCTAATATCATCAGATATTCATCTAGTTTTAATTCGTAGCTTATTGGCTTAAATATTTAGCTTTCAATCAGCCAGTTCTGCATTCGAATCCTAGTTCATCTATTTCAGCCTGGTCACCTTATTAACAATATCACCATCATTATCTTTCACCTGATAAGTGTGTCTCATAACCTTGTACAAAAGAGTCGTTCTCTTCAATTACCCAGCTAGACAGTATCGTTTCGACTACAGTTGGTTGGCGTTGTAGATGAAAATGTCAAAGCCAGATAGGGGGTCGGATGACTGGAACAAGAAGGCCGTTCATCACACTGTAATCAGCGTGGAAATCTAAAGACTTTAGCACAGGTAACAAGATCTAATGCCAAAACAGCGGTTATGTATAGTTTAAAGACTGTGCATGTTAATGCAGCTAATTAATAATTGGCTGAAGACTTTCATCAACAGATGGCTTGCGAGAAAGGATTAGCGATAAAGGACTTTGGAAACGAACTACCCAAGATCTGATTACCCAATAAATATGCGGGATGAAATGGAGATGTATGTACTGGATATACGCACAGGAGACCAAAGTATGACATCAACCGCCAGAAAAACCAACGAGAGGAGTACGAATGGGGAGTGTCAGTTCGGGGGTGACATGGAGGACATTATGTGAAGAGAAAATGACATCTTATGGTCAGATGAAGAAGAAAGCAGAAAATCGAATAAAGTGGAAGTATGCCACTAAAGCTGTATGTTACACTCGGAATCCAAGACGTCCAACTGCTCAGGAGTGAGGACAAATAATACCCACGGATGACATTGGCGGCTGGTGGTCGCGCTAAAATCACAAAATTGGTAGAACTTAGAATTCATGGGCTAGCCACAAAGTCGGGTCCCATTTGGTCGGATACTCCACAAGCTTGACTTGTAACCGAGAGGTCCTGGGCTCGAAACCCAATGGGCACGTACTGATGATGAGTCCCATACTGGGACGAAACGGCTTTCCAGTACTCTCTGTTGGCTTTCAATGGTAATATAACTAATATCGATCCATAGTCAAACTTGAAACAAATCAAATCTCTATAAACTAAATCTTCAAAAATGATAATAGCCTGGTATATGCAAGATCTGTTTCACATACACTGTTCATTCGAACACACACAAAAAAAATAACACCCACACATACATCTGTATGTATAACACTTTGTAGGTAGGATTTATGCCGAAAATTTTTTAATTTGATAACACCTATCAATATAATTTCAAAGTTCGAGAGTGAAAACTGTTTTGTTTTTTCAAACATTTATAAAATCTGTCTGTGTCTTCATTTACAAAAGACAATGTTTATATCAGTAAAAAGTTTGAGCATTGTGGATTAGATCAAATAAAGTATAATTATATTTTAATAGTTTACACAAAACTTATCATTGTGTGTAAACTATTAAAATATAATTATACTTTACAATGTTTATACCTGATTAGCATGTAGTCTGAAATTTTTACAGAATTTTGTGTTGAAATTAATTCTGCGTGTTAAATTTAACTTCACCTCTTTATTATTTTTATTATTCGTTTGATGATTTAATGTCAAAGTACAGTAATCCACACCACATGTTAATTGATTCACAACGGCAAAGTTAGAGAAGCCTCCGAAGTAAAGACATAAGTAAGACGGTGCCGAATACTATCAACAATTGTGGTGGACTGGATTATGCCTCAAACTGTGGGGGGGGGGGCGAGAAGACAGGAATACGTTGGACCACCTATAAGAAGACCCTAGAAAATCTGGATTTCGCTCGTGGATGATTTATGTCCAATTTCATACAAAAAAATTGTAGACTTACAGGCAGATGAAAACCAACAAACTGGCTGAAGGAGCAGCCAGCGCAGACAGGATTCCAGGTGAATACAGAGGAGATCGAGTTAGTGAAAGTAATCAATCAACCCACCAACCAACCAACAACGACAAGCACCATGCACTATTAACGGAGCAGCATCGTTTCAACTACGGACGCCACAGATGACAATGTCAAAACCAGCCAGAATAGGAAAATTAAGCTACACCTCCACCACTCCGAAATTGGTTTCGAAGTTTTCTGCACACCACCTCAGCATATAGAACAAAATTCGAATTTTCAACACAAATGTTAAGTCAGTTAGTCTTTATTTATAGGTCGGAAAGTTGCACTTCTCGTCATGTAAAGCATTTCTAACATACCACTGCAGACTTTTATCAGGCTCCATACTGAAGATCTAATAGTCGGCTGGCGAGAAAGAATTGACAACAAGAAACTATGCGAACAAACTCACCAAGTACCTATCGTTCAATAAATATGTAGGATAGAATGGAGATGGATGGGGCACACACTGAGGAGACCGTCAAATGACCAAGCGCCCGATGTAGGCCATCACTCGAGTGGAGCCTGAATGGGAGACGACAGCTTTGGTTTGGGTCTGAGAGTGACATGGAGGAGATCGTGTGGAGATTCGGAGATGAGAGATTATGTGCAATCATGGGGACATATGAAGAGGACATTAGCAAATAGAACATAGTGCAGAAGTGTTGTTGAAGCCCTATCTTCTACTCTGAAACCAAGGGAAAAATAGTAATATAATAATAGAGGCATTTGGGAATTTCATCTTGTTTTCCTAATATAACTTTTTGTTTTATATACATTCACTTGACAATCTTAACTAGTCGACTATCATTCCATCTTATTATACTTATACTCCAGTACAACTAATATAATTTTGATTTGTCTTTCATTAGAGCTATTTTATTCTAATGTTTATTGATTTATAACTCTCGAGAGTTGGTTTGTAGGGATTTCGCTAGGGTTACAGGCTTACTCACGTGCTGACACCAGTTAGAGAACCACTGGAAGACCACCAGGGAGTTATGGACAGCTTGTTTCGTCCTAGTTTGGAACTCTTCCACAGTACGTGTCCATCACGGTTCAAACCCAACACTCATAACCAACCAAATCCCTGCAAACCACCATTTGAAAATTAATCTAATGCTCACCAGCAACTGGATCTATTCGATAAGTTCTCTGGAACTCTCGTGAGAAGTCTATCACGTTAGGTAAATGGACAGTTACTTGCCAATAACACTGGCTGGCAGTTACGGAGCATACATCACACGAATTGGCAAGTGTTGAAATTCATGAGCCATTCGATCAGGTTTCAACCATAGGTGGAACGGATGAAGATATCAAGACCAGAATTAGAAGAACAAGAGAAAACTTCATTAATCTGAAACTAGTTTTGAAATATTCTGCACTCAGCACAAAGAACAAATTTCCAATATTCAACATCAATGTTAAGTCAGTTCTATATGGGTCAGAAACTTTCAGTTTGCGACACGGAAAGCATTTCCAACAGGCTTCAAACTTTTATTAATAGCTATCTCCGCTCCATACTGAAGATCAGATGGCTAGAAAGGATTGGTAATAAAGAATACTGGGAACGAACCAAACTAGATCCATTCACTCGAAAAGTATGTCGACGGAATGGAGATGGATGGGACACACGCTGAAGGTACATTTGAGTGATATCGTAAGCCAAGCCATCGACAGAGTAGAACTCGAATGGGAAGTGATGAGTTAGCTGGACATGCGTCCAATGGTGATATGGAAGAGATTGTGCGAGATGAGAGGAGATGAGAGCTTGCGGTCTATCGTGAAGTTAGCTAAAGACGACGACAGAGAACAGGATAAATTGGCGATGTGCTATTGAAGCCCTGTGTTCCATTCGAAATCGAAGGATGACAATTAGCCCCATGATCTTATACTGTTATTTACGTTCAAGTGGGACAATCTGATTGACACCACATACGTTCTCAGCTCAATATAGGTTTGAAGCCACTACAATGACCAACCAGGATAGGTCAAGAAATATAGATAGTTTCATGCCTATTTTCTCAATTATAAACTAGAACAGTAAAAAAACATCATGTGTAGTTAATTTGCTCAAATAATATTCAACTTATAAACAACAGGCCCAGGGTTCGTGTCAAGTTCTAGCAAGTACTTCAAACCTCGGGCAACTAAGTTATATCATCGACCTTCACACATAAAGTCCTACTCATAGCTAGATTATATGTAAAATCTGTTCCGGGTAAATAACACGTAGAACCATTGCAGCTGTCTAAAAAGAATAAAACCTACGGCATTTATTACATCACAAGATAACCGAATTGTAATATATTTTAATTCTACTTTGACTGGACACTAAGTTACAAATGATTTCATTAGTCTAGTCCTTGGTGATATGATTATGAGTGATAAATTGTGCTCCAAACGTCATCAGTAAATAATACTGTATAAATCTGTGAAACTTTATCAATATAAATTTTATTCACAATGGAATTATACTCCGCCACAGTGCACAAGTTGTGTTCTTATATCAATCAGCAGGAAGGTCTGCCAGACCTAGGTTTCGTACTAGTTGGCACCCGTCAGGATGACATATCTAAAATCTTGAAGGAACTCATGTCCTTTCTGAGATTCATGCTGCAGTCGCAGACATTACCACCAAGCTATTCGGGCTTTACTTTAATTGGACAATCGGTAGTAACTAATGTCCTTAGCTGGATGCAGACTGAATTTTTTCGGTCTAATGACCCGGGTTCGAATCTCAAAAGAGAAATGAGTCCCTTCAAGAATGCAGATACACCCTGATGACGAGTGCCGACCACTACGAAACCTAGGTCTGGTAGGGCTTCCTGACGATCATCTCCAACCGTCTAATGGTTATTAGTATGACTTAATTATTGATGAATTGACAAATTTGATCTGGATCAAGGTGTCTATCTCATAAATATAATCTCATTGAAAGTACTATGTTTTTAAGAGGGGGGGGTCCTATTTCATTATCTGATCCATGAACACAAGCTGAGTAACATAGATTTATTCATATCAATTAACGTGGATAACTATGAACATCAATTCAACTGGAGGAATTCAAAAAATTGTAAACAGAGGAAATCATTAAGACTACTACAGAACTCATAAAAGCATAATGCTCAGATCAGCTCACATACATGCATACACAATCAGAAGGCAGGTTGATATAAGACAGATTTCTCAATGAATGAGTTACACAGCCAAAAAGGTCAAATATCAGATCAGTTAAGACGATTAACATTAACACAAATAACTATAATCCTAAGAAAAACATCTTTAGGGTTAACTAATCAGGGTCAAGGTCACCAGGAGAAGTGGTTACATTTCACTGATAAATAAATTTCGAAAGTTTATTTCATTTTGAAGTGAACACAGAAAGTATGGTAATTAGATGGTTTTAACCGATAGGGAGGAAGCCTTGGACCTGTGTTTATTGATTGTTTGCACTCCTCAACCAGGCATATCTGTAAAATCTTTGAGGGACTCATGTCACCCAATGCTGCAGTCGGAGGCGTTATCACTGAGCTATTAAGGCTCAACGTTCACCCCCAGCAGAATACTTTGATGAAACACAAAGTCCCTGACCTTTCCTTGCTCTCACAAAACCACTTAGGTGGATGATAACAGATAGACGACATGTGTAAACGAATCCAGATGACCTTTGAGCAGCATTTTGTGCCAAAGCTTAATACTATGCTAACATTAACAAGTCAATAAGAACTAACCACAGAATTTGTCAGATTGCATAAATTGACTTCCGCAGAATTACTGCAAAGACTATATTGTGTTAAAATTTGATCAGGGATTCAGGTCAATTAGAGAACCATTGAAAACTATCAGGAAATACTAAACATCTGTTCTCTCCTAGTCTGTGACTCTTCAGCGCCGCGCATCCATGGCTATCATGTTACTACTGGTAAATTCACGATTTTAGTGCGCTTGTTAGCCATTGTTCTCACACGCGACCTGATGTAACCCACTAATCACTGACCTGGTATCCTACTAAATAGTTATGAACTAGTGACTGACTACAGCACTAAGTTGTCTGAGGTTCTTATGGCGCTCATTGGGTCACTGGATTCGAGCCAAAGTGGCTGAATATAATTAGCCAGTCTAACCTCGTAACCTGAAGGTCATGGTGATGGAGTACCAAATAAGGACAAAATAGCTGATTTCCAATATTATTTTAAGTGACACCATTACACCATAAAACTTGAGATAAATCAAATCCCTGTAAAATAAAAAAACACTCATAGCTTTTGTTTTATACACTTCTACACTAGTTGTCATGACAACTATGAGTGGATAGTTTGAATTCATGCGTTATGATTACTTAGCACCATTCATTTAGTGTTTCCCATAATTTTCGAAAATATATCCTACCGAGTATTACATTTAAGGTATATGTAATGGGAGTGGAAGTATTGAAACGATGTTGTTGTTCGTTAATAGTAGTGTGATGATGTTGCTGAGTGTGAATACGAATGCTAACTGAAGAAATGAACGCTGAATAATTCCAGAAGACTTACACAGTAGGTGTGAAAACGAGAAAGTGACCGAAAGTACAGAAATGAATGGAATATACCGATCTATTCACAAGGCTCCAACAGTAGGCGACAACTTGTAATGTATTTGTATCTGACTAACAGACCAGTGGTATAAATTGCAGGCACATGTCACACTACACATCCACAGGGGTTCGAACCCACGACTTTTTGACTACAAGACAAACGTTGCAGACCGTTCGGCTACTGGGACTCGATTCAATGTTCCACGAAATTTAACTCCTACTAATTGGTGATTTCAACGCGACCAACAGCCAATGTCATGCACGGTTGGCCAATATTTGTCGTTACTGCAAACCAACACTTGAATTTGTCGTTACTGCCGACCAAGTGGACCCCATTGGCCAAAACTTCTCATCAGAATTCTAGGCAACTTCCTCCTGCATCCAGTCACTAGTAAGCCTCAGATTAATTTTCAAGAGATAGTTTGTAGGGAAGGTCCTGAGTTCAAACTCCGGTAGGTGTATACTGCCAAAGAGTTCTAAAATAGGAAGAAACAGATGGCCAGGACTCTCTAATGGCTTTCAACGACTTTCGAATCCCTACAAACTTTTCCATTTCAAGGTGAGTATTCCGTCCTATTTGCGGTACATCAGTTGGATGTTAGTACCCACAGAAAGAGTTTGAGTACTGGAGTTGGAGACTTACTGAGAACACAATCAGTGAATGGGGCACAGTTCAATCCAGATGAAATCACAAGGTGGATTCTACTATCAACAACCAGTAATCGAATAATATAAGAATAGCTCTGTACAAAAAAACTATTATCGTATTACTTTTCTGATTATTCATTATTCAAACAACGAAAGAGGAATACTGTCAATCTTTTAATCGTTGAATAGCTTTTGAGATACTTCAAACACAAGATTTATGTATTACGTAATGTCCTGACTATTACAAGTGGAAAGTAGGGCTTCAGAAGTACATTTCAATTGGACTTTGTCCTCTGTCATCTGTTTTAGCTGGCTGTTTTCATTTACTCTCCACATGATCTCCTTCATAACACCCTCAGAGATCAAAGTATGACTCATCGCTTCTCACTTGAGTTTCAATCAAAGGTCTGGCACACAACCGTCTCCTCAGTGTATATCCAATCCAAAAAATTCAGTCTGCTGACGAAGCTCTTCGCTTCTTATTTTCCTTGGTCGGTCTTCTGAACTTCAGTATCGAGAGAAGACAGCAGTTAAAGAAAGTCTATAGTATCAGGATTTCATCATGAGCTGACATCAGTTATAGAACCATTGGTACACCTGGGAGTACTGGACAGCTGTTTTGTCCTAGTTTGGAACTCTTCACAGTATGCATCCACCTGCATGATTCAAACCCACGACCTTCTGGTTACAAGGCGAGCTCGTACACCATTAGGCCACCAGGACCCGATCCAATGGCCAGTCGGTGATTTCTAACTTCTGTCAATTCACGACATAGCGCGACCCCTAGCCAATGTCTTCGGCGAGTATTTGTCCTCACACCCGACCGACTGCACCCTACTGGTCACGACTTCTCACTAGAACCCCAGGTAACTACCTACCTGAATAGGGCAAGTCTTTAGTAGCCTATAGTAAATGGTTTTGGTGAGAAGTTAGCCAAGTCTCTGAACTACCACCTATTATTTATTCCTAAAGATGAAATGCGTTACAGAGAACACCAGTGGTAAAAAAAGTACTGTATTCTTTTTTATTCATTTACGTTCCCAGTAGTCCACAGGGCTTCAAGCTAGAGGCTTGAAGTTTCTGCAGCAGTGGTGATTATTTTTACAGGATGGGGTTGCTAGCCTCATACCCCACCTTACCTCTTTACCAGTCTTGTTACTGGCTTAGCGAGGTAAAGGAGTGCGTCGGTGACCGGAAATCGAACCCTGGATTACATCCGTGGTCAACGAACACTCTACCACCGTACCACCAACACACACACACACACAATTGTATAGCTTCCATCTATTGCAGCGTACTCGTACTAAACACGAATGCAAAGGCTTATGTGAATTGGATGGATGCTGAGAGTTTATATCTCTGTCAGTTTGACGTCCACAATCTATCCTTTGTCATTGGTCTGTTAGTCAGATTAGAAAACAAATCACATGATGTCACATGATAGGTGTCAACCAATCAGAATCTAGAATATACAGTTAACGCCTACTATTCGAGGGAAAATGGAGATGGATCGTGCACACACTGAGGAGACCATCGAATGACATAATGCACCAGGTCCTCCATTGGAATCCAAATGGGAAACGACGAGTGGATCGTCGATGCGAGGGTGACATGGAAGAGATCACGTGAGGAAGAGGAGGAGACGGAGATGAGAGATTATGGGCAATCGTGGATCCAGCTGAAGAGGATGGCAGAAAATAGAAGAAAGTGGAGATGTGTTGTTGAAGCCCTATATTCCACTCGGAAACCAAGGGAATAATAATAATAATTATTTGAGCCTTGTGACTGGATCAATATATGTATATGGTCATATATTTTTTCTACAGTTGACTAGTTTCGAGTATGGAGCATAGTCGGCCAGGAAATTATCAAGAAGCGTTCATAAGTGTCAGTTAATATTCATATTCACACTCTGAAATATCATAACAGAATCACATTATCACATTTTCAAGCTTTAGTAGAGGAGACTAGTGGATTTTTTTTTTCGGTAAAAACGCGACTTTACAGCTTTACTTTTTCACACTAAAGTTAACCATCATTTAACTGAGTAATTATTATCATTAATTAATTAATTAATTTTTTATCAATTGTCTTTTGATTCAAGATTTAACAGATAACAGTTACAACAGTAGAGTACAGTACAGTACAGACGTCTTTTTGTGTCAAAAACAGACTTGTTATTTTAGCGCCAAAAATTTGATAGTATTACATTACAGACGCATACACACATATAGTACACAAGTATGTACAATGTATGATTGTGCTCACTCACTTTTATTTATTTAATTATCTGTGTCCTCATCATCAGAGGTAAAATTTAAATTTATATTGATTATTTTTGTTCAAAATGGATTACAATTCACAAGTTGAATTATTGAGAAGCATAGAACATGTGCGACTGAGCGCAAGCTAACACACAAGCACACGTACAAGCACACACGTGTACATACACGCGCATGCAAATGTGAAGAAGACTGAAACAATATCTACATTCCGATTGACTAATTGACTCCAAATCGATAAAGCGTTGACAAAAATCAAAACAAAAGTTAACACACATACACATACACACACTTATTGCCAATATAACTGACTACAAAGAAAGTATAGCTTATAGAAAGATTATAAAATTGTTGATAACTAAGTCAGCAGCGAGGGAGCGAGCGACCAAATGAATGAATGAGTTTCAACGTAGAACTTTGCACAAAAGTAGTACAACAGTTCAGGTTATCAAACCTCATATAGCACACAGACAAAGGTAGGGATAGGATAGAAAACGAAACTCAAAAGGATATATAATGAATAGAAAAATAGATTAGAAAGAACAGTAGTTTGGGAAAAGCATGAGGGATAAATGGGTCTTTTTTTTTCCTTCACGTTCCCCAGTGGAACATAGGGCTTCAAGCTAGTAGCTTGAAGTTTCCGTAGCAGAGTTTATTTTACAGGATGGGGTTGCTAGCCTCATGCCCAACCTTTCCTCTTTACCAGAATTATTTCTGGCTTAGAGAGGTAAAGGTGTGCGTCGGCCGGGGATCGAACCCCGGACTATGTGCATGGTAGGCGAGGATCCTAACCACTGTGCCACCGACGCACAAGAGCCACAGCCCGATGGGGGGTTCGAACCCCCGACCCTCAGATTAAAAGTCTGATGCTCTACCGACTGAGCTAACCGGGCCTAAATGGGTCTGGGAGATTACAAAGAGTGAAGACATTTCCACGAATCAGAACAATTTTCAATCATTAGATAGTTGAAGGCAATCGGCAGGGAGTCTCGAACCTAAGCTTCATGCTAATTGGCACTCATCAGCAAGAGTCCGAGAGTAACACGGGGGATATCGTATGAGAAGATAAGAGCTAAAGGGTAATCATCGAGCCACGTAAAGACGACTGTAGAGAGCAGAGTGCTGGGGAAGCCTTATTTTCCTCTCAGAACTTAAGGGAATAATAATAAAAAATAGTTCTTTTTATTTCTTTTTATTATTCTCTAAATTTCTGTGGTATATGGAGTGAGGCAATTTGAACTGCTGCACTAATTTAGTGCAAAGTTCCATGTTGAAACTCGATTACTTAATCAGTCTATCTGTTCCACACTGAACTTTAGGGATGGTCACATTATACAAAACACTTTTACTGTATGAATGAACTGCCCTACACTATAACAAAACTTCACAGAAAACTGCAACTACAATCCCAAATAAGGTGGAGTGAAACTGCGTCGAAAGTTTAATAGACGCAAATAAATACACAAAGGAGGGGATAATTACATGAAAAAGAATGAGGACATAACAAATCTAAGAGATCACAAAAACTGAATGCATCTGTACCAACACCATTAGTCTCCAGTCATTCTACCTTAGCGTTTGAAATGATCCAAGTTAGGCAGTCTACACCTCCTCATGCAGTTTAAACCAACAGGATGAAACACTTTATAGATTTAATGCCATGATTCTCCGACCCAATGTTATGTCAGTTAACATTGCTCGTCTATGAAGGCGACAACAGGTCCATGTGAGCAAAACATTACTTTTATTCCTTAACAGTTGCTTGTTTAATTTAAGAGTTAATTGGTGGATGGTGACTAGCAGTGGAATCCATGATGGGCATTTCGTCTTGTCTAGGACTCATCATTTGGATGTACCTGCGTATCTCATTGAGTGATATTCTGAAAATGTGCATACCTATGCATACTGACCTACACGGTGAAAACAGTAGCGTATAGTTCCTAAACCAAATAACTTCCTTATTATTATTATTATTACTATTAGCAAATCAATGACAATTGTAACCTGCCCCAGTTTGTGACAAAATCCTACTGTTTACCTCAATAACACATTTGCTTATTCACTAAGCACAGTACTGCACACAGTAGTATAATAGTGTCATAAAAATCAAATGAAAATCTATAAGACCAATAATAACTGTTTATCAATATTATAAAATTGATTATACTGATTTCATAAAAATCAATTTTCACTTGTTTCATAAAAAATAATAATGATTATTAAAGAAAGAGTGTTAAGTCATTTAATTCTGATACACATTTAGTGGATAAATAAATATGCTATAAGATGAAACGCATGTATTCTTGTATCCTGCTGGTAGCAACCTCCAAAGTGATAACCCCAATCCCCAGTATTAAGCAACATGATAAACAAAAATTGATCTAAAACGATAGAATCTTAGCCTTATTGGAATTTAAATGGCTCAGTGATCGATATCTTGATGAGGCATACTGCTTTTTTTGGGAGGGTGAGGAAGACAGTTGACCACCACTCATATCAACCAGAAGCGCTTGTTAGCCTGAACAAGGTGATGCAAACATCGGATGGTCATTCTGTCCCATCTGCGGTTTAAAAGACCCTTCTTGTACATGTTCAGCATGTAATCACAACGGACAAAGGGTTGTTCAAATACACCGGTTTCTGTTTCCGATGTGAAGTATTTAACGTAAGTGAATGTCTTAACCAAATATATTGTGCTGTCAATCGAAATTATATTCGCAGCAGGAGTGATGTATCAATCAATGTGAGTGTTATGTTTCGCATGACGTCGAGAGTGAAATAGGGATGCCGAATTAGAAACAGATGAGCTGATCACAAATGCCGACTGACTACATCAACAAGATTACATAACAGCCTGCACTACTTCAGCGAGATCACACAACGATGTGAGCTGCCAGGTATATTTTAGGCAGTAATGTATGATTCAAAATATCACCAAACATACGTCGAATAGTTCCTGAATAAATAATATTCTTCTCGATAACCTCCTCTTCATCAGGTCCTACAGTTATATATATACATAATAGTGAATCATTAAGTGTTATTAACAACATTAATGTTGTTTATAAAGCATAGAATCAATAATAATAATAATAATATCAATGGATCACAGTACGACAGCAACCACATAACAAACACTACACTGAATATCAGACAGGTAAATTAGGAAAAAATAATACTTATTCATGAATTCATAGTCTCCACTGAAGGCCAACCAATGCAGTAGTAGTGGCTGGCTGCACTTGCTACATGTTAACCACACGGCAAACAAGTGTATAAGCAGTCAATAAGTATTAGCATCCCAACAGAAATCCTAAAAGAATAGTTATTAAGGTGTTCCCTATAAATGTAAATTTCAAATTGGATGGCGCACTTTAAAGACAATTTGACAGATTAGCGATGGGCTCCTCACTGGGTCCCATTTTGACAGATTTCTTTTTTAAGTAAACTAGAAAATGTACCTTTGAACAAATTTATCAGAAAATTCTCATTTTATTGCGATGTACGGATAATACCTTCCTTCTATGTGGTTATGATTAGGAGAGCAACACAACAATAGCTTCGTTCCTCTCCAGTATAGAAGAAATTTAGTAAGCACCTTCAGCCATAGGGCTAGAGCTATGTGCTCAGAAGAGGCAACTGAAGATGAAATAAGAATTGTATTTGACACTTATTTGAAAATAACTATCTAGAAAAGTTCATCAAGAAACACATGACCAAGAATGCAGAAAAGGATTATTCTTCATCTGTAAATAAGAAGCCTATATATATACGACTGTAAATCAAGGGCGATATAGCTAGCGATATATTTAAATAGAAGTTAAGAAAATCAATTAAATGAACTTTTAATGCTGGCAAATTAGAAGTCTTATTTTCTACACGACGGATGTGCATTCCTCAATTAAAAGATGAAGCACACAGACTAGCTACTTTTATTTGTATTTACCTACTCAACTGCGCTTGTGTAGCGAGTGATATTGGTCGTTGCTATAGCAACTTGATTTTTCGTGCTCGGCAACATCGACCAGTGTGGCTAAGTAAAGGTGTAGTAAGAACCATCAACAGCTCGATATTATACCATTTGGAACAAATAGGCAACAAACCCAGCATCTACTGGGTACCAAATAAATTGTCAAAACATCCAGGTACCGCATACACCAAACAGGAGATGTAATCGCGACTCGCCTTAAACAATCAGTGCTTTGTGTGCAAAAATAGCAAATCCTGCTGACCACTTCTACTGAGCTGGTTGGCCTTCGGTGGAGACTAAGAATTCATGAATATGTATTATTATTTTTCTTAATTTACCTGTCTGATATTCAGTGTAGCGTTCGTTATGTTGATGCTACTGAACTCTAATCTATTGATATTATTGGTCCAATATTATTTAAACAACATTAACGTTCTTAGTAACACTGAATGGTTCGCTATTATGTAAATGTATCTGTAGGAGCTGATGAAGAGCAGGTTATCGAAAAGAATATTCTTTGTTTACTAGCCATACTTTTGAGAAATTTAATGGTCATTTTTAATCAGTTAATATGTCGAATAGCCTGCAATCACAATCAATAAAATATTAGGCGTCATTTTAAGTGAGCTAAACTCTGATTGGTTTATTCGTAAACTCAATATCGATCAATTATGTCGGCCAATTCCAATTGGTTTATTTCCTGACTAGACATCAGCCATCATATGAGTAAGTCATATTGGAAGTATGTACGATTGTTTGTGAACTAATTATACCCTGAATCACCAAAATGTGATCTCATGTGATGACTGAGTAATAATAAACCAATGCTTCCTAGTTTTCAATAATCTCACTAACTAATGTTGGTTCATAATGAAAATCTAACAGTTGAAATTAAACATAAATTCCCACAAATTTAATAATCTAAATATCAATCCCCAGTTCATTGATAGTTACTATTTCATGGATTTCCTGAGGCTAGAGTTGGAAGTCGTGACCATTGAGGTCCATCATATCAAAGTGAAGTGGATTGTCATCAAAGACATTGGTTGGCGGCAGAGCCATATTACAAGTTGAGAAAGTTAAAATGCATGGGTAATAAAATCCCTGCCTATGAAGGTGAATGGTTAACGAGCTTGGACTCGTAACCTGAAGGTCCCAGATTTGATTTCTGGTGGGTTCATGAGTGGGAAATCCGGAAGAGTGCGCACCATACTTCTCCTTCGGTAAGGAGCATGGATTTACCAGTACTGTGTCCTTAAACTTATGCATAAGTGAATAATTAACATCGATAAATGTTAACAACCAAAAGTTATTGTCCGTATTAGATTCGCTAATTAATTGATCACAAAAATTATGAATAAAACAGTCATGTTTATCCACCACTTTTATTTTGATAGTTCCTTTCAATGTAGATTACAGAGATAAGTAAGTCGAAATGACGAAGCCACCCAAATAGATCTTACCAATGATCTTTAATAACTAAGCAGGAATAAAAGTCTAAAAACTGTTTTGATTCTGTTCTTCAGCCTACCACCCCCCCTGGAAATCGCTATACGAAGCAAAAATATAAGTTATTATTTAATTTGGAGGATAGTAACCAGTAGTAGAATCCAGTGGATGCCCATCTTGTCCTATTTAGGACTGACTCATCTGGGGATTTACCTAAATCCCCAATGAGTGAGTGAATGATGGTGGTCCTACTGAGATACTCGAACGCGGAAACCGTCGATTTAAACACCAAATCATTATCCACTAGACCATTTGGACCACGAGAGCCACCTTATATGCAGTGCGCATCAGTTATTATTTTCAATTATCGCGTTAATTGACTGGACCGAAATGTTTGGCCTCGATTGAGTTGTCGAAATCCAGGTATATTCAGCTGACGAAATGTACATCTTGGATTCTACTTCTGCAGTCATCATCTACCAAATTACTTCAAGTTAATTCCTAGACATCGTCGATATATCAGCAGAGACCGAATATTTCGGTCCAATTAATTAATGGGAAAGTCGAAATTGACTTACAAAACTTGTCAAAGGTCATCTATCGGGTGACTTTAAACTATAGCTGCCCAAAACGAAACTACCTGATGAGGACCTTGACAAACTCTTATCGAACATTCAAATGCATCCGAGGCAAGTGTCCATCATTCGAAAAAAAAACCGTTTATATAAAAGTAATGCAATTCTAGAAAGTAGTTACAAAGGATAACGTTCTTGTGTATGTCCCAAGAAAACCTCCCAATTACTCGTAGAAGTCCTCACCGCTCTAATCCTCTTATAAAGCCTACTCTAGAAACTTTCGATGGAATTTGTATGAGTCCCATAGAAAGGATTAACGAAATTGTCCGTGTGATTGACCACTTTATGAATTAGCACAGGGATGACGCGTTTTCTCCCTTCCAATGTGCTTGTTGTCTAAGCACTACTTAAATACTAAATTTCAGTGAAATTTGCATGTAAAGCATCCATCATTTCGCCTATATACTACGGACTCCTCTGGCTGGTTGTTCAAGGTCGTTAATCTGTTCATTACGTAGTTTCCTTTTGAGCTGCTATTGTGAATATTTGGAGAGATGAGGAAAAAATTAAGGTGTACTACACACGCTTAGGGATGCGCATCTTAAATATTATATTATGAAATAAAATTCACAAATTAGTTCAAAAACTCCAAAATAATAGCAATAATAATAATAATGGTTAATCACTCACTAGATATTGTTGTTATTGTTAAGTCAATTCCATAAAACTGAATCCCTCTTTCAATTCCAATGAACGTACATAGTAGGCGTGTTTTTTGGTCGTCAGATTTTTCGCTTAGGGCAGATATTCAACCACATATAGGCCATAAAGCGCTCTCGTAGCCTAGGCTATACAATCAATATTTTTAGTATGCGCATACAAGACCTGTCTGTCTAGTCATCTTCTAATAATGTTTTCAACAACGCCTGGGTTAGAGAGCGTGTAGTCAGTTTAACTGGTCTAGCGATCGAATCCCGACTATGTAATAAAATATAGGACAGACGACTAATGAGCGAAGATAGACAGACAGACATGCTTGAATGCATGCCGTTGAAATTTGCTCGCCTTTCATTGGTTAGGTTTTTACAAGGTCAAATAGATTATCATGCTGTGTAGAAGTGGTAGAGAAATAAAACAGAATTTGCAGGCATTTTAATCGATCCAATGTTGTCTAGATGGATAGATAGAGATAGATAGGTAGATCACAGCTTGACGTAATCAAGGGATTTTTGTGTGATTATACACAAACTAAACTGTACGTAGAGTCTATTTCCTGGGATAAAAGGAAGGAACTTCTGGTAAAAGTTTCATTTCTTTTTCCTCTCCTAAAGATTCTACCCACAGTCTGATTAACGCATGAACCTTTGCGGTAGCGATGGTTAGGGAGGAATAAATCTCGATGTCCTCCTCTAGTACTACTATGATTATTTCCTTAAGTCCCGAGTAGGACATTTCGCCCTAATCTAGAGCTGGTTTCACGATTGCCCATAAGTTTTTATCTTCTCGTCACACGACTTCATCCATGTAACCTTCGGACTCGTTGTTTCTTGTCTGGGTTCGAATCGACGGCCTCCTTAGCGTAGGTCCGATCCATTTCCATTTCCTTCTACATATTTTTTGGGCGACAGGTTCTTGGTTGGTTCGTTTTCAGAGTTACTTGCTGCTAACTCCTTCCGACCGACCATTTGATCTTCAATGTGAAGCCAGCTTTCGATAAATGTCGGAAGCTTGTTAGTAATGTTTTTTGTGACACACCAAGTTCTCTACTGATATACTCGGATAACCTGATACAGCATATATCCCAGTAGGGAGTGCGGGGTTTGGAATTCTAAGCCGACTTTTTGTCTTGTTGAACAGTTCGTCTCCCCTGAATGATGCATATCTTCAGTAATCCTTCAGCAAAATGTATTCTAGCTTCTTGTTAAGTGTTGGGTCAACGGAAAATACATGTAATTTCAGATGACAGAATCAGAAACTTTGAGTACATTTCCACGGGAAAGTTTCAAAAAAGTAATAAACTTTGATACCAGTCAACTGGCCACGGTAAAGTGAACATTTTATACTATCCCAGTGTTACTTTGTGTGGATAGGAATGGAATAGAAATTCCTGGTGGGAATTCTGTCGCAAAACAGTTACCTCCTTGCCAGCATCGAACAATCATTCTCTGTCATCTACTGGGTACCAAAAACATCCAGGTACGGCAAACTCCAAGCAGCAGAGGCTATTGCGATTCCCCTTAAACAACCAGTGCTTTGTGTACAAAAGTCCAGACATCCACTTCTACTTCAGAACTACCAGTGAACATCGACCCTCCGACGAAATCAGAGGTCCTGAATGCAATCAAGGTGCTAAGAGCCGGAAAAGCAGCAGGACCAGATGGAATCCCAGCAGAAGCATTGAAAATGGACCCAGAGACAACAGCAGACTTGATGACACCACTACTGGAGAAGGTGTGGAAAGAGGGCAAAGTACCCAAGGAGTGGAAGAAAGGATACTTATTCAAACTACCAAAGAAAGGAGACTTGAGTCAATGTGAAAACTGGCGCGGAATTATGCTCCTGTCGATCCCAAGCAAAATACTAAGCCGCATCATCCTGAGAGAATCAAACAAGCCAACCTGGATGAAAAACTTCGACCGGAACAAGCTGGATTCAGGAGAGACAAATCATCTATTGATCAAATCGCCACTCTACGGATCATCATTGAACATAGCTTGGAACGGCAGTCACCTCTCCACCTCACTCAACTTCATCGACTTTGACAGCGTCGATCGAGAGGTCATTTGGCAACTACTTCGCTACTACGGGATGCTGCCGACAATCATTCATCTCATCCAACAGTTATACGACAATGCTGCATGCCGAGTAATCCACGACGGGAAACTTACGGAAGCCTTCGAAGTAAGGACGGGAGTGAGGCAAGGCTGTCTACTATCACCAATGATCTTCCTGATTGCAATTGATTGGATAATGCGACAGACAACGGGAAATGAGGAAACAGGCATAAAATCGACTCACACAAAAAACTTGGAGGATCTGGACTTCGCCGATGATATATGTCTGATTTCCCACAAACTGGAAGATATGCAAGTGAAAAGCAACAAGTTGGCAGAAGAAGCATCAAAGATAGGACTTCAAGTGAACATAGGTAAAACAGAGGTGATGAAGATTCTTGGCCAACACCACCAACAACAGACGACAGTCAGCATAAATGGAAGGAGCCTGAAAGAAACAACCTCCTTTACCTACCTGAGAAGTATCGTTTCAACTACAGGCGGAAGTGACGAGGATATCAAAGCCAGAATCGGGAAAGCAAGACAAGCTTTCATTACTCTCAAGTCTGTGTGGAAGTCAACATCACTCAGCATCAAAAATAACATCCGGATTTTCAACTCCAATGTGAAGTCAGTGCTACTCGCTATACGGATCAGAGACTTGGCCAGCGCGTCATAAAGAGCATCTCAAACAAACTTCAGACCTTCATTAACAGTTGTCTTCCCTCAATAATCAAGATCAGATGGCCGGCCCGAAAAGATCAGCAACAGGGATCTCGGGGAGCGAACCGACCCAGCGGGAACCGAATGTGAAACAAATAGGCAGGAAGAAATGGAGATGGATTGGGTGGCCATACTCTGAGGAAACAAGCCATCGAGTGACATCACTAGACAAGCCATTGCTCGAGTGGAATCCGAAAGGGAGGCGGCGAGTTGGTCGTCAGTGCAAGGGTGACATGGAGGAGGTCATGTGAGGAGGAGATGAAAGCATGTGGGCAGAGTTGGAGCGGAATGAAAAAGTTGTCAGAAAACAGAAGTCAATGTAGGTGCGCAGCTGAAGCCCTATGTTCCTCTAGGAATTAAAGGATATCATTATAATAATTATAAAACCTCGCATATTTTACTAGCGCCTTAGTTTTCTACCCGGTTTCAAGCCCGGGAAAAGAGGGAGGGTTGGACGTAGGGACAGCGACCATACACCAGGAAATCAATCAAACTAGTACAGAAACTTCAATGCACAAAGAAAATATTAAAAATACAAAAAATATTTTTTTTAAAAACTTATTCTTCGCCGGAATCGGAGAGACATCACGTGGGCTGGTGAAAGCCTTTGGGAAGCCAGTCAACCGATGTGCCTCTTATCGATGTAATAAAGAATAAGGATGGCGAAGAGGTTTGGACTATCAACACCAATGTCAAGTCACTTTTTCTATGTGGGTCAGAAACATGCAGCATTATGAAAAGTGTTTCCAACACATTGCAGACTTTTACCAACAGCTGCCTTCTTTGACTCCATACTGAAGATCAGATGTCTGACCAGAGTGAATTAGTAACAAGAAAATATAGGAAGCAACCAACCAAGAATATATCGTTCAACAAAAATGTAGGAGAAACTGGAGATGGAGACCATCGAGCACCAGACAAACCCTCAAATGGAATCTGAACGGAAAAAAACAACAACTGGGTCGACGATGCGAGGGTTGACATGGAGGAGATCGTGCGAGGAGGAGATGAGATTATTATTATTATTGTATCCTTTAGTTCCTAGAGGAACATAGGGCTTCAGCTACGCACCTACATTGCCTTCTGTTTTCTGACAACTTTTTCACTCCGCTCCAACTCTGCCCACATGCTTTCATCTCCTCCTCACATGACCTCCTCCATGTCACCCTTGCACTGACGACTAACTCGCCGCCTCCCTTTCGGATTCCACTCGAGCAATGGCTTGTCTAGTGATGTCACTCGATGGCTTGTTTCCTCAGAGTATGGCCACCCAATCCATCTCCATTTCTTCCTGCCTATTTGTTTCACATTCGGTTCCCGCTGGGTCGGTTCGCTCCCCGAGATCCCTGTTGCTGATCTTTTCGGGCCGGCCATCTGATCTTGATTATTGAGGGAAGACAACTGTTAATGAAGGTCTGAAGTTTGTTTGAGATGCTCTTTATGACGCGCTGGCCAAGTCTCTGATCCGTATAGCGAGTAGCACTGACTTCACATTGGAGTTGAAAATCCGGATGTTATTTTTGATGCTGAGTGATGTTGACTTCCACACAGACTTGAGAGTAATGAAAGCTTGTCTTGCTTTCCCGATTCTGGCTTTGATATCCTCGTCACTTCCGCCTGTAGTTGAAACGATACTTCTCAGGTAGGTAAAGGAGGTTGTTTCTTTCAGGCTCCTTCCATTTATGCTGACTGTCGTCTGTTGTTGGTGGTGTTGGCCAAGAATCTTCATCACCTCTGTTTTACCTATGTTCACTTGAAGTCCTATCTTTGATGCTTCTTCTGCCAACTTGTTGCTTTTCACTTGCATATCTTCCAGTTTGTGGGAAATCAGACATATATCATCGGCGAAGTCCAGATCCTCCAAGTTTTTTGTGTGAGTCGATTTTATGCCTGTTTCCTCATTTCCCGTTGTCTGTCGCATTATCCAATCAATTGCAATCAGGAAGATCATTGGTGATAGTAGACAGCCTTGCCTCACTCCCGTCCTTACTTCGAAGGCTTCCGTAAGTTTCCCGTCGTGGATTACTTGACATGCAGGATATGAGTAATCATGGTCAGTTGTAGGCCCAGAAAAGGGGACACCAGAAAATGGAACAATTTGCAGATGTGTTGGTGAAACTGTATGTTCCTCTTGGAAATCAAAGGAACAGTAATAATAATAATAATAATAACAATAAAAATAAAATCAGTTAAAGGTAGGTTTAGTTAAGTCTGTCTGTTTTCGACATAGAACTTTGCACAAATGTGCGACTGTTCAAGTCGCCACACTCCATGTACCACACAAAGCAACAGAAGAAAGTAGAAGAAACGCATATTCGGGACAGTAAACAGAGGTGTGAGACAAAGGAATAGAAGTAACGAAGAACATTGTAGTTTCATTGGAAATCATAAGTCACAAGGAGTGGATGCATCTCCGCCAGCCATTGAGAACGATTTTGAGCCATATCACCAATTGTTTCCAACCATTGGTTTTTACCGTCCCGAGGACCTCAACCAGTCAGGAAGTCTACACCTTCGTACGTGGCTGGCTTAAACTAACTGTTGTAGATTTCATTGACTGGTGAGGCCATGTTTTGGTTTGACCACCACTGGCTATCTCTTTTCCAGCCTGACCCTATGTCAGCTAACAGTGTCCATTGTCGAGGAAGGTGATGACTAGGCATACGTAACACATGTCCCAACCATCTCAGTCGATGTAATTTCACAGCCTCGTCGATTGATTTCCCCTCCCACTCACCTAGGACTCGACCGATGTCTAACCTCAATATTGCTCACCTTATTATACCACCGCTTCACACGGGAGATAGAGCGCAGGCACCTATGATCAAAGACAGCTAACCAACGTTTTCATGTCTTCCACTGTTAATGGCCAGGTCTCACAGCTGGCTATAAAGGAGGACGGAGTGGATTGATGAGCAGTACACCCGCCCTTTGGTCGACAGCTCACCGGATATCACGTCTACGCCAGAGACGGCGTAAACTGGCATATACGAGACGAGCCCCCGTGTATCCGTGATGAGATTTCGTCAGAGATCAACTCGTTGGCACTGGCTGATGGTACTTCCCAATTAAGTGAAGCGGTCAACGTGCTCTACCACTTCACTCCCTATTTCTAATCTAGGAGTCGGTGTAGTCCAGTCTTGTAACATCATCTTACATTTGGTGGGAGCGAATCGCATGCTAAACCTTCGTAGATTGCAGTTCAAGGTGTTTAGAATACTCTGCATTTTGTCAGCGTCCTCGCCTAGAAGGACTATATCGTCTGCATATTCTAAGTCAACGAGATAATTTCCTGATGGTAGCAAGTCAATCCCTGAGTCGCTGAAGTGAGTTAGGGTTAAGTCCATCAGTACATCTATCTGTCTGTCTGTCTGGATTCAACATAGAATTTGGCACCGAAGTGCAGCAGTTCGAGTTGCCACGTTCCAAATAGCACACAAAGGTAGACAAGAAGATGAGTGAAGAGAATCGATAGAGCTTGACAAGTATACGAGTGAAACAGAATGGGTAATGGTAGAAAGGAATATGAAAGATTACAGAGACTGAAATTGAATAGAAATGGGGATAATGGGCATCCCTGATGGACACCACTAGTCGTCACCACTTCAAGTGACAGCTCGCCGTAAGCCCTCACCTGGCTGTATGAGTTCGAGTAGAGTGCGTTAATCAGTGGAATGTATTTTCTCGGCATTCCCTTTACAGCCAAGCATCTCCAGAGATCCTCTCGATCGACAGAATCGGATTCCGCCTTTAGGTCAAGAAACATAATGATTGTTGGACGCCGGTAGGAATGACTATGTTCTAGAATCTGTCGAAGGGTGGAGATATGATCAATACACCCTCTTCCTGGTCTAAAGCTTGCCTGGCTCTCTCGTGTTTGTGCCTCCCGAGCACCACTTAGTCTACGCATGATTATTGAGCCTAAGACTTTAGATACTATATTAGTCAAGCTAATCCCTCTGTGGTTATCACAGGAAGACTTGTCTCCCTTCTTGTATATCGGGATAATCAGTGACTTACTATAGTCGAGGCACGAGCCTAAATAGTATGTCCGTCAGGAGATTTAAACAGTGGAATCACACAGATAAGGAAAATACCATCAGTTAATAACTATCCAACAGATTCCACTCAAAAATGTATGAAGACCCCCACAAGAAAAGTAAAATTAGTAATGAAAATGATAAGCAACTCAAAGCCTCGATTCTGCCAGCACATAAAGAACCATCAGATTCTTAATAAGACTAGAATTAGGATGGCATTTAAACAACCAACTCAATCAGAGAACAACTTTTCAGCTTAAGGACTCGGTAGATCCAATTAAGCGAAAAATAATACAAATATATCAAGTACCATATAATCATTGTAAGGTCAAACTAACAAACTGGGGTGATTTTCAAGTATTGGTAGAAGTTAAAATTGATGGGCTGGCCACTGGATCAGGTCCCAGTGGTTCAATGGTCTACGAGATGGCTGACCTTGTAACCAGAAGATTCTGGGTGAAGAGCCATGGCGGTGGGTGCGTACTGATGAAGAGTATCAAACTAGGACGAAACAGCTGTCCAGTACTCCCAGCCGGTTTTCCAATGGTTCTCTAACCAATGTTATCTCATGTTGAAATCCTGTAACCAAACCGGGGTGAATTAGATCATCGGTATATAGGAATTTAATTAGACTCAGAATGGCTGACTCTGAGAAAAAAGCTTGACCATTCCAATGCATTCATCAGCATGTAATTACTTGATAGGGTGGGATGAGATGAAAGTAATAAAATGTAATACAATTAGATAGAGAGATAGGTTAATCGTCAAGTATTTATTCATTGAGTCGACACCAGACACATTCAACGGAAATTATGCAACGCCTATACTGGATATATGGAAAATTATAATAAATAACATTGATAAACTGTCCTTGAAACATCATTCACAGATCAATACTGTATCGCTGTGTATTATACTATCAAATAAACTCATCTAAAATATGGAATTATATTCAACTCCACAATGTTTAAATTTTGCTCTTACGCTAAAACTTTTTCATGGGTTAGGTGTAAAGTTAAACAGGACATCGATTGGTGCTTATGCTTTGAGTTAACCACTCTAAACTCTTTCACACTTAGATCTATTTTAGCTAGTATTACTCATTCACAAACGCGATGACTCAATTTACATAAAACCACAAATCAAGGTCGTCTGAACTATTGATGACTCACTACCTCATCTATCGGATAATTTGAGCACAATATATTACTGATTATAATCATATCAGGACACTTACACATTCATTTTCAACACTTTTCAGTTATGTAGTTAATTCCACTAGTTCTTATCTTTTTATTTTAATTTTCAGTAATATTTTCTCAAATCTCTGGTACCTGTGTTGTGTTGCGTTGCGTTACGTGTAGATTGGATGACCAAAGACTCAGTAATCAACCTCTCTCTCTCTCTTTCTACACCTACCTATATTACCTTTTTAGAACTGTAATTTTGTCCTACCCGATGTTGTGTGACTGTGTGTTAATGCACAATGTTAACGACAATTGCTGATTCTTCTTTTAAATTCTTCGTAGGGTCAATCATTCAACACTTATGTGACGATAATCTGACTATCCTGGATCTACTGGTTTGACCTGTGTAACTGACCCATCAGTTATTGCAAGGCATCTTCTCAGTCAATGCTACTGGCGAGAATGTGTCATTACGCCGACGATTTGATGGACCACATTCGTCCCAACATCTCACTAAAACTTTGGGAAGTCTATTTGTAGTTGGTTAGTCAGTGTACTCACTAATGATGGCGATTAGTGATTGAGAAATCATCAACTGAATTGAATTGAATTCATATACAACAACTAAGTAATAATATCTTCACTCCATAACACATAGTGATCATGAAATCTATTCTATTGGGATTCTATTTTCACACTGTCAAAGAATCCCCCCCCCCCCCCATATAAGCTGTTGTTGTTTTCAGTGGTTCTCTAAATAATACTATTTAGTTCAAGGTAGAACCTAAACATAACAAGAAGTTATCAAACAAAACAGGTATTCATCTACTTTGATGGGACACTAGTAACGAGTGTGACGTGTCTAGTCCTTTCTTTGGTGCAGACTGAATTCACTCACAGTCAGGTTTGTAATGTGACCACCATGCCACTAGGTAGCTCACCATCACGGTTCACATTGATTTGATGATATTAGATGGTTGGAGGCAATCGGCAGGCAGGAAGTCTTGGACCTAGGTTTCACGAGCCCGCATAGCTCAGTGGTAACGTCTCTGACTGCAGTACTCACTGGGTGACGCGGATTCGAATCTCAGAAGGGACGTGAGTTCCTACAATGAGGTTGCAGATACGCCTTGCTGACTGGTGGCTGCCAACTAGCACGAAGCCTAGGTCAGGCAAGGCTTCTTGCCGATTGCCTCCAACCATCTAATACCAACAATTCACAGTGCATCTTGATGGCGAGCCATCTAACATGGTGGCCACATTGCAAGCTTGACTGATAGAACTCAGATAGGACCAGACACATCACACTAGTTAGTGACTAGTGTCCAATCAAAAATATCCAATACAGTCCTACAGGAGGTCAGTCAACAAGCCGGATAGCTCAGTAGTAACGTTTCTGACTGCAGGCTTCATTGGGTGATTCGGGTTGGGATCTCAGAAGCGATATGAGTTCCACCAGTACCAGCTAGCATGAAACTTAGGTACAAGGCTTCCTGTCGATTTCCACCAATCATCCAATATCAACTGTAGTTAATAATGATCACAAAGGTGATGAATATTAATATGAATAGCATCATGGAAAAAGAATAGAAGTCATCGTTGTTGATCTCGTCAGTATGCATACAAACGATTAAGAAATATTCTAGAATTACGATGAAATGCCCCAAATTTTAATTTATAATTATTATAATGATATCCTTTAATTCCTAGAGGAACATAGGGCTTCAGCTACGCACCTACATTGCCTTCTGTTTTCTGACAACTTTTTCACTCCGCTCCAACTCTGCCCACATGCTTTCATCTCCTCCTCACATGACCTCCTCCATGTCACCCTTGCACTGACGACCAACTCGCCGCCTCCCTTTCGGATTCCACTCGAGCAATGGCTTGTCTAGTGATGTCACTCGATGGCTTGTTTCCTCAGAGTATGGCCACCCAATCCATCTCCATTTCTTCCTGCCTATTTGTTTCACATTCGGTTCCCGCTGGGTCGGTTCGCTCCCCGAGATCCCTGTTGCTGATCTTTTCGGGCCGGCCATCTGATCTTGATTATTGAGGGAAGACAACTGTTAATGAAGGTCTGAAGTTTGTTTGAGATGCTCTTTATGACGCGCTGGCCAAGTCTCTGATCCGTATAGCGAGTAGCACTGACTTCACATTGGAGTTGAAAATCCGGATGTTATTTTTGATGCTGAGTGATGTTGACTTCCACACAGACTTGAGAGTAATGAAAGCTTGTCTTGCTTTCCCGATTCTGGCTTTGATATCCTCGTCACTTCCGCCTGTAGTTGAAACGATACTTCTCAGGTAGGTAAAGGAGGTTGTTTCTTTCAGGCTCCTTCCATTTATGCTGACTGTCGTCTGTTGTTGGTGGTGTTGGCCAAGAATCTTCATCACCTCTGTTTTACCTATGTTCACTTGAAGTCCTATCTTTGATGCTTCTTCTGCCAACTTGTTGCTTTTCACTTGCATATCTTCCAGTTTGTGGGAAATCAGACATATATCATCGGCGAAGTCCAGATCCTCCAAGTTTTTTGTGTGAGTCGATTTTATGCCTGTTTCCTCATTTCCCGTTGTCTGTCGCATTATCCAATCAATTGCAATCAGGAAGATCATTGGTGATAGTAGACAGCCTTGCCTCACTCCCGTCCTTACTTCGAAGGCTTCCGTAAGTTTCCCGTCGTGGATTACTCGGCATGCAGCATTGTCGTATAACTGTTGGATGAGATGAATGATTGTCGGCAGCATCCCGTAGTAGCGAAGTAGTTGCCAAATGACCTCTCGATCGGCGCTGTCAAAGTCGATGAAGTTGAGTGAGGTGGAGAGGTGACTGCCGTTCCAAGCTATGTTCAATGATGATCCGTAGAGTGGCGATTTGATCAATAGATGATTTGTCTCTCCTGAATCCAGCTTGTTCCGGTCGAAGTTTTTCATCCAGGTTGGCTTGTTTGATTCTCTCAGGATGATGCGGCTTAGTATTTTGCTTGGGATCGACAGGAGCATAATTCCGCGCCAGTTTTCACATTGACTCAAGTCTCCTTTCTTTGGTAGTTTGAATAAGTATCCTTTCTTCCACTCCTTGGGTACTTTGCCCTCTTTCCACACCTTCTCCAGTAGTGGTGTCATCAAGTCTGCTGTTGTCTCTGGGTCCATTTTCAATGCTTCTGCTGGGATTCCATCTGGTCCTGCTGCTTTTCCGGCTCTTAGCACCTTGATTGCATTCAGGACCTCTGATTTCGTCGGAGGGTCGATGTTCACTGGTAGTTCTGCTTCCGTTGTTGGTATTTTTGGGCGCGTTGTAGGTGGCGGTCGATTTAGAAATCTTTTGAAGTTTTCAGCCGAGTTTTTTCTTTGTTCCATCTCTTTGGTGATTGACTTTCCATTGTCATCCTTTACTGGCTTAATCTGTGTCGAACTTTTACAATATGCATTTATGTAACCATTCCTAACTCGAAATTGGCTTTGATTTCATCTACTACCGACTGTATATACAGGAAGAACTTAAAGATATGTTCAGATTTCAGTGAATCATTCTGTCCACATAACTGAACCATAATTAAGGAGAAGAATTTCACATTTTGAACTGTCTGTGAATTTGTCACTAATATTGAGAATATTGTTGTGATATCTGTAGCTTTTAAGTTCAACCATTGGTTCAGTTATGAGTGGATACAGCTGAGAACTTCAAAACTAGGATGAAACATCTATTCAATCATTGTTCCATGATTTCCAGTTTGTGGTAACAATGTACTGAGTACCTAACTTATTAGTCACTATGCATCTAATACACATCTCATCTTTATTATGTTACTCCCTTACCATTGTATGCATCCATTTATTTTGTTTAAACTTGAACTGTCTGTGTAAAAAATAAATATAAGCGCAATTTTCTGACCACTGTTCACTAATTGTGGAACTTTCTGTCAACTGAGAACACGTAAAATTTTCGAATATGTTTAAACTTTTCTGTACCTAAACCTCATAATTTATATAGGCTGTAAGCAGCAGCTGACGAGAAGCCAACGAAATAAGCAATGACGGTACCATCACCTTATTCTGCACAAACCCCTGCACTGTTGTTCTTGCTTTATTCAAATTCATCAAGGGGAATGAATGCATGAAATTTCCAATTGTTCTTTAACTGAAACCACTTCGTGATATAATTGATCAAATATTTGCAAACCAATGCTTACATATTAGAGTGCAGCCTACTCGTACTCACAAATTCTCGTGCTAAGTGGTCTGTTCAGCTTCAGCTTTTTTTTCCTTCATGTTCCCCAGTGGAACATAGGGCTTCAAGCTGGTGGCTTGAAGTTTGTGTAGCAGTGTATGTTTTTACAGGAAGGGGTTGCTAGCCTCATGCCCAGCCTTTCCTCTTTACCAGAATTATTTCTGGCTTAGCGAAGTAAAGGAGCGCGCCGGCCTGGGATCGAACTCCTTACCATGTGCGTGGTCCGCGAGCGTCCTAACCGCTATGTCACCGACGCTTCAGCTTACTTTTAAGTAATTCATCAGAGGTAAATATTGAAAACCTATGGAAAATTCCCACTTAGAATATGTAGAAAAAAAGTGAACAGATAATGCGGAGAAGAGTTTCAAAGTTACTCAATCAGATCAATAATTTAATGAATGAAATGCAATCAAGGACAGGCACTTGGATTCATGTGAAAAATGGGCTAAATCCATTTTACCTATCTAACTCACACTACCCTCTTCATTCACAACTCTCCCCACTTGTATCTTATCAGGCAGGCAGACCAGAAGCCTATATGGAAAACTATATATGCTCGCACTAGCAAGCACAAAAGCTCAACCATACCCTCCCTACTTAGCTCATGTTCTGTGCGATAAAGAAAGCATTAGGTGGGAAACCTATAACTTGTTAAATAGTCACTAGAACAGCTGCACTTCGTCTTTCCAACTCATATCATATATAGGTACAACGTTTTCTTTCTTTCTTTCTTTTCCTCTTCTCTTTTTTTGTTGTTATGTGCTGCTTTGTTTCTTTCTTCCTTACAAACTCTATTTAAAACATTCTTCTTCGTTCTTTCACACTCTGTATATCTCGACCTTTTTGTGACCGCTTACGTCAGTAAATATGCAAGCATCTACTTTTCTAACACCTTCAAACACTGTTCACTTTTTTGCTTTGCTACCGATATGCTAATATGTTGTTGTCAAAACTAACTGAGATTACCCTTAATCTATGTAGAATTTTATTTTATTGATAATGTACTAACTGGATGCAATACTGTAGTAAAATGCTGAGAATTCCATTCTGTATCACAAGTACTGTTTTGGGAATAAAGCAAATTATTATTATTATTATAAAGTTGAAGCAAAATGTGAAGTTACGTAAGTAATGGAAAAAAATACACGATTTATTAAGAGTCGAAAAAATAAATAAATAAACCAAATCAACTTAGTAGAGACCAACAAGGGTGTGTTACCATGATCCGTGTCTTTCTTTATACTGTTACATTTAGTGTCGCTGCCTGCCGACGGATGAACAGCCTATGCCCTGCATTTTTTGAAGAAGGAGGTATATGGATCTTCTTGCAGGACTTCGATGCTGTTGCCGAGTTGAATGGCTTTCAAGATTTGTCCGCGAAGAGACTTTTACTTGGAACACTGCTCAGAAGTCGAGCGAATGCAGCATATGATGGTGTGAGGCGAAACACCGGCGAATACACGCTAGGGTCATGCAAACTTCTTCCAAAGTGGGAAATCCATACACGGTCACTGCGAGACGGTATATACCATCAGAAATGCAAACAAAGATAAATGGGTGAACGTCAACGAGCTCCAGAACTGAATACAACAAGACAAGCAAATAAAGACGCCAGAACCAAGAAGGTCAGACCACCTTCAGTCGAAAGTATTTAATGTTGGGACGAGTGTGGTGGTGTGATACAGACAATGAGTTGCAATGGAATATTATTCTCACAGCAAGGAATCATTGTTGGTGTTAACGTCAGAATACTATTTCCATAGTTCAATACTGCATTAGCAACAGAATACTATATATGTATTTGAACATTCTGTTCCACTTCGTTTAATGTAAACCAAAATCACGCGCTCAGTGATGTGCTAAACAATATAAATTGTGTAGATATAAATAGTGGTTTGATAACTTGAAAATATACATTTCGCTTTCATGTCTTGCCTACTGTTGTTACAAAGTGACCAGTTTTGATTGGACATTTTTTTATCGCTTTTCTTATAGATTCGCTTTCACCTCTTTATAACCATAAGGAATACTGTTCTTAAACCTTTAGAGGCTAAAGGTATTGACGTTCACGGATAGTACGATGTACATTAACGCAAGATCTAATACCCACAACTTCTATAGTATTCACTCCACATTGACTAAATGCAAAGGAAAACACCAGAATTGACAGTCCACTAAATGACGAATTATATTTCGGGACTAAATCGGAGTGCGAGATGATTGCTTAACTAGCTAGGGATCGTGCACGAATGAACGAACGAACTTAGCACGACGGCATGTCATTTGGTTGTGGATGCTTGACCGTAAGCCCTCAGCTAAACAAATCGACTAAAGCAGTGAGGGTCAGCATCCAATGTTTAGTGATGAATACTGTGGCCAATAATTTTGGGGAATTACCTACCGCTAAACACCTTTTTGGACAAAACGTGTCATCGACTGACTGATATACTTAGCTCTACAGAAGCATAGGACCTTGTATAAAAGTGCACCAGTTCAAGTTGCCACACTCCATAGAGAGCACAAATGTAGGGAAAAGAAAGAGAAAAAGGATATTCAGTTGAACTATAATGATCAGAAATGTGGCAGAGAAAGAAGTGTAACATGGAAAAACCATAGGGTTTAATCGATGATTGAAATCACAAAGAGTGAATGTATCTACACCACTGAGAACAATTTTTAGCCATACCAATAATAGTCTCCACCTATTGGTTCTTAGCATCCTGACAGCCCCAGCTAAACAGTCTTCACTCTACTCGTGAACTGACACCCTGTTCTGATGACCTCTAACTCTTTCCCAACCGAATCATATGCCAATTAACACTGGGCATCGAGGAAGCCAACTACTTGGAACACCTGTAGTACTGTTTTTCAACTGTGGGATCTTATTCTTTAGGTTATCCAAGAGTAACGGTTGAGTAGAAGACACTATTCTCAATGACGATGTAAGGGATGTCCTTTACAGAAACGTTGAGGTTATTCTCCTAAGAATATTTACATTTAGGTCAACTTTAGGCTCAAGGTTGATATTATTTAACATTACCTTGGATACAGACAAAAGTCACAGTTCATAGGTTCTGTCTGTTGAACAAATGTACCAAAAAATGTTAAATAAAGTTTACAGTTGTACATCTGTAGTAAATTGAAATCAGTGAGAAAGACTCTGTCTCTCTTAAACCACAGGTTTCCTTAGGTGATCAACAACAGAAAACTCAACGAGGCATTCGAAGAGAATAAAGGAGTAAAACAAGGATGCCTTTGATCACCGATGATATTCTTATTTGTGGTGGCCTGGATTATGCTTCAGACTGTGGGGAGTGAGAAGACAGGAATGCGTTGAACCACCGATAAGAAGACTGGAAGAAGATCTGGATTTCGCTCGTGCGTGATTTATTTCCAGTGTCATACAAACTCGAAGACTTACGGGCAGGCGAAAACCAACAAACTGAGTGAAGAAGCAGCCAACGAAGACAGGATTCCAGGTGAGCATAGAGAAGACAGAGGTGATGAAGATAACCAAGCAACTAATCAATAACAACAAGCATCACTCACTATCAACGGAAGAAATTTCAAAGACGTCACTCCCTTCACTCACCTGACTAGGTAGCATTGTTTCAACTGCGGACGCCACAGATGACGATGTCAGAACGAGCCAAAATTGGAAAATCAAGCTAAACCTTCATCACTTCGAAAGAAGTTTCCAAGTTTTCTGCACTCCACCTCAGCATATAGAACAAACTTCTGATTTTCAACACCAATGTTTAGTCAGTTAGGGCTTCTTTATGGGTTGTAAAGTTGCACTGCGCGTCACCTAAAGCATTTCTAGCATATCACTAGAGACTTTTATCAACAGTTGCATTCACTGGCTCCATAGGGAATATCAAATGATTAGAAAGAATAAGCAACAAGAAACTATGGGGACAATTCAACCAAGAGCCTACTCTATCACAGGACACCTAATGATATGTAGGAAAAAATGGAGATGGGTCGGTCGGTCATACACTGATGAGACCGTTGAATGACATCTCACACCAGGCCCTAGACTGGAATCCAAATGGGAAGCAACGAGTGGATTGTCGGTGCGAGGGTGACATGAAAGAGATCGAGTGAGTAGGAGGAGGAGATGAGAGATTATGGGCAATCGTTGACACAGCTGAAGAGAACGGTAGAAAACAGAAGAAAGTGGAGATGTGTTGTTGAAGCCATATGTTTCACTCGGAAACCAAGGGATCAATAACAAATATTAAAAAATAACAATCATATGATTAGAGATGTCGGGCTTCTAATCGATCACTTAATGAAGCCTAGTTCATTTGTGTCATATTACTCTCTGTGGAGATTTGGCTGAAGTAGTCTAGGCACTTGACTTCGAGCCACACTGGGAATGGGTTCGAATACTTCTTCTTCACCGGAGATTCAGATTGCTAGTTGGCATGGCTAGCCGTCACACTGCCGATTGCACAGATACGCCAGTCATTCTTGAGTAATATGTTATTGATTTCCATTTCAGTGGTACTTTCTTCAATAGTTTAGCTGGCTCAACGATCGTCCATGCACTTTCATTTCTTCCTCAAATGATCTTCTTCATGTCTGCTTAGGATTCATGCCTAATTCAGTCATCGTTTTTCATCCGGCCTCCATTTGGTGCTTGGGCAGGCGCGTTATGCGACTCATGAAATCCTTGACAGTTAAACTGAGTCAGGTAGGGAGATGCAGACTCCCGGGTTGGGGCCCTAGGGACTCTAGGAATCAATGGCTGGAGACAATAGGTGACATGGCTCAAAATCGTTGTCAATGGCGCAGATATAGTATTCAGTCTCTGTAATCTTTCATATTCCTTTCTACCATTACCCATTCTGTTTCACTCGTATACTTGTCAAACTCTATTGATTCTCTTCACTCATCTTCTTGTCTACCTCTGTGTGCTATTTGGGACGTGGCAACTCGAACTGGTGCACTTCGCTGCCAAGTTCTATGCTGAATCCAGACAGACAGTTATGCGACTCAACGATCGTCTCAGTGTATGTCCAATCCATCCATCTCCATTTCTTTCAACATATTTGTTGAGTAATACGTACTCGATGGGTTTCTTTGTGAAGTTCCTTATTGCTAATCCTTTCTAGTAAGGCATCTGATCCTCTGTATTGAGTTAGAGAAGAGGGCAGGTGTTGATAAAAGTGTGCAGTAGCCGGTTAGAAATGCTTTTCATGATGCGCAGTGCCATATCCTCGGAATTTATAGAAACAACAATAACGGATACCTTAACTCATATCATATTTTTGTGAGTTTAATCAATCAATAATTAAATCGAAGTTTGTTGTAACAAGTAAAAAGTAGGTGATAAGACTTTTTAAAAAATACAAATTCAAAATGTGACTGTTAGATAAGAGAGGAGACATATTATAAGATGATATTTTCTGTATAAACTATGGGTTGAGCATTTGAGCTTAACTGCTACATCAAAGGACATTTCGTTAAGTTTCTGTTTTCACATTTTTAAGCAGTCGAAACACTGTTTTTCATACATTATATCTGTAATTTCATGCATTTATTCCCATTGATGAATTTGAATAAAGCAAGAACAACAGTGCAGGGGTTTGTGCAGAATAAGGTGATGGTACCGTCATTGCTTATTTCGTTGGCTTCTCGTCAGCTGCTGCTTACAGCCTATATAAATTATGAGGTTTAGGTACAGAAAAGTTTAAACATATTCGAAAATTTTACGTGTTCTCAGTTGACAGAAAGTTCCACAATTAGTGAACAGTGCTCATAAAATTGTGCTTATATGCTTTTTACACAGGCACTTCAAGTTTAAACAAAATAAATGTATCCATACACTGGTAAGGAAGTTACGTAATAGAGACGAAATATGCGTTAGATACAGAGTGACTAATAAATTAAGTAACAATGTACTGAGTTCAACTCAAATCATAGAAACAGGAGACAAGCAAAATTACAGATTATAAACAGGGGGGTGAGGTTAAAGACAAAGATTACGTAATCAGATGAGAGAATACAGATATTCAGTTACCAGGGTAAGGAAGACTAATAACTGCTTCTTTCTGAACACATAAATTTGGTTTCAAGCGTTTGATAGAAATTGCTTCTGCAAACTTAAGGAGATTGGAGCTCCGTTGTCTATTGATAATTTTAAAGGATTTCTCAATTTTTACCTCATGACCCGTGTCAAGGAGATGTCTGGTAATAGCGCTACTATAAGACTTTGTTCCCTTGAGACGTAGGCTTTTCGGCACATGTTCAGAAAATCAAAGGTGTGCCCTTCTTTCTCTTCTTCCAATGTAACTGCTCCCTCAGATACACGTAAATTTGTATACACAGTTGGAGTTAATATGAGAAGTGTATCTATCGACTTTTGACTGGACGAAAGAGCATGTTGTTCGATGGACGGGAACCAACTTAGCTGCAGGATAGGCTCTAGCTAGTGACGTTCTCAGTCATCTGTTGACCATTTCTGTAGTGTTTTCACCTTTAAAATCTAGTCGAATGAAGACAGGCTTTTTTTAAACTGTGACTTGTTTGGTATTTGATGTGAAGGGTGATGAGAAGCCAACGATATAAATGATGGTACCATATTATTCTGCACAAACTTTTTTTGTTCTTGCTTTATGCAAAACCTGTAATTTATGAATTATGGAAAATGGCTATGTTATTATTATTATTCCGTTACATCTCAGATGAAATATAGATCTTCAAGAAGACGTCTCTGCTTCATTCTGTTTTCTGCCGTTGTCTTTAGCTGACTCCACGGTCGCCCACAAACCCTTATATCCTCCTCATACAATCTCTACCATGTTACCCTCGCACGTAGGCCCAACTTGTCAGATCACATTCGGGTTCCAATTTACGGTATGGCACATGATGTTATTCAACAGTGGTCTTCTCAAGCATGTACGCAGTTTTTCAGAATATTTACTGGGTGGTAGGTTCTTGGTTGATTAATTATCAGAATTCAAGGCTACTAATCCTTTTTATAATCCCCAGCGAAGTAGGCAGTTGTTGATAAACATCTGAAGCGCATGCTGGAAAAGTTTTTGGTCACACGCCACCAAATCTTTGAATTATACAGAGTAGTACAAACCGACTTGGAGCCAGTGCTGAAAATCCGAATATTGTTCCCTATGCTAAAATGGACACTGACTAATTTCAGACTAATGAAGGCGTTTCTTGTTTTGTGCTGTCCTTCTCCCTTTCGACATCTTCATATTTGTATGTGTAGTTGAAACGATGCTGTCTAGACAAGCGAAGTCGATGACTTCCTTCATTTTCTCTTCCGTTGATACTGAATGATACCTGTTGTTGTTTTGGTCAGAAATCTTTATCTTCTATGTCTTTTTCTCTTTTTTTTGTATTCATTTAAGATCCTACCTTTTCTGTCTTGTTTTTCTTCTGACAACTTGTTGGTGGCTTTTTGCCTGTAGATTCTTTATTTTGAGTGACATTAGGTATTATGACTGTTGAAGTTCTAGTCATCTGGACAGATAAAACAGGAGCTCTGCATTCACAAGAGAATTACTCAACCTACTTCTACCATCATCATAGTAATAATCGTGTTGTTTTCTTTACCAACTTGATTTCTCCTTAACTTGATGATTTTTTTGGGATTTCTTTCGTAATATGTAGCATTTCGCAACCCCCCCCTCCTAGTTTCTATATGCATCCTGAATACAACTCACTCATTAAATTATTTATCTCATATTATGTAAATTTAACACCTTTTAATCAAACTTCTTTTATGCATTGATTAGTATTGTGTTTTGTTGTTTTAAACAAAGAATGAGTCATTGCATATGATTAGTGCATAAGAGAATCATGTGATGAAAATTGGTTGACAGTACAACACAAGTATTGAGATATGATGGTGGAGATTTGTAGCTTAGATGGATGATTTTGATGTGGCTGTGTTCTCTGAGCTGGATAGTTAATTTGCGAAGCTTTCATTGCCCCACTAGACAACATCTTCAGCTCACACTTCAATTTGATGAAGTGAGCTATTTAGATTTCTTTACGAGTTTATTAGTTATCTGTCCCAGTGACGGTGAAAGTGATTGGTTGTCTTTGTGTGTTTTCAAACCTTCTAGGTAACTTGTATTGGAATTGATTGTTTCTTTGACTTGAACTTTGACCCTTTGTGTATGAGGTTTCTTTTTTATCGGTTGATAAATTTCGTCTATCTCTATGTGTCTATTGATTGATAATTCATTGAAATGCCAAGCTTCTAAAAATTCTCTAGCATTGTTGTTGTTTCCTCTGTCTAATATTGGAACTTTGGTTGTCCCAGTCGAATTGATGTCTGTGGTTGTCTGTATGTAGTGATATTAGGACATACAGACAACCACGGAGATCAATTCGACTAGGACAACGTTTAAATACTAGATAGAGGAAACACCAAGAATGCTAGCCAGAGAATTTTTAGAAGGCTGTCTGGTATTCCAGTGAGTCGTCAATCCATGGACACATCGAGACAGGCAAAATTTACCAACTGATCAGAAGGAAATCTCATACACAAAGGGTCAAAGTTCAAGTCAGGGAAATAATTTGTTTCAATACAAGTAGCTTGGAGGGTGTGAAAACACCCGAAAACGGCCAGTCGCGTTCAAGATCACTCACTCAGAGAGATGACTAATCAACTAGTGGAGAAATCTAAATAGCTCACTTCATCAAATTGAAGTGTGAGCTGAAGATGTTGTCTAGTAGGACAATCAAAGCTTCACAAATTAACTATCCAGCTCAGAGAACACAACCACATAAGGAAAAGGCATGTATTGCCAAACCACATTCATTTTTATTCTGTTTCAATACCCCAACAGTATGCTTCATGTGGTCATCTTCTCTCTGAGTATCTCTGAATTATAGTTCCCCCAGTGCTCATTCAACCAATTTCAAATGCATAATGGACCAACTTAACAGATGGTGACCATAGGGTGTGAACGCACCAATGACCCTGAACGCATACAATTTGTTGGACTACACAATCTGTCCCCGTTATTACACTGGCAGTATGCGCTAAACGCTCTGCACGACCTGATGTGCAAATTTCATCCATATCTCGTTTTTAAATACTGTTTAGACAGTGAGTCAATGGCATGTTGGGGTTAAGGTGTTATATCACTATTATCTGTGTTTTTCTTACAAATAGATAAATGGCAGGAGAGTTTTCCGTTGTTCCCACAGATGAAATCGTTTCGATATCTATGAAACTGATACCTTCCATAGTAATTGGGAATTATTTGCAAAGTGGTTACGCTATGTCATGAATTGGCAGAAGTCAGAATTCATGGACTGCCAACTGGATCGGGTCCCAGTGACTCAGTGGTCTACGAGCTCGCTGGGCTTGTAACCAGAAGGTGCTGGGTTATGACCCCGATCGGTGGGTCCGTGCTGCTGGAGAGTCCCAAGCCAGGACGAAACAGTTGTTCGGTACTCCCAGCTAGTTTTCCATTGATTCTCTGACTGATATCAGCTCATGATGAAATCCTCCATCCAACTATTTTTTCATTTACTTCGTAAATAAACTCCTTTTTGATGTATAATACACGTTCGTTTCTGTAGTCCAACGACTGGTATATGTTCAAAGTGGTTGGTGTATTCGCACTTCATGATGCCTATTCTTAATGTTTGCTGCATAATGCTATATACTACTTAGTGGTTGATGTGAGTAATTCGATGTCATCACCTACATCAACCAGTAGTGCTTGTTAAGTAGACAGGTCCAAGTGATCTAAATACCCAGCGGAGGGGCATTTCGCTTATTTAGGAGCTAAGCTCATCAGAGGTGTACTCATATCAATCAATCAGTAGCATAGAGCATCATGAATTTACACTTGCTTTCTCGATTACCGTTAATGATATCAACAAGGTCATACATTGTGTGTGTGTGTGTGTGATCTGAATAATTTCGGTTTCCAGATGAAGTTGTAATGAAATATCAAGTCGAACTGTACACTATGCAAATGGTTGATTTTAATGCGGTTTATGTTGTTATACAAAGGTTGGTGAGAGGCTTTTTATTCAGTAACTCGAATACTGGCTATACATGTTGAAATAAAGAGTCACAATGATGAATAAATCCTCTTTGTATTTCTAACGCGTTTAAACATGCCATACATGATGATGATGATAATAATATCAATAATATCGGATCATTTTCCAGTTTATCAAAATTTAGACGTGTATTTTATTCTGTGTATATTGTTGAGCGTAAATCTGTGGAGATGTGACCCATTGGATAATTCACTCGACTAAAAACCAATTAAGGTCCTGGGGTTCGAATCTTACTCTACCTACTTCAGATTGATCAGCTGGGTATTATAGTATCATCAGCTGTCACACTATACGAATGATTCATAACCTGAAATACATAAAAGACCTGTTTGGGGAAACAAGTTCAAAACGAATCAGAGAACTTTTTTTCTGCATATTGGGATAACATAGCTTTTCTCCATTTCTTCGTCTTCTGAGTGGGATAGATGGGCCTCAGACTTTAAGGTTTGTGTAGCGGTGGTGGGATTTTTCAGCGGAAGGGGGAGGCTTGACGACTTCACACCTAAACACACCGGCTAGTAAACTAGGCGACGTATAGGAGTATCCTTCCAAATGTTAGACTGTTAATTTCAGTTTTCGATGTAGACGAAAGTTAAATGAAGCCTTTGGTTCCTATGACCCTTGCAAAATTGATGATATTAATAAAGAAATCAAGTCTGAAGTTAAGTATCTTGGATTAATTTTTTCCTCTGATCTATCCTAGTCTTCCCATGTCTTAGCGATTTCTAAAAGAATATTTCGTCTGACTTTTTACATTAAGAAGTTAAGGCACTCAAGCATAACCCAACCACTCCTCTTACAGTTTGTCAACTCGTGTATTTGACCTATTCTTCTGTACTGTTCACCCTTATTCTTTCCTGGACTGCTTAAAAAAGACTATGTCATACTTCGTAGAACTCTGAAGACTGTTAGTAGGGCAAGTGGTGGTATCCCATCGGGTCATATCATTGACATTGTCACTGATAGGCACTTGATGTCATGTAACAAATTTGCTAAAGGAATTTTGTCAGACCCTGAGCATCCACTCTACTCGCAGCTCAAACCTTGTGTCTCCTCAGGTAAAACAAGAAGTCTTTTCAGAAGAATTTATGCACGTACGTCTAAGTGTAAAAATTCCACTATACCATATTTATCACGTACTTTATGTGATGAAAATAGTGTCAGGCATGAACTAACTAACCTTCTTTGCACTACTAAATTAAGCCATCTCTTTCACCCTTACAATACCAAACTTTATTGTTATTGTATTTCTTATATTTATAATCCTCTCAATTTTTTGTATTTATTTATTTATTTTTCATAAGTGTGAACATAATTCAAGCTGAGTTATAACTGTTAATTTTGTATTTCCCCTCACTATACAATATCAACTACAGCAACAACAACAACAGACAGCAATCAGCATAAATGGGACGAACCTGAAAGAAACAGCCTCCTTCACCTACCTAGGAAGCATCGTTTCAACTGCAGGCGGAAGTGACGAGGATATCAAAGCCAGAATCGGGAAAGCAAGACAAGCTTTCATTACTCTCAAGTCTGTGTGGAAGTCAACATCACTCAGCATCAAAAATAACATCCGGATTTTCAACTCCAATGTGAAGTCAGTGCTACTCGCTATACGGATCAGAGACTTGGCCAGCGCGTCATAAAGAGCATCTCAAACAAACTTCAGACCTTCATTAACAGTTGTCTTCCCTCAATAATCAAGATCAGATGGCCGGCCCGAAAAGATCAGCAACAGGGATCTCGGGGAGCGAACCGACCCAGCGGGAACCGATTGTGAAACAAATAGGCAGGAAGAAATGGAGATGGATTGGGTGGCCATACTCTGAGGAAACAAGCCATCGAGTGACATCACTAGATAAGCCATTGCTCGAGTGGAATCCGAAAGGGAAGCGGCGAGTTGGTCGTCAGTGAAAGGGTGACATGGAGGAGGTCATGTGAGGATGAGATGAAAGCATGTGGGCAGAGTTGGAGCGGAGTGAAAAAGTTGGCAGAAAACAGAAGGCAATGTAGGTGCGTAGCTGAAGCCCTATGTTCCTCTAGGAATTAAAGGATACAATAATAATAATACTATATCAACAAGTTTCCAAACTGAATAGACAATACTGTTTGAAACAAACTTATTATTATTATATATCGGTTGGGAATCAACGCCAGGCTACATGGGTTCTTGTTGAACATTCATCCGTTGAATTATACAGATTATGTACTTTTATGTTTTGAAACTCAGGAACAAATTGGTGATGAATGCAGTAGTAAGCTTTGAAAAGTTGTCTTAGCTAAGAATTAATAATATGCAAAAGGAGGAGAAACATTTTACTTAATTCTTTACCCCTGTGTTTGTACTACTTATAAATAAATAGTAGTATATCACATAGTACCAACAGAGAAGAGATGACGATCTGTAGGTGTGAATGAAAAATTCAATGGGGGAACAAACACGATAAAATTCAAGATGCAAGTAACTACAATATTATCATTTTGTAAGTCAATTTTATATTTCAGGTTGATTGAGTATATTTGATCGAGATGTTAGATCACGAGCTGATATCAGTTAGAGAACCACTGGAAAACCAGCTGGGAGTACTGAGCACCTGTTTCATCTTAGTCTAGGACTCTTCATCAGTACTCACCCACCTCCAAGATTCGAACCCAGGATCTTTTGGTTACAAGGCCAGTGAGCTCGTAGACCATTAAGCCACTGGGACGCAGTTGAATAACCAGCCCATGAATTCTAACTCCTACCAATTCATGACATAGCGCAACCACTTCGCAATATCTTCTTCAGTGAGTTGCTGCCTCACCTTCAACCTTCCACCTCTACTGGTCACGGCAACTAGGAATTCCGGTAAAGAAGTCCAGCCAATATCCAATTATCCAACAAATATCCAGAATAAAATGAGGATGAAAGGACTGGACATACTCTGACCATATTATCACACACCAGCCGGGCTCTCGACTGGAACCCCAACCAGGAATTGGGCATGAGTTCAGGGGTGATATGGAGGAGATCGTGCTATGAAGAGAAAGTGTAGCTGAAATGGACTGAAGATGTATCAGCACACTTAAATATTCCTCACTATCAAATGGTCAATCATGAGTATATTCTTCCACGAGCTTTATCTTTGCATAAGTCTTAGTTCGTCACATCATTAATCAGATAACGTCTAACCTCAGTGTACTGTTTGCTTGGCATTACTAATTTCCATACATGACGATACTAAGACTTTAATTATTCTGAATTCCGGTAGACATCTGGATTTCTGATTGCAGGGAATTAATCATACCAGACGATACTGTAGTATTGAGACCGTAGAATACGAAATACAGTACAGAGGATACAAATTTACTTATTTATTGTTTTCCTGCGTTCCGAGTAAAACGTAGGGCTTCAACAATACATCTCCACTTTGTTCTATCTTCTGCCATCCTCTTCATCTGGGTCCACGATTGCTCATAATCTCTCATTCTCTTTCTCACACGATCTCCTCCATGTCACCCTTACTCTGACGACCTGCTCGTCGCTTCCTATTTGCATTCCACTCGAGAGCCTGGCGTGCGATGTCACTCGGCGTCCTTCTCAATGTATGACCGGTCCACCTCCATTTTTTACTACATATTTGTTGAGCCATCGGCTCTTGGTTGGTTTGTTGCCATAGTTTCTTGTTGCTTATTCTTTCTGGCTGACCATTTTATCCTCAATGTGGAGCGGAGGCAGCTGTTGATGAAAGTCTGCAACCTGTTGGAAATACTTCTCATGATAAGCCAAGTTTATAACCCATAGAGAAGAACCAACTTCACATTTGTGTTGAACAGAATCTGAATCTTTTTCTTGATGCTGGCTGAGTGCGGAAGATTTCCAAACTGGTTTCAGGTTGATGAAGGCATATCTTGCCTTTCCGATTATGACTTTGACATCTTCGTCCACTCCACCTGTAGTTGAAACGATGCTTCCCCACCCCCAGCATCAAACCTTCGCCTAGTTAAGCAGCTCGCTAGTTTTCTAGCCAGTCTCAAACCCGGGTATAGAGGGAAGCTTGGGCGTGTGGCTAGCAACCCCACACCACTAAATCTTTCAAATCGCTAGAGAAACTCCACAACACAGAAACTGTATCACAAATACAGAGAATGCAAGGCAGAGGATTATTATTTATCAGTAGTATATAAAGAGATTTTCATCTGCGTAAACATATCAAATAGCAGAGGGATAGATTTGACGTCAAAGATAGCACACTATTCAGCGTTGTGGCAAAACATGTGAGACGTGAAGAGGAAGACAAAGAAACAACACAATACGAAGGACAGAAGTATTAGCACAACACGGAAGATCTGTGGAAATGATGATTTTGTGATAAGATATACAAAATTTCGCTACATAGAGATCCCAAATTTTTAAATAAACATTGTTTAACCAAGTCTCCTGTCTTCTGCCGTTACAATAGAACTGAATACATCAAGTTTTGACTAGAGAATATTGTCAGTATGTGATAGTAAGAATCACACCGATTTTGTTTTGGTAAGGTCATTTCTGCTTTTCATCCTTTTTTCAGAGAAGTGAAACAGAGCCTTCTCATATAGACTTGATTAGTAAGTTATTTAACTTAACGTCTTTGAGGGTGGGAAGTAATTAATTGGAAATGCCTATAATTTCAATGTTTCTTGAATGGAAGTTGTGATGGCTACTTCATTTTGGCAACAGTAAATAATAGACACCAACTTCAAACGACCTTGAAATAGCCAATCAGATTATTCCGGGTGAAAAGTGGTACCTAATTTATAAAGAAGTATATCTACGATATATGAGTATTGAAAATGAATCATATAAGGTATATATCTCTAATATGCTGCCGAAACTGGTCCCAGATTCTCATAGAAGTAGTTATAGACATATCAAACCAATGCATTCTCTTTTTCTCCAGCTGTAGCAGACACTGGTTGCATATACGTAATATATTACTAAGGGAGAGCTTTGATTTCGGAAAGAAAGTGCCTAAAAAACCCCCGATTATATACGACTTACCAGCTTATACAGACTTCCTCATATAAAGTGGTTGCATCTGAATGTATAACCATCAATGGGCCGGCAATACTTTTGCAGAGTGATTACCTCTTCACATATGGGTGTTTATTCCTCCCTATCAACGCATTTCCCACAGAGAGCTCAAAAATAGAATCTAGGAGACATTTTCAACTTGGATGATGACCAGCAACCACTTGTAATGCTGAGCTATCTGATTGGCCGAATCAAGATCACTTGACTTTGGTGTCTATTGTTTACTCTTGCCTTCATTTTCTACCACATAATATGGCTTGACATTTAAGTACATTGTCTTTATTTAGAAACTGTCTAGCACCTCGTAGATGTCTACCAAAGATAAAACACTTGGTTTACCCAAGTAGCTAACTGGCATATGGATGGGGCTTGGACTGGTTCAGCTTACTTAAAAATAATAGGACCTAGCAGAAAATAGTATATCATCCTTTCTCACGAATAGTAGGATTTATCTTGCCATGGAGTTACCATGTGAATGTATCATTTCTCACGCATATTGTGGTTTAGTGTGCGATCAATTCATCGTCTTTTGTCTTCTCACCTTGATTTTTGTTGGATCGTCAACCAATCAGATTAGACATTTCCAACCAATAAGAACAATGCATTCTCATGATTAAGAGGCGACTTTATTATGGTTAAGAAAATATAGAAATATCATGTGTTGTTTCGTAAAATGTATGTACAATAATGCAATATCTTACAGCCACAGACCAGCCTTTGTATTTTGATCTTTGCGTGGTTCAATGAATCGGAAGATGCTACGGACAAATAGATGTATTGGTGTACCAGTCGAGTACATCACCGTTATAGTAATTAACAGGCGCAGACATAACAAAGTAGCGACGGATTTATTCAATTCAGTTCAGATATAACAAGTAAACCGGTTCAAAACAGGTAAACCGAAAATGACCTCGGTCTCCAGATGGGTGGAACGGGCGTCCGGTGTTTGAATTAAGGCAAAGTTCTACTATAGCGTCTCAAGGGATGCGAACGCACGGGTGACCTTGAGCCGACCAATCACAAAAATGGAGGATTTTTGCATAAAATTTTACGTATATTTACATAAAAAAGCATGAAATAAAACATTTAACAGGATATTTTTGTCTAATATGAGATAAAAAGATGTCCCAATTATAATGAGCAGTTTCAGTTTTTAATTTAAACCAATTTCTACACATATATTCATCCAGATGATTAAAAATACCTTGATTTTGTGATGCGTTTATTGCTCTTATTCTATTTTTTAGTCTTCCCCAGAAACCTTCGATTGAATTAGTATGAGTAGCGGTTCTGGGATCGACGAAGTCATCCGAATGCTTAACTCGATGATGTATATATCCCAAATCCGATAATCGATTATATGCTGTCCATTCATCCGTGTGAATGGTAGTGCCTGGCAAGACGAGACTCTGAATAATAGGGAGAAGTGTATCAGCACTCCTATCTGGAATAAGTTCGATAAACCCTTTCCGAATCTGGGCATCCTGAATTCCCAGAACCCAAACGTTATTATTTATCCTAGCACGTCTTCAATTGTACTTCTTCTTTATAAGAACCGTTTCATCGATATGAACGACTACACCGACTCTTAACTCCCAACACTTGAGTAATACTACTCATTTCCCACGACGCTAAATCTCAACAAAACTGGAACAATTGCACAGTAGACGTTAACGTGTTTTCTGTTTGAGCCACAGGTGATCTCACTTCAGACTTTAAAATCCAGTAATGGCACAGAAACAGGATATTGGTCAATGAAAGTTTCGATTTTTTAAAGAAAGTTCCTAGAAGATAATTAACTGAGAGTGTCACTTACCAGTATGAACACTTATTCGTTTCCTACACTGTGTACATCTAAATATATACCCATCAGTGACCTGGGTATACGGCTGCAGGTTCATAGAACCACCACAACTACGTATCTGAGTACGTCCTATTAATCTATTATCTAGACAGTATTGAAATGAGTGATCTGCGTGACATTTGCATCTGAGCTGATGAACAGCGTTCATTTTCGCGCTAGAATAATGGTAAGTTTCATCAACCAGCGACTAGCAAGCGTTCAAAGTCCATTTGAGCACTCGCACTCTTGGGACGCTATTTTCGAACTTCATCTGAATTACTTCTGCTTGGCTAGCAAGCACTGCCCATTGATGTGAGTGGCATTCAGCGGCTCATATCGATCAATCAGTAGTACATCCTATCATAGGTCACATATAATCTGGATATCATATCTCCGCAATACTTGCTCCAAAGCAAGGAGTGTGACTGCACTAATAACCTTAGAACGCTCAGTCAGCAAGTTGGTGAAACCAGGCAGTCAATACTATAATCGTGAGTAAAATATTCTTAATGAAGTGTTATGATATTAAACGGAATATATGATAGGTTTCAGGTTAGGTTTTGAGAAGATTAAATTAAGTTTTAGTCTAAGGACAAGTTAGGGCCAGTGTAGGGAAAGGTTCGCAATAGGGTTAGGTTAGAAGACCTAGATGAACACATGCATAGAATGGGTTTGAATTACTCTTTTAACACTCCAATGCAAAAGTCGGAAGCATTTGTATCACCTGTCATAAATCGGTATGCCGTGTAACAGTTTCACGGACACATATATTTTATAAGTAAAAATCGTCTTTCTATGTGATTTTTGCCTTCAGGGTCATTGGAGCGTTCCCCGTTTTCATCGCTTAAAGTTCAACTTCTCATACAAACCTAAATGACTTTTGAGTAATTTAGACAAGACTACAAGACAGGAATTATTTCAAATACTGCGCTGTAACACGTGTAAGATTGATGATTCGAATTTAAAAACCATAAATTGTAAGGTGTCCAGGCCCAATGCTTTCAAAACATCTGTCACCATCATGGTAATTAGAAAAAAGTCACAACAGTGTCATAAAATATTACAATTCAAGAATAAAGGGATAAGACAATGTTCAAAGGATAGTGGAAGATGATGAAAACACTTACGGCAGAGACCGTTTAACCAGAAGAAGATAATTACTACAAAACCAACGAAATGAATTTCATTTTAATCCCTAATTATATTTACGGAATAACGACATGGTGAACAAAACATCATAAATTCTACGAGCCAACATTAGCCAGAGAAGTCATTGAAAATCAAGAAGCACTGGACACATTTCTCTTTCTCGAATGAAGAGGTAGGTTCTCATTGAAGACATTGGTTGAGGATAGCTTGTATGTCACTAAGTGACAGAAGCAAGAATCCACAGATCATTGAATTTCAACTCAAGGGATTCAGTGGTTAACGAGCTTGGCTTTGTAAGCTGACGTTCCCGGCTTCAGACCTTCGTGGCGTCACGAGTGAACCCTGATGAAGAGTCCCAGATTCGTAGGAAATAGCTGGATTGATATCGATCCGTTATTAACCCGTATAAATAAATCGAATCCTCACAAACCAACTATTGAAAATTAATCTAATGCTCAATAGTGACTTGGTACAGGACGGATTTCCCTGTAGTTCTAGTGAGAAGTCGTAACCAGTGAGGTTCATCTAGTCAAGTGAGAGGATGGATGTCCCACCGATGACATTGGATGGTGCCAGTCACGATATATCACGAATTGGTAGACGTTGGAATTCATGGGGTGGTCATTGAGGAATCAGGTCCCAGTGGTTGAGTGGTATATGAGCTAGCTTGGCTTGTAACCGGAAGGTCCTAGGTTTGAACCCCCTGTGGTGGGTGCGTACTACCGATTAGTTCCGAACTAGAATGAAACAACTGCCCAGATCTTCCCACTGGCTTTCAATGGTTCTCTAACTGACATCAATCGTGATCAACTCGTCAAAAACACGTTATCTTTAATGTATAAATATATACTACTTACTAATGATAAGTAGTGTAAGGGTTAAACGTAATTAAAAAGAAACAGGATGGGGGGAAATGAGATTTAACACCGCGTAACTTGAAAATTGATTGTTATCATTATTTGATTGCCACTGTCGATCATAAATAACGGTCTTTAATAAATGGCTGAACTATACAATTTGTAAATAGCCAGTAGTGCAGTTCAACTTCATTCAAAAAAGAAGTAAACTGGTTAACAGGAACTAATTTTGGAATGTAGGATGAACATTGCGTCCCATTTGCGACTTGTCGACTGAATGTGCCTATATCCACAATGAGCGACACAGTTCTCGCCGAAACTTGAAACCACTGCTCATCATGTCAAATGCTAAAGCACTATCCACCAAGAGGGGCACCTCACGTACAACAGTCTTCACTTATTATTTTGATTTAATTCAATTTTGATTTTTTTCATTGATTGATTTGCCTCTATTAACATGTCAGTTGCACTACACGTCACAATCCACCAAATTACTTCAAGTTAATCCTCAGACATCGTCGAAGAGTATGTTCTAGTAGCCAACATATCAACAGGAGTAGAGGATTTCAATCCAATGAACTGACCGGAAGATCATAACTCATTTGAAAACAAAATTCATGTTCAAAAGTTTTCTGAGATTATTCCTGTAAGTTTAAAAATTGTGCATTTTGGAGTAGATTAAGTTCATTAAGGGGAATAAATGTATAAAATTTCTGAAAAAAACTCCTCCCCAGAGAATCTTTCAAATCACTGAATCATTTGGTGACAATTCGTTGCAGAATATCCACAAAAGTGATGGTACCACCTTATTCTGCTAAAACTGTAATTCTTGCTTTATTCAAATTCAATAAGGGGAATAAATGTATGAAAGTTCAAATGAAGTATAATTATATATTTTACTGGTTTACACACAATGGTAAGTTTTGTTATTGGTAATATTTCCAGCAAAATTACTGCTCGTGATCATCACATCAACTGTTGGAATTGGTTTTGCTTTTTAATTCACACGTTTATGATTTGTACTCAAATATATAGTTCATGTTTTGTTCATTCATTTTTGTGTTTTCAGAATTTTATTCCAAGTTGTTGATAGTTGTACTGAGTCACCCCAGTTACATGTAACCGGTGTAACCTTATTCAATATAGATTTTGTTATACGTGTCTCTTTCCATTTGTTCATATTAGTTTTTAGAATACAAACATTGTTCCAATCAATATTCTGGTTTTTGTCCCATGCATATGCAATTATAGATGAACATTTTACTAAATTCTTGTAAGCTTGTGTTCCTGTTAGTGGACGTTTAGTTAGGTGTTTATGTTCATTCACGCTTATTTTAGAATGATCTGTACGTCTGACCCACATATTTAGTCAGACACTCAGCACAAGATATTTTGTAAATCACATTGTTTTTATCCATCAACTTTATGGGGTCCTCCGGTTGATTTATTTTATTTTTAACTAGATTCGCTGGTTTAAACATTGTGCGAATGCCGATATTTTTGAAGTTTCTTCAAAATGGCCTCTTATGTACCATTTTTGTACGGTATGGTGACTGTTTTTTTTTGCTTCCTTCCATCTTGTCATTCTCTGGTTTTACCCTCTTTTTTTCTTTTTTTATATTATCTTTGATAAACTCTTTTGGGTAGTTGATGTCGAGTAACATTTTGAATAGGATGTTTATTTCTTTACGCTGGTCTCCTGGTGTTGTTGTAAGTCTACGTATTCTGTCTGCAAGACCTTGTCTTAATCTTTGTTTTTTTACCGTGAGTGGATGAGCTGAGTGATAATCAAGGAGGAATCCTCCAGGGTGTGTAGTTTCTCTGTATCGCGTGGTTTTCATGCTACCATCTGTTACTCTTTGTATTCTGCAGTATAACAATAGGCAGTTCCCTAATTTCACTCTCTACTTGTATAGTGAATAAAATGAATGAACAACAAAATATGAACTTTATCTATGAGTACAAATCATAAATATGTGAATTAAAAAACAAAATAATTCCAACAGTTGGTGTGATGATCACAGGCAGTAATTTTGCTCGAAATATTACCAATAAAAAAACTTATCATTGTGTGTGAACCATTGAAATATATAATTATACTTTATTTGATCTATTCCACAATGCTAAAACTTTTTACTCACATTCGATATAATAACAAAAAGTGATACAATACATTAATAACTGGATGATAACGTTATGAGCACAATATTCCGCTACTCACATTCTCACCTGTGGCTTTCCCGGCCGATAACTGCTACCTTGTCGTGGTGGTCCGGCTTGAATAATGTAATGACGCAACAAGCTAAACTGACTGGGACTCTGTCCCTGCAGGTCCTACCATGTCAGGAAGGTTGTTTGGATAGCGGTGAAACTAAAAGCAGTTACCATAGAGTGCATGGGCTCCAGTATCCAATTGGATCGAATGGTGTATGAACCCATATGGGTCACCGTCAACCATGGGAATGCAGCTCCTGACGCTGCTCCGCTACCTTGTGGATTAGACTCCAAATCAAAGGCTCGGGGATGGTCACTTAATAAAACCACCTGCTTCGGTCTGGGCGCCCGGGCAGTATTTCAGCCCTCACAAAATGAATTGAATGAAGCAACAAACAATCAATAAAACTTATCGCGTGCTATTACACGTGTTGCGATTTCCTTCTCTCTTCCTTTCCCGATGATAGTTAACGAATACTGTTTGAACTTGTTAAGCATGACTGTTTTCCTTCCAGATGAAGTTCTTTATCCGTTCTCTACTTATATATATATATTTTTCTCTTCTTTCTTTTTTCTTTTGATCTATGTTGTTTTATTATTATTGTGTGGCGCATCCTTCTTGGTGCCATATTGTACCAAGTTTTTATGCGTTTAAATAAATAAATGAATACCTGTGGCTTTGAAACTTGTGGCGGCCTGCTTAAATTTTTGGCTACTAAAAAATGCCATCAATATTCCATAGATATTTCCCTCCATTCAGTTTGTTTAAATCGGATAAAATATGACCTTTAATAACGTTCTGTATTCTGGCGAGCATTTAATTTGTGCTTACAATTTGATGATTCGCATGTTTCTAGTTATCGTGATAACAAACATTATCGTAGGTTGAGGTGTATTAAAATGCAAGGCAGCTTTGTATCCTTAGTTCACAGAATGAATTCCTGAAACTTTTCTAATTGCCATTCAATCAAATTACACGGATTTACATAAGGAGAAGACAAAGGAGAGACATCATAATTTCTTGGTTGGAGCTTCATATCAGGCAGAAGTGTTTCATGTGATATGTTATTTGTAGATCCTGGATGTACAATACATGAATGCTGTACAAAATAAAGTTATTATTATTATTCTAAAAATGTACGCTTCCTCTATTATTCATTGCAATCATCCCCAGACAAGAACAAATTGGAGTTAGTCAGTGCTGATGATGAGTTTAATAGTAATAATAATAATAATGATTTACTTTATTCCATAAACAGTACTTGTGATACAGAATGGAATTTTCAGCATTAATCACAATATTGCATCTAATTTCCCCAAATTACAAATAAAAATTAATCATACAGAAAATTTTCCACATTTACAATAAGGTTAATGTCAATAACATGCAGCATATTAAATGGAAATATTATTAATAATAATAATGGTAACAGCTAAGGTAATAATAATACAAGCGAAATTCGCCGTGGGCTTGTTTCACAAAGTATTGTCACTGCGGTTTATAAATCCTAGCATGTTTAAAAATATTGAATATAATGTTCTCTTTACATGATATGGTGAAGGGAAAAACAAAGATTACAGCCATCATGGAGATAAGTTGGTGTTTGCAATTATGAGAGTAAAACAGAGAAGTAACAGGACCATAAATATAATAGAAATAATAAAAGTAAAACTTCAAGGTATATAAGGATGGATGGAGGAAATTGTTTATTTATTAGATGAAAAAAGGTTAGTTAATTGTTGCCTGACACTATTTTCATCACATAAAATACGTGCCAAGTATGGTATCCTAGAATTTTTTTATACTTAGACGTGAGAGCATACAGTTTTCTGAAGTTACTTCTGGTTCTACCTGAGGAGATGCGAGGTGAAAGCTGAGGGTAAAGTGGATGCTCCAAGTCAGACAAAATCCTTTTAGCAAATTTATTGCACGAAGTCAAGTGCCTATCGACAACGACGTTAACTATGTGGTGGTCCACTGTGACACCACTCACCCTACTGACAGTCTTCAGTATTCTACGAATTGTGACATAGTCCTTTTTAAGCAAACCAGGAAAGTATAAGGGGTGGACAATAAAGAAGAATAGGTAGGATGCAAGCGTTTATGAACTGTAAGAGGAGAGGTTGAGTTATGCCCGAGTGTCTTAACTTCTTAATGTAAAATGTCAGGCGGAATATTTTACTGGAGATCGCTAAGATATGGGAAGACCAGGAGAGATCAGAAGAGAGAATAAGTTCAAGATACTTAATTTCTGACTTGATTCCTGTATCACTGTCGTCAATCTTACAACTGTTATGAGAATCGACAACTTCTTTCAACTGTCTTTTACATCTTAAGCTGAAATTAGCAGTTTGACATTTAGAAGGATTCAGTTTAAGACCGTGTCAGACTCAGACCATTTACTGACTCCCGACAGAAAGCTATTTATTTTGGTACAGCCTAGGTGGGAGTTAACAGACATTGAACCGTTTTCAAACCCTTAAAAGTGAACTTGGTTTGGACATATATAGCCATTGAAACTGTTAAATCATCAGTGTACTTCACAAAGTTTATTTCATAAGAGTGAGGCAAGTCATGTAAGAAAAAAGAAAAAAGAAAAGGAGAAAAGACGTGTAAGGCAGAATATCATGAGATGACTATGAAACTATAGAATTGTAACGGTAGAATACAAGAGCATATTAATTAATGCATAGTCCCATGCCACTTGAATCCTATGCACCTGTATTGATGATGCCCCAGAAACAGGAAGAGATCTGAAAGAAAATTTCATTCAAAATCGATACCCATCAGAATTCTTTGCCAAGGATAACACACCTAATATTTAGAGGAAAGAAACTCAAAGGAGACTACAATATCCTCAAGAGAAGATATTCAGCAAAATTTGAAGAGAACACTCTTCGCAGCAACACTAAGAATAGGGTTCTCCAGTTGTCCATTGATCCGCAGAAGCTTTAAGGATAAGGTCACCCATCCAACTATTTCTATGTACACACATATCAATTCATCTGTTCCTATGGTGCAGGGCAAATTGGTCGTTCCCACGCATATTCTGTCTATAAGGGTTCAAGAAAACTAACCCATATGATTTCAAGAAGGCAGTAACGGCTCTACAAGAAATCCGATAATTAAACATCCTCGATTGCACACAAATCAGAAGCTAGTGTAATGTATCTAGTACTATCTTCGGTGCAGACTGAATTCTATCAGTCGAGCTTGCAATGTGGCCAACATGCTAGGCGGCTCGCCGTTATGGTGCACTGTAAAATGTAAGTATTAGATGGTTGGAGGCAATCGGCAGGAAGCCTTGCCTGATCTAGGTTTTGTGCTAGTAGGCACTCATCAGCAAGGCGTATCTGCAACCTTGGAGGAACCCATGTCCATTCTGATATTCGAACCCGCGTCACTCAGTGCTGCAGTCAGAGACGTTACCACTGAGCTATTGAGTCTACACCGAAGTTGGGACTAGACACATTACACTAGTTACTGACTGGTGTGTAGTCGAAAATATCCAATACAGTCCTATAAGAGGTCAATCGCGAGCCTGAATAGCTCAGTGATAACGTCTCTGACTACAGCACTGAGTGACGCAGGTTCGAATCTCAGAAGGGACATGAGCTCCTCCAAGGTTGCAGATACGCCTTGCTGACTGGTGGCTGGCAACTAGCACGAAACCTAGGTCAGGCAAGGCTTCCTACCGATTGCCTCCAACCACCTAATTAAACATCCTGCCAACACTGGTCATTCCAACTCAAAAAATTGCCTCTATCAAGGTGATCTACAAAGTGGATAACAACCTACCAAAGACAATACGCTTTAGTATCTTTTGCATTACTGGAGCCCTAGCCATTCAGATAGAGAAATCGAAGCTAAACATAAAAAAGAAAATTATTCAATTATGGATAATCCATAATGGAGTGTTGATTTCTATTCACTTGATTTATCTATGTTTGAGCTCAATATTATCTTCTGTATTGTACATCTTTAACTTCATTTTCATGTTTCCCATTTTGTTTCACAAGTACTCTTCATTTTTTCTCTTCTCCAATAAATTCAATTACTCCATTAATCGATATTCTTGAAGATGACATACAAATTTATATTTGTATCTATATATTACTTACAAACCTCGTCAGTAGCACATATCATAGGATAACATTGACAGTTGAAGTTAATGAAAATACAAAAATAACCAGGACACAAATGGATGTTATTATATCATTGAAAAACAACCACTATAATTATCAAACCTTCAAAGATATAGAGAAAATAAGTCAAAAATTATATTTGCATCACAAAACTTTATACTACTTAGATAGAGTCAGTAATACACAGAACACGTACTAAAAAGGTCGCGTACATCACGTCGGTTAACAATAATGAAGTTAAACATGAATATGTGGGATACAACGAGGAAGATTATATGCATAGCATATTCAGTCTAGAGGATGATATATCTCACAAAATTCCAGATAACAGTACGGTGCTCGAATTGTAAGATGTAAACCTCAGAATGTCCATTGAATCACATATAAAGATCGGGCAATAAAAAAAGACATCATAAGAGTATTAATATGTAAGATGGAAAAACACTCCGAAGTATAGATGCAAAAATAGCAAATAAATAAAATAACGACAACCTAAAAAAGGGGATAAAAACGAAAACATAGAAACAAACCTGTGAAAAATTAAAAGCCAAAACAAAAAAAATACAGAATATAGGAAAAATATTCATTCAGACATCTATATAACACAAAATAATTGATATAAGAATAAAACTTGTGCACTGTGGTAGAGTATAATTCATTATAGGTAAATTTTTGTTTTGATAAAGTCTCACAGTGTTATACAGTAATCTTTACTGATGACGTTTCGAGCACAATTTATTGCTCATAATCATATCAACGTCATCAGTAAACATTACTGTATAACACTGTGAGGCTTTATCAAAACAAAAATTTAACCATAATGGAACAAAATAATTGAGCAAAGAATATTCTTTCCGATAAATTCCTCTTCCGGCTCTACAGTTATACATCTATATGTTTATATACACAAAATATTCAAGATTGGTAGTTAATAACAATATTAGTGTTATTTAAATAATATCGATTTGCAAAGTATGATCAATGCAACTACAGTTCACTAAAGATACTTAAATTATAATAGTAATAAAGATATAGTAGCAAATAGAATATCAACTAAAATTAGGGAAATTCCACAAAAATTCAGGATAATTCAAACCTGGATGGCCAAGGTAATGATAATGTCTGAACTAACTTCTTTTGAATGCACAAATTAGGCTTCTTAATATGGATCCCAACAACCAACCTCAGCAATATTTAGTAGTCGAAATCTTAAGCCAAAATTGAGATTCGCAGGTATACGGTAAATGACCCTGAAAGCATGGTTAACGTCAATCTTGTGTTCTATCTCCACAAGATGAGACAGAATAACGCTGCAAATGGATTTTGTTTCACTTTTGCTTAACCACGTAGGGTGATGTTCTGAAATTTGACGATAAACACGCCTAATTGTGCGGCCTATATAACAGAAAACCTCCACAGGAGCAGTTAAATTGGTAGATGCACATGGAAAAAGTGAAATTAGGCAGTTTGTCTTTTACTCCCGAACGCAAACGAGGAGTGGTTTTAAAGATACAACATAATTCAGCAGCAGGAAATGCTCGTTTTACCGCATTTCTAATGCGCTGTGTTAGTATCTCGCTAGTGTTGTCCCCAAGGACCTGCATCTGTAAGAATAAGGCCTTTTTTGGAACTGTTGGTAACTTCGGCTGCTTTGGTTTCAAATTCATATTCTTATCAATAAACTTTTCAGGATAACCATTCTCACTTAGCAACCGTTTAATATTATTCAGTTCTTCATCAAGACATTCGTCCGAGCAAATCGCTCTTGCTCTGTGAACCAGGCACTTTATCAAATTACGTTTGTATTTCAAGGGCGCAAAACTGAGAAAATGTGTGTACTGGCCCGTTGATGTAGGTTTTCTATAAACACTTCTTCTTATTGTGCCATCCTCCTTTCTGCTCATAAAGACGTCTAAAAATGGAATACTAGAGACTTTTTCTTTCTCAATAGTAAAATTGATTGCAGGATGTACCTCATTAAATTTACCCAGGATGCTCTTTGCTTCCTTCTCGTTTTTTATAATCAAAAAAGTATCATCCAAGTACCGACAATAAAAATCGAGTTCACTGATAACATCCTTCAGAGGCCCATTTTCTAGTTTCGCAATCAAAATTTCGGCTACAATGGGTCCTATTGGTGACCCCATTGCCACACCGGCAATTTGTCAATATATAGTTCCTTAATAAATAAAAAGTGGACATTCATTGTACATTTCAAGAGATATAGGAATGCAAACATCGATGTTTCGTCTTTTGAGTTCTTCGCATACAAAATCCACTGTTTCATAAAGAGGTACATTGTTGAATAAAGGAAGATAGGTCAAATGATATCATGAATTAATTGTCAACATTTAAATATTTCATCCTTTCCACAATTACGAAAGTATCTTTACACTGTCCTACGAAATAAAAAAAAATGTAAGAGCGTCAATAAATAGAAAAAACATTCCAGAAAACTAAAAGATTATATAAACCACCTATCTGTAAATCAAGACTGGAGAGAAAAAATACCGTTAATCGATAGTCAAAAAAGTAAAACGCATAAAATTGATATTAGACTAATCACAGGAACCAGGTGAATAACATGTAGAAGTTGATACTAGAGATCAAGCACGCGTAACAAAAATAAACGGAAAATAAGAATTTACGGCCCATCAAAACGATCTCAGAGCAAAAATGACAGATATAATACCATACAACGGCCTACATGTCAATATCAAGTGGCTGTTATCACATGGAGGATTGTAGTCGATGTGAGGCGGAGTTAGTGTCTGAGGCTGTAGGAGATGCATAGAGTGGCGATAGGAAGTGGGGACAGTGTCGGTGTACATTTGTGGTAGGAGTAGTTGGCGTCGATCAAAAGCCGCCGCCCGATGGGGGGCTCGAACCCCCGACCCTCAGATTAAAAGTCTGATGCTCTACCGACTGAGCTAACCGGGCCAAACGTAAACAGCATTACTCACATTCTCATCTCAAAACTCCACATAACACACACACTCTCTCTCACTCTCTCTCTCTCTCACACACACACACACAATAAAACAATCAATCCACCATCAACAACAAATCAATCGGTCAACAAAAACACACTCAAATTATACCCACCATTCATATCCACTCACAAGCACAAACCGATAAACGCAAGCGTACACACGAATTCACTAACTTCAAAGCACACGAATTCACACATACACAGACAGACAGACAGACAGACAGACAGGAAAACACGAACACACTCAAATCCATTAAATACCAACCACAAACTCCACACTGACCCACAACACTTCCCAACATTCCTCCCTCGATCTCCACACCAATCACGCTCATACATTGGCGACGGGCCTACCCATCCTCATACACAAACAAACACACACGCACACACACACATTCACACACATGCACACACACACGCACAAAAACCCACACGATCACATACACCGATACACGCACAGAAGCACAATCTCACCCTCACACTAATTCACATTCATTCACACACCGACTCACGCACTCACGAACCCACTCTCTCTCTCTCTCTCTCTCTCTCTCTGTCTCTCTCTCTCTCACACCCACACACACACAAACACTGCCTCCCTCAACGCCTACTTACACAACATACAAGTCAAATGAACATGCAACAGTCTACACTGATGACAACTACACACAACACATTTCACGTCATTGCATACAAGAAGCGAAAAGACATGAGTAGTCGCCTCATCTCACCTCATCACAATTCATCGACTCGTTGACTGAAGCGAACAGACTGAGCGAGAAGCTAGCAGAACACCATCGTCGACAAGCAATCAATAATTCAATGGAACCTCCGAATGATTGGTTGAAAGGAATTCAGCGAATAAGAAATCGGTGAGTGAATCAGTGAGTAAGCCCATCTTTAAGTCAGTATGTCAGTCTGTGACCGATTCCCTCGATGACTGATTCATCATCCAGCAGAATGATTTATCAGTCGTGAATGATTCCCATCGGTCGGAATCAATGTGATATTAATTACACTCCTGATCCAGTCATGATCATGATGATGTTGAGTAAGACAGGCACACTGACATCGAAAAAAAACAACGTGTACATTGGTGGATTCGATTTGTGATTGACTCTGTGTGCGTGTGTATGTGGCTGTGTTGTTCTTCATGTTGATGTTGATGTGTTGTTGTTGTTGTTGTTTGTGGGTGGTGTATTTGTCAATGTCGGGTGGCTGTTATCACATGGAGGATTGTAGTCGATGTGAGGCGGAGTTAGTGTCTGAGGCTGTAGGAGATGCATAGAGTGGCGATAGGAAGTGGGGACAGTGTCGGTGTACATTTGTGGTAGGAGTAGTTGGCGTCGATCAAAAGCCGCCGCCCGATGGGGGGCTCGAACCCCCGACCCTCAGATTAAAAGTCTGATGCTCTACCGACTGAGCTAACCGGGCCAAACGTAAACAGCATTACTCACATTCTCATCTCAAAACTCCACATAACACACACACTCTCTCTCACTCTCTCTCTCTCTCTCACACACACACACACACAATAAAACAATCAATCCACCATCAACAACAAATCAATCGGTCAACAAAAACACACTCAAATTATACCCACCATTCATATCCACTCACAAGCACAAACCGATAAACGCAAGCGTACACACGAATTCACTAACTTCAAAGCACACGAATTCACACATACACAGACAGACAGACAGACAGACAGACAGGAAAACACGAACACACTCAAATCCATTAAATACCAACCACAAACTCCACACTGACCCACAACACTTCCCAACATTCCTCCCTCGATCTCCACACCAATCACGCTCATACATTGGCGACGGGCCTACCCATCCTCATACACAAACAAACACACACGCACACACACACATTCACACACATGCACACACACACGCACAAAAACCCACACGATCACATACACCGATACACGCACAGAAGCACAATCTCACCCTCACACTAATTCACATTCATTCACACACCGACTCACGCACTCACGAACCCACTCACTCACTGACGAATACAGTCACTCTCACACACAATCACTCAATCACTCAGTCAATCAGTCACTCAATCTCACTCTCTCTCTCTCTCTCTCTCTCTCTCTGTCTCTCTCTCTCTCACACCACACACACACAAACACTGCCTCCCTCAACGCCTACTTACACAACATACAAGTCAAATGAACATGCAACAGTCTACACTGATGACAACTACACACAACACATTTCACGTCATTGCATACAAGAAGCGAAAAGACATGAGTAGTCGCCTCATCTCACCTCATCACAATTCATCGACTCGTTGACTGAAGCGAACAGACTGAGCGAGAAGCTAGCAGAACACCATCGTCGACAAGCAATCAATAATTCAATGGAACCTCCGAATGATTGGTTGAAAGGAATTCAGCGAATAAGAAATCGGTGAGTGAATCAGTGAGTAAGCCCATCTTTAAGTCAGTATGTCAGTCTGTGACCGATTCCCTCGATGACTGATTCATCATCCAGCAGAATGATTTATCAGTCGTGAATGATTCCCATCGGTCGGAATCAATGTGATATTAATTACACTCCTGATCCAGTCATGATCATGATGATGTTGAGTAAGACAGGCACACTGACATCGAAAAAAAACAACGTGTACATTGGTGGATTCGATTTGTGATTGACTCTGTGTGCGTGTGTATGTGGCTGTGTTGTTCTTCATGTTGATGTTGATGTGTTGTTGTTGTTGTTGTTTGTGGGTGGTGTATTTGTCAATGTCGGGTGGCTGTTATCACGTGGAGGATTGTAGTCGATGTGAGGCGGAGTTAGTGTCTGAGGCTGTAGGAGATGCATAGAGTGGCGATAGGAAGTGGGGACAGTGTCGGTGTACATTTGTGGTAGGAGTAGTTGGCGTCGATCAAAAGCCGCCGCCCGATGGGGGGCTCGAACCCCCGACCCTCAGATTAAAAGTCTGATGCTCTACCGACTGAGCTAACCGGGCCAAACGTAAACAGCATTACTCACATTCTCATCTCAAAACTCCACATAACACACACACTCTCTCTCACTCTCTCTCTTCTCTCTCACACACACACACACACAATAAAACAATCAATCCACCATCAACAACAAATCAATCGGTCAACAAAAACACACTCAAATTATACCCACCATTCATATCCACTCACAAGCACAAACCGATAAACGCAAGCGTACACACGAATTCACTAACTTCAAAGCACACGAATTCACACATACACAGACAGACAGACAGACAGACAGACAGGAAAACACGAACACACTCAAATCCATTAAATACCAACCACAAACTCCACACTGACCCACAACACTTCCCAACATTCCTCCCTCGATCTCCACACCAATCACGCTCATACATTGGCGACGGGCCTACCCATCCTCATACACAAACAAACACACACGCACACACACACATTCACACACATGCACACACACACGCACAAAAACCCACACGATCACATACACCGATACACGCACAGAAGCACAATCTCACCCTCACACTAATTCACATTCATTCACACACCGACTCACGCACTCACGAACCCACTCACTCACTGACGAATACAGTCACTCTCACACACAATCACTCAATCACTCAGTCAATCAGTCACTCAATCTCACTCTCTCTCTCTCTCTCTCTCTCTCTCTGTCTCTCTCTCTCTCACACCACACACACACAAACACTGCCTCCCTCAACGCCTACTTACACAACATACAAGTCAAATGAACATGCAACAGTCTACACTGATGACAACTACACACAACACATTTCACGTCATTGCATACAAGAAGCGAAAAGACATGAGTAGTCGCCTCATCTCACCTCATCACAATTCATCGACTCGTTGACTGAAGCGAACAGACTGAGCGAGAAGCTAGCAGAACACCATCGTCGACAAGCAATCAATAATTCAATGGAACCTCCGAATGATTGGTTGAAAGGAATTCAGCGAATAAGAAATCGGTGAGTGAATCAGTGAGTAAGCCCATCTTTAAGTCAGTATGTCAGTCTGTGACCGATTCCCTCGATGACTGATTCATCATCCAGCAGAATGATTTATCAGTCGTGAATGATTCCCATCGGTCGGAATCAATGTGATATTAATTACACTCCTGATCCAGTCATGATCATGATGATGTTGAGTAAGACAGGCACACTGACATCGAAAAAAAACAACGTGTACATTGGTGGATTCGATTTGTGATTGACTCTGTGTGCGTGTGTATGTGGCTGTGTTGTTCTTCATGTTGATGTTGATGTTGTTGTTGTTGTTGTTGTTTGTGGGTGGTGTATTTGTCAATGTCGGGTGGCTGTTATCACATGGAGGATTGTAGTCGATGTGAGGCGGAGTTAGTGTCTGAGGCTGTAGGAGATGCATAGAGTGGCGATAGGAAGTGGGGACAGTGTCGGTGTACATTTGTGGTAGGAGTAGTTGGCGTCGATCAAAAGCCGCCGCCCGATGGGGGGCTCGAACCCCCGACCCTCAGATTAAAAGTCTGATGCTCTACCGACTGAGCTAACCGGGCCAAACGTAAACAGCATTACTCACATTCTCATCTCAAAACTCCACATAACACACACTCTCTCTCACTCTCTCTCTCTCTCACACACACACACACACACAATAAAACAATCAATCCACCATCAACAACAAATCAATCGGTCAACAAAAACACACTCAAATTATACCCACCATTCATATCCACTCACAAGCACAAACCGATAAACGCAAGCGTACACACGAATTCACTAACTTCAAAGCACACGAATTCACACATACACAGACAGACAGACAGACAGACAGACAGGAAAACACGAACACACTCAAATCCATTAAATACCAACCACAAACTCCACACTGACCCACAACACTTCCCAACATTCCTCCCTCGATCTCCACACCAATCACGCTCATACATTGGCGACGGGCCTACCCATCCTCATACACAAACAAACACACACGCACACACACACATTCACACACATGCACACACACACGCACAAAAACCCACACGATCACATACACCGATACACGCACAGAAGCACAATCTCACCCTCACACTAATTCACATTCATTCACACACCGACTCACGCACTCACTCACTCACTCACTCAAGCCCACTCTCTCTCTATATAAATATCTCTCTTTGTCTCCCTCTGTCACACACAAACACCTCATAAACACATACACAAACGCTGTCTCCCTCAACACCTACCTACACAACATACAAGTCAAATGAACATGATTCTAATTCCTCCTAATTGTAATTTTTATTAATCTGACCCTTAACCGGAAATTATTCTGGAACTTTCCCATCCATTTGATATAAATACACGAATGTACAGCCTAGATGATGAATTCGTCGAAAAGAAAATTTTCTTCGCTGCAAATGTCTTCTTAATAACTCTTATGACCCAATGTGTATATTCCGTAATCGATTATTTAAAAAGATTCGGTGTATTTTTACGGCTGATACTATAAATATATAAAGAAAATAACATATTCACGGATACACATTTCAGAAATGGATATCCCTTGAAGTTTCTAAACTTGTGTACATATTAGTTAGTTTCAAAGCTTCCAGGTTATTGTGTCCTAAAGAAAGATGTTTGCATGAAATTATCAGATAGTTGGGGAAATAAAATGGAGGAATTTTAAGACAGAGACTAAACTCGGTTACATAGCTTTCATCGAAACTGATTCATTCTTCCTTTCGTCCTACTTTATCAATTGAATCTTATGATCAAAGGTTATTTTACAGAATAATAATATTTTCACCTCCGTCTACACCTCCCGTTCACCTCGCCATATTTTTGCTTACCGTTTATCTGTGATTTTGACATGTAAATAAACATTTTGATAGACATTTATTGAATTTTAACGCTCTTCACTTTGCTCTGTATGACAAGTATGTGATCGAAATTGTAAGAAATGTGTTGCACATTCCAAAAATCGGAAAAAAATTGTATTCTTACTATTGTTTCTTCAAAATTGAACAAGTCAAATAACTGCTTTAAAAACCAATAAGAGTTATTACCTTTAAGACCTGTTAACATGTTAGCCTCTGGTGTGGACGCTTCCATGATACCAAGAAGTGAACTTCATGATATTTCTGGTATTTGGTGGATGGTGACTAGTAGTGGAATCCAGTATGCGTATTTCTTCCAATTCGGCCTCATCAGCAGCATGTACATACAGCCTCCACCGAGTGAATGAGAAAGTGAGTGATAGCGTCCCCCCTAAGACTCTAACCGACCACTAGACGTTCGCATGCCACTAGGCTGCTTGGGACAAATAACACACTGAAGATTGTTATTATTCCTTGAGGTTCCAAGTAGAACGTAAGGCTTTAGCAGTACATAACCACTTTATCCTGATTTCTATAGTCATCTTCAGCTGACTGCTGACTGCTCATAAGTTTTCATTCCCTCCTCACATGATCTTCTGCGCATCATGATCGGATGGCCAACTCGTTGTTCCCCATTCGCCTTCCACTCGAGTGCCTGGAAAGCGATATCATCCAACGATCTTTGTAGCGTGTTTCGGATCCATCTCTATTTTCTTCTACCATATTTGTTGGGCAGCAGTTTCTTGCTTGATTCGTTCTCAGAGTTTCATGCTGTGAATTCTTTCTGGTTGGCTATGTGAAATTCTGCATGGTGTCAGCGAAGGGGACAGATGTTGATCAATGCTCGAAGCTTGCTGGAAGCTTCAAGTTTCTGACCCATACTGATCAACTGAGTGACTAGAAATTAGTATTGAGAATCCTAATCTATTTTCTCATACTGAGTGTGGCAGATTTACAAACTGAGCTCAGATTAACGAAGGTATATCTTACCTTTCCGATCCCACCTGTACCACGCTCATCCGCTCCGCCTGTAGCTAAAACAATAGTGATTGGTTTTTGTCGTTGTATCTTCGTCGCTGTTTTTTCTATTTTCGTCTGAAGTCCTATCTTGAATTAGTTGTGTTCTCTGAGCTGGTTGTTTTAATTGCGAAGCTATCGTCACCATTCTGGACAACATCTTCAGTGCACGTTTCGAGTATAAAATGAACTCATTTGAATTCTTCATGAATGACGTAATTGTATCTCCTGGCCACAACTATCGTGACTGGTCGTTAATTTACGTCTTTACTGATCATTTTTATTGACTTGGAATTCGAACTTTCTTGTCAAGGGATTTACTTTTTATTAGCTGGTAAATTGGGTCTATAAGAATTGGTGTGTTTGTTAATCGTTGGCAAATTCATTCGAGTAATAGAGTTCTAGGAATTCCCTGGCATCAATTTCAGTGTTTTCTCTATTTAAAATTTCAACAATATCCCTATCAAATCGCTGTCCATAATTATCCACATGCATTGATATGAGAGAGAATATATACATATATCACGTCTATTTACAGACAATATATGTTCTTGGATTTAGTTACGAGAAGGACGCCAACTTTTTTTGACCGATGTAATGTCTGTGACAGTTCATATAATTTATTTTGTAAATGGTATTAAATTTATATTCTTTTCCTGTTTGATCCTTTGGTTTGCATAACATTGAATGAAGTGATTGTCCTGGCTGGCTGGCTGGCTTGTGTGCTATATCTGTTTCAAACAGTTTCAATATTCTAGCTGTTATTTCAGAGGTTTTCTTGATATGTGGTGAAGTGAATTTTCTTGTGGTCTTTGATGTTGGCTTGTTGTGTTGGTGTTATGACTCGAGTTTCAACACTTTTTGATGAAATTGTGACAATATACATTTTCTTTTTAAACGCTTTATTAAGTATTTTTCCTCCATTCCTCATGTCTTGTCTGCTTCTTCTGCCAATCAGTTGGCTTTCGCCAACATGTATGCCCTCAGACATTATAAAAGAGACTTCATTAGTCGCCATAATGTGTACAATATGAATAATGAACTAGAAATAAGAAATTAACTTAAATAAATAATTCATATAATCTAAATAACACTGGTGAAGAGTGAAATAAATCCAAGAGGCAAGTTTTGTCCCATCTAAGATTCGTCAACTGTATGTACCTGCATGTCAGTGACTGTCAGAGCTCCCCTCTGAAATACCAACCGAACAGCCATTGTTTCAGACGCCAAACAGAGGATTATTCACTAGGACTACTGAACCACAATAACCCCCATTTGTACAACCGATATCAGTTTTATGCTATTGAAATGATTCTGGATTGCCCGTTGATTGATTGATTGACTGATTGATTTTACTGATTCAATAGCCAAGTGAATATGTGGTTCCAATCTCACTTTCAATATCACTACTCACTGGAATATATATCCATTCAGATGATGGGCTTTAAGTTGTACGAGACATACACCATTGATCCCACTTCTATCTACTATCAACTTAGTAGTATCAAGATCAAAATTCACTTGAATATTTCTAGATAAAAGTTCAGGTGTTAACTAAGCTGACAATGAGAATAGAACTCAACAGTAGGACAAAGCTATCCATCCAATGAGAGAATTATCCTAGGAATTCAAGTGTATCTCACATATTATTTCCTTCAGGTTCCCAGTGGAACATAGAGCCTCAAGCTAATGGCTTGAAGTTTCTGTAGCAGTGTTTAATTTTACAGGATGGGGTTGCTTGTCTGATGCCCAAGCTTTCCTCTTTACCAGTCTTATTACTGGTTTAGCGAGGTAAGGGAGTGCGTCGGTGGCTGGGGATCGAACCCCGGACCATGTGTATGGTCGGCGGGCGTCTTAACCGCTGTGCCACCGACGCAATATGTCACGTATACTATCTTTAAATTCTAGGTCAAAATATATATGCAAAAACATATGAGGCAATAGTGGCATCATCAATATCTTCAATCGTAGCCTATATCTTCATGAATAATTGGGAAATACGGCTTATTTATATAAGGAGAAAATTTGGGCACTGTAGTGAAGTATTACTCCATTATGGATACAATTTTATTTTCATAAAGTCACACAATTATTTAATTCAATCTTAGATTTTCCCGTCTATTGATTGGACTGAAGTGCTCGGTCTCAGGTTGACATGTTGGCTTCTTGCCCAAGTGCATCGATTATGTTTGGACATGTAATTAGAAGTTTACTGGTGGATGGTGACCAGCAGTGGAATCCAGGACAATGAGCATTTCGTCCCATTTAGAACTCGTCACAGGATGTACCTGCATTCCGCAGTGAGTGATGATGTTCCCACCGAGGCACTGGGTTCAAGCCTCTGTTGGAACATCATCACACTACAGAATGCAGGTACATCCAGATGACGAGTCACGAATGGAACGAAATGCGTGTTGTCCTGGATCCCACTGCCAGTCATCATCCACCAATTAACCTCTAAAGTCACACAGTGTTATAAAGCAATATTTACTGATGACGTTTCGATTGATTACTGAATCCATGTTCATCGTGTCGACACCTAACACATGCAACAGAAATGACTCAACGCCAATACCAGAGATATGGAAGATATTATTACTACTAGTCAAATCGGAGAGTAATAAATAATGTTAAAGTGTATTTAATTTACATTATAACATTCTACTAAGTTATTTATTTTACTACGAAAACATCTTATTTCACATCTTACTGACTAACAACACTCGTCTTAATTCTCATCCTATTATATTTATTGATAACACTAATAGTGATTCCGAATGTACTTCATCTTCCATTGTGTATCACGCAAGTCTTATATTGATTTTACATCAAATGTCTAATCAATTTTTACCCACATATATAAATGAAGTTATAAAGTTATACGAGTGCTGCCTTGATGTGATTATGAGTGACAATAAATTGTGCTCAAAATGTCGTCATGAGTAAATATTACTGTATAACAACACTGTGTGATGACTTTATCAAAATAAAATTTTTTTTTTATCCATAAGGGAAATATGGCTCTTAAAATACATAATCCTACTCAGAATATATGGTGGAGATATGCGGATGACATTTTTCATTACAGGGTTAGAAACGCAACATATTCCTAGCTTCTTCAAAGCATGTTGACTCAGCAATAGAAGGAATAAAATTTACATTTGAGTCAGTAAATGAACAAGTAGAATCAAATATGTGTTAGATTGTGAAATAAAACGAATAGAAGAAGATAAACTGTTCACTGGTGTTTATAAAAAGCCAACTCATTCTAATACATACTTATACATTAGTTCATCTCATCCGTTATCTGTAAATTACAGGCATAGTAGCTAATTGATTAACAAGCCGAGTGAAAACTCTAAGCAGAACTTTAGAAAACTTAGGTAATGAAATAAAACAGAAAGAAGAAGAAGAAGCGTTGATATTAAATAACTATCCCTTAAAATCCACTAGGAAGTTCGAAGAAGCTTACAGTAAAGGAAAAATCAATATTAGAATTAGCGACCATAGCTGAAACAAAAAAGCATTTAAGGCATCTACTGTCTTACTATATAAGGAAGAGATATCTGAAACCTTACATAGGAGATTATTAGTAAAACAGGAAACTGGGTTACATTTAAACCTAAAGACTCACTTAGGGACAACCTCGTTAATCTAAGGGACGTTTTTAACCTACTTAGATAGCATAATTTAGTTCATGAAGTACTTTCAAACGACCGTGAGGCGAATTATATGGATTAAACCAGTATATCATGGATAGTTTGACCAGCGGAGCGTAAGAATTTAATTAAACATACAACGATTGACTCTATTAAGATGAATAGATTAGAGGAAAACTGAACCGTTGCAGTGCCTGCATTAATACACAATTATACAATAAGTTGAGGGAAGATCTACACCTCTAGAAAGTAATATAATTAGGTGGAAAGAGAGGTTGACCACTGAATCCTTGTTTATCTGACATCTGCAGTTGGAATGACACAATGTCAATTTCACAGATATGCAAATATTACTACTAATCAAATCATAGGGTGAGAAATGATGTAACTGGTGTATAAACAAAATTTAAGAGTTCTCCGAATACACTCACATGATTACGAAGAAGAAATAGTGCTTGGAAAACTGGGATCAGTAAATAAATAATAGTGTTTATTCCTTTCTCATCTGTCCTTTGCTATTCTTTCTTTTGTGTTCAACTTTATACTACTTAACACTAGTAAGTAGTATGTATATGCTTTTTACTTCTTAAACACGAATTTGTTTGCTGTTGAAGTTGAACTAAATCAATGTATTTATGCTGTATTTGATGCATAGCAGTTAATTTCGTATAGTCGAACATTATTTGCTGTATTTGCTTTACTCATGTATCTAATACTATTGAACATTGTTTATCCGTATCCTTTTATTCTGTGTCTGGCACTAGTGAGCTGTTTAAATATTACGTGGATCGCCTTTGACACAGCTCTGATGTTTTTACCTACTGACACACACTGGCTGTGCTTTTTGACGGCATTCAGCCACAGACACCTCACACCTGAAGTTAGTAGATTATATTTAATGTTTTATGTTTAATATACTATTGTATTTAAGACAAATCCTGAGTTTTCGGATTTTATGCATCACTCAACGTGTGGTTTTAATAATCGTTCGATTACCGTCCATAACCTATTACACTGCGGATGTTGTTCTCACACCATTATTGCAAAAGGTCTAGAAGGAAAGAAAGGTACCTACTGATTGGAAGAAATGCTATCCCGTCAAGCTACCAAAGAAGGGTGACCTAGGCCTGTGCAAGAACTGGTGTCGAATCATGCACTTGTCCACGCCAAATAAAATACTTGGTCGCATCATCCTGGAGAGAACAAAGAATGCACTGGATACAGAACTCCGCCAACCAGGAACAAGATGTATTCAGAAAAGGTAAATCATGAGCTGATCAAATTGCAAATCTACGCATCATCATCACAGAACAAAACACAGAATGGCAGTCAAACCCTAACTACCTCAACTTCATCGACTTCGAAAAGGCCTTCGACAGAGTTGACTGACAAGTAATTTGGAAACGACTTCAACACTTTAGAGTAGCCGAAATCTTTATCAACCTCATTCAACAACTGAGTATACGACAGTTTTACGTGTCAAGTGGTCGACAACGGAAAACTCAGCCAGGCGTTTGAAGTGCATACAGGAGTAATACACGGCTGTCTGTCTATCATCACCGACGATATTCTTAACTGTGGTGGACTGGATTATGCGCCAGACAATGGGCAGCGAGGAGTCAGGGATGCGCTGAGCTGACCGATAATAAGACTCTAGACGATCTAGATTTCGAAGATGATATATGTCTAATATCACACATAATCGAAGACTTACAGGCAAAAAGCCAGAAACTGGTGGAAGAATCTGGCCACGAAAACAGGACTTCAGATGAACATAGAGAAGATGTAGGTGATGAAGATTATCAACGAACGAACAACAAGAACAACCAGCACCAATCACCATCAACGGAAGAGATTTGACAGAGGTTACCTCCTTCACTTATCTGGCTAGGAAGCACGATTTCAACCACAGTCAGTTGGAACGGATGAAGATGTCAAATCCAGTCAGACAGAATTGGAAAGGCTAGATACGCCTTCATCAACCTGACACCAGTTTCTGTCTGTCTGGACTCAACATAGAACTTGGTACCGAAGTGCAGCAGTTCGAGTTGCCACGTTCCAAATAGCACAAAAAGGTAGACAAGAAGATGAGTGAAGAGAATCAGTAGACTTTCATCAACAGCTGCCTTCTCTGGTTCTATACTGTAGATCAAATGGTTGGCCAGAAAGAATTAGTTACAAGAAAATCTGTCTGGGAACAAACCAACCAAGAGCCGATTGCTCAACAGATATGTCTAAGAAAATGGAGATGGATCGGGCATACCTTGAGGAAGTCATCGCGTGGAATACAAATGGGAAGCGACAAGTGGGTCGTCGGTTTGAGGGTGACATGGAGGAGATTATGTGGTGAGGAGCAGATGAGAGACTATGTACAACCGTGGACCTGGCTGAAGAAGGCAGTAGAAAATAAAAGAAAGTGGAGATGTGTTGTTGAAGCCCTATGCTCTACACGTAACCCAAGAGAATAATAATAATAGCGTCTCAAATTCCTTTTGGAAGAAATTCACAAATAATGTATCACTGTATTCCATATAAATTTGTTTGTTCAATATGTCTTGTAGTGAAACAGGTTTGTTTACTGCATATCGAAGTTCCGCAGACAATTTATCGTTTATAATCATATCATCATAAGTTTTAAGTACACAACTTAGATACCCGAACTTTATACTTCGCTTTGCTTCTTCTCATCCATCGCAGAGGTATTAGAAGCTTTAAGATATTTGGAACAAGTGTTGAATCACTCCTATTGTACACATTTGAAGTTAATTCAATCGACAAGCCTTCAGCTATCAACCTCTGTTGTCTCTTCAGCTATCTTTACGACTAACAGGAAAGGAAAAGTTGAATTATAAAATTCAGGTTTCCAACTTCTGCAGTTAAAACTGACTACATGATTAAGAACAACAAATTGTCTTTGTATCATTCTCATCTAGTAAATAAAATACAGTTTCACACTGTGTCATACACATCCTATAAAATAAATTAGTATGGAATAATTACATATATTGTAATTACAGAAGGCAAGACACAGGGGCAACCGTATATTTTCAAGTGATCAAACCGCCATTTATATCTATACAGTTTACTACATTAAACGACATGAAATAGAATGTTCAAGTACACGTATAGTAATTCTGTTGCTAATGTAGTGTTGAACTGTGGGAATATGTGAGAATAATATTCCGCTGGAACAGAATGTCTGTATCACATCATCACAATGTTACCAATGCGCTCAAATTTTACACAATAATTTTTATCACTGTGTTTATTTTATTAGATAAAGAACTATTCTACAATGGAAGTGAATTAGTTATAATAGGGTTACACTAAAAATAGACGACAATGAGGCACCGGTTCGGTGGTTGATTCTCTTGTCACCTACGCATGTGGCCTGTGGTTCAATCTGTCTGTCTCTCTGTCTGTTTTCGACATAGAACTTTGCACAAATGTGCGGAAGTTCAAGTCGCCACATTCCGTGTAGCACACGAAGCAAGAGAAGAAAGTACAAGAAAACCATAATAGAAACAGTGAGCAGAGGTGTGAGACAAAGGAGTAATATAGAAATACAAAACAGTTTCATTGAAGATCATAATTCACAGGGAGTGGATGCATCTGCGCCACTGAAAACGATTTTGAGCCATGTCACCAATTGTTTCCAACCATAGATTTTTACCGTCCCGAGGACCCCAGCCTGGAAGTCTACACCTTCCTACGTGGCTTAGACCAACTGTTGTGGATTTCATTGACTGATGCCAAGTTTTTGTTTGACCGCCGCTAGCTTTTTTCCAGCCTGACCCTATATCCGCTAACATTGCTCGTCGAGGGAGGCGATGGCTTGGCATACGTAATACATGTCCTAACCATCTCAGTCTTTGTAACTTCACGACTTCGTCGATTGATTTCCCCTGTTTACCTAGAACTCGACGCCTAACCTCCATGTTGCTCACCTTATTATGCCACTTTACACGGGGAATAGAACGCAGGCACCTATGATCAAAGACAGCTAGTCTTTTCATGTCTTCCACTCTCAGTGGCCAGGTCTCACAACCATAAAGGAGGACGGAGCGGACTAATGAGCAGTACACCCGCCCTTTGGTCGATAGTCGAACATCTCGTCTACACCAGAGTCGGCGTAAATTGGTAAATGCGAAACGAGCCCCTTGTATTCGTGCTGAGATTTCGTCAGAGGTCAGCCCGTTGGGGCTGATGGTACTTCCCAAATAAGTGAAGCGGTTAACGTGCTCTACCACTTCACTTCCTATTTTTAAACTAGGCGTCGATGTAGTCCAGTCCTGTAACATCATCTTGCATTTGGCGTGGTTCAATCCCAGACTGACACACTCTCAAATCTCGCACAGCAGACAGAAAGCCCGGTAAAGGGGGTGGTAATTCCTTTCTTATCTATCCTTTGTTAATGTTTTCTTTCTTTTAAATTGTATACTACTTAAGAGTAATAAGTAGTATGAATGTATTTAGTATTCTATTTAAGTCGTTATTCTGTAACGAATATTTTATTCCGCTGTAGTTTATGACTCTAATGTGATATCTGTTCATTTTCTTTTTATAACCAAGCAGTATCTGCTGTAGAGTTCTTTTAATATTAATCTCTATTCCCAACATTACTTTTAATCCGCTACGGCTCTCATAGCATATCTTTACTTTGTTCTATCCCTTGCAGTCATCTCCAGCTAGGCTCAAGCTTTTCCATGCTGTCTCACCTCCTTCTTACAAGATCTCTTTTGATTCTATGTCGAACTCACCAGGTTTACACTCAAGCAGTGGTCTGTCACATGATGTCCCCCTAAGATCCATCTCTGTTTTCTTCTGCCACATCTGTCGGGCAACAGATTTCTGGTTGATGCTCAAGTGCTGGTTTACAGGGATCTGATTGGTTTCAGGACTTCATGATGAAATGACATCGGCTAGAGGACCATTGGAAGACCTGGGAGTACTGCTGTCCCACCTTAGTTTGGGACTCCTCATTAGCTCACAGCCACTTAGGTTCGAACCCAGGACCTTCTATTAACTAGGCGAGCTCGTAGACCACTGACCCACAGGCACCAGACTCGAATGCCAATGAATTCCAACTGCTGCCAGTTCATAATATGGTGCAACCACTAGCGAATGTAATTGGCAAGTATTTCTCCTCCCACCCGACCCGGGTCACAGTGCCATAGTAGTCTACGAGCTTTACTTGTAACCAAGAGTTCCTGGGTTCCAACCCTAGTGGTGGGTGCCTACTGATGAATAGCCCCAAACTGGAACGAAACAGCTGTCCAGTACCTCCAGGTCTTCCGATGCTCCTCTAACCCATGTCAGTTGATAATGAAATCCTGAGATTCTTGGTTGTTTCGTTTCCAGAGCTCCTTGTTGACAATTCTTTCTGGTTGGCGATATCACGTTCAGTATGAAGCCAGTGAAAGCAGCTGCTGATGAAAGTTCGAAGCCTGCTTGACACGCCAGGTCTCTGACCCATAGAGATTAACTGAGCAGCTTGGAATTAGTATTGCGAGTCCGAATCTAGTTCCTCATACTAAGTGCAGCAGATTTCCAAACTGATCTCAGAGTAATGAAAGTTCGTCTTGCTCTTTTAACCCTTCCATTGTCATCTTTATCTATGCCTTCTGTAGTTCCAACGAATGTAAGGAGTGATTTCCTTCAAACTTCTCCTGTCGATTGTAATCGGAGTTTGTTGTTATTGTTTGATTGGTTATCTCCATCACCTCCATCCTCTCTGTTTTGACTTGAACTCCTGTCCTCACCGCCTGCCTCTTCTGTCAATTTATTGGTTTTCATCTGTCTGTATTGGAGTTTATGTGACACTAAACATAAGTCGTCTGCGAAGATTAAATCTTCTAAAATCTTCTCATGGGTTCAACATATTCCGATTTGTTCACTCCTGAAAGCCTTCCGCATAATCCTGTTCACCACAGTCAAGAATACCATAGTTAGTGAAAGTAGACAGTCAGTTTGTCTTACTCCTGTATTCACATCAAAAGGAGCAGACTCCAAAACGTTTTCCCCTGTGGATCACTTCACTTCTGTAGCATTGTCATAGCGCCGTTGAATAAGTTTGATAAAGATTTGGACACTGAACGCCGTAGTGTTGAAGTAGTCCTGTCAAAGGTCTTTTCAATAGTCAATGAAGCTGAGCTGAAGATTCAACTGCCATTCTATGCACTGCTCGATGATGACGTGTAGAGTTGCCATTTGATCCGAAACCCTTTATTCTTTATCTAAACATTCATTCACTCCCTGTTCAATACCGATCGACACACCTCTTATTAAGCACAGTGACAGTACATTTGATGGCATTCAACCTTAGATACCTCATAAGTTGAGATTTGTATATTACATTTATTATTTTATATATAAAGTAGGATCATACTTCAGACAAATCCTGTACTTTTAGATATTTAAGCGTAAATCAAACGTTTGCTTTATTCCATAGAAAGAAAATTCATTTACTACTATTATTGTTTTTCCAGATTTCTGAGAAGAAATCGACAGAAAGAAGGCTGGATGTGAGGTTGGGGAACCTAACTCGTATACAAAAGAATACCAACTACTTCTAGTGAAACTTCAAACCTTAAAAAGCATGCAACCCTATGTTCCACTCTGAAGGCTTATGAACAAAACACATATATACTTGTAAAAATTGATATACACCAACACATGTGTTTGTTTGTTTGTGTATGTGTGTGTGTGTGTGTGCGCGCAAGCGTTGAATAGGAGGGAATAAACTAACTAATTAAATCAATTTATCTGACATATACAAGATTAGAGGGAAAGTGTTCACTTCCATAAAAATCCTTTTAAATCATTAAAACGACAGAACTTCTTTCTCTTCCCATATTATCCCATATTATACACCAGCATAATAAATGATCTAATTACAAAAAGGTAAATGAACATTTTAACTTCATTGAAATTAATTTTTTACATTTTTACGTGACAATTCTACAAAAATATGACTAGAAATGCCCTAATTTCTGGGTCGTTTATTCCCTTTACTATAGGAGAAAATAATATAAATAGGGATCCATTGGTGTTTGAGACGTTGGGTCTTCAGTTCTAGTCTTGATAGGAACACCGTAACTCACCCCATAGAGATAGTAGGGATATCCAGCGAAACCGCCTTAAACTGCATGAAGTTCCCAGCCTAGATTCCATTGCTAGTCCCCCTCAATCGAAAAAAAACATCACGGTAATCTTCAGACATCATCGAATCGTTCACACAAGTAGCTGTGATATGTCTACAGAGACTGAGAATTTCGGTCAAAGTGGAGGCACAAATTAACTTAAATGATAAGGTTCAGTATTAGTTATTTCAATTATTTTGAATTTTCTCTTTACTGGGACATTGCCTCCTTCCAGAAGGGTAGGAGGATCTCATGTAGTTGGTGTTGGCTAACTATAGAATTCAAGGGGTGCTTTCCTTCATATTGAGGGATCTCGTCAAATAGATACCTCTACATTGCAGATGACTAATAGTGCTCACATTCCACTGTCAGCAGAACCCAGTACGCGTTGTTTGAAATATATGTAGTCTTTATTGTGGAAAATACCACTTATAAGAACTAATATAAATCAGTCACATTGAGTACTGTCTTAATGGTAACTAAACCTTGAACTCAATCGATTTTGCATAATATAACCCTTGTATCTTGTATTAGAGGGCAGTTGTCTCGCCATTGAATCGGATCCCAGTGGCTTAATGGTCCACGAGCTCGCCTTGACACCTGAAGGTTCTGGGTTCGAACTCCCCGCGGTAGGTTTGTACTACTGAAGAGTCCTAAACTGGGCTGACAAAACAGCTGTCCAGTACTCCCAGCTGGTTTTCCAATGGTTCTTTAACTGATGTCAGCTCATGATAAAATTCTGTAGCCAACCCAACAAAATTCCTACTTAACCAATACTTGAAAATAGTCAGCAGTTCACAGAAAGTTCCCTTTCCCTGGGACCGAACTCTGTGTAGTAGAATAATTGATCTAAAAATCCCTTATTAAACCATCTATTTACAATACTGATATTTATTTGAATGTTTCAATTAATTTTATAATCATTACCCTTTACCCCTAACCTATGTGTCTAACATTTGTACATCTCCTTTTGATTTAATCCTCATTATTTCCCTGTGTCATCGGCTAATTCCAACTATTAATTGATTCCATTTACTGTTGTGCGATGGCAGTGATAAGCATGTGTTATTTTACGATAGAGATTTTGTATGAATGAAATTATGGCAATGGTTAGAAGTGATCCTGTTTACTCTACAACATCGGAGGAAAATGTGTTCGTTGTGTTTCATTCTTACAGACAAAGTTTTCATCCGTCCATGTTGAAAATATTCTGATTGATCACAGAGTAATCTAAAGCGGTGTTTGGTCTATCAGTTTTGCTTTACGATACATATTTAGTATCTGAGACACTTTTGAACTGCCTAGCTGCCAGATAGCATTGTCGATGTAGTTTTGTATTCTTGATATCAGTTATTACTATTGTTGAGTAAAACTGTAGATTCTATCATGTAAAAGTGGGTTCCGATATTTTTGGGAGATAATTTTGGACTGTTCGTCAGTCGCAGGAGTTTAGAAAGCTATATAGATGAACACATCGATTGGTTACCCATGTTTAGACAGAAATAGTTAAATTTTGGACAATATACCCAGGATCTTCGGGTCACGATGCCAGGCTATTGACTATTCAGCCGATGGGTCGGAATGCTGTTGATGAACATCCGCCTTACTCTGATATCTTGGAACCCACAGGCCAAAACTTCTCATAACTACTTCAAGACATCCATCCTGTAGGCATTAATGCGCAGGAGATCGAAATTCAGAATTTTTGGGTTCCTAATAATTCCGATAAATTTCAGAGTTTTAGTGTGATTATATAGCAAACTAACAGTTGTTATAATCCATCAGTCATAGGATTCTAACCCAGTGTCTAAAGAGTCCCAATCTAGTATGAAACACCTGTCCACTGTTCCTTCATTCTCAGTAATTCTGTACCCAATAACGGTTCACTGACAAAATCTACGCTAAAATTAATCTAGATTGCTACTAAACTTAAAAATCTAAGCAACGAATATGACTAAAATTAAATCAGTTAACTTACTTTTTAGTATCACCAATACTGCTAACTTCCTTTTCAGTAGTATTTGATTCCTTCGATTAAATATGTAATAAACAGAAAGAAAACAAAAGAGCCGATGTAAATATTATGCAATCACTACTAAATATGATCCCATACTGTAGTTGGCTATGAGTTACATCCATTGTTTCTGAGGCAGAGGGATAGGGGATACCCAAAAATTCAGTAGATGAAACAGGGTTCGAACCCTTCACCCAAGGAAGTTAGTAATCGGGAACCTTGACAAAAATACCACTGCTTCATATAGGAAGCGAATGGTAGAAACGAAGTGGAATTCTATCACAGGAATTTAAGTCTTTCCACTTGCTTTTGAAGTTTTAGTAAGGATAAGCGAAGAGGAACTCTGGCAGACAACGAACCATTCAAGAACCTGTTGCCTAACAAATAAACAAGCAGTAGAAAATTTAAATGGATTGTGCATAGGCTGAGGAGACCGTTAAATGGCATGCTACATCACGTATTATGCCCTCGAATTGAACCCAATTGAGAAACGACAAGTGTGTTGAGCATAGATCCAGTGATGACACAGAGAAGATCATGTGGTGACGAGGAAGTGAAAACTTAAGTGCAGCCGTAGAGCCAGGTAGAAAAAAGACAGAGAGGTAAACAGAGGGAAATCAAAACGTGCTACTGAAGTCCTGTGTTCCACTAGAAAATCCAAGGTACTACTACTAATAATAATAGCAACGGTATCGTTTTCATGGGGTTAAGTCACCAACATCACATCAAACCTTTTCTTTATTCCAGACGTCCTATCAACCACTTAGGGCGGGTTGTTTGGGATGTGAACCCCCACTGTATATGTTTGGAGAGGATTTTATCCCAATGAACCAGCTTATAGATAAACTTACAACTTATTATTTCTAGGATTATTTTTTATTTAACTTCTAATCTGATTCGTCTTTTATTAATCTATGAGTTCACCTATGCAATTGATTTATTGAATACCTAATTTTGTTTTGATTTAAACAATATAACAGTGCGTCAAATGAAGTAATTGTCAATATATATATTCTGACAGTTAACTTATTTCCTTCATTTCAGTTATTATACCATTTCTTTTTCACAGAAAATCAACTAAATACACCTTGACAAGGTTAATTTTGAAGACAGATGGTGTTGTTCTTATTGTTATTGATAGAGTAAAGCAGAAGTAAAGTGGGGTTAGGTGCGTCGGTGGCATAGCAGGTTAGGACGCTCACCGACCATGCACATGGTCCGCTATTCGATCTCCGGACATCGACGCACTCCTTTACATCTCTAAACCAGAAATAATGCTGGTAAAGAGGAAAGGTTGGGCATGAGGCTAGCAACCCCATCCTGTAGAAAATAAACACTGCTACAGAAACTTCAAGCCACTAGTACAAATGAACTGTCGTCAAGGTTTGACACAATAGTTCTAAAATATTTGGGCGCCAAGTGAGAAGTAGACATTTGTAAAAAATTATATTTGTAAAATCTCAGCAAGATTGAAATCAGTAATTCCAATATTTCCTGAGTTCGGGAATCTGGTCCGAACTTCTTCAGGAAAATTAGTCTAAATTAACGTAAAAGTGATTAGTATTATAAAAAGACAAATCTTGTTTTTAAAAAACTTTGTCCAATCATATGAGTCATGAAACAGGTATCAACAAGTATAGTAAACAAAATTGTATGAACTGTGATCAAAATTTGATCTCGGACTTACAAATATTGGTCTACCTTTGTTAAACACTTTAGACAGAGTGTGTTTGTGTGCGTGTGGGTAAATTGTTGTTAAACATTTCTTAACGTCTCCATAAGAAGATATAGACAGTCGGGAATTTTGACCAAATATTATTAATTAGTGATACATATCCATTTTTATTTATTCCTTAATCATGATTTGCTATGCATCAGCTAACATCACGCCTTCACGTCTATTCAAATTGTTATTATCTAGCATTTTATGATTAAACTTATTTTGAAAATTATGGTGTTTAGGATTAGAGTTTAATTGAAACACCCTGTTGAACTTATTGCTTTGCCTTCTTTCTGAAGATTGAGCTGATTTATTCGACCTACTGGAGCTGTCAGGTGACTCAACAGCTACGGATTTAGGATATGCATTCTGTTGCAGACAAAGGAGAGTGAAAACACGATGATTGTGACAATCACATAGTTTCTTTGTTAATTTAATTCGATTGCAAAATAATTCAAATGAACTGTCGTCATGATTTGACAGAATAGTTCTAAAATATTTGGGTGCCAAGCCACTAGCTTGAAGCCCTATGTTCCACTGGGGAACGTGAAGGAAAAACAGGGTGGAGTTAGGCGGGGTGAGGGTTAAATGGTTTCAATGTGTTCTCCCGTAAAGATTAACTCAACCCTGAAAGTTATTCAATAGGTTTCTTATTATTTCTTATTAAACAAAACAAAATGATACAATTTTACATGTGAATAGGTAATCAATAATCCTAAGCAATCGAAGCTAACAATATAGTAGGGGAAAGAATATAGATTATAACTATTTCCTCAAGAAGATGTTGAAAATTGACGTTGGAATTCACGGGTAGAAGGCAAGAGACTTAGTAACAGTATGTTTACTTTGAATTTGGTACCACTATATTGCGAAGTTATCTAAATACATCTTGTCTGAAAATCGTCATTTGCACAGGCAGATCTTCCGTGTAGTACTACTTCTGCCCCCTTCGTATTGTGTTTCTCTGCCTTTTTTCCTGTCTGCCATGTCTTGCTGCAACACTGGTTCATTTCCTCTGTTTGACGACAAATTTATCTCCCATCTATGTGATATTTTTATGTCGATGAACGTCTCTTTATATTATTTTTATTGTTTCCTTTAATTCCTAGAGGACCATAGGGCTCCAGCCCCACTTCTCCATTGCGTTCGGTTCTCTGCCAACGTTTTCACCTGGCACATGCTTTCATCTCCTCTTCACATTACCTCTTAATGTCACCCTCGTACTGACGACCAACTCACCGCTTCCCGTTCGGATTCCACTCGAGGGCTTGTCTAGTGACTTCACTAGATGGTTTTCTCAGAGTATGGTCCATCCATCTCCATTTCTTCCTGCATATATGTTGCACAATCGGTTCATGGTTGGTTGGTTCGTTTATTGCCAGAGATCCCTGTTGCTGACCTTTTCTAGCCATCTGATCTTCAGTATTGAGCGAAAGCAGGTGTTGATGAAGGTCTGTAGTTTGTTCAAAGTGCTCTTCATGACGAGCCAAGTCTATGATCCATCAAGTAGCCCTGACTTCATATTAGAGTTGACAATCCGCATCTTATTTTTCATGGTGAGTATTGTTGACCTCCACACAGACTTGAGAGAAATGAAAGCTTGCCTTGCTTTCCCGAACCTCGCTTTCATATATTCATCAGTTCCGTCCGCTTGCAGTTGAAACGATGCTTCCCAGGTCGTTAGGTAAAGGAGGTTGCTTCTTTCCGATTTCTCCCACACATGATTTTTGTTGACCGTTGTTGTTGCTGTTGGCCAGGAATTTATATCACCTCTGTTTTCTCCATGTTCACCTGAAGTCCTATCTTTGGTGCTTCCTCTTCTGCCAACTTGTTGGTTTTCGCTTCTATATCTTCCGGTTTATGGGAAATCAGTTATCCAGATCCTTCAAGTTTTTTGTGTGGGTCCATTTTATGCCTGTCTCCTCGTTGTCCGCTGTCCGTTTGAGGCCCACATAACTATACGGATTTATTCATACTCTCTCATAACTTGATTTACACAATTAACGAATAAGCTACAGGATTTCATCATGAGCTGACATCAGTTAGAGAACCACTGGAAAACTTTGGAGTACTGGACAGCTGTTTTGTCAGCCCAGTTTGGGACTCTCTAGCAGTACGCACTCACCGGGGTTCGAACCCAGGATCATCTCGTTAAAAGGCGAGATTGTAGACCATCAAGCCACTGGGACCATATCTAATGACTCCAGCCCATGAATTCTTACTTCTGCTAATTCATGACATAGCGTGACCGCTAGTGGGTCCCAGTGGGAAGTCGTATGTGTGAGGGCAAATACTCGCCGAAGACAATGGCACAAGTTAGAATTCATGGGCTGGAGTCATTAGAGGTGGTCCCAGTGGCTCAATGGTCTACGATCTCACATTGTAACGAGATGGTCCTGGGTTCGAACCCCGGTGAGTGCGTACTGCTGAAGAGTCCCAAACTAGGACGTAGGAAACAGCTATCCAGTACTCCCAGGTTTTCCAGTGTTTCTCTAACCAATGTCAGCTCATGATGAAATCTCATAACCAATCAATCAAATGCCTACAAACCAATACATGTATAACCAATAAGTGTTACTCATAATTTGGTAAAAGGGGAAAATTCTTACCTATTCAGAATTCTTTATATCTCACTCACCTCATTAACTTTATTGTATTCAGTATTATCATTGGTATTAGTAGTAGTAGTAGTAGTATAAATAGTTTCTAATAAATATTCCTTTTCTTTTTCACTAATCCATGGATGTTTTAATGGATTATCATAGACAGTAAATATCCATAGAGCGGAAAATAGGATATTTAATATACCGAATAAATAATGAGCATATGGCCAATATGAAATATACATATATGATTTAGGCATAGTGCCTAAATCAATCAGGCGTGGTTGTGATACAATCCCGGCTAATATTTGGCCAACAATTGTTCCCATTTGCATACCTGTATGATAACAATTAAACCAAACAGAAAGTATGAGCAACGATAATTACAACAACAACAACAATAATATTAATAGTAGTGGCGAATTCTAACTATAGTAACCAACCCAAATGAGCTTACCACTAACCACGAGCAGTTAATCAGAACAGAGAAGCATTAGATGTCTCGATATTCTTAAAACAGATGATATTGTGGATCATGGTGTTTTCTGAGATGCCAGTCGTGTTTATGATTCTGCTTTTTAATCTACAGGATAATTACATCCCTCCAAAATAACTAGTTTTCTTCTCAAGCCTGTCACTCCACCCACCTCCGCATAAGTAACTGCAGTATACGAGTTGATCATGGATTGATATCAGTTAGAGAACCATTGAAAACCAGGGAGTACTGGACAGCTGCTATTTCATCAGTCTGGTTTGGGAATCATCGCCAGTACGCACTCACCGCCAGGGTTCGAACCCACGACCTTCCAGTTACAAGGCTAGCTAGTTCGTATACCATTCAGCCAGTGGGATCAGATTCCTTAATGGTTCATGAATTCTAACTTCTACTAATTCGTGATTTAGCCCTTACAAACCAAACCATAGAAAATTAATCTGATGCTCGCTAGTGACTTACTACAGGATGGAGTTTCCTGGAGTTCCAGTGAGAAGTTGTGACCAGTGAGGTCCAATTAGATGTCACGTGTGTGGACGGACGTCCCACCAATGACAATGGTTGGGGTCGCGCTAAATCACAAATTGGTAGAAGTTACAACTCATGAACCATTAAGGAATCTGATCCCACTGGCTGAATGGTACACGAACTAGCTAGCCTTGTAACTGGAAGGTCGTGGGTTCGAACCCTGGCGGTGAGTGCGTACTGGCGATGATTCCCAAACCAGACTGATGAAACAGCAGCTGTCCAGTACTCCCTGGTTTTCAATGGTTCTCTAACTGATATCAATCCGTGATCAACTCGTAAAAACATAACTAACCCTTACAAACCAAACTATAGAAAATAACTCTAGTGTAATTTTATTTGCTCGCACCACATGTCAAATCTCTATATCAGCTTTATTGGCTATGAAAAGGCTTTCGACAGCGTTAACTTAGAAGTAATTTGAAGACTAGTTTAGTACTATGGAGAGTCCCAAATCTTTATCAACCTCATTCAGCGGCTGTTTGACAACGTCACGTGTCAGGTGATTCACAACGGAACATTCAGTGAAGCCTAACTTCAAGGTGAATACAGGAGTAAGACAATGATATTCCTAATTGTGTACAACTTGATTATGAGGTATACTGTGTGTAGGCAGCAAGAAGACAGGAATACACTGGACTGATAATAAGGCTATAGAGGACGTGGACTTTGCGGAAGAAATATGCCTAATGCCACTCATATTCGAGGATCTACTGGGGAAAACCGACATAACATAAAGAAGATGGAGTTGATGAAGACAATTAACCAACCACCAACAGCAGGCGACAATCAATATCAATAGGATAAATTTGAAAGATGTCACTTCCCTCACTTATCTAAAACCAGGGACAAGAAACTCTAGGAATAAATCAGCAAACATTTAGAAGAAAACGGAAGCGGATAGGGAACATACTGAGGAGATTATTGAATGAAATCACGCTCCAGGCAGGTCGTTGAGTGGGATCCGGATGTAAAATGATGAGTTGAGCGTCCTAGAGTGACATGGAGGAGATGGTGTGACGAGGAGATGAGGGCTAGATGAAGATGACTACAAATAACAAGGTAAAATGAAGATGTCCTGCTAAAGCCGTATGTTCCACTCGGGATCCTTGAGAATAATAATAATATGTGTGATTCTAACTGGTAATCGAAGGTTATATACGCAGAAGACGCTTATAAATAGTTCAACTTCAACAACAATAATAATTCGTGTAAGAGTAGAATCTGGGTACGCTGGTGTGTAAAGTATCTGAAATTTATCTGAAATAACAATTCAAAGACTAAGTGGTACAGTTTTAATGACCGGATGGGGACTCCTGGAGCACGATTTTTTGCACATAATTACACCGATTTATTCATACTCTCGCATACTTGATTTACATAACCTCACTCCTTACTACTGATCCTTATTCCAGTCTTCAGTGTTTATCCTGATTGCACGTGTTTGATATTAATATGATGAACACAAATTCGGTGTTTAAACTCTTTCTCCAACTAGTTATATTACTCTTAAATACTTCTAACCTATCTCACACACTTGTGTGATTACATGCAAATGAAGGCATTACAGTGGCACAGCTGTTTTCTAGAATATTTAACTTAACAGAGTCAATGATTCTAGAACTGGCTAGATTCTTATGCTCGGATAATCTAGCTGACCCCGATCTACCAACTGGACCTCACAGTCATTATATGGTATTTGTTAAAATATATCGTTTTTACTTAATTAGACCTATTAGATCCTTAAGCCATCAAAATTTCTATCTGAGTGAGTTGGTTGGTTTAAATGACACCCTCATTCTAGCCTTGTTAAGAATTCTATTCAGGGCATCTAATGTTCCTTTTTTTGTATAGCAGTACTACAGAGACTTTGAATTTCTTATTATCGATATTATTCTCAATAAAATCAATCCGGTGAGTTTATTATTGTTATATCCTTTAATTCCTAGAGGATAATAGGGTTTCAGCTGCGCGTCTCCATTGCCTTCTGTTTTCTGCCAACTTTTCACCCCACTCCAAGTCTGCTCACATACTTTCATCTCCTCTTCACATGACCTCCTCCAAGTCACCCTTGCACTGACGACCAACTCGCCGCTTCCCTTTCGGGTTCCACTCGAGCAATGGCCTGCCGTGTGATGTCACTTGATGGTTTCCTCAGAGTATAGCCAATCCATCTCCATTTCTTCCTGCCTATTTGTTTCACAATCGGTTCCTGGTTGGTTCGCTCCCAGAGATCCCTTAGTAGATCCAGTGAGTAGCTAGTTATTTATCAGTCTTACAGTATCTGCAATGAGACCCGAACTCACTACTCACCCTTTCAAATTCTAAAGGCATACTTACTGGGAATACGCCTGAGAACACTATCACTCACTGGAGATACATGTGAATCTTGTTGATCAGTCTCAAATATGACAAAGTGTATATTGTCGAGTCCACTGCTGGCCACCATCAACCAGATTAATTACATTGAAATTCGAATATTTGCATTTTATATAACAAACCCTACAGAAACTATCATATTTAACTGCTTTTATTACTATTCTGTATGTGTGATTATAAAATCAGAATAATTTCACACAATTTTCGATTACTTACCACAAGTTGTGAGAGCACCAAATCGACTTTTCTCACCTGCAGGTGCCCAATTACCCATCAAACAACTAACTGCTGACATTACCAGACCCTGAAAATAAATGAAATATATTATCTACAGTAAATATAATTTGATTCATTTGCATTCTGAATGGAACGTAACTCTTCAAGCTAGAGTTCTGAAGTTTCGGTAGTGGTGGTTTAAAGTATGGGGTGGGGTAACTAGTCCCACACTCAGCCTTCCCTCTCTATCGGCCTTACTGCCAGTTCAGAGAGGCTCAGAAGTGTGTGCCGGCCGGGTTCGGGACGCGGATGACATGCGTGGTTGGTGAATATTATCTACCGCTGAACTTCGCAACTCTAAGCAATTATAACTGCGTTTATTGATTCGTAAGAGTATTCATCAAAACTTCACGACACTCATACTGTAACTACTAACCAACAAGAGAATGAAATTCATATTTTAGAATTTATACGGATTTTCATTTGTTTCAATGCACATCTTGTTACGCGAAGTCATCACATGTGAAATGGATTGTGGCTACACTAAATCTAGAATACGATTTGAGCAAGAAAACACTATTCTGAAGGATATTTTATCTAAGAATGGATATCCTGAGAGGTTCATTAACAAATACTCTAAAGAAATTAGACCCTGCAAGACAATCCAAACAGTTCCGAAGAAATCTGTCTATATCAGTTTACCGTTCAAAGGAGATGATGTACAGGAAGTAGTCAAACGAAGACTCGATAAAGCCATCAAGAGAACTTATTACGCTGCAAAACTTGTTTACCTTAACACCACTAAGCGAGTGCTTAAACAATCTGGGAAAGACCAGTTGCCAATCCTGGACACTTCAAACTGTATATATCAATTTGAGTGTGTTTGTGGAAGCAAATTCATAGGTCGTATGGAAAAACGATTGTCTACTCGCATGATGGAGCATTTGCCAAAGTGGTTGAAAACAGCCGAGTGAAAGCTGCCAAAATCCTCAATGACAAAACATCTTGTGGACTACGGACATGATATCGACGCGGTCAAGTCATTCACTATTGTCAGTAGACAAAGAAACAAGAAGATGCTTGCAATTGCAGAGGTTTGTGCAATTCGAGTTTATAAACCAGGTCTCTGTGTACAAAAGGAGATGGTCGTCACTCTGAATCTACCATAGTAATACGTTTTACTTATTATTCTAACTCTTACTATTATTATTATTATTCTTGATTCATTTAAAACTATACTTTATCAATAGGATTATCTTAACTCACTTCAACACTATTATTATAACTATTACTATTGATATTCTTGTTGTATTTAGATATGATGGAGAAGATTTGTAGCTCAGGTGGATGATTTTGATGTGGTTTTGTTCTCTGAGCTGGATGGTTAGTTTGCGCAAACTAACCATCCTGCTCAGAGAACAAAACCACATCAAAATTCTTGTTGTATTCTCTAATGACTAATCGTTTATCTAAGTGATGTAATTGAAGCGTAATGCACTTTATCTTAATTTTGATCTCTCATACTCCCTCTCGCCTTATCTATTTGAAAATGACCTAGAAAAATTTGCACCTGTCTTTCTGCACGACTAATTCAATGTAATTTGTTTACTTATCAGTCTTATATCTCCCAATGTAATTTCAAAGGTATATGTATATATCCGTGTATGTAGAGTATTCAGCTGACGAGTTCTACCAAAATTTGATAAATTTATTGAATCCTGCTTCATTAACCTTTATTGCTTGTTTTAACTGTTCTTGTGGAGACAATTGTATGGGTAGAACAACTCATAAAGCCTACTGCCACCATCTTCAGCATTGTCTAACGTGGTAAGGTAAAGTGGTAGTAAAGTCAGTTAAGAGTTCCAATTCTTTACAAGATGCTGCCAACTCAATTCCCTAAGTTTGTACGCCTTCAGTTGCTAAGCAGAGATGAGGCAGTTGCCATAACGAAATTTTCAGCCCAGTCTTTCTGTTCAGAAAAAGTTTTTTTCTCAATCCCTCTCCCTCCCAACTGCCATCGGTCCCAGAGAAAAATATCATTTTTTCAAGAACTTTCATTTTTCTATAGTTTGGTTTATAAAGGATAGTTTTTATTTTACGACTTGATTACGGATTGATATCAGTTAGAGAACCATTGAAAACCAGGGAGTACTGAACAGCTGCTGTTTCATCAGTCTGGTTTGGGAATCATCGCCAGTACGCACTCACCGCCAGGGTTCGAACCCACGACCTTCCAGTTACAAGGCTAGCTAGTTCGTGTACCATTCAGCCAGTGGGATCAGATTCCTTAATGGTTCATGAGTTGTAACTTCTTCCAACTCGTGATTTAGCGCGACCAACAGCCACCAATGTCATCGTCAGGAAATCCATCCTCACTCTCTACTGGATGAACCTCAATGGTCACGACTTCTCACTGGAACTCCAGGAAACTCCATCCTGTAGTAAGTCCCTAGCCAGCGTCGGTGGCACAGTGGGTAGGTCTCTTGCCGATCATGCACATGGTCCGGGGTTCGAGCCCCCGCTGATGCACACCTGATATCTATGGTCGGCCTGCAAAATTTGGGCTACCGACATCCATGCTGAAAATTCCATACTTGTACCAAAAATACAGTGTGGAATCAAGCTGCAGATAAAAAAAAGAATTTTTCTATAGTTTGATTTGTAAGGGTTAGTTTTGTTTTTGCGAGTTGATCACTTTCATTTTTACCGTTAACTTTATTATCGATATCATGCTATGATATAGTTGCATATTCTGACCTTAATTTCACAGTTTTATTATTATATTATCTAATCACTATGTGACAATAGTTATTTCCCACCAGTCTATTTACATTCTAATTGTGACTGTACTTTATCCCATTGATCTGTATTGTTTCAAGTGTCTATAGCTAATATTTTATTAGGTAATTATGAAGCCTGATAAGAATTTCCTGGAAATACGTAGTTGCTTCTATTCTATAATTATCATAATGGTAATATCGAAATGATGTCAAGAAGTTAGAATTCATGGATCTTTGAATGCCAACAAGGTGGTTGAATGATCAGAGAGTCCATCTGGTAACTTCGAGGGCTTTATTCTACATCTGGCAGTGGGTTGTTGGTTGACTAGTTAATTTCCAGTTCTCTTATATTTTCAATGACCTCCAGACTGATTTAAGTTCATAATAACATTTACTTGAAAATCGTGATCATATTACGCCTTTCATTACGGGGATATATTGTGCATCAAAATAACCTATATTTATTAAAAGGATTTTTATTATGTTTATCCATAGGGCAGCTATGTTCCACAAAGAAGTTTAAATCTGTGTTATATTTGGTGCAGAAGTCTAAAAATTCACCATTAAGATATTCGAATCCCAGTTCACTTATTTCGAATGTTTTATCGCCCCGAATGGAGTTATTATTAATGAAACCCAAACATGAATATTAAAGATGGATATATCACTTACCGAATTTCGTCATCTCTCGTGATTTTCAGCTGTCGATTAAAGGACACGTGTACCGCGAAGCAGTTCCCTCTGTACTCATTTGTGGCTGGTAAAACTATGGATGCTAAATGTGAGACCTATGAAGAGGTTAACTGTTTCTGACTATAGGTAATTGTGTTCTGATTGTCATGTCAAGAGGTATAAAATTATGCATAGTATCGAGGTAAGAGGGGTAGAGTTTTAAGGAAGAAGGGAGAGTCAATGGATGGATTTGTAAAACTACACAGACTGAGATGGTTAGAATACGTCTTACACATCTCACCTTATCTTCATTAACATCCAACAATACCAGCTGACATAAGAATAATGTAAATTCAGAACTTAGTTACTGTGGTAGAATGTAATTCCCTAATAGATGAGTTTACTTCAAATGTCACACAACTATGCAGTATGAATAACCAGATGATAATGTCACTAGGGAAAGTGGTAACAAGCAACAAGGGATAGAGAGAGAGAGAGTGAGAAATACATACATATATAAAGCAAATCATGAGACTGTGTGGCTAAATGATATAATTTTGAGCAACAGCAATAAATTCTGCTCGAAAAGTCATCTAGTTAATAATACGGTATCACTGTGTTATATTTGAAATAAACTTATCTAATATGGAATGATATAAGAGTTAGAGATGGTTAAATCAAAACCCTCGCACCAAACCATGAAGTTCTCGAACATGTAGGATGGTATAGACAGCCTAGCTGGTGTCATTGACACGCTAAGAATCAGTTTCTAGAGACTCCGTGATATGGCTGAAAATCGCTGTCAGTGGCTCAGATTTACTCAGTCTTGATGAATTCTGATATCCGTTGCACCAGCTTCAAGAAGTATTATATCGGCTAAGCTGGACATCCTCTTCAACTCTGTATCCGACATCATTGGTTAGCAGTCAAAAGACGTGATATATATTATAGTAAAACAATAAAGGTCGATAACTGTAGATATCACTAAGACTAGGAAATAGGAAAATTGTAAACGGCAAAGATAACAAAAGTAGTAATAGAGGTTACATAATATTATCATAGTTGTTAGATAGTTGTAGGTAATTGGTAGGAAGCTCTGGTCCCAGTTTTCTTGGTTGTTGACACCCTTCTGCAAAGTATATTTGCAACTGTAGAGGCAATCGTGTTCCCTTTGACTTTCGAACCCACGTCACCCAATGCTGAAGTCGGAGACATTACTACCACTGATATACCTTGTTGAAGAACTCCAATAAGTGCGAAACCTAGGTCAAAGGCTTTCTGACAATTGCTTTTGGTCATCTGAAGACAATTCAGAGTACAACGTCATGGTGAAACACTTAGCTTGGTGACCACATCTGTTAACTCAACTGATAGAATTCAGCCTGTGACCATTATCAAGGATTAAATGTATGACGTTGGTTACTCCTTGATGAGTAGTCACAACGCTATAAAACCGGTTACTAACTCATTCTTACATATTACTTATCGACAGCATATGGAGAGTGACTGATCCCCAATTACGCAAACCCATTCAAAAATAATTCGATCAGACAACAGAAATGGATTCAATGGTCACTATAAAATCATATTTAGGCAAATTTCATATCGGCGCATTGTATGGGTGCTACGATGACGTCTGAGGATTAGCTTGATGCTTTTTTGATTGATGCTGCTTAGAAGCTGAATCCTGGGTTTGTGTTTTCTCCTATTATAGACATGCAAACTGGATGTAACTGAGTCCTTAGTGAGTGAATGGTGGTAGTATGCTGATTGGGATGGATATGGGTAAAACGTCCATGTGGGTGAAGACACGTTCAGCTAAACAGTCCCAAATAGGACAAAATATGCATCTTCAGTCTCACCCGCTAGTCAACATCAATCAAAGCAACATTATGAATAATTTAATTTAATATAGCCTTACAAATAGTTGATTACAATTCAATGATGATAACTCCTCCAACGTCATTCTATGTAAATCAACAGCTATCACATCTGATATCAGTGAGAGAAGTGAACACTTTTTTTAGTGATAAGGCTTCACAAAACGATTGAAAAAAAGTGCAACAGTGCAGCCTTCAATCAATTGTCACAAATAACCACCCAAACATTAAACTTTCATTCGTTCATAAAATTAATTACTCACTTGTTTAGAGAATATATCAACTCAAAAGACAATTACTTACCGAAAATAGACCTTCAATTACACGTAGAATAATTACTGTTGTAGCATTTAAATGACTTGAAATTGGGACAAAAAGTTCTACAATAGCACATCCAAATACCCCAATGAATGCAATCCATTTTGGACCATATTTCAATGATAATAATCCAGCTTGTTAATAAAAATAATTACAGTTATAATAGTAAGATATGTTTATCATATGGAGAAATAAACGAGAGCAATAATAATTATTATAGCAGTCTTTATATATATATATACATCATGATACAACGAGATGGACCACTATAACATAGTATTATAAATTCATTTCTCTTATGAGTTTCGCTCACCTTATTTTCTACAATTCTGTGTCTGAAATAATTCAAGCTGTCACACTTCATTTGGTACATAGAGATAGGGAAAATTTCAGAGGAATTATGATGGGCAGAAATATACGGGAGAGGGAATAATCACACTAATAATCATAAGGATTTAATGAATCTTAGAGGTCATTATGACTGAGTACATCTGCGCTAGCGAGTACAATTTTCAGTCATATAACTAACGGTCTCGTACCGTTGAACCTTAGCAACTTGACGACTCCAGACAACCACGTTTTACCTTTCAACATAGCTCACACCGACAATCAGTAATTTCATGGGTTATTTCAAAGTTTTGATTTGACTGCCAACCTAATTCTACGTCAGTTAATATTGTTAGATGAGGAGGGAAATGGGCTGGGTGGCGTAAAATGTGGTCAAGCTATCTTAAACAGCATAGCTTTACAACTTCATAATCCGACTTGCCGTCGATATCTGACACTCTAAAGAGAATCAGCAAGAAACTAACTTTCACATCTTAAATCTTAACTTACTAATTTGGTGTGTATGGTAAGATTTGCTGATATACTTGTCGAAGCGATATTGTTGAGTACGTAACAATGTGATTGTACACTTTTTGGTTACTTGTATAAATTCGAGATATTGTACATAATTTTTGTTTAAAACGCTTCTTGTTGAAATATACATAACTTCCGTGTACAATTGAAAAATACACTCTGCTGTTGGAGACTTCGTCTTCTCCCTGGTCACTTCTGCTTACTTGCTCCACTCACACCGTGTTGTGTACTTCGGATTTATTGTAGGAGCCTACTACTCTCAACCGAAGACATTTCTACAACCGGAACACAGCAGCTACAGCAGACGCAGTCCAAACAATTAACGTGCCCGTGGATTATATAATTAATTTGTAGCCGAGGACTTAGACTTTATATACAAGTAATCCTTTTTGTTGCTATAACTCGTCACTGTATTTTTGGTAATATATTGTGATTTAACACTCCACTGACTTGGATTATTACTTTTATATTTGGAATGTTAGTGAACTCTAATATTAGTCCCCTACAAATTAATTGGTGAGCCCGATAAGAACACGGATTATTTTGGCATATTCATATTCTTATTTTTGCTATTTTTATATTCATTGTGATTTTGTGTGTGGTTTATATTTGTATCCTAATTTGCACCAATAACCTCATATATATAATGTCATCACCTCAGTCCGGTACATCAAACGAGCAGACAACTAATAGCGAGACAAATGCCACAATAAATGCCATCACTGATTTTCGTTTACCCCAATACGGTTTCGCAGAACCAAGGATTTGGTTTGCGGTAATTGAACCGTTGCTAGAAGCACGGGGCATTAAGTCCCAAATAGCCAAATATGGTATGGTGCTGGCAGAACTCCCTCCGTCAGTATTGACAGAAATCAGCGATTTCATCGAAGATCCTCCGACGGAACATCAATTTGATAAACTTAAAGCCCTCCTCATACAACGTACCAGTTTGTCGGATGAGAAAAGAATCCAACAATTGCTCACAGGCTGTGAACTAGGCCCACGTAAACCATCCCAGCTGCTCAGGCACATGCGCCAGTTAATCGGAAATCATAAAGTAGACGAGGTAGTGCTGAAACAGATGTGGTTGCAACGTTTACCTAGAAATGTCCAGCAAATTTTAATCATCTCAGGAAAGTCGTATGACTTAGACCAACTAAGTGACATGGCAGATAGTATTTTGGATGTTTTATCCGATAACACCATAAGTCACGTAGCATCTGATAGTGCCACACCGTGTCATTCCACACCCACGGCAGACACACCGATACTCGCCGCCATTGCAGACTTAGCGGCAAGGATTGACAAGTTGGAAACTAATAAGTCTGATCGACAAGTCCGGAGACGGAGTTCACAAAGAAGGTCACCATCACGACGACGATCCTTCTCACGACAGCGTTCTTACACGTCTTCTCGGGATAGCAATATATGCTGGTATCACTGGAAGTTTGGACGTCATGCCCTGAAATGTGTAAAACCGTGCAGCTTTAGCGAAGCCAACCAGGCTCAGGGAAACGCCTCAGCCAGACAGTGATGGCGACAGCTGTTACTGGCAAGCAAACAAGTCGCCTCTTCTATGTGAAGGATAAAACTTCAGACACTTTATTCCTGGTAGACACGGGAGCAGAAGTTAGCGTAATCCCTCCTTCACTATCCAGGCGATCTACACGGACACCCGGAAAACTGTCTCTCCGGGCAGCTAACCACACAAGCATACAGACGTATGGAGAGCAATCCCTCATACTGGATCTAGGTTTACGTCGGCGTTTCACATGGATTTTCATAGTAGCCGACGTCAGTCACGCCATCCTCGGAGCAGATTTCTTGAGTAATTTCAACCTGTTAGTTGACGTCAACAATAAAAAACTGATTGATAACAACACCCATCTAAAGATCCATGGAATTATCTCCAGCTATTCTGTCTATAATATCAGTATTGAAAGACCAGCAGATTGCCCTTTTTCCTCCCTACTTCACCGTTTCCCTAAAATTCTTAAGCCGTCGTACAACATCGAGGACGTCCCTCACACAGTTACTCACAAGATAGTTACTACGGGTCAACCAGTTCGTGCTCGTCCCGTAGATTACCCCCGGACAAATTGGCAGCAGCCAAGGCAGAATTTGAACACATGATGCAGCTCGGCATCATCAGACCCTCCAATAGTCCTTGGTCTTCGCCCTTACACATGGTGCCTAAAGCTGATCATGATTGGAGGCCATGTGGGGATTACCGACATTTAAACAATGCCACAGTTCCCGACCGTTATCCTATTCCTCATCTTCATGATTTCTCCCTGACATTACACGGAAAAACCATTTTTTCTAAAGTAGACTTGGTCAGGGCCTATCACCAAATACCAGTTGCCCAAGAGGATATCGAAAAAACGGCCATCATCACACCTTTCGGTTTGTTTGAATTTCTCCGCATGCCATTTGGCCTAAAGAACGCAGCACAATCCTTCCAACGTTTCATGGATCAGGTCACACAAGGTTTGGACTTTGTATTTGTATATATCGATGACGTTTTAATTGCTAGCTCGTCGCCCGAAGAACATACTGATCACCTCACCATCTTATTTCAACGATTTGAGCAATATGGAGTCGTCATTAACCCCAAAAAGTGCATATTCGGTGTCTCCTCTATACAGTTTCTGGGACACCACATAACCGCGAATGGTATTACGCCTACGGAGGAAAAGATAGAGTCCATCAAAAACTTCCCCGAACCAGATTCACTCAAGAAGGTCAGACGTTTTTTGGGGATGTTTAATTTCTATCGGCGTTTCATTCCTTCGTGTGCCTCCATCGTCCAGCCGTTAACCGACCTCCTTAAAAATGATCCTAAAAAGTTTCAGTGGTCAGCTGAAGCACACGAATCATTTTGCAACGCAAAAGATGCCTTATCCAGAGTCACTATGCTATCCCATATCAACCCCGAAGCGTCGCTTATTTTGTGCACAGATGCCTCCCAAGTAGCTGTAGGGGCAGTATTACAACAAAAGATGAAGGGCGAAGTCACCCCACTCGCATTCTTTTCTAAGAAGTTGGAACCGGCTCAGACACGATACAGCACTTTTGGGAGAGAATTGCTGGCCATATATCTTGCAGTGAAGCATTTCAGTTACTTACTACAGGGCCGGCATTTCACTATTTTTACTGACCACAAGCCCCTGTGTCATGCTTTCACTACTTCACTCGATAAACACTCCCCTAGAGAAGCCAGACAGTTGGATTATATCTCCCAATTTTCAACCGACATTCAGTACATCAAAGGGGATGCGAACGTGGTAGCCGATTCTCTTTCAAGAAGTGACATTAACCAGCTCCAAACGTCGGTAGACATCAGTCTTGATCGTATGGCTCAATTACAAAGAGATGACGTTGAACTCCAAACCTGCCGCAGAAACTCTTCCTTACAGCTCAAAGATGTGCCTATCCCCTTATCAGATGCAACCATAGTCTGCGATGTATCTACCGGCACTAATCGTCCATTTGTCCCTCTCAGTTGCCGAAAAGCATTGTTCGAACATTTACATTCGCTTTCTCACCCTGGAGTACGCGCCACGGTCAGACTGATCAGCGAACGCTTCGTGTGGCCTAAAATGAACTCTGACATTCGGAGATGGGCACGAGAATGTATCCAATGCCAATGCTCCAAAGTACACCGCCACACTATTACAACCCCGAAGACGTTTAAATTACCCGAAAGGAGATTTCAGCATATCCATATAGATATCGTGGGACCATTGCCAACATCAAGGGGATATACACATATCCTGACAGCGATTGATAGATTTACTCGTTGGGCTATTGCATGCCCCTTAAACGACATATCTGCTGAAAACGTTGCTTTAGTTTTTCTCGACCGTTGGGTGTCAAACTACGGTGTACCAACTACTATTACATCCGACCGCGGTCCTCAATTCCAATCGACACTCTTTCGCGAACTGACGAGACTTCTGGGAGTGAAACATATCTCCACAACAGCCTATCATCCGGCAGCGAATGGTCTAGTGGAAAGATTCCACAGACAACTGAAAAGCTCCCTGATGGCGCAGAATGATACATCTAAGTGGAGTGAATACTTACCTTTGATTTTACTTGGTATCCGTTCTACTATCAAAGAAGATTTAGGATGTACACCGGCTCAACTTGTCTATGGCACCAACCTAACCTTGCCTGGACAGCTAGTCCCCTCAGCCGATTCCACAGACGTGAACATTGCCGACTTCACTAACCGATTAACTAGACAAATGCTTCAACTTCAACCAACAGCACCTCGACAATCTCCCCGAAGAGATCAGATCAACAAACATCTACAAACTTGCAAATTCGTCTTCATTCGAGTCGACGCCATCAGAAAAGGATTGCAACCTCCATACGAAGGACCCTTTCAAGTTATTAAACGTTCAGACAAACACTTTACAGTGAACAAGAATGGAAGACGAGAGACTGTTTCAATTGATCGAATCAAACCCGCATACACCGACAACGACTTCGAATCTACATCGGCAGCTGCGCAATCAAATAATCAAACATCCGAATTCCCTCCACCGGCACCAAGTCTTATCCTCCCTCCATATCAAACACGTAGTGGTCGGCAAATCAGTAAACCGGCTCGCTACGTTCATTTTGAGGACTAACAAAAGAAAAATAATTAAAAATTATTATTATCTTTTTCGTTTAGACATTATCATCATGACCGTTAGTATTTCGTCGTAAACTTTGATGTTACTATCACTATTATTTATTTATATGTACCTCACCTAAAAAACAGGTATTGTCCTTTCCAAAAACTATTGATCTTTAATCCATATTTTTTTTAATGTTTCTTTCCCCTCCTTAATTACTGTGTATTTACATATTTTTCTTTATACATTAAAAATCTATGTTCATGGTTAGTGCAAATTTAAGTGACATGACTTTCTATTTCAATTTTTATTGCTGAACTCATTGTATATGCTTTCAGACTTTACATGATTCACATACCTTCTCGCGTTTATGCATGTTGTAATATATCCCTATTTTTATCCAAAAGTTGCTATTACTATTATTATTTACTTCATAGTTTTACTTATCATTTTCCGGTTGTCTCTCCGGACCTCTAGGGGGGAGCCGTGTTGAGTACGTAACAATGTGATTGTACACTTTTTGGTTACTTGTATAAATTCGAGATATTGTACATAATTTTTGTTTAAAACGCTTCTTGTTGAAATATACATAACTTCCGTGTACAATTGAAAAATACACTCTGCTGTTGGAGACTTCGTCTTCTCCCTGGTCACTTCTGCTTACTTGCTCCACTCACACCGTGTTGTATACTTCGGATTTATTGTAGGAGCCTACTACTCTCAACCGAAGACATTTCTACAACCGGAACACAGCAGCTACAGCAGACGCAGTCCAAACAATTAACGTGCCCGTGGATTATATAATTAATTTGTAGCCGAGGACTTAGACTTTATATACAAGTAATCCTTTTTGTTGCTATAACTCGTCACTGTATTTTTGGTAATATATTGTGATTTAACACTCCACTGACTTGGATTATTACTTTTATATTTGGAATGTTAGTGAACTCTAATATTAGTCCCCTACAATATATATGCATGCACTAACCCAAAGCACTTGGAGTCTCTATTCTGTTTTCTTTTGCTCAGATACTTAAAATACAACACGTTCCACAGAATCCTAAATATCTGTGTACACGCAGACAACATCATCATTTTTTTGTTCTTGTAGCAGCGGGAGTAATTAAGGTAAGAAATCAAAGAAATTCGTGAATCTAGTTGAAACTCAAGCATTTCATCTCCAACGATTAATTCGTTTATCTCAAGTGATAGAAACAAATAGAAACATCCTGCAAACAACTGCTTGTTTGAAAGGATCAGTGTGTGCCATCTGCGTTGTAGCTAGTTAGTGTATTATTAAGGAAGTTTGAAAGACTCCTTCACCTAAATTTCTCTAGGGAGAAATGTATTTTATTTCCAAAGTTCACAAAACAGACCGATTTAGTTTTATTTCTTTGCATAATTCATTTGTGATCAACTTCAAACGGAAAGTTAGTGGACTAGAGAATATTAAACCACTGGAAAATATAAGTTTAACGAAAGCCTGGAAGAAGCACCGTTACAGCACTGTATGCCGTCATACACAACAATATGACAGGATATAAAAAAGTCGCACTCTTAAAGGAAAGTGTGCACGAGGGTTGACAATACAAGGTTTGTTTACCCCGTCTCTTTAAAACATTCTCCTAAGGAATGAACCTCCATGTCTCCAAGATATGGAGGATTCTGTTAACCATATTATCAGTTGTGAACCGTGTTTGAAATGTCATACAAAAGTCCTAATGTTTCACAACTTAAAATAGCTAGTAAATAAAATCAGACAGCAAAGGATGACAGTCGGTCGTACAAGTTTTACTTTGCTATCACAAACACCGAATAACGAACAGAATGAGCAACTGTCACGTATACGGACAGTCTTGATAACTAGATGTCCCCAGGTGAAATCGTTGTTTTAAAAGAAATATCTGTGCTAGCAGATCAGCTACGGTGATTATTCCCAGAACTAATACATAAATTTGGGTTAAACAATTAAAGAAGAGAATTGTTTGTAACTCAGACCAATAGAATAAATCACTATAAGCATTTAAAAAATTGTGTCCTGCAAAAGTATCATATCTGAGGTTATTTTATGAGCATGAAAATAGCATTCTGTGTTAGAGTATAGTCGAAATAACAGTCTTTTCTTCAATTCTATCTTTGATTGTCAACAAAAGTTTGCAATGAGAAAAGATATCACAGCAGAAGTACGAAATAAAAATATTTGTGGGATGTACTTACCTGGTATCTGAGTGATGATGTAACCCCAAAAGAAAGCTCCCAATATCAGTCCTTGTGTTGGTCTGTTCCAGTTGTATTCTCCAGTAACTACCTTTAACAAATCTTGCTAAAATGTATGCTGAAATACTTTTATTTGTAATCCGCTTTTAACTTTATTGTATCTGTAACAGTAATAAGTGGAGTTGCTTTGTGAATAGCTCACAGCTGTATCGTTCACCATTGATAAAAGAGTTATATTTATGCCAACTCTGATTGTGTAACTTAACAATATGCACATAAATGCCATAAAAGCAATTAAGTAACGACACTTCCATGAATCTTTGGTAATAACACGAATACACATTTTTCTTTCAAACTGTCACAAAATATGAAGAAGCACGTCTACGAAAAGTCCTTAACTATAAGAGCAGTATAACAAACCGATAATACTCTGATGCGTAGTTTTAAAGTTTCCTTATGTAAACGACTTATTTCACTCAGTATTACTAGAAATATTACTCAGTTAAAAGCAAAGGAACTGTCTACAAGTGCGAAGGTGGTGCTTGCAACTTTTATGGGTAACTAATAGAGCAGCTACAAAGCATTAGTTTTACAATGGTGATACGAATCGCTATCTTCCTCATGAATGAATCTATTTCTTATTTCAACACAGTTTTCCGGCTCAATTTTATCTCAACAAATTTACATAAGCTAGTTAGAATCCTAACATCAGTATCCAGTATGCTTTTACTAAGTTTATACAAAGTCGGTAATTTCCTGGAACTCTGTAACAAACGCAAGCTGAAGTTCGGTATTACACTGCTAAATATCAGACAAGCATGTTAAAAATTAGTCTCCGGAAACATACATTGTAGGTACAGGAATTAGTTTTATAAGTGTGCGGTTAGAGTTAATATAGGAGCGCTAGACTACTGGGGCATTCAACATAATGAAAGGTTCAAATAAATGGAAAGCATGGGAATGGAACAGCATGTAAGATAAAGAAAACAGTCACAGTACGTACACAGCAAAATCTGACGGAAACAACAAAATCGAACTAGTAGGTATAAAGGTGATCTAAAGCCTAAGGAAAAGCAATAAAGTGTACAAAATCAAGTAGAGTATTTACAGAACCAATACACTACGAATAGATGCTTGCAAATGCATTGTTTTCACACAGTGAACCGGCATTCTCCTGAAGCTATACACTAGATGGCTGCCGCTTCGGTGGGCATTGATTCGCATAAGTGACGACTGTTTTCGATGAGCAGTTCTATTAGTATGGCATCCAAGGATACCCTTCTAGTAACATCTTCAGTGGTGTCTGTGAAGTGCTGAAATCTAGTGTGCGCTTGAAGCAGTTTATGAAATATCTGTGATGCTGCATTTTCTGCCGACATAACCCACAACCTCATGGTGATAAATTCCTTGTAATCTCCAGCTGTCGGGACAAAAGTATGTCTTATTTACTAGGGAAACAGCCGTCACCACTGTAACCCGGAAACAATGAAACTAGCTACCATTCCATATTACCTCAGTTTGCACATCCTGGATTGCGTGAGCTATCAAATCCTTCGCTTATACTAATAATCAATTAGCATACAAAAACATTCAAGTAAAATCCGGCGGGTGCATACTGAGAAGACTATCAACCCAGGGCGAAACGACTGCCAAGTACTCCCAGGTTTTCTAATGGTTCTCTAACTGATGTCACCTCACGATGAAATCCTTCAACCGATACAGTTTTTTTATAAATTCAAAAATAACAGATTAGAAAATGGCATAAGATATCTAGCTTGTGAAAAGCTGAGAAGGATTAACCATGGATAGAATGAAGTTAGTGAATTCGGAGCGGGACTGCGTGCTTCGCCTGCAAATAAGCCGTCTGTCGAACAGTTGTCGGGCCTACGAACAGCACATATTGTCCACTATTTTTGAATTCGACAGGCACTTTTAAATAGGCTAAATCTTTGAGGAAGTTACCCACTGCTACACGCTGAGCACTTTTCAATGATTTTTGGACAAGCTGTTGCATGAACTCCTAATGACCAAACCCCGTGGGGATGACCCACTCATTTCTACCCCGGGCACGGACAGTGTCTTCTATGGGGTCGTGGTCCCGGTTTGTTGAAATTCAGTAACTTACTCGCGTGTTCACATTCCCATTAGATTTCCTGTAGCCAAGTCGTTTGGTAACATTAGGGCAAAAATCATTGCTTAGGCTTTCCTTCAACAGCGGATATCCGCGTTAGGTATACCTAGGAAAGCAACCACTGGCAGCAAGGTTGGATCCGAGTCAGCGCTTCGTAACAACTTAAAGAAAATTCTAGAATCACACAGAATCTACTGCGCGGGATATTATCAACAGGCCAGTTGCATGACAGAAGGCTTTTATCTAGATTTGAAGTCTGAAATAGCATCTCGCTCTGACTCAACTGAGTGGAAAGAGTTCCCTTTGGCATCTGAACATCTATCAAGACCGGTGCTCAGCGATTAGCCGCAGCCATGTTACTCGGAACTACGCCGTGACTCCCCGTCGAATAGCGCAATCGTAGCGAAGGAAATCACTGACCGGATAAGACTACATACATTACAGACATAGGAGGGAGGGAGAAGCTTTCTGATCAGAAGATATAGTGGAGGTAACAAATGTGAATCGCTAGAATCTGGGGGACATTAACATGCATTTTTGACAGCTTTAGAATTAAACATATGCGTAGATGCTTAACATAAAAAGAACTACGATGACTGTTAAGACACGAGTTTTATAATACAGAAACGCTTATGCCCTTAACATAGATGAGTCTACTCAGATCCTTGTCAAGATGCTACCACATGGGCCTTAGAGAAATTCGTAAGACATCTCACAGGTCAGCATATTCGATGGGTTCTAACTCTTGAAGCCACCTTCCATTTAACCATAATATATGTGCTTCACAATAACTTTTTTATCCAAGTACTATTGTGCTCAAACTTGCTTTTTCATTCGTAATCTTCGCTCGGCTAGAGTCTGGTTGTACTGACGGAAAGACACAATAAAAGCAATGGTGTTTGAGCAAAGCCATCAATTCACTGAAAATGCGATAGTTTTTATTATAAGACCAATATGGTCGGCATTATACACTGCAAATTAACATTATCACTCCAGTGACACAGTAGCTCCTTTGTCAATGGAGTTGAAGATTGAACGATCAATTCTTGGTTGTTTGCTCAAAATCAACTTCCCCAATTTTCGCGGAGGCATCAATACGACAGTCATCGTCTCATCGGTCGCTTTTCAGAAAGAAGAGTGAAACACCGTCAGAAGTAATACTATGATTTATTATTGTAATATTTGTTCACAGACCTTAGTTCAGTTATTATTTTTATATGTTGGTGTAACAATAAAGAAATATCAAGCGGCCAATCGGTGTTTTGGTTTTTTCGTCCGTTATAACTAAGCGTTTCTGAAATCTTCGAGGAACAGCGTGGGCCCGAGCGTAGCGAGAGCTGGGCATTAACGGTTTATGAGACGTGATTGATATCCTTCTTGTATCTTGTAAATGTACTTTCAATGATATATATAAATTGTCTCACACCACTCTGCAGTTTCTCAGGACGTTCTTCTCTTCCTAGGATAGCTTTTAATCACGCGCAGACACAGCACTTGCACATATGTGTGCTGCTTTCTGCTAGACCGTAGCCATCAGCAGGAAATGAAACGATGTCTGGGTTGCTGCTGAACCTTGGTGGAGACTTTTATGAGGGTCTACAACTTAATATATATGCGGACTTGCTCTGATTGTTTGTACTATAATTCAACCATTTAAATTCTTCAAAAAGTTATAATTTATTTGTATTTCATGATTGAAGTTCACACCATGTCTCATCTTGCCTTTATAAATGGCATATATTTCATGTAAACTTAACTGTTTCCAGGAAACATAGATTATTATTGTTATTCGCTGCAGGTGTCTAACTCAGAGCCGATTTCATCTTGAACAATCACAGGCCGTATGCATACACCTAAGGACTTCAATTTCTATCCGAATTGTGTATTACATTTGGTGAAACGCGGCTAACTATTAGTCCAGCACATGAAGCATATTTGAAAGTGACTATGCAGACATCAAAATACCTAGCGATTGAACGGCAATATCGTAACGATCGAAATCCTATTAGTTTATTATTCACGAAGGAAACAAATAAAAGCATTCTCCTGCGTAGTTTATCTAGGTTTTGTGAGCCACATGCACTCAGAAATTTTGTCTTAACAACATTAAACTACGAGTTTAAGTGATAGAACCTGGGGTGTTGTTGAACGATAAGTTATGTCATGGAAGGACAACATGATTTCAGGAAAAGCAAATAATGTGTAAAGGACCTACTCTCAGCTTAGGATGGTTGGCGTCATGCTGGGATATGAATATTCAAATCCATGTGGTCTTCCTACACTCTGAGAAGGTACTTGACATAGTCCACCATGACCTTTTACACAGAGCAGGTCAGGTAGATGTAGGGGAGACTCTTCCATCATGGTTGCATGACTACCTGACCGAAAAGAAATTCTGCACCAATGTCAATCGAGACTGATCATCTTGGCACAGCTCGTCATGAGTAGTGTCGCAGGATTCTATCCCAGGGCCAATAATTTTTATCAATGAACTACCATGCTGTCTTATCACCACTTTTCTCTAAACTGACAACGTTAAGGTTTGATAATGCCTCCGCGAAAATTGGGGAAGTTGATTTTGAGCAAACAACCAAGAATTGATCGTTCAATCTTCAACTCCATTGACACTCCCCGGCAAAAAAGGGATCCAACCCCTTTTTCCTTCACGACCAATACACGTTGACTTGGATGCCATTGCGAGAACCTGGGTCACACGGACAGAGCTGAAATGGAAAACAAACGGAAAAGCCAACACACCACAAGCATACTCACAGCACAATCTCACACATCGCTGACGACCTGCGCCTCCAGACAGAGACCTCCTCTTGACATCTTGCAACACAATCGCCGTTTGCTAGAATGACTCTTGCAGAATGTAACGTGACCATAGCACCAACTCATGATACTCTACGCACATCGTCTTATCTACTCACTACCAATTACCACTGCAATCGCTTGTCACTCATTCTGCCTCAGTTCTAGTAGCGGTGACGCATGCGAGCCTCAGTCGTTTACACTCTTTCTCCCCGGCGTGTCGGACCGCAGCTAACAATTATCTCCGTGTGCATGTCATTCTCAGCAATAGCCTCCCCGGCGTATACGCCCCATCTGCTGTCCTTAACATCAATCAATTCATTCATGGATATAGAAGACTCGAAACAACTTCAGAAATAATCAAGACGAAAATTTTAACAAAATTACGCAATAACAACAAGACACGAAAACAACAAGTAAACACAATGAATCCAAAATACACCAATTGCTATGACTCACCACACGTATATACAAATAGTACACACAAACTCGCCGATCATGTCTTGGTGGAATTCCTTTGAAGAATCGCAGGGCTAACACCAGTACGCCTACAAACCTTCACAGGTTGACCATTGTAATTTGTGGAATGTCCGGACACAAACAAGATTATTCAACAATTACAACAATTGGAACTCACACAATTATTTAACACAAACATATGTACAATCAACACATCAAATGTTGTGTATTCTGGCACGGCAAACAACCCTTGAAGAATTGTAGGACTTACAGCAGCACGCCTACAACCCTTCTCAGGTTGACGCCCTAGGTTGGAAAATCGTTGCAGAGTTCATTTGCTGACCTCCTCCTATCAGATATATCTTCAAATCTGAACGGCAACTCGCTCATGTCATTGTATCGTAGAATATAGATGACCAACAAACATACGACTTATCTGGTCAACCAAGCATAGAAACAGAGTAATTTACACCAAAGATAATAACATTCAAATAGTAACTTGAAACTAGAAATGCCTTTATTCGTACAAGTCAATTTAACAATTACTCTCTCGCTTACACTTGGCTTATCCTCACTAAACTGACCATTGATATTCGTCCTTTCAAACGAACTGATACTAGCATAGTCATTGGACAAGATACTTGAGTTCATGGGCGTCTTTTTCATTGTGGATGACAGCACCAACGACGACTGATTGATATCAGTTGATGAACTTAGCAGTGGATCAAAAGCTGTTGTTGCTCGACTTTCAGAAATTTGTCTACCTGCAAGACCACCACCACTGGTGTTTTTTACTATCAGCTCAGGTTTAGCACTAGCATCTGATGATAGGTGGGCTACATGCTGATCAATCACACTGACGTTCTCACAAGTACGCATGCCTTCTGCAACTGCACCTGCATTTATTTCCACTTCACGTTCAAGTTGTACAGAACCTTTATTTAACTTAGCGGTAGTAGGCATATCCCTCATTTCATCATGATCAACCAAAGACAAATCTGCACTATCATGATCATTACCACAAATATTCAATTTACCATCAAGTTCATCATTTTCAAACTCTTTAATAACAGAAGTAGACAATTTTGGCTCCTCCTCACAAATCATTAAAGGTTTTATATCTTCACTCTGACTAGTTATACTTTGTAAACTTGTAGGGTCAGAACTGCACTCTGAAGCAATAACTCTATTCTGTGACACTCTATTCAACAATGGCTTACCAGTTGTAACTACAGACTTCTTCACAACACCGTTATCGTCACACAATTCGGAGTCAGACCTGGAGTTTACATTTAGCTTATCACTGAACTTGCTCACTGGTTCACAGTTCACTTCTGTATGCACTTCTTGCAAACGCGTGAAACACAACCGTGTTTGTCTTGCATCTTGCAACTTATCTGTTGAGCATGTACTACGAAACCTGTTGCACTCACTAAGTCTATAGGCATTACTGGACATCATGGAGCCTTCTCGATATCCACCTCTCTGAGGCCTATTCGTCATCAATGATTGCGCTTTACCCTCAGACTGCTGTATTCTAGGGGTGAGATTCAATATACTGGCAAACTTGCTCATAGATTGATTGACACTATCTTTTACTAGTTTCAGGATATCATCGAATTTTGGATCGATATCCTCTTCCTCCATACGGGAGCTTATCTTCACCCACTTCCTTTGCAGTCGAGTAGGTAGGCGTCTCGCAATTACCTCTAGGACTGAGCTGGAGTTGAGGTCACTCATGCAATTCATAGAAATCAAGGTATTCTTATAAGTCATAAGATTATCTAAAAACTCAGTAAGTGCATTGGAGTCATCTTGAAGTTGACTGTCGTTACCTTTGACAGCTTCGTATACGTTCCTTACAATCATTGAAGGTCTTCCAAACCTTTGACGTAATATGCTCATAGCCTCGTAGCAGCCCTCATTAGGGGGCATGAGCTTACAGCACTGTATAGCTCTTGAAGCATCTCCAGTGCAATACCTCGTCAAATACATCAATTTCAATTCATCACTTAATAAAAAACTACTCAGCATGATCTCAAACTCCTTTACAAATTGTAAATAATCAGCCGGGTTTCCATCAAAACATCGTGGTTCAAATTTAGGGAGTTTGATGTTCCTATTATCCCTGAACGGCGAAACAGTAACATCAACCATATCATGCTTAACATCAGACACATCGTTAAAATTAACATACAAGTCACCATGACTTACTTTCCTGTTTGCATCCAAGACACTCTGTCCCTTCTTTGACTCAGGCATTGTTGAACTTGACCCAATTCCAAAAAGGTTCCAGATATTGATTGTTCAAAGAGGACTTGACCGGCACCAGGAAAAATGAACGGCGACTATCCAAACTTTCACCAAATGTTTGAATCCGCCAGATCTGTTTCTATCGTCAGAAACTGTCAATCACGTCTCATAAACCGTTAATGCCCAGCTCTCGCTACGCTCGGGCCCACGCTGTTCCTTGCAGTTTTCAGAAACGCTTAGTTATAACGGACGAAAAAACCAAAACACCGATTGGCCGCTTGATATTTCTTTATTGTTACACCAACATATAAAAATAATAACTGAACTAAGGTCTGTGAACAAATATTACAATAATAAATCATAGTATTACTTCTGACGGTGTTTCACTCTTCTTTCTGAACAGCGACCGATGAGACGATGACTGTCGTATTGATGCCTCCGCGAAAATTGGGGAAGTTGATTTTGAGCAAACAACCAAGAATTGATCGTTCAGTCTTCAACTCCATTGACAACTTGATCCTGGCAAAAACTATGATATCTGATGACTCGTTACTTTAAATCCCCACTATATATGAATATGCTTAATACGCTTATGCAGAGCAGATTATTGTTATTGACTTAGCTCTTTTAGGGCGATTATATGATATATCATTATTTTGAAGTGGCGCCACCTGCTTTATCTTGTCAATTTTGACGCTGTTCAACTGATTCAAGTCAGGGCTAGTTTGGTCTTGCTTCCTTTGGTCTGGGTAGATGCAACTGATACTGTCTTGATCACTATTCACACGAGAATTTTGGTACGATGTTGTTCCCATTTATGGATGCGTTATATTTGCGACAGGGCGCTTAAACATATGTCACGTGCCATGATCATTTACTGTGCCGAGGATAATTCGCGTACATTTTGTTGACTGGCTGTTGAATAATCTCTCTGCAGCTCGCTGGCAACCTAGACTTCGTCGTAAAATTTCCCATCAGCTATTGTACATCACCCATTTCTAATACAGGAACCTAAAATTATGTCAGATGTTGAATTCGCTTTTATGCACTTTTGCGTGGCGTTTCGGTTGCTAAATGTCAGTGTGACCCATAGACGTTTGCTCACAAGTGCACCTGTTTAAGTTACTACATTCCATGTGGCACACAAAGGTAGAGAAAAAAGAAATCGAATGGTACTTTAATGGGCACAAATATAGGGGAAGATGAATAGTGACGAAGAGAAAGCATAAGGGTTGGTGATATATATGGGCTCACACTGAGTGGAAGCACGAGTTATTAACAAGAATTTGCAGCCAAACCCTAAATAATTATTCAAACTGACTGTCAACGATTTCATGAATCATTTCCGTGTTCTCCCCTGTTCAGCCCTGGTTTGTGGCGGACCTTGGACTCTGCTAGCTTGGTATCCTAAATTCGAATAGAAATAAAAATACCCAATCCGTAAAGTTACTGTAAGAATATATTAAAATTCGTTCCTTGGGGCTATTACAAGGTCCAAATCCACAATTAACTTGGTAGACTCCAGAAGTATTGTGCGATAACTTTTCCAATCTTAATTCTCCAATATCAATATTGCCAGAGGTCGGCCAAGGTAACGTAGGGAGAAAATATGGGGTTAACATAACATAACATAAGCTTTATTCCAAATCAGTACTTGTGATACAGAATGGAATTCTCAGCATTTTACTACAATATTGCATCCAGTTTTTTACATTAACAATAAATAAAGTTCTACGTAGATTAAAGTTATCTCAACAACATATTAGTATGTCGGTAGCAAAGCCAAAATTAAAGTGTTTGAAGGTGTTAGAAAAGTAGATACTACTAGCATATTTACTGGCGTAAGCGATAGCAAAATGGTCGAGATATACAGAGTGTGAAAGAACGAACAAGAATGTTTTAAGTAGAGTTTGCAAGAAAGAGAGAAACAAAACAGCACATAACAGAAATAAATACAGAATGAAGAGCGAGAAAACGTTGTACCTATAAATGATGTGAGTTGGAAAGACGAGATCCATTGGTTCTACTGACTATTTAATAAGTTAAAGGTTTCATGCCTGATGCATTCTTTATCGCACAGAACACGGGCTAGGTAGGGTATGGATGAGTTTTTGTACTTACTAGTGCGGGCATATAGTTTCCTATATAGGCTTCTGGTTTTCCCTGAAGAGATACATGGGGAGAGTTGTGAATGTAGAGGGTGTTGTGAGTCAGATAAAATGGATTTCGCCCATTTTTCACATGAGTCCATATGCCTGTCCACCAGAATATTAACAAGCTGGCTAAGTGGCAAACTGCTTACCCTGCTGACAACCTTTAACATCCTACGTAATAAGGTATAGTCTTTCTTCAATAGCCCAGGAAAGACTAAGGGGGAGCAATAGAGAATAATAGGCAGAATACGGGAGTTAACAAATTGTAAGAGTAAGGGTTGGGTTACACCAGAATGTCTTAACTTCTTGATGTAGAAGGTAAGACGGTATATTTTCTTGGAAATCGTCAAGATATGAGACGACCAGGAAAGATCAGAAGATAAAGTGACGCCTAGGTATTTAATTTCCGACTTGGTTTCTGTTTCACTGCCATCTATGTTGCACACCTCGTGAGTGCTAACCAGTTTGTTTAGGTCAGATTTATGCCTAAGGGTGAAATTAACTGTTTGGCATTTGGAGGGGTTTAAGGTTAGACCGTTTTCCTTGGACCATTGGCTAATTTCCGATAAGAAGCCATTTAGTTTAGAGCAGTCACTTTGACATTTGACAGGAAAAGATACAGTTAGGTCATCAGCATATTTGACAAAGTTAATGTCATTTGAAGACGGTAGGTCATGTAGGAAGAAAGAAAAGAGAAGTGGGGAGAGTACAGTACCTTGGGGGACACCAGCTTCTGTGAGCACAGCAGAGGAGGATTGGCCTTTGTGTACGGTGTACTGTATTCTGTTTGAAAAGTAGGGATGCAACCAGTTAGTGACCCAGGACTCGGTTTGTGTCATGGAGAGCTTATTTAGCAAGAGACATCTAGGTACAGAGTCGAAAGCAGAAGTGGAGTCAAGAAACGTGCAGCGGACATATTTGGCACCTTTGTCTAATGATGAGACAATACTGTTGTGTAAGACGGCTGCAGCGTCTAAAGTGCTCCTACCCTGTCTGTAGGCAAATTGTTTGGGGTCTTCGAAGCTTTTAAGGGAGGGTTCAAGTTTAAGAAGTACTAGTTTTTCCATGAGCTTTAGAAACGGGGAAGTGATGGCGATGGGTCTGAACTTTACGTTCTTGCTATTTCCAGGTTTAGGGACAGGGACTATTTTAATGTCTTTCCATGGAACAGGTACAACGTTTTCGGAGAAAAAAGCATTTAGGATATTAGTTAGAGGAGAACATAAAGCATCTGCACATTGTTTTAGAACATATGCAGGTATGCTATCAGGGCCAAGACTATGTGAGGGCTTAAGAGTTTTAAGACATTTCAAAACATCGAGAGTATTGAAGTCCTGGAAGTTATCAGCTACAAGATTAGTAACGTTAGAAGTGGTTATAGTAGAAGGAGAGCGTAAAAAAGACAGATTAAGAGCCTTAACATTACAAGAGGGAAAGACATTACATCGCTTACTTTTGCCAGTAATTTCATTGAAAAATTTCCACATGCTGTCAGGAGATTTGCATGATAAAAGTGTTTGGTTATAGATAGCATTAAGATTTTTGATTTCAGATTTGATTTGAGCATTAATCTTTTTAAGACCTAACTTGTCTTTGCATTTATATAACATTTCTTTTTGCCTGCGAAGTTGTTTGAGACGGGGAGACGAGAAACGGTCAAGGCGTTTGAACAGTGTTTGTTTGGGACAGCATATGTCGAGGCAGAACTTAAGATAATCCATTATATTGGTGATTGAGTCATCTAATGTACTTTCATAGAATAGATCCCAGTTGGTATCTTTTAACATGCATCTTAGATTGAGTAAGTTGTCAGATGTGTAGCATCTTTCTTGTGCTCTCGTAGACAGGTGTGAGAAGATTTTAATATGTGTTTCGCTGTATATTTTTGGCAAAACGCGGACAATGCAGTGATCGGAGTTATGTATCGGTGAACGTCTACGTGTTTCATATACTCCTTCGTCATTAGTAAAAACGAGGTCGAGTGTTTTGTCAAGTTCCTGCGAAATTTTGAAATAGAGGGTAGGTAATTAGTATTGGTGGATGGCAGTTGAGATGGTGGAGAAGACGGAGAGATGTAGGCAGAACTATAATTTCTTTCAAACCACAAGGTTAAGTACAAAAGTACAGAGATTCTGGTTAAAACAAATTAATGTACAATATGTTCATCTCTCACATAGTAGTAAAAGTTGGATTAGTGTATTTTTGAGGACTCCACTAGTTTTCCTCAATCCACCCGTGTTGGCTAACACTGTCCGTCAAGGAAGGCGATAGCCCGACATGCCCAGTACGTTCTTAGCCATGTTAATTGATTTAACTTCCCCATCTCATCAGCCGACTTACCTTCCTTTCCTAACCCCACATGCATATCCCCGATATTACCCTATTATGCTACTTAACACAGGAGACAGATGGGGAGAGACCTACGAGCAAAACTTCAGCAGTCTCTTCATATCTTACACCTTCTATGGCTATGTCCACCAGTCTAGGAGGAAAATATCATCAGCGTATCTTAAGTTGATGAGACTGTTCTCTTGCACGTCCGCGAAGTCAGTGACGGACAACAGTGAACACATTATCTATGATGAAACTGGACTAAAATAAGGACGAAGGCTGTAGAAATGCACCTTGCATTACATCCTCCTTAGAAATATGAGTCTCCTAATAGTTTAGTTTCAGTGTTAAGTAAGTAGAATACAATCTGTATAAATCATGAAGTGCGCAAAAAGACGCACCACTTTTCTAAAACACCCAGTTAATCTCTTATTAGCAAGGTGAGGAATGGATACTGTGGTCGTGTCAACAGATTGTGAACTGCTGTCAATAGAAATGAATATAATACTTGGAATTACGAATAATAGATTTATCTTGGTTGCAACATTCAGCAGTTGTTAGATGACCATTTGACGAACATCACATGTATAGAGGAAGTGCATAGGGTTTAATAAAACATATTCACTTTTGATTTGACAGTGAATTTTCCATGGGAACTGTAATACTACAGGGGCATACACATTTCACCACTTCACTCTTCTACCACTGAAAAGGAAAAACCTCTTTTCATTCTTAATGAACTTCATATCGAAAATCTTGTGAAGTAATTCCTGTGTTACCAACTTATACTGAAGAGAGGAACAAAGCACTCATGACCTTTTACTTCATGTGGAGTTGCAGTGCGACTCGAAGCGCAGCAGTATTTGTACGAATAAACTGAGAATTAAAGACTTTCTTACCCTCTCAACAACTTTTCATTACCTCAACTAATATAATAACTCTGCTTCATGTACCAGCTAAAGTTATGTTTATGAAATCGGAATCTTACACTAATTAAATATTTCCCTTGAAAACAAGTTCACAACAATGCTGGGTTTCGGAGTTCGATATGTCATACAGCGCTGGCAATGAATTGCTTAGCTAGCAAAGAACATTCGGGTGGCTTATAGAAAAAACTGCCTAAATGCCTGCTGATACTCAGAGGACCTTGTAATTTGGAAAATGAAGAAACTAGTTCAACAAACAGGAAGTTTCAGCACCCCCCGAAGTGACTAACTACCCATACAGAAATTAAATAATCGGAACACATAATAAGGTGTCAAGGCATTTTCCTTATTAAATGTTCTCATGTATTAAGACAGACGACTAAATTCTGTAGTCTAAAACGTAGAAACAATCGAGTTCAGTAGCTTTGTATTTTAGGCAAAATAGACAAAAACTAAAAAATCAGTACTTCAGGGTTCACAATCTGGTATGTTAAGGGAGATTCATAACGAAAAACAGACTAATTCTTATCATAGGTTTTACTGGGTACTGCCCTACCTTTCAAATATTGTCGGTGCATTTAAGATCGCCCTTGGTACCCCAAGCCAGCACCTTTGGAAGCACGTTTACCCCAAAAAGCGTATTCATAGATAACATACTCATGTTACATACGGCCGAATGGGTCTTTTTTACTTGAAGCAACCCAGTAGGATGTGTTCGATTCCTTTTCAAAGAAATAATGAACAACTTAGTTATAACCTTCATAAATGTATCCAAATCCTGCTTAAATTGCACCCACGTATAAAATACACAATTATAAATTTATCCCTAATAGTAACCATAAGCTTAATCCCGACCCTAACACTAAACCTAACTTTAATCCTAACCTTAATCATAACCCTTATTCAAACCGTAATTCTAACCTTAATGCTAATTATAACTCTGATCCTAACTCTAACGAGCTATTAACACATTGTCCAAACAGTACTTAAAAACGTGATCTGGGTGAAATTTACCCCTAAGTGGGTGAACAGCGTTAATATTTCAGCTGTGGTAGTGACAGATGCCGTTGGCCATTGTCTAACTTGCTTTCAAGGTCACTGGAGCGTTCACACTCCTGGGACGCTATTGTTGAACTTCGCCTTCTTTGGAATATAGCCGTTAAATCAGACAATATAGATGACACATTTCGTGAAGTACAGGCAGTAAGGGTATTTCTTAACGCCATGTAATGGTTTTAACAATGCTTAACTAACAGAACACAATGATTTCAAGTAAATGAACAGTGGTACATATTTCAGTGCTTGTATACTGTCGTGACCTAGTAAATTGTAGTATAATTAATATTCCCCTAGTAAGCGAAAATGCATAAGTGAGAAAGGATAGCGGCACAAATGGCTTATGGAGAGGCTGAGCACTTGAAGGTCACTTATGAAAGCTGTGATTGGTAGATTTTCCTTTGCGTAAACTTGCGGCTAATACGTGACTTACGTTACTGAAAAGGGCTTTGAAATAGCAATAATAAAAGCGGATAGACATTATATTTTCTAGCTTAAGGGACCAAGTGGTGATGTGAGAAGCATTAGATCCACTTACAAGGAGAATATTACTGGGTGACTTAATCAAAGAAGTATAAAGTTTGAAGATTTTATCTCTCAGTTAATTGTAACGGATGGATAAGAGTCACGTGTATAATGTTTGCTTTGTATAGAAGAGAAAATGTGACAGGTGGTTTGGAAGTTACACAATTCCTGAAATATATCGTGGAATATATGGACGAGTAATCTATAGAATTTCACCAACTCTGTCGTTGTTCCTTGCTTTGTTCACATAATCAGTGTGGCTAAGATTAGGAATTGTTCACCAGAGGTAAGATTAATTTACCTGATATGTATAAATCCTCAGACTTTTCTCAATATGGGTGAAGGCATTCGAAGGAATACAATGTCAATCTCTGCTTGCAAGCAGAGATCTGCGAACGGATCTGGTGGTGACGAAAACTGCAAAGACTGGTTCAACACCACTAGCAACGGAGGCAAACTGATACAGATGTCGTGGATAGAGTGTTTGGTGGACTTTATGATGACTACGATGCAGCTTTAAAAAAACTCTACAACTGTGATTTTTTCACTGGATTGTTATTAACTCTCTTTAGTGTAGTTATGTACTCTTTCATTCTGAGCCGTTTTTAACTTGATTGATTATTTTTTCCTTACAAATACATGCATTTATGTCGACTAACTTTGTCTCTTTCACTTATCATTTTGAGGACATTGCAGAGTTAACGAGAATATGGTAGGCAACGTATTAATACTTATGTGAAATGCGTCAGTCTTAAAATATTACTATTTCCTCAATGCATCATCAAGCCTTGCGTAAAGTGTTTCAGTTGCGCATAATATTGGTATTCGCGATTGTTAAGAAAGTAGCCGCCAAACATGTGTAATAACGAAACAACCTACCAAATATAGGTTCTATACGTACACGACTTGTAGTGGTAGTCTAGGCACTTCATGCGCACTATGCGACGTATATCCTATTTATCACAAATAGTCTGCTATTCTTATGTTGCGTTTAACACCACTACCTCAAAGGAAATCATTGCGTTATAAAGAGATAACTACATTACTCTTCTTGTGCTATCATTTCGTATCAATAGGCTCTTACACGATCACATTAACACTCAAACTCGTGCATTAGCTGATTACGTCACTAAATTTGATTGATTACTTTGTTATAAAATACTGTAACCCATTAGATAGGCTTTTGTTGTGCATATCACCTGTTTAGGGTTTACTAGCGAAAGCGATAACAGTACCCCCACCGTGTCTAAATTCAACCAGGTGTAAATGTTGCACTTTACCAATATTATGTCTTCTACGCTAGCATCACTTTGCAACTTGACAAACAGTAAGTATTACTAGTGTACGAATAAGGTGCAAAATTTTTAAAACAATATTTATTTCGACAAATACATTCATAATATCACAAATATTTCATCAATTACACAAATATTATCTTTTTTAACCCCACTGGAATGCCTAAATGTATTGAGTGATTGCGGAATTGAAGACCACAACCTGGAAATTAAAAATGACAAAAATTCAGTCAGGAAATGATGGGCGAAATAAATAACTTGAAACACAGTACCTACCAGTTAAATGACTTTATTCACCGTTATCTGACGAAATTACCAACTCAGTTTCCTTTATTACTGTGAAATTTTGTAAACATAATGAAATCATAATTACCTAGATATTTAACTCTCTCCTAATCATTTACGTAAAATACACTGAAACAATTGGAGTTATTTTGCATTTTATATCATAATTGACACTTTCCAACAAATTCTGACATTTCTTATGCACCTCAGTATGTCAATTCCATAAAAAGAGAGCATTTTGTAAACACATTGAAAAAGACCACTTTTCTCACTTTTTTTTCGTTAAAATGCGACTTTTAAAGTCCATTTCTGTCGAAAAACCACTAAAAACAACGTAGAATAGCCAAAACACAACGCCACGGTAACACCTTAAAACTGCAGCAATCAGCTGATTTGTGCCTCTATCCTATCCCGTCTTTAACCTGACTACTTGTACTTTCCTTGTGAAAATTGAAGCTTACCATTTTGACTTATATTTTAGACCAATAGGAGGCCGACTAGACGGCAGCCAATCAAAATCTGTTTATAGCGATTTTCGTATACAACTTTGTGTTACGATCATGAAGACAGTGGCATATTCGGTACCGACTGTTATTGCATTTGAAGTTATAGGAGGTGAGTCAATGCATTCGGGTCAGTGGCCAATTTTTATTATTTAAATGAACATAGCGTTAAAATGTTAAAATCCATCCTAACAATAACGTTGGAGTTGTGCTCGCAAATTCCACACTAAGACCTTTTTACTTAAGTGATGAGTAAATCCTGAAGTAATTGCAAAATGACTGAAGTTTGCGCTATTTTCGGCACTGCGCACATTAGTTCAGTGCCAACTTCCTATTTTTCCACAGAGTTAGTGTGTCAGCGGTTAGGACTCTCGCCGACCATACACATGTTCCGGGATTCGACGCCCTGCCGACGCACACCTATTATCCATGGTCGGCCTGCGAAATTTGGCCTACCGATATCACATGCTAAAAATTCCATACTTGTACCAAAAATATGCTATGGAATCAAGCTATAACCAAAATTTAAAAATCACTCCTGGCTCTATTCAGCGCCAACCAGCAATGTTTCAGCATACTCTACCTTAGCTCAGTGTCCAGAGCAATCTTAAGCACTACCCACATTACTTCAGTACATACTAGGATTTTTTAAGGACACTATTCCTTCCTCATTAAACCGCTTCATCGACGTGTAGTTTAGAATTAGCTCGAGATGTCTGTCTAAACAGTAGTTCGTGAGACATCTGCCGACCGTATACTGTGGTGGCGTCGTAGTATGGTGGGGAGGATTACACATGTGTGACAGTATCACAGTCAGTCGAGTTAAACTTCGTATTTGGGTTTTGCACCTATTTTTCACCATCTTTTAGGTATCTTGAGCTAATAGAAACTTCATAGATAACTAGGTGAATGATACATAATACCTAATCGGTCAAAAGTAAATGAGTAGAGGGCATGACCAGTCGTAAGAAAGGAATGGATGACTTCTGGTTATATTACATGATTTCTTTATCTTGACGAAACTTTAGTCAAAATCTTACGGCCGTGACTATCATTTAACCAAGATTTTACCATTACTGAGCCAATATATACCTATGGCGTAGCCAATATTTCACTAAAAGTTAACCAGTACCTTCCAGTATTCAACCACTACTCCCATTATATAACCAATTTTTTCCCATTTCAACCATTATTTATCCTAGACTTCCCCCGTATTTCCATGTAGGAAGGCATAGACTTCCTGACTGGTTGAGGTCCTCGGGACGGTAAGAACCAATGGCTTTAGACAATCGGTGATATGGCTCAAAATCGTTCTCAATGGAGCAGATGCATCCACTCCTTGTGACTTATAATTTCCAATGAAACTTTATCATTCTTCGTTATTACTATTCCTTTTGTCTCATATACCTGTCTACTGTCCCTATTTTGCATTTCTTCTACTTCTCTTGCTTTATGTTGCTACATGGAGTGTGACGACTCAAACTACTGCACATCGGTGCAAAGTTCTATGTTGAAAACAAACAGACCAGTTTTAAGATCGACTAATCCTAATAAATGACTGACTTTATGAGGAATGCAACCTTGCGATGACGGTCATAATGCACAACATTACAAGTACACACTGTCCATAGTCTTCGCCAAGTTTCATTCTAGTCTTAACTGGTAACCCCAGCCTTATCTCGACTCTGACCCTAATCTAAACCTAACCATACCCTACTTTTACTTTACACTAACCTCAACCTTAAGACACTAAATCAGGGTGAAACTTACGACGAAAATCATGGAAAGTATTGTTTTCTAATGGTGAGCGATCTGATTGGTTGGGTCAAGACTGTCTAGGTGTAGTATCTATTCTTTACTCTTGCCAGTTAGCGAATTCCCACTTCTGGTGACAGTGATGTATAAACACGTAAATAAGTCCTCTTTTTTTCTTTTCCTTCAATTCACTGCATTGTGTTCAATAATAGCTTTTATCTTATGACTGATTTGCTTAATAACTCATTTAATGTAATAATAATAATTAGATGATGCCTGAAAATGTGGCTGCAGCGTCAACTTCACACGATGAGGAATCTGTATTTTGTGATGTTGGTTACATATTCCAACGTATTATGCTTTCGTGTTCCTTTTACACCTGGGATAAATTTCAACAAGCTTTTAATGAATTCATGAAGGTAAGAAATAATCATTTCATTACTTTTTTTCTTTTTTTTGCCTCAGGAGTCAAATACCTCATATCGGATAGCGTCAAGTCTCTCATTCGACAAATCTGGCCCAATAAAATATAAATATGTAAAATATGAGTGCACTTTTGGCGGCGAACGTGTCTCTAGAGGTTGTGGATTGAGGAACAGAGGGTAAATTGTCTGTATGTATGTAGAATTATAATAGTTAAAGGAGTAAAAGTATTGGCTGTAGATCCCAAATAGCAGTCAGTTACACAAAGAATAAATATAGGATTACACTGTACAAAACTGTGCACAACCATCCATGCACTGAAGAATTTATTGCAGCTGGCTTATCAAGACGTAGATTATCAGAAGATGATAAGGTGCGTGTTGTTGTACAGCCATTGATTGAAAGGAATGCTAATGTGCAAGAAAAAATTATGAATTTGACAAATCAGAGGTTCGATAAAGTCTTATTCGGTGATGATGATGTGAGAAATCTACGGAGCAGAATCAAGGAGAATATCCCCCCTAGTGCAACTAGTAATTTCCGTAATGTGTATGAACGCCTTCGAAGTCGTATTGCGCGTCTTAACCGACAGTATCCGAATATGACTATTCGAGAAATGAAGAAAATGATCAGGAGATTTGACATTCTCTTAGGTAATTCACCAGATAGAACATACTACAAATCCCACCGTCTTGTGTGTTAATCGAGTCTTTTTTTTATAAAACCTTATCTGTTTCTCTATTCAACAATAATAAAAACATATATCCCTAACTTGTTTTTGACCTGCTTTCTATTTTTATTTCTAAGAATCGAAGTTCAATGTTTTAAATGAGCCTAGGTTGATTGTCTACTTGAAGAAAGTGAGTTGGTGGAAGACAGTGAGAAATGGAAAGTTTTACAAGTCTTATAAATGTTCTACATATTTATATACCGGAGCTTAATGATCTTCAGCACAGGCAGGCTCAATAAGTATGACTCTTAGGATGGATCAGTATTTACGCTTTACTGGTGAGAGAATTCATTGGACTGTAATTATAATAATAATTATTATTATTATTCCATTCGTGTAATATATCCACATAAGCATACCTTTGTTTAATTAACATCGCGGGGTTCACACACCCTGTGCTTTTCACTATTCAGTAATGCAAAAATAAGGAGTTACATTTTAAGCATTGTAGCCTGTCTATTGAGCATTTTCTCGCATCACTGACTGACTTTAACATAGAAATTTGCACAGAAGTGCAGTAGTTCCACAGGGCCACTACTGTCCGTGTAACACACAAAGCAAGAGAACGGAGTAAAGAGAGATGATAGACAGAAGTGTGAGTGAGGGAAAAGGAATAGTAATATATGGAAGAAGAATAATAGAGTTTTATTGGATATTATAAATCACAAAAAATGAATGCGTCTGCATCAGACCATTGAGAACGAGAATTTTGGGCTATATCACTAATTCTCTCCAGCCTTCATTGGTTCTTATCATCTTGAGGACCCTAACCAGTCAGGAAGTCTACAGCTGCCCACGTAGCTGGGTTGACCAAGTGGAAATGGGGCAAAAGTTGGCATAACGTAGTAAGTGTGAGAAAATGACTGATCAATATAGTTGTGTAGATAGTGTTTTTATATAAAATCTGTATGAAAATGCAATGTTTTTAATAGACATTAGTAGAGTGATAATGAAATAAGGATGATGGGAATAATAATAATAGTTAACTTAAATAATATGAGGAAGCGAAATTATAGTGAGGACGTCACTCCGGCCACGGTAGAGTGAGGGAATGTATGTGGGGCTTTTGAATGCAGAGGTAAGGCTTCAGATCCGGAATAACCAATGATTCAGCTATGTACAGATGGCGTATTTGAAGTCCTTTCGTACGATATTGAGAGACTCTGTGTAGCACTGTAAAGCATTCATGTGGAGGTGCTCGATGTCCGGAGATGACAAGGTGTTCGAGGATAGAGCTGCTGCTATTCTTCTTTTCTCCTCTGGCTAGCCAAGATGGACAGTGTTCCAGAATACGTTTGTGGACTTAACTTTGCGTAAGCCGATATACTTTGCTCCACACGAGTAAGTAAATTGATAAATGCACATTGAGGTGGCCAAAAGCGGTATCTTATCCTTAGCGTTAGACTAGATTAACTGTCTGCAGGAGAATGTGATAGGTAAGGTGGCTGCTTGAAATGTTTTCTTCGAAAATTTAGAAAGGCGGTTTCTAAGAATTTCTGCTTCGATGTCACCTTTGAACTCCAGGTTAATGAAGAGAGAGATTTCTCTTAGAAACAGATGTGACTTTTGGTGATGGAGGCTTTTCCCTTGCCTTAAAAGAAACCTAGTATGTACTGGTGATGCGGGAAAACAGTACAGAGTGGTTTATTTTTACAGAATATCAAGTCATTGCTGGATTTACTCATTATAGAAACACAGCGGTTAGTTCAGAAATTGGCGATGTGTACTTCAACATTATTGTAAGTTTGGGTGAAAATTCCAATGTTAGTTTTCTGGTTAAATACATTAGATATTGCTATTTCCAGTCTGATAAAAATAGGCGAAGAATGATAATGCATGTGTAAAACTTGGGCACGGTGGTAATTAAGTAATTCCATATCAATCTGTTTATTAGATATATCTCAGTGAAACAGTATTAGTATTTACTGGATGATAAAGTTTCGAGCACAATTTATTGTTCATAATCATTTCATCAATTATAATCACACGACTTCGAAACTTCCGTCTCATAGTTTTCTTTGTTCTCTTCTATTTGTCGTCGTTAGGGTAGTAGAATTTTACAGATATCCGACTGGACAGGTGTTGAATCATTCCTATTACACCTGTTTGCAGTTGGTTCGATATACAAAGCTTCTGTTATAAATTTCTCCCTCCACCCCGCGACATTAGATTTTAAAACTGTCATCTTATCCTATTGCATGGTTGTGTGTGATTGCATGTAGTGCGTGGCATGGTATAGCTGAACTATACTACAGATTTCTTATCTTATTTTCACGTCAACTAATCTAGATTTCGCTAGGTTTCTGTGCTGCTCCGCTAGTCTGACTGACCTCATTCTACTACTTTGACCTAACAATCACTGCAGGGTATTACGTGAGCTAAACTGTTTTGTTTAGTTGGCCGCTGTGCAGGGTCCTTTGACCGACAAAGCTTGCTTCTAATTGAGTTTTTTGGGGGGGGGGTTGAATGCCATTTTTATCCCTGCATCAATGCTAATTCTCCGTAAGGTTTCCGAGGTTCCTTCCTTGTATGGAAGTACTGCTGATGATTTATATTCCCTGTTATTGGTGTCGTCATTATCCTGTGCATAATTAATATTATCACTATTATTATTAATTTTATTTTCGCATTTTCCTAAATACTTCCTGATTAATTTATCAGGGTAATTATTGAGTTTCAAAGCTTCCCGTGCATGCCTCACTTCCTGTTTTAGATTTCCCTTGGTGCTACTTAGTTTTTGTGTTCTAATACTTAAACATTTCACCAATCCAATTTTTACTGACATAGTATGAGATGATTGGAAATCCAAGTAGCTGTTTGAATGTGTGGGTTTCTTGTAAACACTAGTGTTTAACTTCCCATCTTCCTTCCTTTTCACGTTACAATTGAACATTGGAAGCTCCCCTTCCTGACTTTCCAATTCATAGGCGAATTGAATTGCCTCCACCTATGCGTTGATGTACTCTAAAAATCTATTTATATCCTGTGTTCTAAATACAGGTCACCTACATATCTCCACCATACTTTTGGGGTGGGGCTGAACGTTTCAATAGCTAAGTTTTCCCACCCATCGATGAATACAGCTGCCACAACCGGGCATATTGGTGACCCCATGGCAACTCCCTCAGTTTGTTTGTGTATATTCCCTTGGATTTTAAATACTGTGGAAGTCAGGCATAGCTGCACTCCCAGCATTATGACACCAAGCGGCGAAGAATGTGTTTAAACAGTGGTCAAAATAGACAGATCTTAGGCAAATGGTAAGAGTTGTGGCAGTGTGTGCCAATCCCGGATACATAACAGTAGTAAAAATGGAAAAATATTAGACTATATAACAATTTGTGGCAAACTATAGTGTCTTACTGGTGATCAGATGTAATTTCAGCTCTTCTGGTGAAGAAACAAGTCTGAAGTCATACAAATGCTACTAAAGGCATAGATTTCGTCTTGAAAGCCTCGTAAAACATGTCTACGGTATTTTCACTAATACATTCAGTCAAACATGGTAAGTGTGAACACAGAAATACTTAATGCATAAGGCGTATGGGAATATAATCAATACAAAATTAAACCTCCTAATTTTTTAACAAAAACCTACAAACCAACACTTGAAAAACCAATTAATTACAATTACTCTCCAGTGAATTGTCACAGCGATCGTAAGAAAGCGGTGGTCTATCTCAACAGTCAGTAAACAGTTCACCTACGTCTAATTTACAGTTGTTCTCTCTTAGGATTACGAATCTAAGGGAAGTAATGCTATGCGTGTTGCGAGCGTCTCAGCAATATGCCTTACACTGTCAGAAGTTTTTTAAGAAAATTAAAACAATTAGTCCCTTTGATAAATTTGAATAAGGGCATTTAGAAGACAAATTTCGCGAGATGATATCATCTCGTAGTTTCTTTACAACCGCTTTACAACTAACATGGTTAACAATAATAAAACAAAATAAAGTTCATGACAATTACTCAGTTATATAAAAAACAAAAGTACATACTAATGACCAATCATTTTTAAATAGGTCATGTTGTCCATGGTAGGCGAAGATTAAAGTCTGTTGTTTTTTGTACACACAGTTTAGGCTGTATGTGATTAACCCCCGAAAGTGCTTCCATCACCTTCAATAACCTTGAATTAGAGTTATGTGAAATAATGATGAAATACTCATTAATACTGATTTTGCGACCTGACATTAATAAGTGTTTTGCGATGGATGATGCTGGATTTCTATTCAGAATAATCTCACTGGGAATTTCTATATGATTTAGTAACCATTCTGGAACATGTTCTTTTCGACCGCGACAGTGGAACATTCTGTTGGTTGTACCTATATAGGTGTTACCGCAGCTGCAGGTGAACTTGTAGATACAGTTTGATGTGTGGTGGACCTTTTACTCTGTTAGCTTAGTTACCCAAATTCAAGTAGAAAATAAAGTACCAAATCAGTTTAGTTACGGGAAGAATGTATTAAAGTTTGGTTACTTGGGTTTACAAAGATCCAAAATCCACAATAAACGTAATGGACTCCGGAGGCGCTGCGGGAAGACTGCTCCAGTACTAATTCTCCAATGTTGACGTTTCCGGAGGTCGACCAAAGTACGTAGGAAGAAACTACGGTGCTCCTGCAAAAATTTGAGATAGAAAGCAGGTGATTAAAAATTGATCGACGGCAGTTGAGACGGTGGAGAAGACGGAGAGTCGGAGTCAGAACTATATATTTATTCAAAACCCGAGGTAAAGTCAAAGTACAGAGTTTATGGTTAAAACAAAGTGATGTACAATATGTTCATTTCTTACATAGTAGTAAAATTTGGATAAGTTTATTTTTGAGGACTCCACAGATGTAGAGTTCACAGAATTTCATCCTTTCATCGTAGGTACAGGGATGGAAGATGTTCGGCATGTGAGAAAAAGAGATGCGGCGGAGAATGTGCGTTTGGTGACTGACCAAATTCTTTGAGCTGGCTGTCAACTGCATAATCTGGTCACCCTTGAATGGTAGGTTAATAAAGAAGGCGCCTTTTCGAGATGTGGTGTTTCTTTGCTGTGACAAATGATAAAGTTTTCTGGATAACCATTAGCTAATAAAACCGAATGTATGTGTCGAAACTCATCCATCAATGTGTCACTCGTGCATGTTTTTCGGGCCCTTGAGAACAAACATTTCACTAGGGAACATTTATACTGGATGGGAACAAAACTGGTAAAATGAAGATATTGTCCACTCCATGTCTGTTTACGAAAAATAGATCGCTGAATCGTTCCATAATCTCTCCTAGTCATAGTAATATCCAGGAAACCGAGTTTGTTATTCGATTCTAGTTCGGAAGTCACTCGAATATTTGGATGAATATGATTAAATAGAGTAATAAAGTTTTCAATAGATTTACTGTTATTACCAATAATAAGAGTATCATAACGTTTATACAGCATGAATTCTCCAAGCATACCTTGCATTTGTTTCTCTAATTTCGACATGAATATATCTGCTGACAGGGGTCCCAGAGGGCTCCCCATCGCAACACCATCGATTTGTTTGTATGCCTTTTCTTGGAATGTGAATCTAATATTTTCTGTACACATTAAGATGATGTCTTTGATGTAAGTTACAGGAATAGGTAAGTTTATCCCATTGCTTGTGATGTAATCGCAAATGAAATCAACAGTTTCATGAAGGGGAACATTAGTGAATAAAGATTTTATGTCAATTGAACACATAACCTTTTCCTTAATGTTCAAGGTGTCTAGTGAATCTGTCAGATCAAATGAACTTTGTACAGAATGATTTGATAATGAGTCTCTTACATGTGTAAGGACCTATGTAATCCATTTGGCGATTTTATGGTATGGAGAATTCGACATGTCTAAGATGGGTCTCAGTGGATTCCCAGTTTTGTGGATCTTCGGAAGGCCATAAAGCCGGGGTGTATGTGACCAAATAGCTTTAAGTTGTTTATAAAGTTTTTCATTTATAAAACCATGCACCAGTAAAATCTGGAACTAACGATTGATCTGCTTTCCCACAAGCAGCACTGTTCACCAGAAATTTGAACTGGTCTTTGAGGATGTCATTCCTTTTATTTTGCTAATCCGATTTATTCATGATGACAACGCCTTCTCCCTTATCAGGTTTAAGAATAATAAGATTATCTTTTTAGATTAATTCCTTAAGTGCAGCGTGGTCTTCTTTGGATAAACCATTTTTCTGGTGTATTATAGCATTTTGAATGCACTTTTGTTTTTTTTTTATTTAACTGAGTAATTGTCATGATCTTTATTTTATTTTTATTATTGTTAACCATGTTAGTTGTAAAGCGGTTGTAAAGAAATTACGAAATGATATCATCTCGCGAAATTTGTCTTCTAAATGCCTAAATTTGAGTGGACTGAAATTTCAACACATTTATTTTAATTAATGCATTTGAACAACGTGGCACATCATTGAGACCACTTCTAACAGATTGATGACATTGTTCAAAAGCTATCTTCGCTGGCTCCATACTGAAGATCAGATGGCACACCAGTAAATAATTAGCAACAAGAAACTCAGGGAATAAACCATTCACAACCCAGTGCTCAATGGAGGAGGTGGATTGAGTGTATGCTGAGGAGGCGACTGTTGAATGATATCTCCCACATCAGACCATCACTTGATTTGGAACCTGAATCGGAAAAGACGAGTTAGGTGTGTGTGTGTGTGTGTGTAGATCCGAGAATAGTGATATGGAGGAGGTCGTATGAGGTGGAGATGAAAGCCTATGGGCAATCGTTGGCCCAGCTGAAGAGGACTGCACAGAAGAGAGAGATATTCCACTCGGAAGCCAAAGGAATACTACTACTACTACTACTAATAATAATAATAACAATAATAATAATAATAATAATAGTTGGAGCAACCTAGCTACAGATCCACTCACCCTCAATTCTTTATTCTCATGAATTCGTGCATACCTCAATCATCTCAAACACTCAATTATCCTACTGAAAATAAACGACCTGTTGCTAGGCTATATTCTGATATATTACAATCAATGTGTCCGAATGCTAGTTCACTCACTCAGTCACAATCGTATATCTTCTCTTTTGAATAACTTGACAGAATATTGTTGTTGTCTTTCATCCAATATGATTTCATGTGATGATAATATGGTTGTATTAAGCATTAGTCGTATCATTTACGACAGCAACAGCAATAAGAGTATATCATCTACTGAATTTATATTTTGTCAAATATAAGCCCTACGGCTTGTTTTATCTCATATGACTGTATGCACTACTACTGTTCCCACGGTAAATTGACGCAGACTAATTTACATGACTTACAGATAGAAGACTATCTAAGCTTAACATAGAAGTGAAAATGGCTACAGACAGGTTCTGATTGAATCATCGTGACGTTATCGCTTTTTGGTCTAAATTTCTATTGGTATGACAGAGTTGATTTTGGTTTTTTCACATGGATAGGTATAGCCACTTTAATCGCTAGTCTAACGATTGTCATTATACTTAGAGTGAGAATAGCAGTATATGTGTAATGCCAACACTTTAGCAGTTCATGAACAGCACATAGATTACTGTTATTACTGCGGAAGTAGGTGATACGACTAATGCTTAATACAACCATATTATCATCACATGAAATCATATTGAATGAAAGACAACAACAATATTCTGTCAAGTTATTCAAAAGAGAAGATATACGATTGTGACTGAGTGAGTGAACTAGCATTCGGACACATTGATTGTAATATATCAGAATATAGCCTAGCAACAGGTCGTTTATTTTCAGTAGGATAATTGAGGTGATTGAGGTATGCACGAATTCATGAGAATAAAGAATTGAGGGTGAGTGGATCTGTAGCTAGGTTGCTCCAACTATTATTATTATTGTTATTATTATTATTATTAGCAGTAGTAGTAGTAGTATTCCTTTGGCTTCCGAGTGGAATATCTCTCTCTTCTGTGCAGTCCTGTAGTGTGACCTTTCACTCTGTAAGCTTAGTTACCCAAATTCAAGTAGAAAATAAAGTACCAAATCAGTTTAGTTACGGGAAGAATATATTAAAGTTTGGTTACTTGGGTTTACAAAGATCCAAAGTCCACAATAAACGTTATAGACTCCAGGCGCTGCGGGAAGACTGCTCCAGTACTAATTCTCCAATGTTGACGTTTCCGGAGGTCGACCAAAGTACGTAGGAGAAACTACGGTACTCCTGCAAAAATTTGAGATAGAAAGCAGGTGATTAAAATTGATCGACGGCAGTTGAGATGGCGGAGAAGACGGAGAGTCGAAGGCAGAACTATATATTTATTCAAAACCCGAGGTAAAGTTCAAAGTACAGAGTTTATGGTTAAAACAAAGTGATGTACAATATGTTCACTTCTTACATAGTAGTAAAATTTGGATAAGTTTATTTTTGAGGACTCCACGGTCCTCTTCAGCTGGGCCAACGATTGCCCATAGGCTTTCATCGCCACCTCATACGACCTCCTCCATATCACTATTCTCGGATCTACACACACACACACACACCTAACTCGTCATTTCCCATTCGGTTTCCAAATGAAGTGATGGTCTGGCGTGAGAGATATCATTCAACAGTCGCCTCCTCAGCATACACTCAATCCACTTCCTCCATTGAACACTGGGTTGTGAATGGTTTATCCCCTCAGTTTCCTGTTTCTAATTATTTACTGGTGTGCCATCTGATCTTCAGTATGGAGCCAGCGAAGACAGCTGTTTATGAAAGTCATCAACCTATTAGAAATTATCTTAATGGTGCTTTAACTTGTTCCAATACATTAATTAAAATAAATGTGTTGAACTTCCTATCCACTCAAATTGTTATATTTTGAAATATTAAACAACTTCTGACAATGTAAGGCATTTAGAAGATAAAGGCATATTGCTGAGACATTCACAGCACACAGGATTACTTCACTTAGATTCGTGACATCACGAAAGAGCAACTTTAAATCAAACGTAGGTGAACTGCTTACTGACTGTTGAGATCGATCACCGCTTCCCTACGACAGCTATGACAATTCACTGGAGTATAATTGTAATTGGTTTTTGTTAGAAAATTAGTGGTTTTAATTTTGTATTGATTATATTCCCATACGCCTTATGCATTAAGTATTTCTGTGTTCACTCTTACCATGTTTGACTGAATGTATTAGTGAAAATACCGTAGACATGTTTTAGGAGGCTTTCAAATATCAAAGTGTGGAATATTGGTTTGATTTTGGTGAAAAAAGGAGAGATTACGTTATATAAACGTAGTCCGCCCTTTGTTTTTAACTATCAACCTAGCCCATTGCTCACGCAGTGTTTAGCTTTATTTTGCGATAGACCAAACCTGCACAAATCAATCGTACCCTTGCGACCGATCATTTAGCTACCTGAAACACAACATAGAGTCTATCTGTAAAATTGTCTTGAAAGCTGAAATATCTAACAGAATCATGCCGCCATTCTATAAATTTGCTAATCCAAATTTTTCAAGAAGTCAAAAATATTTAAGTAGGTGACAATGGAATAATGGTGTCCTTTGATATCACAGCGTCATATACTTCAATTGTTCCAATACTAACAAAAGAAGCTATGTGCTACAATTACTCTGTAGCGATGAAAACACAAAAACGCTATGTTCAACTTGGATGCAACTCATGTTGTAGGTAGCAGTTTACGTCAGTGTGACGTCTCAAATCGGTGTAATGAGAAAAAAAATAGCAAAGCTTAACCTTGAGGAACTCACCAACCAATCACAGCAGACTCAATGTGTGAAAATACAATTCGCAGATATATGGCATAACGTTCTAAGAAACGGTTACAATCAGTACAGGATAACCTTCGGCAAGAAAACAGCCAATCAGAAGAGATTGCTTCTCTCCTGACAATAATGTACATAAAAATCAATAAATATCTCTTGATTTTCTCAATAAACAATCTGTTGTCTGGCCCTTGTTTTCTGTCGTTACAACAGAATTATGTCTAACAATAATACTTCCAATTCAATCATCGAATATACGAACAGATGAGAGGGATACCAGTTGGATTGCCCATATCAGGATGAATAACTGAAGCCGTTATGCAAAAATTTAGAATTAATAGCCCTACTTATAATTAGACCAAAAATCTGGGTACTTTGTGTTGGTGATAAATTTGTAATAGTTGAAAGAAATGATTTGAAATATACCCACAAATTGATAAACAACATATTTGAAGACATTAATTAAATTCGCCACCAGAGAAGATGTTTTAATCGAGAAAACTAACACAAGTATACAGAAAATGGATGCACACAGACGAAATACCCAACTATACTAGCAATAACCGAATGACTCACAAAAGAAATTGTGTGCAGACATTGCTGTTTAACAGAGTTCAAACACACACTGTAGCACTTCATGGGTTGAAAAGAGAATGGAGGAGAAATCCCTACTAACCGATCGTCTTCAAAAAGAGGAATGGATATCGTCGCAATTTCATCAAAAAGTGTTTAAAATTGAGTCACAACACCAACAAGAAACCATCATCAAAGACGACTACAAGAAAATTCATTCTATCGTATATATAAAGAATATTTCTGAAATAACAGCTAGAATACTAAAACCGTTTGAAATAGATATAGCACACCAGACAGCCGGCCAGCACAATCACTTCATTCGATATTGTGCATGTTATGTTGCTGCTGCTGAGTGGTTAATAGTAGTTTTCCCCGTCGCCAAATTGTTATGTACTCGTCGCTAAATTATTGTTATGTACTGGTCGAGAATTTAATAGTCCTGACGCAAGAAGGCGGAAATCAGAAGACCATTAGGTTTGCGATGATACTTCTATTTTCCAAACACAAAGAGAAGCAATAAGTGGTATCACACCAAAGTAAGTAAGTAAGTAAGCAGTCACAAGATTGTGAGAACGAAATACATATATGACCGTCCAGACAAGTGTGTGAACAAATCATTAGACAGTCTTAACATGAATGGCTAATTATAATGGAGTGTCGATCCATATATACATAGCAAAATATAGCAGACATATCAACAACCACACATACAATATGGATATATGTCACCAAGCAACGGACTGTCAACAAACACTCATATTATATAGAATATAAGGGGAATATACATTGTTAAAGGAGACAGGTTCATCAAGGTGAAATGGTCACAGACTAAGCGAGCAAACAGAAAGAGAGATCACCATATATATATATATATATATATATATATATATATATATATATATATATATATATATATATATATATATATATATATATATATATATATATATGTAGATACATATCACATTTATAAAATAAACTGTATGAACTGCAATAGACACTACATCGGTCAGATTTGACGACCCTTCGAATCACAATCCAATAACACAAATTGGCTGTAAAAAGACATGATATATATCTATTCTTTCGTATCAATGCATGTGGATAACTATGAACACGAGTTTAGTTGGGTTAATGTAAAAATGCTAAATAGTGGAAAAACTAAAATTGATGCCAAGAAATTTCTAGAGACCTGGTACTCGAATGAATCTGCCAGCAATTAACAAACACACCAATTATTATAGACCAAATTTACCAACTAACAAAAAGTAAATCCTATAACAAGAAAGTTAGAATTCAAAGTCAATAAAAATGATCAATAAAGACAATAAAGTCGTGACAGTAGTCGCCAAAAGATAAAATTACACCATTCATAGAGAATTCAAATGGTTCATATTATGCTAAAGCCTGCACTGAAGATGTTGTGTGGAATGACAACGATAGCTTCGTAATTAAGTCAACCAACTCAGAGAACATCAATTATGCAAACATGTTGCCTTTGACAACATCTGTCTGATTCAACTGTACTGTACACGCATTTTCCCTTTATCTGTTTATTGAGTTGCAAGTTTGTAATTCCGTTACCAAAACTGTTAGCCTCTGTCATTGCAAGTGTTCTAGAAGACAGTGGGCGTCACTAGATGCAGTATGCTCACTAGCCAGATACATGGTAGGTGAGGATTGTATTCCGAGCCGTCGAACTCCTAAACATATCATCTATTCTACTGGTTGGTGGTAATCTCGGAAAGCAGGATGTCTGAATTAAGCTATCAAACCCACCGTGTAAAATAAAATTAATCCCGACGATGCTTAGATTTCGAAATGATTAAATTTCTATGTTTGACTAGTAACGCAAGAGGAATGAAATGAAAATTATCACATCGATTACTGACAAGACTGACTAAGTGTTAAGTAGTCAGCTGCCTAGAACTTGAATAATGGGACTTAATACTTTAATCATCATGAGCTGACATCAGTTAGAGAACCATTGGAAAACCTGAGAGTCCTGGACAGCTATTCCGTCCTAGTTTGGGACTCTTCAGCAATACGCGCCCACCGGGTTTCAAACCCAGGACCTTCTGGTTACAAGGCGAGCTCGTAGACCATTGAGCCACTGGGACCAGATCCATTGGCTAGTTCATGAATTCTAACTTCTGTCAATTCACGACATAGCGCGACCATTTCTCAATGTCTTCTTCGATGAGCTACTACCTCATCTTCAACTTGCTGTACCCTACTTGTCATGACTTCCCACTAGAACCCGAGGTTAACTGCTTGGATAGGGCCAGTCGCTAGTGCGCATTAGATGAGTTTTCAGATATTGGTCTTATGGGGATTTTTTTGTTTGATTGCATGGAGGATTTCATCATGAGGTGATATCAGTGGGTGCGTACTGATGAAGAATCCTAAACTAGGACGAAACAGCTGGCTGTCCAGTACTCCCAGGTTTTCCAGTGGTTCTCTAACTGGTGTCAGCTCACGATGAAATCCACCATGCAATCAAACAAAAAAATCCCTACAAAACCAATACCTGAAAACTTTTATTACCACCATTTTTAGATACATAGGTGGGTTCAGTAGAGAAATATAATTATATTACTACTACACAAACCTGGTAGATTACTCGAACGAAGAGATACGTCAAACAAAATCTCATAAGTTATCCAAGAGCTGGGATACTTACTAAGACGTCGAAACTGAAGTAGATGGTTGTCTTAAGGCGTCAACCCCGCGAAGCATTTAACTTCAAGTTTGATCCACAAGGAAGTGGAGCAACGTCAGGAGCTATGTCTCAATGGTTGCAGGTTACAAATATACTCTCATACTGCATTCAATAACCTTTTCGGGTTTTGCAGCCCATGTGCCGCTCCCCTTAGCTAGATCAGCATGTCCACCAGTCCAGTTGTAAGCGCGAGATATCCAAATTCTCTCTTTAACTTTTACAAGGAATACTCCCTCTGGACGAAGGCAGTGAACAGGATTTACCGGACAGAGGCTGTGAACGTGTGACTACATGAGACCATTTCGAGAGGAAGACTGAAGTCTGTTTACCCTAGGCTTTACCAAGTTGTTTATAGGGACCATTAGAGAAATTGAACGTCGGACAGTGAGTATGACAATGACACGTGTATAGATGAATAGAATTGTAAAGGCAGCAGTATATGACAAGTTCCTGTAATTATATATGTGATACATTTGAAGTTTCTCGAAATAAAATAGGGACAAGGATATCAACATGACATTGAGTTATACACATGGAAAGATTGTGCAAGTGTTGTGATATCTAAAACAAGCAATAGAGGTTAATCAAGCAGGATTAATTATTGCTAACAAACATATCAGCGCCACTTGATTGGTAAACTGTTGTGCATTGTAATAAAAATGCTATCTATATTAGAGTAGAGCCAGAGATGAGAATCTAATTGAAAAGTAAATATTTCTTCACTCAATCTTTCTGTGTTCTAAAGCAGGATTTAATGAATTCATTATCAATCCGTCCGTAATCCATGACATGACATGACGGACATGATATCGACGCGGTCAAGTCATTCACCATTGTCAGCAGACAAAGAAACAAGAAGATGTTTGCAGTTGCAGAGGTTTGTGCAATTCGAGCTTATAAACAAGGTCTCTGTGTACAAAACTAGGTGGTCATCACTCTGAATCTACCATGGTAATACATTTTACTTATTATTCTACCTCTTATAATTATTTTTATTATTATTCTTGATTCATTTAAAACTATCCTTTATCAGTAGGATTATCTTAACTCACTATTATTATTATTATTATAACTATTACTATTGATATTAGTCTGTTTGCAATTCTTGTTATGTTCTCTAATGACTAATTGTTTATCTAAGTGATGTAGTTGAAGCGCAGTGCAATTTATCTTAATTTTGATCTATCATACTCTCTCTCTCGCCTTATCTATTTGAACATGACGTGGAAAACATTCTCACCTGTGTTTCTGCATGTAGTTTGTTTACTTATCAGTCTTATATCTCCCAATGTAATTTCAAAAGTATATGTATATATCCGTGTATGTAGAGTATTCAGCTGACGAGTTCCACCGAAATTTGATGAATCCATCATTAAATTCAGCTTTATTAACCTTTATTACTTTTTTAAAATTCGTATCGGGAAATAAATAAAGTGATATCGTCAGTATCATATTTCAGAGCAACATTTATATTGAAATAAGGACGCCGAGTTGGATTTAGTTACTCTGATCCCGGATATCACTTGACTACGCCATCAGCATTATACGTCAGCTATCTGTTTGCTACAGCCTCCTATACTTCAGCCAGAACACACAGCCACGTGAGATAGGAAGTATAATTGATTATCAAATACAGCATATTTTACACAATAATGTATGACTCAAAAAAATCACCAAGGCTATGTCAATTAGCCCGTATGTAGGCCGGTTTTGATTGGTTTATTCGGAGTCGTGTGATTATAATTGACGTTATGATTATGAACAATAAATTTTGTTCGAAACGTCACCCAGTAAATAATACTGTTTCATCACTGTGTGATATATCCAATAAAAAAACTAGTATGGAATTATAAAAATTATTTCTAAAATAATCCCAATGTCTTTATAGAATCTGAAGGAGAAGCTGTGGTTTACATTGGATATCTGAACGGAAAGTAGTCTTTTCAATAAATTCCCTTCTTTAGGTTCTTACAATTATTTTCCATAGTTTGGTTTGTAAGGGTTAGTTATGTTTTTACGAGTTGATCACGGATTGATATCAGTTAGAGAACCATTGAAAACCAGGGAGTACTGGACAGCTGCTGTTTCATCAGTCTGGTTTGGGAATCATCAGCAGTACGCACCCACTGGGATTTGAACCCAGGACTTTCCGGTTACAAAGCTAGCTAGTTCGTATATCATTCAGCCACTGGGACCCGATTCAATGGCTCATGAATTCTAACTCTTACCAATTCGTGATTTAGCGCGACGTCAACCATTGTCGTTGGTGGGACATCCATCCACACAGTGGGTGCTTATTGCCGATGATTCCCAAACCAGACTGATGAAACAGCAGCTGTCCAGTACTCCCTGGTTTTCAATGGTTCTCTAACTGATATCAATCCGTGATCAACTCGTAAAAACATACAATTTTGTACTAGCCACTCACCTGACACATTTTATAACCTTGAAGTGACTTGCCAACTTTCCTACCCCACATTCTACGAATCTATTATGACCAATCTATGACCAATCACCACCACTGTCTCCCATTTTACAATATTTTGTAATCGGTTTCAGCCTACTAGCATGTTTATCACAGAAATACTATTTATTTTGTCACCCCATAAGTTATCTGTTATTCTACGTTAAAAAAGGCATCCGCCGCATAACTGGCCATTGTTGTAACGCCAACAAATATTATATTTTATAACCGGAAGAGCCTGAAGAGGGAAATTTATTGAAAAGAATATTCTTCGTTGAGATTGACTTTTAATTCATGAAAGAGGAATATTTCACACTACTAAATCTTACATTGGGTATCATTGAAGAAAGATGCTTTTGATTTTTTAAGCAATTTTATTAAGAAATATTGCGTAGCCTATTTTTAATTTTGTAAGTAGTATATATTTATTGACAAAATTATTGCTGCATGAAGTAATTCTTTTCTGATTCACTAGGTCGAATGGATGCCACCCCCATGTATAAGGATAGAATTTTAGCCCGTCTACTTTTCACTCAACGCTGAGTTACTATGCAACGATATTAAGTCATATCTTCATCAGAATCCGTATAAACCATACTAGATAAGTTTGTTTGACATGACAGAACACATACTCACAGACACACTCAGACTGAGTGATACAACATCAATAACTGGATGACGATGTTCTAGGCATATTTTTATTGCTTATAATTATGATAAGTACATCTACATGGCTTCAAAATTTACTTCGTATACTTGTTTTCTATCCCGCTAGTTATTTAGTGTAATTTTCCGCATGTCCAATATAAGCGATGAACCGTTTCCACAGCATTTGTTCAGTGTGCTGATTCGAAGAGAAATGATTCGGTAATTAAACTCTCCATCAGTCTAATTATATGACTATTGGATACTTTTACCTTATCCTACACTATTTTGTAATTAAATGCAAGTGAATGCAATGTAGTATTATTATTATTCTTTTAGGTTCCTAGTGGAGCATAAGGCTTCAGGAACACATCTCTACTTTGTTCCATTTTCTACCGTCCTCTTCATTTGAGTCCACGGTTGACCATAATATACCATCTCTTCTTCTCACGATCTCTTCCATGACACCCACTCGTTGCTTCCCATTCGAATTCCACTCGATCGATGGCCTTCACTGTGGGCGATGTCATCTGGGCGGTCTCCTCCATGTATGCCCGATCCATCTCCAATTTTTTCCTAAATACTTGTTGACCGGTCGGCTGTTGGTCGGTTTGTTCCCAGCCAGATTTTCTTGTTACTAATTCTTTCCGGCCAACCATTTGATCTTCATTATGGAGCCAGCGAAGGCAGCTTTTGAAAAAAGTCTGCAACAGGCTTTTGGAAATGATTTTCGTGATGCGCCTTGTTTCTGACCCCCTATAGAGGAGCTGACTGACTTCACACGTTTTTTTGAAAATCCGAATGCTGAGTAAGTGCAGAAGATTTACAAACTAGTTTCAGGTTGATGAAGGTGTATCTTGTCTTTCAGATTTTGGCTAGCTCTGACATCTTCATCTTATCTGTCCACCCGTAGTTGTAAAGATGCTTTCTAGATAAGTGAAGGAACTGACCTCTGACAAATCTCTCGCGTTGATGGTGATTAGTGCGAGTTGTTGTCGCTTCTGGTTGGTTATCTTCACCGACTCCATCATCTCTATGTTCATCTGGAATCCTGTCTTCTCTGCCGGCATTTTCAGCCAAATTGTTGGTTTTCGCCTGTTGGTCTTCAAGTTTGTGTGTGACATTAAACATAAATCATCTACGCGCGTAACCCAGATCTCTTAGAGTTTTATTATAGGTTAGTCCAACGTATTCCTGTCTTCTAACTCCCAAGCACAGTCTGACGCATAATCCAGTCCATCACAATTAAGAATATAATTGGTGATAATAGGAAGCCAGCCTTATCTTACTCCTGTGTTCACTTTGAATGCCTCGCTGAGTTTCCCATTGTGGATCACCACCACCTGACACGTGTCACTGTCATATAGCCAGCTGTTGAATGAAGTTGCTTCAGACTTGAGGCACTCAATACAATGCAGTAGCTCAGCTTTTTTCTAGGTTATATAGTGGCAAGAGCTGGCTGCTAGCCAAATTGGTAGACAATAATTTACGTCAATGTTTACGTCCCCAATACTGGTCGTGAGAAAAATAAGAACAAAGATTGATTCAACGACCAATCACAGCAGACTTTGCGTAGGCGGATGCAATTTGCAGATGGATAATTTGAACTTCAATAAACGGTCACAAAGAGATGAAAGACTAACGTTCAGCGAGAAACCACCAATCAGAAGACTGTGTTTGTTTACTTACAATAATCTACAATAATGTACATTAAAATTTCTAAATATCTGTTGATTTCCTAAATAAAGGGTCTGTTGCCTGGCTCTAGTCTTTTGTTGTTACAATAACTTAGCAGGATCAGTCATTATAATTAGAAAAACAATATCGTTTTGTTTTTAATTCATTGGGAAATACAAAAACCTTTATTATAATGAATCCTATAATGAACCTGTGATATTTCTTCTTTATATGTCAGTACTATCGCGGATTTGTATCTTATAATATTTTTGTTATTTCTATCACTTTCACTACTATTTGGTTTCTATTTCTCTTATGGGTTTTAAAACATTTTTGGACGAAATTTGGTTGAGTTATTATATCTTAGTAACATTTTATTTACTTGTTTGATTTCAGTTTTCAAATTTCTCGACCTCTAAGTTGGGATTCTGGCTCAACTGTATATAAACACTTGATCATGGCTATTTTCATTTCTTTAATTGCAGCGATGACAATAGTACATTTTCCGAGTTGCACTATACAGTGTTATTTCTTGCAGTTGAATGATGTTGTAGGCAAGCCAGGATATACATCGATCTCCGAACCTACTCCACAGGCCTCATTTTCTTGCTACTGAAGAAAGTTCAGAAACATTTCCCGTTAGCCATGTATCAACACAACAAACGATGAGGACACTTGCACACTTGAGGCATTCCATAGAAAAAAGTTCCCAAGCACCATGCCCCTATTCACTTGCATGGACAACATATCGTGGCTTAATTACACAACCATTCAATTAAAGTTAGCGCATTTTTTTCATTTTTCCACGTTGTATAATAATAGTAATTCACTATATTTAATATGATCCAGGCAAAAGTCAGTGTGAATTTTACTACTCACTATTTACGAGTAGTTTATGTAATAAAAGCAAAATTAAAATACTATTTTTGAAGAATATACCAAATGGTAGCATAGCCTATATCTATATAGGTTGTAGGACTGAGACCTTTTCTACCCTCTACTTAAAATAACGAAATAATGAACAAATACAGGAACTCAATGAAATGACACTGCCAGTAAATGAAATCTAACATTTTCAGTTTATACCGCAGTTTCCCATAGAAATCGAAACTATTTAGATCACGATGCATGTGATCTGCTCTGATGAAATTTCACCTCGTCAAACTGTGTATATTGTTAACTACAGATTTGACTTAACATGTTACCAGTTCTCACAAGTAGCTGGTAGGAATACAAGTGGATTTAACTGATTCAACTCCCTGAACTCAGTCAAACGGGGTAGATCGTGGATGCACTTAGGATGAAACGAAGGGAGTGACTGTCCACTGGTGTTCCTGTCACTTTGATCTGGTTAACAAGCATTACGTATTGGGCTTTTCATATCTTCGACAGTCTTCTTAGGGATGAGGATAAACACTATCGTATTTTAAATTCACCTCGCTTCTGGTTTTCTCATCTTTCATTGGCTAGAACAGTAGCGGTCAATTGAAATCTTGATTTGCCGTAGTTAGGTGCTGTCGTGTATGGTTGTCTTTATTTTTTTTTATAAGTCGTTTGCAAGCAACTGTGGTAAATATAAATGTAACATTTGACTATTCTAGCATTGTTTCACCACTTTTTATTCAGACACATTGCTATCATTGTTTTACACTCTCTTTAGACTGGTTAGCCGGACAAGAGTAAATAATAGACACCAAAGTTAAATGACCTTGATTTGACCAACTAGATAGCTCAACATTACAAATTATTGCTAGTCACTTTCTAGACACTTGCTAGACACTTTCTTCTCGAAATCAAAGCTCTCCCTTAGTAATATATATTGTGTATATGCAAGCCAGTATCTGTTACAGCTGCATAAATAGAGAACACATTGGTTTCGTATGTCTATAACCACTTCTGTGAGAATCTAGGGCCAGGTTTTGCAGCATATTAGAGATATATACCCTATATGATTCATTTTTATTAAATATATATAGCAGATAGACTTCTGTATAAATTATGTACTATTTTTCACCTAGAAGAATCTGATTGGCTGTCTCAAGGTCGTCTGAAGTTAGTGTCTATTCTTTATTGTTGCCGTTAGCCATTTTGGTGGTTATAAGTGGCTATGATCCCGTGAGTCCCAATGCATTTCTTGAGTTGTGGTTATATGTACAATATTTTCTACTGTGGTATTTCTCACTTACTTAGTCTAATATTCTGTGTTTCTTGCGAATTGATTGTGACAAGCTGTGGCAGTAATGTGCTTCGTTAACGAAGCCTTTTTTTATAAAGTGCTAACATTGTCGACCTTTTGCACGTACTACGCTCAAATCCTGAGGAAATATCGGTGGATGAGAGATATTGCATAGTAGTGAGACAACTTTGTGGAACTTTTATTTAGCCTGTATATTTTGTTCTAATATTTTTTTCCCTCAGACCACTAACAAAGTATGGTTAATTATATTCTTGTAGGATGATTCGATGGCACAATTACTGGCAGTTAATAATATTATACATGCGCAATATTCATGACATTTTCTGCACCATTAACGTGTTCCACATTTCAAAAGAAGTGTAAAGTGTGATAAGGGAATTTGTTGAGTACTTAAGTCATATATAGTCATGCGTGTTAATCATATTAATGCTTAGTCTATGTAAATGAATTTAATCTATATCACTTTTAGGAATGTCGGATCTCGTGCTTACTAGTGACTGTTCCTATTCAGCCAGTTAACCTGGGGTTCTAGTGGGAAGCCACGACCAGCAAGGTACAGCAGGTTGAAGGTGAAGCAGTAACTCCTCGAAGAAGACATTGCGACGTGGTCGCTCTATGTCATGAATTGGCAGAACTCCGAATTCAGGGACCATTGGATCGGGTCCCAGTGGCTTAATGGTCTTTGAAGTCGCTCACCTTGTAATCAGAAGGTCCTGGGTTCAAATTTCGCAGTGTGAGTGCATACTGCTGAAGAGTCACAAACTAGGTTGACGAAAGAGCTGACTGTCCAGCACTCTAGTGCTGGTTTCCAATGGTTCTCTAACTGAGCTGAAGCTCATGATGAAATCCTCCAACCAATCAAACAAAAATCCTTACAAAAATCAATACTTGAATTTCAAATCGTAATGAGATCTGTCAGTTAGTTAAATTCAGTGTGAAGCAGACGTAGCTGCATTCGGACGAAGACATTCGAAATCTACTAACAAGCGTTTTACGACTAATCATCAGATCGATTTGCATAATCACTTGTAGGAATTGGTCCCACAAACAATAACAAGGAAAGGTAAGCTTGTAGTACCCCTATACCAAGTTTAAACATGCTTTTTAATCTAATTTGTATACTTGTATTATGTGTGTATACAGACCGATTTTATATGTACTTCGCAAATATTTGTCAATTTACTGTTGAATATTATCTTGACACAATTTCGAATTTGACTACTGCTACAATACACATTCGTAATCTTCGCAAGTGCGGCAAAGTTAAACTTTCGACACCACTAACAACCAATCAGAAAACGACCTTGAACGGACCAGTCACATTAAAGAGGCATATATGATGAATGGAAATGTATATTTGTAGAAAAAAGCATAAAATAGAGAATAAAAAAGTTACATGGGATATCTTTCTCGAACATGTGAGAGAAACATCTCCCAGTTTAGCATGGGACTGTCAATGGAGAAGTTACACCATATCCTGTACATATATTCATCCAAATGACTATAAATGAGATCCATTTATAGCCCTTATCCTATTTTTCAACCTGCCCCAAAATCCTTCAATAGAATTTGTATGTGTCCTCGTAACGGGATCCACAAAATCACTTGAATGGTTGACTCTATGATGAATATATCCCAGAGATGACAGTGAATTGTAGCCTTTCCACTTGTCGGTGTGTATAATTGACCCCCGCTTAACAAGTCTGGTAATAATAGGTATAAGAGTAGTTGCTTTTCTATCTGCTATCCTTAGGGAGAGAAGCGACCTAGCGAAAAAAGTTCCTACGAAATATTAAAATTATCAGCTTACTCTCTCTAGCGTTAGTAGGCTTCAAACATATAGCACAACGATGAACAAACCCATCAGTTGATTTGGTATAGATTTTTAAAGTCATGATACCACCACACAAACAAATTCGCTCTTTCCGGCGCAACTCAAATCCAGGAAATACTGGAAAACGCTAACCTCCTCGAATTGCACCAATAGCATTGTAAGGTCACGCATTAGAAATGAATCAAGCGCTATACAACATTGAACTGCGTTCGTGAACCTCATTGGATAATTCGACATCGTTCGTGAATCTCATTGGATAATTCGCTGATTGGTAGTTAGTGGTGTCGAAAGTTTCACTTCGCCGCAAGTGCGTTTTGATTTACGTTGTGGGCGTCGAGTAGCCACAACGTCTGCGCACATGAATAAGAACGAAGAAATACTAGAATATATGTGTACGGCAGTTTAGTCAGACAACGCACACAACAAGCTCACTCATCCGCTTATAAGGATTCAGATAATCTTTGTCCCAGTCTGTGATACATTTAGATGTGGATGTACAGTTCTGTTCTGAATTGAGAAAGAATTTGAGCGTGTCGCAACTAGTTAAATAAACCTCACTTTCACATAAATAAACGCTTATAATGCTCCTATAGGCATGAACACGATATCCCATATTATGCTCGAAAAGACATCGCGATAGCCTTTATCCTCACTCTCTCTGTAAACTTGAGAACAATTGAAATAAACGGAAACAGACATTAAAACAAGGTATAGAGTGTAATTGTCAACTGATGAGTTAAATGTTCAGTTTATGAATATTAATTAATTCAATTATTCAATTCACTTGTGTATTTGGGTAGTTTTTAATAAAGACACAGATTACTCATCTTTTCTTTACAGGATGTGTATATCAGTTTCACTAATACACTGATGGGTTGCTTGAAATTTTGGCAACCGAAACATTCTATCCGATTAATTATGTAAGTAAATTGTCTTGAATTTACTTTTACGTTTTGTTTTAATCAATCAATTCTAGAGTTGCTTTTCTTTACAACCGCGCATTTAAAAAATATTTCCGCATGATTTCGAGAGAAGATATCTTAGTGGATCAATATATATATAATACTGTGGTAGTATGCGATTTCATATTAATTTGTTGACTGCATGTATCATACAGTGAAACAGTAATATTAAAACACAATCTATCGCTGTTGATAATCATGCTGTCAGTAAAAACTACACAAGTTTGAAATGCAGGTTTTACAGATCTCTTTCTTCCATCTCATTTCCGAAAAGAGTGGTCGAAGTTTCCAGATGACCAGGTTAGTTGTAGATTCACTTCTGTGCTGCTAATCTATCTGACCCCGTCCTACTATTTAGGCATTAGGTATTTTCTCTCAAAATCATTGTAGGGTTTTAGATAAATTAATATATTTTGTTCAATAGACTCCACAAGATCCCTGAATCAAAATAACATGTTTCTAAGTGAGTTTTTCCGTTTGAATGCCACTTTTATTCCTGCTTCACAGATGACGATGAAGCATACAAGCATAAGATATTTGGGTAGCTAATGCACAAATCACCTTGGTATGATTTACTGCGCTTTAAAGGCAAATCTGGATCCCTGTCTCAACCCTCATTCCAAACTATCCCTAATCAACCCCTGTGTTTACTTAACCTAACTTTTAATTAATCAGATATCTCCTTTAATATTCCTACACGTCTTTCATTACTTTTCTATGAATATGGTGTTATTTACCCCAGCTTCATTACCTAGCCGTGTTTCAGGGTCATTGGTGCGTTCGGTGTTCCATGACACGCTATTCTTTAACTTGCCTGTTAAATTACACCAATGAAATATGGTAGTATTTGTATAAGTCAAGTCAGGCTAGGTTAAAGAAAAGTGACCAGGCCAGATACTTATATTCAGCAGCATCAGTCAATAGGGAATTTAGGGAATGAACCAACCAATTAGTCATTACTCAACAAATATGCCAAAAGAAATGGTGATGGACCAGAATTCAGTTAGATGTTAGTCCAAGGGTGACATGGAAGAAATCATGTGTGGAGGAGATGACATCTTCTGGACAATCATCGATTGAGTTGTGCTGTTGAAGTCCTATGTTCCATTCGAAAAAATAATTCTAATTCAGTTGAGATTTGGATTCATTGTTGAAAGGCAACAGGGCAATTCAACTGGAAATCGAATACAAATATTCTCCCTTGATATCGTGGTAATATCTATAGGTCATTGGAAGAGATTAGAAGAGAAGACTAGTCCTTGACGGTGTGAAAAATGAAACATCATTATTAGTTTTTTTTTAAATACATTTTCCATATTTACACTTTTTTATTTCTTTACTTTCCTAGTGGAGCATAGGGCGTCGAGCTAGAGCTTGGATTGGGTACCTGGTCTCATGCCCAGCCTTCCCTCTTTATCAGTCTTATTACTGGCTTAGCGAGGTGTTTACACTTCCAACAACTAATTTGATTGGTCGTATACTGTCAAGCATCAGAAATTGGCCAATTATTCAAGGGTTCAAATTGTCATTTCTGATTGGAACAGCCGGTCTACTTGAATCATTGGGCTACTTAGATTTCCATCCAACAGAATGCATCAAGTTTAAGTCTAATTCTTATTATCTTAACTATTCAGTGTTATGATATTAGATGGTTGGAGGCAGTCGGTCGGAAGCCTTGTCTGATGCAGCTTTCGTGCTAGTTGGCACTCAACAGTCTGCAAGGCATATCTGCAACAGCGAAGGAACTCATCTCCCATCTGAGGAGATTCGAACCCGCGTCACTCAGTGACTACTGTAGTCAGAGACGTTACCAGCACTGAGCTATTCGGGCTCGCGATTGACTTCCTGTAGGACTGTAGTAGGTATTTTGATTGGACACTAGTAACTAGTGCTAAGTGTCTAGTCCTTTCTTTGGTACAGACTGAATTCTATCAGTCAGCCAGGTTTGCAATGTGCCACCATTCTAGGTAGTTATATTATAGAGTCTCAAAATGTACTCACATACGCATACATTTTTATTTTGCTTTCAAACTATCGGTGTGTGTGTGTGTGCATATCTTGGAGATAGAGGTGGAAAAGTATATAAGGGATTATTCTCTCAAGCTTCAGAACTAGCAGCATCGTGTCACATATATTGTGCTATAGATTCCTGTTTCATTTGATTGAAGATCCTAGATGGACAGAAAATACTGAGTAGTTTAATACACTGAGAACCCCATAGAACGTGCAAATAATTTGTTATGAATAAAGCTATTATTATTATTATTATTTTACAATAATTAAAGCTATTTTTAGCCACTTCATACTGGTACACTAAAATTCATCGAAATTGATAATTATAGTGAAATTTTTTCATGTGACTCTTTTCCTTACTCATAAGTAGTATCGTGATGATGTGAAACAGACAATGGGTTCCAACAGAATATTATTCTCACAGTAAAAATCATTGTATTTGTCGGTGTTAACGTCTGAATAGTATTCCTACAGTTCAATACTGTATAGGCAACGGAATAATAGATATATGGATCTTGTCTTTCCAACTCATATCATTTATAGATACAACGTTTTTCTTTCTTTCTTTTCCTTTTCTCTTTTTTTGTTGTTATGTGCTGCTTTGTTTACGCCAGTAAATATGCTACCATCTACTTTTCTAACACCTTCAAACACTCTGTTCAACTTTTGGTTTTGCAACCGATATGTCAATGTGTTGTTGTCATAATGAACTGAGATTTCCTTAATCTACGTAGATGTACTTACTGGATGCAATACTGTAGTAAAATGCTGAGAATTTCATTCTATATCACAATGTACTGTTTTGGAATAAAGCAAATTATTATTATTATTATTTTATTCAATTTCATGTCGTTTAATGTAAACCGAAATCACACGCTCAGTGATTGGCTGAAGAATATAAAACTGTATAGATATGAGTAGTAGCTGTTAGATCAGTTGAAAATATACCTAGGCTTCCGTGTCCTGCTTTCTCCTGCTACAGTATGAATTAAGCATAAAGTTTTACTTGACACTAATATCACTTCAGTCAGTGACTCTTTCTACTTTAGGGGTTTGACATCATGCATCATCGAATACATTTCCCACCGGCTACTGCACACTTTCATCAACAAACACCTCCCCCTACTTTGCTCCATTCTGAAGATCAGATGGTCGGTCGAAAAATACAAAACAACAAGAAACTCTGGTGATAAACCAGACAAAAAAAACTCATCAGCCAATAAATATGCAGATGGATTGAAAATACACTGAAGAAATCCTCACATAAAATCACAAAAGAGGCCCGATTGGGAAGCGATGAATTAGGCATGAGTTCAGATGTGATATGGAGATTATAGAAGGTGGAGATAATGAAAGCTTGTAATTTGTCGTGTAACTAACTAACTAACTAACTGAAAGTGTTGGCAGAGTATCTAATAGTTTTACTGTTGCATAATACTATTTCATTTTCTTATTTAACTCGAAAATTTGACACAATATAGACATGATGTAATGTGCTATATAAAATTGTCCAAAGAGAATATAAAAAAAATGGTGAAAAGGATACTGAAGAGCCACCGAATGATAACAGGTGGACTGGATCGCAGTTGAATATTTGCTGGTCTAAGTGAAAGGATGAACTGAATGTCCTTGAATCCGCCGATCAGATCACAGCGGGTAATTATTAGGTGAAGATATAACGGTGTACCTAAAATAGTAAGAATGTAACGATTGAAAACCCGAAACTTTGAATTTTATAACTTTATATAGGGAAATTATGGTTACCATATCGTAAAATTGTCATTTGCATAAATCTTCCGTGTTGTGGTACTTCTGCCCATTGTATTGTGATGCTTGTTCTTCATTCCCGTCTTCCATGTCTTGACACAACACTGGTGAGTTGCCTCTCCTTAAGGTCAAGCCTATCTCTTCAGTATTTGATATTTTTATGCTAATGAGAATATTAAGTAGCATACCCTGATCTAAAATGTGGTGATAACTACTTGTTGTTTCTCGTTTATATTTGCTAGCATTCATGCCACCTAAGGCTACAGTTTACGGTTAGGGGTATTAGAGTAAAAAAATTAGGAAAAGGAACTTCATTTCGGAAGTAAATCTTCTTCCTTAATCTTGAATAATATTCATTTCTGATAATGCACTATCGGTTTCTCAAGTATGACTACACTATCTCCCATACGAAGTCTGATAGGGTATTTCAAGATCGTCCTTGGTATCGTATATTTGATCAACTGACAGAGAGACGAAAACTGATCTTCTACGACGATTTTGATTGTGAGTTATGTATTGAGTTAAATACTCGATTACACTCTCTGTGTTCAATAGATCCTGACCCCACAAAACCTATCCTACATCACACAGTGCCATTTCATAGACTGACAATCAAGTTTTAGGGTTAAGGTTATGTGGATTTTCAAACTGTGGATTCATAAGTATTATTATTAATAATGTGATAGTGTATGAAGATAATGTCGCTGTTTGCGTTCACTGGGGGCGCTAATATTCGATATGGGTTGATATGACCAGGACTGATTACAATACTGTGACTAAGGTTCAAAACGGAAAGGTAATAATTGACTCGTATTAGCACCGAAAACACCAATAGACCATGCAGATAAAGACAGGAGATAGACTTTGGCTTGTCGCTGAGAAAAAATCGATAACTATAACACTATATTGTAGAAATATTACTAACCTCGAAGAGTTAAACCATTAAGTAACTCATTTACCTGTTTACATAAGTCTGAACCACAAGCCTATCCAATTCTACTATTCTACCTCAGCCCATCAGTCTAATTTATTCGGACTGGTTTAAGCCGATTTTAGGATAAAGAAAAATCAAGGGCACATAACAGATGCGTCTCTTCTTACTTTCTTATATCCATCCCAAGTTCATTTACTTCTGCAAAATTTTTGGCTGTATGTTATTGGCCAGTTCAATGCCAAAGTTCCTCGCTGCTCTTTTTTCCAACTGGTCTTTATTATTATTGGACGAAGTTGATACGCGTCAATGAAAGTGTGCAGGTGGTTGTTGGGATTGTTTTTGGTGACGTGCTGACCAAGTCTCCAAAGTATACAGAATCGCTGAGTGAATGAACACTAGTATTCAACAGAATTTGGATCTGATCTAATTCCTTTTTCTAAATAGTGTGGATATTCACACTGCTTTCAGAGTAATTAACACCTTTGTTGTATTCACTAATTGATCCTGGTTGAATTTAACATGTACACATTTGATCATAATTATTTTTAACTACTTAACAAAATATAAGTAGTAATCAGTCACACGTTAAAATTTTCAAACATCTCACCATTCAAAGAGCATTGGATAACCCTTTTATTGTTACCGTTTTTATAGCTGAGTTAATTGATGGGATTCAATTAGTTAAGATTCGTTATTTAAATGTACATGGATCCCTGCGAGTGATAGTCTTCTCACCAAGATTCGGATGTAAAGCACACTGTATGAAATTCACAACTTGCAAGTTCCGTTGATTAAAATGGACTTGGTTATTGGGTCTGAGTCAAATCGGGTAAAGCTCTGATTAACTTTGCTCCAAACGACCTAATTAGTCGTTCAGTAGTGTTTAGTTCACATCTATCTGGCTATCTAGCCCTACTGGTTGGTACAGGTGGTATCCAGCATCATGCAGTGGGCATTAGTTGTTATTTATTGTTGTTTTCACCCAGGAATTAAAAACAAAAGAATGATATCTGTTGCATAAGGGAAAACTTTAGTGCTTCGTTAGTCATTAATCTACGGAGACTGAAACGATAGATGCCAGGATCACTTTTCAGTGAGAAAATTATCACCTAACTAGAGATGAGTTACATTCAGTTAAAGTTTTCAAAATGAAATAAGAATAGAGTATCAGGAATTATACTGGTAGCTTGAAAATCCCCATTGAGTCATATGGAAAAGAGAAGACGTTCAGCGAAGAGACTCTTTTCGGCTAATTCATTCACATAGCTGTACAATTGCATTTATATACAATTATTTCTTTTGTGTGTCTGTGTGTATGTACATAAGGTTTGTCAAGTTTAGGTAATTAATTAGGCAATACAAGAATGATCTAACATAGAAACACGGTTAATTAAACAGCAGCTAAAGTAAGATTGAGTTAGTAAGTTAGATGACATAATATAGCTGACTGAAATGTTTCAACTTAGTTCAGGATAGTAACAGAGGTAATTACACGTAGAGACTAAATAGATGTGGGGGGAGAATAATGCCATTTAAATTAGGACTAAAACTGAGTGAATAAATTGGATGATATAACATAAATGACTAGAAATCGAGCATTGGTCAAGTCAGTAACATTGGTAATGAGGTGTAGAAATTAAATCGGATGGGGGTAGAGAACAAGAAAGTTGAAAATGTAAAATAATACAACTGTAATGACAAAATAATAATAATAATGAATAGACAGAAAAAAAGAGATTAGGTAGAATTTACTTGTCGGGTAATAAGATAGATTACGTCCATTGCAAGTGTAGTGATTGAACTAACTTCTTTTGTATGCAGAATTCAGGACTTAGCAAAAGAACCGCCATTGCTTCTGCATTCTGAAAAAGTCTGATACGTACACATTTACGAAGACTACTTCTTACTCTGTAGACGACTTTGAAGTTTGTTCGGGGTGTAGCTTGGTGTCCGGATTCTATCAGATGTTCTAAGATGGAGCTGCGGGGCATTGTTTTTCTCCTTTATAAAACCATCCTAGTAAGCGTTCTGTGATACGTTTGGAAAGCGAACGCTGGGTACAGCCGACATACCTGGCTCCACACGAGCAGGTGAATTGATAAATACACGTTGATGAGGCCAGCAGTGGTAGCCGTCACTTATGCAACTGAGGTTAAATGTATCATGAAGACCAGTGTTTTAAGATCGCCGTTCAGCCAAGCCAAGAAAACATTTAAGATGAGAGGTTTCATTGAATGAGTAGCAAATTTTAGAAGATGTATATATTCACAACAGGCGGTGGTTTTCAGGGGTTTGATTAGCCACAGGATTGATCATTAGCTGACACCGCTTACAGAAATATTAGAAAACTGGATAGATAGCTGTTTCGTCTTAGTTTGGGACTCTGCATCAGTGTGTGTCCACCACAGGATTTCGATCTCAGAAGGCGAGCTCGAAGACCATTCAATCACTGGGACTCTATCCAATGGAAAGCCCATCGATTCCAACTTCTGACAATTCACGATATATATTTAGTGTAACTGCCAGTCAGTGTCAGGCAAGAGGACTGTTACTGTCCAGGGACATTGGCTGGCGGTAACGCCAAATATATATATATATATATCAAGAATTTTCAGGAGTTGGAATTCATGAACTGGCCATTGGGTCGGGTCCCTGTGACTGAATGGTCTACGAGCTCGCCTCGTAACCGGAAAAGCCCGGGTTCGAACCCCTGTGATGGGTGCGTGTTGATGTAGAGTCCAAAACTAGGATGAAACGGTTGTCCAGTCCTTCAGGGTTTTCCACTGGTTCTCTCACTGATGTCATCTTATGACCTGTCATATATATGTATATCGTGATAATGGCCTACATCAAGTAGAGTTTTGCACAACAAATTTTAGATCAGTGATATATTTATCCGTTTCTTATGGCTGCTGTGTTAAACATGTTCCTTTTTTCAATATTGCGTTATTATTCGTAATTGATGTGAGTTCTGTTGAGCAAAGTACACTAGTAATGTAGTCTTTGCCTTCTAGTATGTAGGTAAACTAAAAATACTACGTCCAAAATAAACTCTGATTAATATTTGACTCAATAGTTGCACAAACCACCATCTTGTGAGCACAGTTAATTGAATTTTTAGAAGATTTTTTGCAGAAAATTTGAGCGAAGATTATTCTTCTCAATATTATTAAATAATTAATGAGTGAAAATGGTTACCCAGAATAATTCATCAACAAGAATATGAATCTAAAGCCCAAGGGAAGCCAAGGTACCAACATTCCCCAGAAACTTCTCGTTCTTAATAATATATGTGTAAAACTTGGGCACTGTGGTAGTAAGTAATTCCATATTAGCCTGTTTATTAGGTGTATCACACAGTGAAACAGTATTATTTACTGGATGACAAAGTTTCGAACAAAATTTATTGTTCATAATCATACCATCAATTTTAATCACACGACTTTGAAAATTGAGTTTTATAGTTTTCATAGTCTTCTCCTATTTGTCGTCGTCGGGTAGTAGAATTTTCCAGATATTTGGGTGGACAGGTGTTGAATCATTCCTATTGCACGTGTTTGCAGTTGATTCGATAAACAAAGCTTCTGTTATCAATCTCTGCCTCCACCCCGTGACATTAGATTTTAAAACTGTCATCCTATCCCATCATGTTGTATGGTTGTTGTTGTTGTTATACATAGGTCAAACTAGTAGAACAGGGTCAGTCAGACTAACCGAACATAAAAACCTAGCAAAATCTAGATTGGTTGACTCAAATAAGATAAGAAATCTAGAGAATAGTTCAGCTATACAATACAATAGGTTGGGATAAGATGACAGTTTTAAAATCTAATGTCGCAGGGTATAGGGAGAGATTGATAACAAAAGCTTTGTTTATCGAATCAACTGCAAATACATGCAATAGGAATGATTCAACACCTGTCCCAGATATATGGAAAATTCTACTACCCCTACGACAAATAAGAGAAGACAAAGAAAACTATAAAACTCAAGTTTCAAAGTCGTGTGATCAAAATTGATATGATTATGAACAATAAATTTTGTTCGAAACGACATCCAAAAAATAATACTGTTTCACTGCGTGATACATTTAATAAACAAACTAATATGGAATTTTTCGTTCTTACAACTTCATTTCTTCGGTGATAACATCAGTAGGATAAGAACAACACAACGCTGAAGGAATCAGGTGAAAAGAGCATTCAGTACCGCTGAAATACCACACTTATTCCACTTTCGGGAGTTAAAGATAAAGTAACTAATTGCTCCTCCTTTGTGGAGCCAGCTACACAGGGCGCACGACTACGCGTGTTTACCATCAGATTTCTGAACACCATCCTGCCTGGTTAAGCAGGGATAAACAAGGTCTATGCATACCTCCATTCTGTCTCCTCTTATCGATAGAGAACACAAAACTGATATTAACAAAGCTTTTGAAGTTATCTATCGTATTCCGACTAGTCTTAATTTTTCCTCAACAGTTCGTCTGTTACATATATGGCTGAAATCGTTGGAATTCGCTTTAAGAAAGCTTACTTATGTATCCAAAGCAGAAGAATAGGAAGAAGTTGATTCAGACGTTTTCTTCAACCTTGGCCATCTACGTTATAACCATCCTTAATTTGTTGCGTAAATGCTTATTATAACTTGAACATCTTTATTGCATCGTAATTCCAGTGATCTTAACAAATCGATATTATTTTTAAGCAACATCAGTATTGTTAATGATGATTATACCATATGTCAATTTAGTTGAAGAATGAACGATCACTTCATGGTTGTTTACTCAAAACCAACTCCATATTTTGGCGGGAGTCACCGATACTGCAGTCATTGTTCCATCGTCTGCTGTTCATTAGAAGACGGAGAAATGCTATCAGAGACTTTGTGTATAATAACCTTATGGTTGGTTCCATATTGGTGCAAGAATAAAGGATTCTCGAGTCACCTATCTGTGTTCTGTTGTTTTTTTTCGCGTTGGTTATTGCACATTGTTCCTGAAGGACTTCTAAGGACAATGTTAAGTCCAGTGTGGTTAGACCTGGATGGATATTGACACCATATCTGGATAGTGTTATAAGAAGACGGAGATTATTTGATAAATTTGATGCATTCGCTGAATGCATAGGAACAATAAAGGTCAATTAATGTACACAAAGTGATAAAAAGGATTTAAGAATAAGAATAATTTTCAAGATTTGATTTGTAGGGTGAAACTGGAAAACCAAATCTAATCCCTACAAACCAACTCTTGAAAAAGAATCTGATGCTGACTAGCGACTTGCTACAGGACGGAGTTTCCTGCAGTGAGTTCTAGTGAGAAGTTGTGGCCAGTGAGGTACATCCATTCGGAAGTGAGGACGGATTACCCGCCGATGACAATGGCTGGTGGTGGCGCTAAAAACAAAATCAAGAATTCGTCAAAGTTAGAGCTCATGGCCAGTTGAATCGGGTCCCAGTGGCTGAATGGCATACGAGCCAGCTTGCCTTGTAACCGGAAGGTTCTGGTGTAATAGCAGAAGGCAAGACACAGAAGTCAAGCTATATTTTCAATTAATCAAACTGCTATATATATATATGTATACATAGTTTATATCCTTTAACCAATCATTGAGCGTGTAATTTCGGTTTACACTAAACGACGTGAAATATAATGCTCAAATATGCATAGTATTCTGTTGCTAATGCAGTATTTAACGGTGAATATAGTATTCAGATATCAATACCAACAAATACAATGATTCTTAATAAGAGAATAACATACCGTTGCAACCTATTGCCTGTATCATGCCACAACACTCGTCCCTTCATCAAATACTTTCGACTGAAGGTGATCCGATCTTCTTGTTTGCTTCGCATCCTTGTTCGCTTGTCTTGCTGTATCCAATTTTGGAGCTCGCTGACCTTCACCCCCTTCTCTTTGTTTACATTTATGGCGGTATATACGTGATCCCGCCTCGCAGTGACCGTGTATAGTATTTCCCAATTTGGAAGCAGTTTGCGTGACTTTTGCGTGTATTCGCCGGTGTTTCGCCTCACACTATCCTATGCTGCCTTTTCCTGACCTCTGAGACGAGATCCAAGTAACAGCCTCATCTCTGACACATCTTGAACGCCATTCAACTCCGCAACAGCATTGAAGTCCTTCAAGAAGATCCATATGTTTCCTTCTTCAAAACCTGAGGGGCATAGGCTATTGATTTGTCGGCAGGCAGCGACACTAAAGGTAACAACAGAAGGAGAAACACGAAAACGAAACGTGTATTTTCAATTGATCAAACCGCTATTTAATAATACATACAATTTATACTCTTTAACCGATCATCGCTGATCGTGTGATTTGAGTTTACATTGAATGACATGAAATAGAATGCTCAAATACACATATAGTATTCTGTTACTGATGCAGTATTGAACTGTGGGAAAACGTGAGCATAATATTCCGTTAGAACACATTGTCTGTATCACACCACCGCACTGGGTTAAAAACCTAGTAGATGCGTACTGTTAATGAGTCTCAAAGTAGGATGAAACGCTGTCCATTACTCCCTGGTTTTCGGTTGTTCTCTAGATGATAGCAATCAGTGGTGAATACTCGAATAAACAAGAATGATAAGAATAATTAACACTACTTTTGGTTATCTAATCAGATAAGGATTACGAAGGTAGTAAACAGGTTAAGAATAATAGCAAATTGTTTTTATACACTCAGGGAGGAGGGGACTTAAGTTTACAAACAGTTATCACCTCAATGGATTTCAATAAACGTCCTTCACCGTTTTTAAAAATAACCTTAAAAGGTCTTTTTACATCAGTCTTGTGGTTCACATCGATTAAATGTTTGGCTACAGACGAAGTTGGTAGTTTGCCACTTGCTTTTATCGATCTTCTAAAGTTCATCTGTCTTTCTAAGTATACTCTCCGACTCTCACATGTAAAGCGTGATTACTTCTCCCTATGTATGTATGTACGTGTGTCCACACACATAATAATAATGAAACATAATAAACTATAATTATATATTTCAGTGGTGTACACACAATGATAAGTTTTGTTATTGGTAATATTTCGAGCAAAATTACTCCCCGTGATCATCACATCAACTATTGGAATTGTTTTATTCCCACATTTATGATATGTACTCATAGATATAGTTCATATTTTGTTGTTCATTCATTTTATTCACTATACAAGTAGAGAATGAAACTGGGGAACTGCCTATGTAAGACTGCAAAATACAAAGAGCAACAGATGGTGTCATGAATATGACGCTATACAGAGAAACTACACACTCTGGAAGATTCCTCCTTGACTATCACCCAGGTCATCCACTCACGGTAAAACGAGGATTTATACAATATCTTGGAGATAGAATACACAGACTTACAACAACACCAGATGACTAGCGAAAAGAAATAAACATCCTATTCAAAATGTTACTCAACAACAACTACCCAAAAGAGTTTATCAAAAATAATATAAAAAAAGAAAAATGAGGGCAAAATCGGAGAATGACAAGATGGAAGAAAGCAAAAAAACAGTCACCATACCGCACAAAAGTGGTACATCAGAGGCAATTCGAAGAAACCTCAAAAATTTTGGGATTTGCACGAGGTTCAAACCGAATTAAAAATAAAATAAATCAGCTGAAAGATCCCATAAAAATGATGGATAAAAACAATTTGATTTATAAAATATCTTGTGCTGACTGTCCGACTAAATATGTGAGGCAAACGTCCAGGTCACTCAAAATGAGAGTGAATGAACGCCTAACCAAAGGTCAACCAAAAGGGACACAAGCTTACAAAAATCTTGAAAAAAATTCATCGATAGCTGCACATGCATGGGACAAAAACCATAGTATCGATTGGAACAATTTGTGTATTCTAAATACTAACATGAACAAATGGAAAGAGAGACTTATAACAGAATCGATATTCATTAAGTTCACACCGGATGCATGTAACAACAGGAACTCAGTACAACCTGGACTATAATTCTGAATGTAGAAAAATTAATAAACAAAAAAATGAACTATATATGAGTACAAATCATAAAACTTGTGAATTAAAACAATTAGTCTTTTTGATGAAGTTGAATAAGGGATTTAGAAGACAAATTTCGCGAGGTTATATCATCATTTCGTAGTTGCTTTACAACCGTTTTACAACTAACATGGTTAACAATAATAAAATAAAATAAAGTTCATGACAATTACTCAGTTAAATAAAAAACAAAAGTACATACTAAGGACCAAACATATTTAAATAGGGCCCCTGTTATCAGATATATTTATGTCGGAATTAGAGAAACAAATGCAAGGTATGATTGGAGGATTTATGCTGTATAAACGTTATGTAGATGGTACCCTCATTATTGGTAATAATAGTAAATCTATTGAAAACTTCATTACTCTATTTAATCATATTCATCCAAATATTCGAGTGACTTCCGAACTAGAATCGAATAACAAACTCGGTTTCCTGGATATTACTATGATTAGGAGAAATGATGGAACGATTCAGCGCTCTATTTTTCGTAAACAAACATGGACTGGACAATATCTTCATTTTACCAGTTTTGTTCCCATCCAGTATAAATGTTCCCTAGTGAAATGTTTGTTCTCAAGGGCTCGAAAAATATGCACGAGTGACACACTGATGGATGAGCTTCGACATATACATTCGGTCTTATTAGCTAATGGTTATCCGGAAAACTTTATTATTTGTCACAGTAAAGAAAGATCACATCTCGAAAAGGCACCTTCTTTATTAACCTACCATTCAAGGGTGACCAGATTATGCAGTTGACAGCCAGCTCAAAGAATTCGGTCAGCCACCAAACGCACATTCTACCCCATATCTCTTTTTCTCACATGCCGAACATTTTCCATCCCTGTACCTACGATTAATAAAGGACGAAATTCTGTGGACTCTACTTCAAACTGTATCTACAAGTTCACCTGAAGCTACGATGACACCTACATAGGCAGAACCAATAGAGTGTTCCAATATGGTAGTCGAAAAGAACATGTTCGAAAATGGCTAGTAAATCATGTCGAAAATTCTAACACGATTAATCTTAATAGAAATCCAGCATTATCCATTGCAAAACACTTATTAATGTCTGGTCACAAAATTAATATTAATCACAGTTTCACAATTATTTCACATAACTCTAATTCAAGGTTATTGAAGGTGATGGAATAAAACAATTCCAACAGTGGTGTGAACACGGGCAGTAATTTTGCTCGAAATATTACCAATAACAAAACTTATCATTGTGTGTAAACTATTAAAATATAATTATACTTTATGTGATGGAAGCACTTTGGAGGGTTAATCACATACAGCCTAAACTGTGTGTACAAAAAGCAACAGACTTTAATCTTCGCCTACCATGGACAACATGACCTATTTAAAAATGATTGGTCATTAGTATGTACTTTTGTTTTTATATAACTGAGTAATTGTCATGAACTTTATTTTATTTTATTATTGTTAACCATGTTAGTTGTAAAACGGTTGTAAAGCAACTACGAAATGATGATATAATCTCGCGAAATTTGTCTTCTAAATGACTTATTCAAAGAAATGTGTGAATTAAATAACAAAACAATTCCAACATTTGATGTGAACACGGGCAGTAATTTTGCTCGAAATATTACCAAAATACGAAAACTTATCATTGTGTATAAACCATTGAAGTATAATTATACTTTATTTGATCTGTTCCACAATGCTCAAACTTTTAACTGAAATTAGTTAAAATTAATATTTTCCCCTAATCTAATTGTGAAGAATATATCCCAATTACAATGAAGGATATCAGTAAGAAAAATAATAATAATAATGTATAAAGGTATTTGGTAGTCAAGACTTAAACAGGCCGCCCGCTATTATAGTAATATAACATTTTGATTTGACACTAGGACCTAGTGTGGCGTGTCTAGTCCTTTCTTTGGTGCAGACTGAATTCTGCCAGTCAGGTTTGCAATGTGGCCACCATTCTAGGTAGCTCGACATCACGGTGCACATTGATTTGACCATATTAGTTAGTTGGAGGCAATCGGCCTCAGGAGGCCTTGGACCTAGTTTTCATGCATGCTGGCACTCAAAAGTCAGCAAGACGTATCTGCAACCTTGAAGAAACTCATGTCCCTTCTGGGATTCGAACCCGCGTCACCCAGTGTTGCATTCAGAGACGTTGCCAAAAATACCCACTACAGTCCTACAGGAGGTCAATCACGAGCCCGAATAGCTCAGTGGTAACGTCTCTGACTTCAGCACTGGGTGACGCGGGTTCGAATCTCCTCAGAAGGGACATGAGTTCCCTCAAGGTTGCAGATACGCCTTGCCGATGAGTGCCAACTAGCACGACACCTAGGTCCACGACTTCCTGCCGACTGCCTCCAACTATCTAGTAATATAACATGTTAACACAAACGTGCTATCAACCGATTATCCAAACAGTACTTAAAAACGACATATGGATTAAATTTGCATATCAGATCGTGCAAAGCGTTTATTGAATACTGGCGCTGTAATAACGGTGACAGGTCCTGTAGTCTAGCGAATTGTATGCGTTCAAGGTCACTGATGCGTTCACACTCCATGGTCACTATTCTTTAGGTTGGCTTCAATTGACTATTACAGGAAGGCTAATGGGATAATTAAACGATCGATATTTATTGAACTGACTCTTGGTTTGGATATTATGTTTATTTCAGAAGTTTTGTTTCTATCTAGTACAAATATTGCCTACTAAAAAATGTGTATTTTATCAAGATCCTGTGAAATTCTCACGCGTGATCCATTAATGGATATCCAGAAAACTTCATTGTACCCCCTGGAAAGACAATTTTCACACCGAAGAAGGCAATCTTTATTCAGCTATTATTGAAGGATGATCAAATCATACAATTAACAGCTTAAAGGCTTCAGTCGGCTTCCAAACGAATATCTCCCCCCCCCGCATCATCATTTTTACTTTACATATTGTACATTCTCATTTCTATTGTTTACGATCAAAAGACACAATTCTATAGACTCTACTTCACATTGTATCTACAAGATCATTTGCAGTTGTGAAGACACATATATAGGTAAGGCTAACAGAATGTTACAATGTCTGATCACAAAACCAACATTAATGACTGCCTATCAATTTACTTCACATAAATTTACTTCAAGGTTATTAAAGAGGATTCAAGCACTTTTGAGGATTAATCACATGCATCATAAACTACGTGTACAAACGACAATAGACTTCAACCTTTGACCTACTAAACTATAATTGGTTACTTATTTATTTTACATAACTGAGTAACTGTCAAACATTTTCTTATTTGATTAGTGTCAACCATTTTAGCCGCAAAAAGCGATCGTCCCGCGTCTTAATGTTTTAGCGAACACCTTTCCTATTTTCCAATAATTAGTACTAGCTTAAATCACTCTGGGATATATGTTGGCTTAATAGCAATAGTGTTTTAAGAAAGCTCAGAAATAATCTGCTTAAAAATGTCAACAGAGTGTGTTGTTAAATTGTTCAATAAATTTTCTCATCGTCTATTGCTTTCTCTATCTCCTCCTTTCGATTTTCATTAGTCGTGTGTACATCATGTTAACTGGTCTTTTCCCCATAGATTTCATTTATTTGTTTAATGTGTGTTTATATTCAATATTCAATCTGATAATAAGGTGGTGTTGTTTAAATTCACTAAAATTGTTTATTTTCATATAGTCAGCTTTATTTGAAACTAAAAAAGATGCCATATCACATGATTCATACTGAATCAACAGACTGTCTAAAGAATGCACTATCAGATTAAAAATAACACTTTAGTCGACATGATATCGATTATTTTGAAATGTAGAATTAATAACTGTCACGACTGCATCTGAAAGATTGTTTACCTCCGAACAAAGAAGAAAAATAACAATCACTTAATGTAATAATAAAACGTTATTTTGTTGGATGATAGTAACTAGTAGTAAGCTCCAGGGTGCACATTTCATCCTGTTCCAGTCTTGTCAGCCTAATGTACCTGCTTTGAAGTTTAGAATGATGTGGAGAGGGTCGGTGTTTCAGTGGAAACAAACACCACTGATACAGAACGCAGGGACATCCAGTTGAAGCGTTACAAAATGGACGAAGTGCACTTGTCATGGATTTGATTACTAGCAACAATTAACCAAAAATAACACTCATGTCAATCTTCAGACATGCTCGGAGCGTCCCTACTAAGCGACAACATGTCAACAAGGACCAAGAATCTCAATCCAACACCGAATATCCGTCTGTCTATCTATCTATCTATCTATCTGTCTGTCGATTAATCATATTTGTTTCCGACTTTCTTTTGATTGGTATGATGCTTTCAAAATCAATGCATTTCATCATTTTGTCTTTATACTACTTAAATGTCTTTTCAGTAGGTCAAAGCAAAATCAAGAAAGAATTCTAACGATAAAAGTGAATACAGAAAATGCAGGCTATAGAAGACCATATGTTGTTTTCAGAAAATTTATAATATTATTGAAAATGTCGACAGGGTGAAGGGCATTGAAAATACTGTTCATCTCTCATCCATGGAGGCATTCAATGAAAGATGAAGAGACAAAAGGAACACCAATGGGATTGCCCATAGCAGGATTAATAGCTGAATCTAATATACGAAGGTTCGAATTAATAATCTCACCTATCCATAATTAAACTAAAATTTTGGGTACGTTATGTTGACTATACATTTGTAATAATTAGAAGAAATGATTTGGAATAGGCCCACAAATTAATAAACAACATATCTGAAGACATTAAATTCCCAAGAGAATAAGAATTAAACAACAAAATTCCATTCTTAGATGTCTTAATCAAGAGAATTAACACAAAAAATTTAGAAACGCAGGTATGTAAGAAATCAAAACACACGCACAGACCAAATACTCAACTATAATAGTAACAATCCAATTACCTACAAAGGAAACTGTGCACAGACATTGTTTAAGAGAATTCAAACACACACTGTAGCACTCCAGAGTTGAAGCGAATGGAGGAAAAGCACCTAGCAACAGTCTTCAATAAGAATTTAAACACGCTCACAATTTTATCAAAAAGTGTATAAACTTGAGTCACAACACCAACAAGAAGCCATCATCAAAGATTATAAGAAAATTCTGACTACCATATATAAGAAAATATCTCTGAAATAAGAGTTAGAATATTGAAACCATTTGAAATAGTTAGAGCACACAAACCAGTCAGGCAGCCAGCACAATCACTTCATTCGATACTTCGCAAACCAAAAGATCCAGTAAGAAAAGAAGATAAATTCAAGACCATTTACAAAATAAATTGTATGAAGTGTAACAGACACTACATCGGTCAACAAAGTGGGCGTCCTCTTCGAATTCGATTCTAAGAACAATAAGTGGCTATAAAAAGACATGATATATCTATTCTTTCGTATCAACGCATGTAGATAATTACGGACACCAATTTCATTAGGTTGGTGTAGAAATGTAAAATAGATGAAACACTAAAATTGATACCAGGGAATTTCTAGAAGCCTGGTACTCAAGTGAATCCACCAGCGATTAAAATACATACCAGTCACTACATACCAAACTTACCAGCTAATAAAAAGTAAATCTCATGACAAGAAAGTTCGAATTCCAATTCGATAATGACGTAAATTAACCTGTCACGACAGTAGTTGCCAGGAGAAGCAATTACATCATTCGTGGAGAATTCAAATCGATTCATATTATACTAAAACCTGCACTGAATATGTTGTCTAGAATGACGGCGAGAGCTTCTCAACTAAATCAACCAGCTCAGGAAACACAACTAATTCAATAGGTAATTCATTATATGGGCACGAGTAAAAAGTAGATACCACAGTGGAATGACTTTAAACCAATCAGTCTTCTTTGCAGGTTTCACTCTGATTGATGGTTAGAATTAAGGCAGGATTAAGGTAGAGTTATGGTTAAGATTAGCATGGGACTTGAAATGATGGTTATGGGCAAAATCCATTTAAAATGCTGAGCAATGTGACTATCGTCATTAGGGTACATTCATCATAAAGTCAATCGTTCATTAGAATTAATGGTTCCTATAACTGGTACTCCTCATACAGATTCTGGTTTATTGACTGTGGAAAAATGAGACTTGTTTTTGTAGCATATTAGAGAAATGCAGTAAAAATGATTTTTATACTACTATTGACATTTTTTACCTAGAAGCATGTGATTGGCTGGTTCAAAGTCATTTGACTGTGGCATGTATTCTTTACTGTTTACATTATATGCTGCAAGAAGCGTCAAACAATGGAATCTATCAATCCAATCTACCAACCTTGTTTTCCTAGTGAAAAGGAGATTTATGTTGCCCTGTAAGATATCACAGCAACTGAACGATTGCATCATATTCCACTGTGTTTACCAATTTGCATGCAGTTAAGGTCACACGTACACGGGCGGGATCTGTCGATCTCTGCAGGTCATGACTACAGAATACAGTCCTACGGGAGTTCAATCGCGAGCTCGAATAGCTCACTTGTAACGTCTCTGACTACAGCACTGAGTGACATGGATTTGAATCTCGGAAGGGAAATGAGTTCCTTCAAGGTTGCAGATACGCCTTGCTGACTTTTGAGTGCCAACTAGCACGAAACCTAGGTCCAAGGCCTCCTGAGGCCGATTGCCTCCAACCATCTAATACAAACACCTTCGTAATCTGTTTTTAGGGCAAATAAAACAATCACATGATTTAAAACACCCTGGAAAATATGTCTAACGTGATCCATCTCAAAAAGGTCATCATACAGATTGATCGTAAAGTTGATTTCAATAGTATCTTCAAACCCGTATATAAACAGGCATAAAAAGACCTAAACTTGTTTTGTGTTAATAAAAAACCCACTCGTTATTATTTTGGTCCTCCAGTTTTAGAAGCTTAACTTATTTTACTCAATAACATCCGTAAAGTTGATTCGTAAACATTTGTTCCAATACTCTGTGTTCTGTCACCTTTCATATAAGTACTTATGACAAGTACATGTACGTACATGTGTGTGTGTGTCCAGAATGTCCGAAATGTGTTACTCGCAAATACACATTACGCAGTAACACTTTTCAGATAAATTAGCTATATTCAAAAGTTAGCTTGTAAGGATGTGGATTGTTGTAAATTCCTACCATGGATTGATATGAACTAGTTGATGGTCACGGTATAAATTACAAATTGGTAGAAGTTATAATTCATGGACTGGCCAGTGAGTTGGGTCCCATTAGCTGAATAGTCAACGAACTTTCCTTGTAACCGTGTGGTGAGAGCTGTCTGTTAGTCAAAATTGGTGGACAGTAATTTACGTCAATGTTTATGTCCCCAATATTGGTTGTGAGAAAAATGAGAACAAAGACTGCGTAGGCAGATACAGTTAACATATAGATGATCTGGCATTCAAGAGACAGCCATAAAGGGAGGCAAGTTTAACTTTCTGCGAGAAACAACCAATCAGAAGACTGTGTTTTTCTGCTAACGATAATCTATAATATATACATGAAAATCTATAATTATGTGTTGATTTCCTTGATAAACTATCTGTTGCTTGACTCTTGCCTTCTGTCGTTACAACCGCAAGATTATGGTTTCGAATCCCAGTCAGTACGTACTGTCTAATGAATCGATCAGTGATCTTGATCTGATAGAGGTTAGTAGAATTTGATGACAGAGATATTTGGTTGAAGGATTTCATCATGAGCTGACATCGGTTAGAGAACCAGGGGAAAACCTGGGAGTATTGGACAGCTGTTTCTTTCTAGTTTGGGACTCCTCATCGGTAGGACAAAATATCTGTCCAGTACTCCCTGCTGGGTTTCCAATGGTTCTGTAACTGATGTCAGCTCATGATGACATCTTCCAACCAATCAGATAAAAAGAAAATCTAGAAAAGAGAAAGATTGAGCGAAGAAATATTTACTTTTCAATTAGATCCTCATCTCTGGCTCTACTCTAATATATATATAGCATTTTAATTACAATACACAACAATTTACCAATCAAGTGGCGATATGTTTGTTAACAATAATTAGTCGGTGTCAAAATGTCAATGGGGTGATAATTAACGAAGAAAAATTAATATATATAATTAAAAGGTGGAAATGGTTACAACACGTGGATTGCATAATGCATAATTTTGGAAAAATGAAGAGCAATTAAGGAATAAGCGTGTGCACAGGTTGATTACGTAACAGATTGTTAAAGAAAATAAAACAATTTGGACAATGATAATTTGTAACTAAAGTTGAAGTGGTCATAAGAATAAAATAATTTTTACAAGGATAACACGTAATTAAAGATGAAGTAGTCAGAAAAATAAAATAATTTGGACAATTATAGTTTTTAAAAAGAAAAATTATTCTAGGGGGAGGGGGATGGAGTAGTCCGGTTTATACAGTCATGTAACGATGGCCAAGGTAAGGAAAGTGGCTGTACAAATTTCTTCTGAACACACAAGTTTGGCTTCTTCAGGTGGATTCCTATTGCTTCAGCTGTATGTAGAAGACGAACTCGTAAAGCAAAATTAAGATTAGTAGGAATGCGATAAATAATTTTAAATGCAGTATTAACATCAACCTTATGCTCACTATCTACAAGGTGGGCTAAAATAGAGCTACGAATAGATTTTGTTTGTCCCTTGCTTAACCATGCCGGATGATGTTCGGAAATACGATGATGAACCTGCCTAATTGTTCGCCCGATGTAGCTGGCTCCGCAGCTGCAGTCAAACTGGTAGATACACATAGAAGAGGCGAATTTAGGTAGTTTATCCTTATTACTCGAACGTAGGATAGGTGTGGTTGTGAAGAGACAGTGTACCTCTGCTGCATAATAAGCTCTTTTAACTGCATTCTTCAGTCGCTGTGTTATTATTTCGCTGATGTTGTCGCCGAGGAACTGAAGTTTTATGAACAGTGGTTTTTTCGGAACTGTTGCCATAGTCACTGTCCTAGGTGATGAATTCATATTTTTCTCAATAAACTTATCTGGATAACCATTTTTTCTAAGTAATTCTCTAATAATCTTAAGCTCCTCATTGAAGCAGTCGTCTGAACAGATTAACCTAGCTCTATGAACCAGACACTTTACCAGGTTGCGTTTATATTTCAAAGGTACAAAACTCAAAAAATGAGTGTACTGTCCTGTTGTAGTAGGTTTCCTGTACACACTCCTTCTTAGTGTGCCATCTTCTTTCCTTGCCATGAAGACGTCTAGGAATGAGATACAGTCATTACTTTCTTTCTCTATAGTAAAGTTTATTGCTGAATGGGCATCATTAAACTTGTCAAGGATGTTCATTGCGTCGTCCTCGTTTTTTATGACCAGAAATGTATCATCCATATATCGACAGTAGAAATCCAAGTCACTAATTACTCCTTTCAGTGGTCCATTCTCTAACTTAGCGAGGAAAAAATCAGCTAGGATTGGGCCTAATGGGGAACCCATAGCTACACCATCAATTTGTCTGTAATATTCCTTATTGAATAAGAAATGAACGTTCATTGTACATCTTAAAATAAGTTCCTTCAAGGCGTATACAGAGATTCCTTAATTGCTCTTCATTTTTCCAAAATTATGCATTATGCAATCCACGTGTTGTAACCATTTCCACCTTTTAATTATATATATATTAATTTTTCTTCGTTAATTATCACCCCATTGACATTTTGACACCGACTAATTATTGTTAACAAACATATCGCCGCTTGATTGGTAAATTGTTGTGTGTTGTTATTAAATTGCTATACATTATATATTAGAGTAGAGCCAGAGATGAGGATCTAATTGAAAAGTAAATATTTCTTCGCTCAATCTTTCTCTTTTCTGAATGTCTAAATGGGGATATTTTCTATATTGAAAAAGAAAATCCCTGCAAAATCAATACTTGAAAAGACGGAGATATTTATAGAGGGAAGTAAAGAATTGTATTCGTGGTCTCTCCTCTTTAGTACATGTGGGTGTGTGTATGTATCCATTGACAAACACTAAAATCTATAATATTTGCATCAGTGGCAGAACTTCAACGTAGAACTTTATAGAAAAGTGCAACATCAGTTCAAGTTGTCACACTCCATGAAGAACTCGAAGGCAGAAAAAGATAATTCAGAAGAATCAAAATGAACAGAAATGTTCGTGAGGAAGAATAGTAACAAGGTGGACAATGAAGAATTAATCGATCCAAGAGATTATAAGCCATATCACCAATAGTCTCCAGGCACTGGTGTTTAGAATCTTGAGGACCCTAACCATTATAGTGGCACAAACCAACAGTCAGGAACGTCGTAGACTGGTTTTATGCTTCAATTTGATCACCCCTAACTCTTTTCCAACCTTACGCCGTGTCAGCAAACATTAATCGCCAAGGAAGGTGGTGGATTGGCATGTACATCATGTGTCCTACACATCTCAGTCGGTATAGCTTTGCAAATTCATCGTCTGACTAACTTGTCCTTCTTACTTAATATTCTATGAAGCGATTTGCCATTTTATACTACTTAACGTGGGAATCAGAGCGCGAATATCTACGGTCAGGAATAGCTGGCTCCTCTCAAAGGGCTATGTTTCACAGCCAAAGAGAAGGAGAGAACAAACTGCTTCTAAGTACATATGTCCTTTACTCGATAACCGAATATCGTAAGCCTTTTTGGTATCCCTGCTAGAAAAAAAAAAAAAATTTCGTCAGCAGTTAGTTGATCAGCTCAGATGCCACTCATCCCCTTCCCCCCTAACACTAAGAGAAATGGTCAACATGCTCAACCATTTCCCAGCCTATCTTCAAACTCAGAGTCAAATTAGTGTGAACCAATCCTACATTTGACAGGTGTGAATCGTTTATCAAATATTAGAAGATTTCTGCTTAACAAGTGTGATGTACTGTTGTGGCGTGTACTACTCATAAGGTTTATCAGTGGTATAATAAAAGACGTTCATCGGCATAAAAACATCAAATAGCAAGGAGATAGATTTGATGTTAGAGAAGGCAAATGATACGGCATTGCTCAGATACATTGGAGACGTGAAAGAAACACAAAATGAAGGAAGGCCAGAAGTAGCACAAGACAGAAGATCTGTGCAAAATAGTGATCTGGAGACAGGATGTAAATAATTCTGCAATATAAAGATACTTAGTCTCCCGTTTTCCACCGTTACACTATGAGATGACATCCATAAAGCTGACTTCGGTTCGATTGTATCAGTCATCGCTTTTTAAAAAAAAGTCAGTAGATCGATGCGGAATCAAGAACAGCAAAATAATAAATATTCTTACACTAATGTACTAATGTTTAATAAATAATTCTGTTTACATTCTGTTTATATGCTTACCATGACTTTCTGTTTAACTGAAAACAGCTAATCATATAAAGTCAAATGTAAATTTATCACACACAAAAATCGCCTGATCAATGAGAGGGAGAGAGAGAGAGAGAGATGGAGTAATAAATCACAAGGTAAGTTAATGATCATAACATAACATAATTTATTGATTATAATTATTATCACATTTATTATGGTTCAGATTAATTCATTTGTCACTCTTTCGAAAAGACACTTAAAACAGGGTTCTCTGGTTGTTCTTTTTGCATGTGCTAGTGTATTGACATGTAATGAAACTATTATTATTATTGGTTGGAGGGTTTTACCATGAGCTGACATCGTTTAGAGGATCATTGGAAAACCTGGAAGCACTGGACATCTGTTTCGTCAGCCTAGTGTGGGACTCTTCAGAAGTACGCACCCAATGGGGCTCGCACTGATGAAGAGTCTCGAAGAAGAACGAAACAAGTGTCCAGTACTCCCATGTTTTCCAATGGTACCCTAACTGATGTCAGCTCATACAATCAGAGAAAATCTCTACAAACCAATACTTGATATTATTATTTGCTTAGGTTCTGAGGATAAACATAGGGTGTGGGACTTCACCTTGTTCTCTACATTCCTTTTCTAAAATAGCTCCACGATTGCCTATAAGCTGTCATCCATTCCTCACACTATCGCTTTTAGTCACCTGCCTTCAGGTTTGTGCTCGATTCGTCGTCTCCCAAGTGGGGTTCTACCGAAATACCTTTCTGGTGTATGTTTTGTCAGTCAACAGACTCTTCAGCTTGTGTCCAATCCATCTTCAGTTTTTTTCGGCACATTTGTTAGGCAATGGGTTCTTTGTTAGTTCCTTGTTACTGATCTTTCCTGGCTTGACATCTGATCTTTAGTATGGGGCCAGCAAAGGAAGCGGGTGTAGATGAAGGTCGACAGCAGTCTGTTTGAAACGCTTTCTTCCGTGGGACGTCAAGTCTCTGAACCACATATACAGAAGTTGTTGTGAACACGGGCAGTAATTCTGCTCGAAATACTACCAAAAACCAAAAAAACTTATCACTATGTGTAAGCCATTGAAATTTAATTATACTTTATTTGATCTATTACACAATACTCAAACTTTTTACTGATAAGAATTCATGAATTTATAGGCTCCACAGACGGCCAGGGCAGTAGTAATGGCTGAACCTGTTTCTTCTGGACGCACAGCACTGATTGTTTAAAATGAATTGCAAAAGTCTCTGTTGTTTGGAGTCTTGGGCAATTTATTTGCACCCAATAGATGATGGAGAAGGATTCCTCAATGCTAATTTTGTGACCGGTTTGTAATATCGAGTTGTTGATGTTTTCCGCAGTTGAATTGGTAGATACAAGAAGAGGTAGCTAGTCTAGATACTTCCTCTTTCTTCAGTTGAGGAATCACAATCAGTCGTGTAGAAAATATGACTTGTCGTTTGTTATTATTACTATTTCCTTTAATTCCCAGTAGAACATAGGGCTTCAGCCGCGCGTCCCTAATGCGTTCGGTTCTCTTCTAGAGTTTTCACCTGGTTCCACGTCCGCCCACATGTTTTCATCTCCTCTTCACATGACCTCCTCCTCCAAGTCACCCTTGCACTGACGACCAACTCGCCGATCCCCTTTCGGGTTCCACTCAAGCAATGGCTTGTCTAGTGATATCACTTGATGGTTTCCTCAGAGTATGGCCAATCCATTTCCATTTCTTCCTGCCTATTTGTTTCACAATCGGTTCCTGGTTGGTTGGTTCGCTTATTACCAGAGATCCATCACTGTTGCTGATCTTTTCTGGCCGGCCATCTGATCTTGAGTATTGAGCAAAGACAACTATTAATGAAGGTATGTAGTTTGTTTGAGATGCTCTTGACGACGCGCCAAGTCTCTAATCCGTACAGTGAGTAGCACTGACTTCACATTGGAGTTGAAAATTCGGATCTTATTTTTGATGCTGAGTGCTGTTGACCTCCACACAGACTTGAGAGAACTGAAAGCTTGTCTTGCTTTCCCGATCCACGCTGCTTTGATATCCACATCAGCTCCCTTCGCCTGTAGTTGAAACGATGCTTGCCAGGTAGGTATGTAAGGGAGGTTGCTTATTTCAAATTTCCCTCATTTATACTGATTGTTGTCTGTTGTTGTTGGCCAGGAATCTTCATCACCTCTGTTTTCTCTATGTTCACCAGTAGTCCTATCTTTAATGCTTCTTCTTTGTCCAACTTATTGTTCTCCACTTGCATATCTTCCAGTTTGTGGGAAATCAGACATATATCATCGGCGAAGTCCATATCCTCCAACTTGTCGTTTATGAACATTAAATATCCTTTGAATAGATTTCTTTAACTTGTTAATAATTTTATTTCACTAAGTACGTCACCCTTGAACTGCAGCTGTGTATATGAAGGCTTCTTATCTGCAGGTAGAGAACAGTTCTTTTCAATTTTCTTAGTCATACTTTTCATGATGAACTTTTCTGGAGAGTTATTTTCAATCAAGGTTTCATATACAATGCTAAGTTCATCGTCAGTTACATCTTCTGAGCATATAGCTGTAATCTTGCAGTTGAGTGTTCTTATTAAATTCCTTTTGTATTGGAGAGGAACAAAGCTGTGAAAATGTGTATATATTATCCTGTCCATGTACTTTTCTTATGGGAATTTTTCTTGATACTATCATCTGGTTTTCTTGTAAGAAGAACATATTACCTTATAATCTGAATGTGTGGTTTTATGGTGTCACGCACATTTACGTATCTCTCAGTGTTTAGAATAAAAGACTTAAATTGTATTGTGACTCTGCTGCACAATGGGCAACTAGGTATGTGGTCAAATGAATTTTTATTATTTGAAAATTACAGTTAAACGCAGCTGAAATAATAATAATAATAAAGATTTGTAGCTAAGGTTGATGATTTTGATTTAGTTGGTTGTGTTCTTTTATCAGAGTTTTCATCTAATTCAATTTTAGATTGTCCCGTCGATTGATTGGACCAAAGTGCTCGGTGTCAGGTTGACATATCGGCTTCTTGTGTAGATGCTTCAACGACAATGTCTGGGCATGTAATTAGAAGCTAATTAGTGGATGGTGATTAGCAGTGCAATTCAGAACAACACGCATTTCGTCCTAGTTGGGACTCGTCATCTAGACGTACCTGCATTCCTCAGTGAGTGATGATGTTCCCACCGTGACCCGAGTGGTCTAGTGAATATAGCGCCTTGGCGTCTGAAGCTATGGGAACTGGGTTAGAACCTCGGTGGGTACATCATCACTCACTGCTGAATGCAGGTACATCCAGATGACCAGCCCCAAATAGGACGAAATGCATGTTGTACTGGATTCCACTGCAAATAGGATCCCCATAGCTCACTAATGATGAGAACAGGAGGTCTAGCTCCTTTATTGAGGGCAAAGTAAAACAATAGCGTCCCAAGGGATGCGAACGCACGACTGACCTTCAGCCGACCAATCATAAAAATGAGGAAATTTTGCACAAAATTTAACGTATATTTTGCTAGAAAATGCATGAAAACACATTAAACAGTGTATCTTTCTCTGATATTATTTAAAAATATGTCGCAGTTATAATGAGAAGTATCAGTTGCTAAGTTAGACTAGTTTCTCTTCATGTATTCACCGACGTGACTGAAGATCAGCTGTTTTTGTGAATCGTTTATCTCTATTCTACTGTTGTGCACTCTTCCTGAAAAGCCCTCGGTTGAATCACTATGGCTGGCAGTAAGAGGATCGACGACTACTTACCAGGAGAATGGGGATAATAAAATAAATTAAAATAAAAGACATCAACTATAAATCTACCCTGGATCGTAACCCTAACCTAAATCCAGACCCTAACCTTAATCCTAACTCTAATTATAACCCTTATCCAAACTGTAATTCTAAACCTAAAGCTAATTATAACTTTAACCCTAACCCCAATACTTACCTGAACCCTAATCCTAACCCTAACGAGCTATTAACACATTGTCAAAGCAGTACTTAAAAACATGTTCTGCGTGAAATTTGCTGCTTAGTTGATGAATGGCGTTAATATTTCAGCTATGATAATGATGGGGGCCGTTAACCAACGACTAGCATGCGTTCAAGGTCATTGAAGCGTTCACACCCCTGGGACGCTATTCTTGAACTTCGTTCTCCCTACTGTGAAACATATTATAGAGACAGGACATTCAGTTGGTGTCTACACCTCCTTTGAACGTATCTGTAGAATGTGTTTGGAGCGTATCTTAAAGTTTGTGGAATTCCTTCCTAGCTAGCAGTTAGAAAGTTTAAACCCCCTTCATGCGATCAAAGCAACAATTCTTAGCAAACTTTGTTTTGATACTAGCCAGGATAGATGTACTATTAGCTGTGTTATTTGGTTTAGTGACCTACATTGTTATTTTGACCTTCAATAGATCCTTTTAAATTGACCTACATTTATTTTCTCATATCTTAACTCTTTATTAATTTTCAAGCATTGATTTTGTAGGAATTATGTTTGATTGGATGGAGGATTTCATCATGAGATGACATCAGTGAGAGAACCATTGGAAAACCAGCACTGGAGTACTGGACAGATGTTTCGTCAGCCTAGTTTGGGACTCTTCAGCAGAACGCATCCACCACAGGGGTTCGAACCCAGGACCCTCTGGTTACAATGCGAGTTCGTATACCATTAGGCCACTGGGACCCGAGCCAATGGCCAGCTCATGAATTCTAACTTCTGCCGATTCACGACATAGTGCGACCATTTGGCAATGTCTTCATCGATGAGTTACTGCCTCATGTTCAACCTGCTGTACCCTACTGGTCACGGCTTCCCACTAGAACCCCATGTCAGTCGCCAGTGAGCATCAGATTAATTTTCAAGTGTTGGTTTTGTAGGGATTTCGGGTTTAATTGCATGGAGGATTTCATATATATTCCTATGACAAGTACGTGGATTGTGATCAGATTGTTCGAAATGTATTGAGCAAAATACATTATATATGCATCAGACACATTACATTTTATTGCTTTGTCTAACTAAATTCATAAAAATGGGACACTACTTGTTTTAAATAAGTTTCCACATTAACTGGTATTTGTTTAATATGAATTACTGATACTTTCAAAACACACACACACACCAGCCATTTTTGAATTCATCTATTTATTTATTTATTTGACTTTTATCATACACGTTTTCTTCCCTTCATCCCCAGACATACCCAGGCAACGATTGTTTTCTTTTTTTCTTTTGTTTTTATTTTCGCATACATCTAAACACATAACTAAGCGTTCAGACGATAACAAAAAAATATACTTTTAATACATATGTCCTAGAAGTAGTGCTTAGCTGTAAGATTGACATAAGAAATACCCTGAAAATTATACCTACCTTATAGACAATAATACTTTGTCAGTAAATTAGACAGTTAAGTCGATGTCTGGTTTCATCGTAAGTAGTACTATCCATAATAATAATAATAATAATAATAATAATAATAATAATAATAATAATAATAATAATAATAATTGTAGCGCCAGTCTTAGTACAACTCAAAAAAACAAAAAAATTGTTTTGTTTAAATCGTTCTGTTGGCGTTGTTTGAAATTAACCAATCATAGATAGGAGGGCATATATACATATGGTCAATATTTTTGACAGACTATTCGACTATTTTTGTATGCATTTATGATCAATAAATCTAATCGCATTCTAAATGTAATTATGAATTAAAGCTATCAATATTTTGATGAATGACATAGGTATTGATACTCAGACATCAAAACATTTCTTATCATGTCATTAGAAAAAGGCACAAACAGCGAAGAAAATTTTTTTTACAATTGTAATTATATTTAACAAAAAAGTCTTTAGACCAATCAGATACTGGTAAACCTTATCCTTGAAAAATTGTGTTACATAATGTAAGGTGTAAGAAGGGATGACTAATTGTAAGTTAGAAAAGAGACAGAAGTTGGCATGACGTAATAAGTGTGAGATAATGACTAATCAATAAGCTCGTGTAGAATGGACAGGAGCTAGTGGAAAGGTGATAGTGTTTTTGTATAAAATCTGTATGAAAAAGCAATGTTATTAATAAACAGTAATAGAGTGGTAATAAAATATGGATGATGGGAACCATAATGATAATAAAAGTATTAATAACAATAATATTGATAATAATAATAATAGTGAACTTACATAATGAAGGAAAGAAGCAAAATTGTAGTAAGAACTTTACTCTGGCCATTGTAGGGCGAGAGAATGTATGTATCGCTTTTGAATGCAAAGGTCCGGTTTCAGATCTCAAATAGCTAATGCTTCAGCTATGTACAGATGGCGTATCCGAAGTCCTTTTGTACGATATTGAAGGACTCTGTGTACCACTGTGAATCATTCATGTGAGGGTGCTCGATGTCCGGAAATGACAAGGTGTTCGAAGATGAAGCTGTCAGTATTCTTCTTTTCTCCTCCGGCTAACCAAGCTAGACAGTGTTCCAGAATACGTTTGTGGACTTGACGTTGCGTACGGCCGATATACTTTGCTCCATACGAGCAAGTAAATTGATAAATACACATTGAGGTGGCCAAAAGCGGTATCTTGTCCTTAGTGTTAGACTGGATTAACTGTCTGCAGGAGAATGTGATACGTAGGGTGGCTGTTGGAAATGTCTTCTTCAGACATTTAGAAAGGCGGTTTTTGAGAATTTCCGCTGCGATATCACCTTTGAATTCCAGGTTAATGAAGACAGTCTACTTAGGAACCGTTGCGATGTCTTACACTGGAGGCTTCTCCTTCATGTTTTTGTAGATAAATCTTGGTGAATACCCATTCTATAGTAGGGTTTCATGTGATAAATTTAATTCTTTCTCTACCATGTCTTCCGAGCAGATATTTCTAATCCTTGAACATAGTGTACGTACCAAGTTTCGCTTTCGGATCAGTGGGACAAAGCTCTGGAAGTTGATAAACATTAAGGTCCATGTTGGCTTGCGATATATCGATCTTTGGACAGTACCGTCGTGTCTTCTGGTTAGTAGCACATCGAGGAATGGAAATGCGTTGTTCTGCTTGCGTTCTAAGGTGAATCTTATTGATAGGTGCTCTGCGTTGAAGGTTTTGAGGAGAGAATCTAAATCACATTTTTCATTCACAGATTATAAACTCATCATCTATGTATCTCTTTTATAAGTGCAGTTGACTTATCAAGGGATCGAGGATGTTGAAGCAGTCGGCTAGGAGTGGACCGAGAGGAGAGCCCGTGGCTACCCCATCTTTCTGTACATAGAACTGTTCATTGAGTTTGAATTGGATATTGAACGTACATCTGAGAAGAAGTTCCTTCAGGTACTTTATGGTGAGAGGAACTTCTAGGTTGTTGGTTTCGATGCAATTACAAATGAAACATATTGTTTCGGTTAGGGGGATACTTGTGAATAGAGAGGCGACATCTAGTGAGATCATTTGTCTTTCAAACACGTTGACATCCTCCACTGAGTCGATGAAGTCAAATGTATCTCTGAGGCTATATTTTGTCATATGTCTTTTAACTGGTTCGGGGATATCAGCTAGCTACTTCGAGATTTGATGATATGGTGAGTTAAACATGCCTATGACAGGTCGAAGTAGGACATACTCCCCATGCAATTTAGGCAGTCCATACAGTCTTGGAATAGTCGAACCGCATAGTTTTATTTGCTCATAAACCTCCGGTGTTATGACTGAATCTTCTTTCATTCTCTTCAGCAATTTTGTAAGGAGGTTTTCTGTTTTTCGGTTGGGTGATTATTATTATTATTATTGTAATAATTTTTTCAGTAAGATACGTCTATCGAATATATACTGGAGTAATCGTCTTTCATATGAGTCATGGCAAAGAATGATTTTTCATTAGGAAATAAAGTCAAGCCCAATATACTACTAAATGACTTCTATAAGTAGTTGAGAACCAGTCCAATCAAGACAGACTGAAGTAAATTAAACGCCATGGGATAGAGGTTCCACTTGTTTAGGATTCTGTTCATCAACAATGTATTCCATATGAAATAGCTCAAGGAGGTGAATGCATTCAAACCACCCACCGCTAATGAGCTCCACTCGAGACAAGAGAAACTGCCATCCAGAGATGTTTGGATTGCTTTGGTCTGGCTAGTAAGCACTACAGGTTGATAAGAGTCGTTCTGACTACTCACACCAATCAATCAATCAATCAATAAGTAGTTTATTCCATCTTGCGCTTGTTCCTATTTTCGTGGTTGTCACCCATAGCAATGTTTTGGTTTTCCACAGAAGAAACTTTAAATTGCAAATTGAGCGGGGAAAATGAAAATATATTGATTATCACTTATTTCAGAGGGTATCAGGGTGGATGAGAGAACTATTAAAAACTTGTGAGCACTAGTCAGCTGTTTTGTCCTAGTCTCGTACTCCTCATCATTGCTTCTCACTTATACCTCCATGATATGTATCCATATATATATTTGATTCTCCTGGTGTTTGGAAAATAGAAGTATCATCGCAAACCTAGTGGTCTTCTGAATTCCGCCTTCTTGCGTCAGGACTATTAAATTCTCGACCAGTACATAGCAATAATTTGGCGACGAGTACATAACACTCCACCACCAAGAGTCGAATTTCGGAATCCTGTATTAGTCACTGGAATATAATTTAAGGGTTGATGGGTTCTGGCTGTTTGCAGTCCACGTCATAATACCATTCCGATTTAACTAACATCAGTGGTTATAAATATCTCTTCACACCTAACTCGATGCAGTTAATCGATAAAATGTCGTCATTTTACGTTGACAGCAGTTACAATTCACGGGTAATGAGCTTTTAAGCAAGTGGATGTATGATAAAATGGTCTCCATAAGATGTAAAGGTCATCAGGATGATCCCTCATGGGATGATGAAAGTGTAGTACTGAAGAGATTGAAAATAAAATGGAACAGCTATCCAATATTATTATAATACTGTTATTATTCCTTTGGTTTTTTAGTGTGATACACAGTCTCAGCAGCACATATTCATTTCACTGTGTTGTCTACTCTCATTTTTAAGTGGACTCACAATCGTCTATGAGACTCAACTTTATTCTCATCATAAGATCTTCTTCATGATATCCTTGGATGCATACCAAACTCTTTCCTGAAAATTAGGAGTCCACTAAAGAGCTAACCTGTTGTGTGATGCTGTTTAAAGTTGTCTTCTAAGAATATATCCAATCCAATTCCATTTCTTGGGCATGAGGTTAGCAACCCCATCCTGTAAAATAAACACAGAAACTACAGAAACTTCGAACCAATAGCTTGAAGCCTTATGTTCCACTGGGGAACGTGAATGAAAGAAAGAAATTCCATTTTCTTCGTCTCTTGGTTGCCAGACTTCCTTGTTGCTTGTCTTTTCTAACCTGCTGGTCATCTGATTCTCAGTGTAGAATCAGTGAAGACAGCTTTCGATGGAAGCCTGCATCAGACAGGCTGTTAAAAATGCTTTTCGTGCCTCTGAAGGTCTGACTAACTTGTTATTAGTGTTGAAATCGATCATTTGTTCTGTATGCTTAGTTTAACAGATCTCCAGATTGATTATCAATATTCCTTTAACGGATACCAGTTGGTGATCAAATCTATACTGCAATATCCAAATAATCGACATAAGAGTATCATTCAAGTCGTGGTACATTTTAAGGTGTTGATCTCCGAGAGTTGACATCAATTAGTAGGGTACCTTTCACGCAGGTTTATTCTATATTGGTATCCATGAGTAAAGAGATATCTGCAACTTCGGAAGAAATGATATGCCTACAAAGAACTGAATCTGACTCACTGATGCAGTCAGCGATATTTCCATCAAGTTATTCAAGCTCACAAATAACTGCATGTATAACTCAAATGAGTGTAGTTGCTCGCTAGACAGTGTCGAATGCTATATAGATTCCTTTGCGAACGACAGAGTAAAGCGAACAGATGATTTCAGTATGAAATGGACTTTTTTATTCCTTTACGTTGCCAGTGGGTTTCAAGCTAGAGGCTTGAAGTTTCGGTAACACCGATGTTTATTTTTATAGGATGAAGTTGCTAGCCTTACGCTCAGCCTTCCCTCTTTACCAGTCGTATGACTGGCTTAGAGAGGTAAGGGAGTGCATCGCCTGGGGATCGAACCCCGGACCATATGCATGGTTGGCGAGCATCCCACCTTTGTGCCACCAACGCACGGCATGAACTTTAGACGTAATAAAATGAATACCATTTCATTTAGAATAGTACACATGTAACGGAAGAAGACAGGGGACTTGATGACATACATTTATTAAGGAAATACAATATGATATTTGTACATTAAAGTCTGGCTAAATCAGAGGAGAATAAATTGTTCTGATTGGTTGACTGACACCTAACCTAAGGTTGAACAAGTTGTTCAATGAGGTTATTTCATGCCCACGATGTAAACTAAATCCAGATATGAGGAATAAACACTTCTAGCTCTGCAGTCAGTCACTGACTTCAAATGTTGATTTCAATTTTGGCTGCCTCCTGTTAGTATAGATTGTCACGGAAAGATTTTTCGAAAAATCCCCCTAGGAAGACTTGATCACTTCTTTGGACGTTTTAACTAACTTTGTAATTTTCAGGCATTGGCCTTTTTGTAAGGATTTATTTGTTTGGCTACGGAATTTCATCGTGAACTGATATCAGCTAGATAACCATTGGAAAACCTGCACTGGAGTACTGGACAGCTGTTTACTACGTCCTAGTTTGGGACTCTTCATCAGTACGCTAATTATGCTCACTAGTGACTAGCCGTTAATCTGGGATTCTAGTGAGAAGCCATGACCAGTAGGATGCAGCAGGTTGAAGGTGAGGCAGTAACTCGTCGAAAAAGATAATCCAAAGTGGTCACGCTATGTCATGAATTGGCAGAAGCTAGAATTCATGGACCACTGATCGGGTCCCAGTGGCTTAATGGTCTATGAGCTACTTCGCCTTGTAACCGGAAGGTCCTGGGTTCGAACCCCTGTGCCGGGTGCTTACTGCTGAAGACTCTCAAACTAGGGTAAATAGCTATCCAGTACTCCCAGTGGTTGCTTTCCAATGGTTCTCTCACTGATCTCAGCTCATGATGAAATCCTTTAAATTTGTAATCATTATTTCGACATTCGCATATTACATGTTCAGTTGATTCTCATTATTCTGCTTTTGCCACTGTTTAATCTCTCATTTTAATGCTACTCTTTGTGATTGTGTGTTAAAACTGATAATGCACTGTGTTACAATGGGATTTTGTTTTAGTGGATCAACGTTATTTATGACCTTAGACTGTCTAGGGGAATTGTTGAGGTATGATTCTTGTGGACAGAGTTTTTGATCCCACCTTGTCAGGAATATTCTACTTCATTCTCAGGTACTTCTTACAGTTGAATTTCGATTAACTAATTTTGTTCTACAGTACTTGTTTTGTGTTTAGAAACATACATTGCTTGTATAACTACTGTCTAACGGCATTGTTGAGATAGTTTTCAGTTTTTGATGTAATTTAAAACAATTAGTCCCTTTTATAAATTTTGACAGCGTTATTAGAAGACGGAGATTATCTGGAAAATGTGATGTATTTGCGCTATACATTTCGAACAATCTGATCACACATTTACTTGTCAAGTCAATATATATGCAAAAGTTAAATTAAACAAAGTGACAAAATAAGCAATTAGGAATAATTCACATAACGTTTGGTAATCCAATCAAATAAGGATTGCCAAGGTAGGTTAAGCGTAATAATAAACTGTTTTTGAATACACAGAGGGGGCTTAAATTTATGAATAGCTATAGCCTCAACGTATTTCAGTAAACGGCCTTGACCGTTTTTATAGATGACTTTAAAGGCTGAGTTAACATCAGTTCTATGGTTCATCTCGATTAGATGTTTAGCTATAGACAAAGTTGGTAGTCTGACACCTGCATCTATTGGTTTTCCACAATTCATTTGTTTTGCTAACTATTTTGGGATATGCTCTCCCACCGTTACATGCAAAGCACGATTACTCCTCCCTATGTATGTGTGACCACACACACACACACACACGAAAATTGGTAAATAGTTTGGGATGTGACATAATCACCTGTGCACTTATGAGGTTTGCAGTGGAGCATATTTTTAGCTTCTTCGACAATTACAAGCCGGGCTGCATAGTAGGTTCTCCGGATGATTGAATTCAACCTTTGTCTCAAAATCCTACTGTTTATTTCCTGGTTATATGGTAATTTGATGAAAATCTTTTTCTTAAGGGCGGTATAAATTGTAGGTTTAGAGACTAATTGACTTCTACACCTGTTTGAAAATTTTAAAGGATATCCGTTTTCAACAAGAGTATCCATCAATATTTCGTTTTCTTGGTCTATAACATCAGCCGTACAAATACGTTGAATCCTCTTAAATAGACATTTAACCAAGCCTCTCTTATACTGTAATGGACAGAAACTGTGAAAATTAAGGTACTGCCCTGTCCAAGTGGGCTTTCTGTAGATTGATCGTCTTATTGAACCATCATCTCTCCGACTCAAAAGTATGTCTAAAAATGCAAGCTGGTTGCGAATTTCTTCCCCGCATGTAAGACTAATATGATTCTGTACAGAGTTAAGTAGTGCGTCGGTGGAGTTAAATCTGTCCAATAGACGGCTCGCATCTTCATGATGTAAGTCTTGTTGCTTAGAACCATATGTGGATTCCAGTCACAAACAATCGTCTTTTTACTGTCTTTGGAGTGTTTCGTGACTACTGAGCGTGTCTCAAAGAAGTTTCAGACAACCATACAGTAGGATATGAGGATTATTTCTCTGCATTTAAACCACAATAAGTCACGTTACACGAATCCATGAATTCATCAATAGATTACAGAGGTCATTCCAGACAGAAGAGGGAGAAAAGGTTTTGAAGTTCCAGTAGCGGTAGCGTTGCTTATACGGCGATTTAGTTGTTAGCCTTATACTTCCTGCCCTCCATCATTTCTGGCTAGCAAAGCAGGCCAGATTTATAGCTACGTGTATGGACTACGAATTGAATGTGAACCTTTATCTTGTGTCGTTGGAGAGTATTCCACTGTGGAAGCATCGACACATGCTTTGATTTGTAGATTTCAGTTAATGGATACTAAGTGTAACAGTAATTCCTGAACTCTCTTTACCTACATATTCTAAGCTTAACTATTATTTTGATTTAGTTGAGTTCTATGACCTACTTGATTTAATTGAGAAGCTTTCGTTGTCCTTCTAGACAACATCTTCAGTGCAGGCTTTATTATGAAAAAAAAACCTATTTGAATTCTCTATGGATTAAATAATTGTATCTCCTGATAATTACAGTCATGATTAGTTATTAATTTACGTCTCTATTGACAAGTTTTATTGACTTGGAATTCGAACTTTCTTGTTATGTGATTTATTTTTAAAACCTGTGCTGAAGATGTTGTCTGTAAGGACAACGGAAGCTGCTGAGTTAAGTCAACCAACTCACAGAAGATAACTCAATAAAAATCAAACAACTAAGGTACAAGTTCCCTCCACTATTTGAACAATTATTTAACACTACAGCCAAACACTGATATATAAACAGATAAACAACGGATTATCCTTTATCGGTCATATGGTGACCAAGGTCAGCCTGGAAAATAAACCAATCAGAATTGGTCTACTTAAAATAACACCCACTATTTTTTTATTGATCAGAATTACAGACTAATTGACATAACCTTGTTAATCTGTCAAATCATACATTGTGTGAAAAATGTACTGTGGCTGATATGTGGAAACATACTTCTCATCTCACGTTTTTGTGTGTTCTTGCCTTAGCAGAGAGCAGGCTGGGGAAAATACTTAATTGTCGTATAATGTCGTTGGCGTAGTCAAGCAGTATTCGAGATCAGTGCATCTATGTCCGACTTGGCGTTCTTATTTCAATCCCAATGTTATTGAGAAATATAAAAGTGATGACATTATGACAAACACCGAGTCTAACGGGAACCTTAAGCTAAATATAACTGAAATAACAGGGAATATGATAACAATTTATGTTCGTATGGTTATACATGGTAATTCAACCATACGCGGCATTTAGCACGCTTGTTGTGTAAACAGTTGAACTTGTCAGTAAGGAAATTAAAACGAAACCCAACTCTATTAATCTGCGCGAATAAACACCGCTACTTATCATCTGGTATTGTTATTACCTATATCAAAATTTTGTGAAAATTTCAGACTGTCTTGCGGTTACCTATTTTTGATTCTAATAGATATATACAAGCAGTATAATTGCTACAAATATGTAAATACTGCAAATTCTCAATTCATGATTTTAGCACGACCCGCCAACCAATTCACAGGTCGTCGAGTCGAATCCCGATAGCTGAATGGTCTAAAAGCTTCACCTACAACCAGAAGCTCCTAGGCCCAAACCCTGTTGTGGGGGGGAGTAATGCTCGTGACTCCTAGACTTGGAACGAAACAGCTAACTGTCCAGTACTTCCCTCCTCCCGGCCTGGTGACTTTCAATGGTTTCGCTAACTGATATCAATCCGGGGGCAAACTTAGAAAAACAAGACGAAGTCACTTGGAGTGAGTTGAGTTCTAATGCCAAGTTATGACCAGTGAGGTCCACCCGGTGTCTGACATGGGGACAAATATTCATCGAATTCATGGGTTGGCCATTAGATCGAGTAGCGGGGGTTGCCAGTGTCGAATAATCTAGGAGCTTTCCTTGTGACCAGAAGGTCTTGCGTACCAAAGACTTCCAAACTAGGGTGAAAGAGTTGACTTTTCAGTCAATTCCTTGGTGATTTTCAATGGTTCTCTCGATCCGTAGTGAAACTTGAAGTAATTAGTATAATTCTTATCACTCTCTCACACACACAATATGAAAGTGTTAAAGTTCACCGATCAATAAAATATATGTATAGAAACAAGCGATGTTATGTATATATATGTAAATATGTATTCTGATGAAAATTCGTATACACACAGAGAAATAGAGAGATAGACAGGATTTTTTGCTCATAGTTTTATCTTCTAAAAACAAATAACGAATATTAATAAATAATAATTCTTTAAAAAAAAAAACTTAAACCTTTATTTACTTATTTTTATTTTTAATAGCTGTTTTTTTCTTACGTATCTCATATATCTTATTGCTTCAATAGAAAAAAAAACAGGCAAACAAACAAACAGCAACAACAGAAGTTTCTCAGGTTTATCATAGTGTTCACAATAATTGTCACTCAGTTTTATGAACAGTAATATTAATAGTAATAATAATAATAATAATAATAATAATAATAACAATGATAATATTCATGTGTGGACCATGTGTCTTTGAATGTGTGCATGTGTATGTGTATGTGAGGACTGAAGAGGCTCAATTCAAACCAGGACAATGAGGAGGGGGCGAGTAAGGGATGGAGGGGATGAAGAGAAGTTAGTTACTAACACACACGCACACACACAAACACATAGGGTCTCGAAATGAAGGAAGGTGGGGGCAAACCAAATCATCGGAAAGGATAATGATGACGAGGATGAGGAGGAGGGAGGGGGACGTGGAAGAGAAGACATAAGACGGTGGGTAGTTCACTGTGGTTATTTTCTGATAATTATACAGTAGAGGAGTTCACTTGAATACAGCGCCAGGGAGAAAGGGAAAAAGGAATCATCTCACCTCATCATTTTTGGTGTGGCTTCCTGAAAGGATACACAAAAATCACCACATACCAAATAAAAGTATACAGACTTGTGTATGCATGCACATAATATGCATACACACACAAACAAAAATCAAATATTTTATTAAGTGAAAATAAAAAAACCAAAAAAAATCAAAGTATCGAATAAACCGGTTGCAAAAAAACTGTTAATTAGGATGTTAAACTAAAAGAAGAAAAATAAGCACTTAATAACTGAGGAAATGACATAGAGAAACAAAATAGAGATATATACCAAAGTTCTGTGTATTATGTAATACAATAGAATAGAATAACAAATGATGAAGATAATCATGAAGAAACCATGAAAAGACACTCACGCACACACACACACACACAAATGAGTTAAAAGTCATTTAGATATAGCACGCTTAAATGAAAAACAATAGCAATAACAAAAAGTGGGTGAGGGTAAGTGAAGGGGACACAGATATGACAGATAGTTTGATACACAAAATTAGGCATTTCTTTCATTCTCAGGGAGAGAGAGAGAGAGGCGGACACATATAGATAGAGCGACAGACATCAATCAACGTGTGTATCTGTGCACACCACTATAGAAAAAATGTGTGGGCGTGTGTCTATAATTCGGGTGGGAGGGGGGTGGAAGAAATTCAGTAAGTAACTCCTTTTTTGTTCTCCTAAAAACAGGAATTATAAAAGAAATCAGAAATTCAAAGAATAAAAATGAAACTAAATTTACATCAAAATGAATAAAAATTATTCGTATTGACTACTACATTACAATACACTCCATATAAGGAGGGCACAGCTACAGAGATTAAATTAGGGAAAATAGTAATAGGCATTTAGCAGAAACGATGTTGACGACAGCGACGGTGACGATAATAATGAGGAGTTTAGGGGTGGGTGGGGGGCGGAAGGCATGTGCATGCTGCATATTTCTATACAAAATAGGATGAACAACATAAATCAACTGAATAATAAAATGTATATATATATATATATATATATATATATATATATATATAACAACAATGACACCAGGAACCCTACACCATCTATCACCCCTTTCACAATCAGATTACATAAGCGGAATTGTATGTCCAGGAGGAGCAGGGTGGGGGGAAGAACTTAGTTGATGAATTCTCTCTGAGTGGATATCATAGTATTTAATGTGGTGATTACAAAAAATTTACACAGGAACACAGTACAATATAATATTATTATTATCACAAGTAAAAAGTAAACATGTAAACTGTTTGTTCTTAAAGCGAAATGAGTTGAAAAAACTATTGAAATAACAAAAAAACAAAAGAAATAATGTGAACAGAAAAAAAACAGAGGAAATGATGACAACGAGGTTGATGACGAAGATGGTTGTGTGTTAGAGTGCCTACACACACACATACACACACCCACAAACAAGTATTGTTTGAAAGTGAGATAGAGAGACAGACATTCGAATAGAAAACAGGTAGGTAGATAGATAGATAGGCAGATGTAAAAAGTAGACACAATTCGATGAATTCAGTATGTATTCAAATACACGCACACGCACACGCACACACACAAACACAGGCAGGCAGGCACGCACACATTCTCACACACAAACATTCAAAGCTAATGAGAAAGACTCAGGCGCTTGACTACAAAATACATGTATGTATATAGGAGACAAATGTGTGTAATAATCACCTGTTTGCTCACTATATTTATATCCCAGATACACACACATGAGTTAATTCACAGTGTGTTGATGTGTAATATATATATATGTTTCTAACTGTACTTTTATAAACAGTCTCATCCACTGGTTACGTAAGATACACACAGAGAGAGAGGGAGGGAGACAGGTTGGATAAGAATTGCAATGATAAGAAAATAGAGAAATAAAATATAATAATAAGAATATATTATGGCAGAATAATTTCCATTGTGTGAACGACATGCATGTATGTGATGATAAAGGTTCTATTGTCAAAGGAAGAGTATGCCGGCGAAATGAAGATGCATCTAGTCCTCTGGTGTAATCTCTCATTCTGTCTCTCTCTCTCTCCTCTGTTATGCCATCTTTGACTTTGTGTACATTGTTCCGATTGACTTTATTAAATCATACGTTTGTGTATTTATGTATGTATGGATGTGGGAGCGTGTGTGCGTGTATCTGTGATGTGATGTAATGTGATTTGAAAGGCATGATATGGTAGGTGTAGATATTTTTCTTGAGGATCCATACTCGCCAAGATGATGGGGATGACAACAGCAGAGCAGTTAGGACTGTTATAGTTGTGATTATGTGTGTGTGTGTGTGAACAAGATCACTGATGAACTTACAAGGACAGAAATATTCACATCTCTGAGTATGTACACACACACACACACACACACACACGCAAAGTAGTGATTTCATAAATCTGATTTTTGGAAGTTTCTCTTATTTTTGGGGGGGGGGGGGGGAAGAACACAAAAATTAAAGAATCACAGGATTCATACATCTATAGCTGCCATATTATATTAGTTAGTGGTTACTCTTTGTATCATTAGTATTCTGCTTAGACGGCGATTCCGATGATGACGTCGACGGTGGTGAAGATAAATGTAAAGGTGAAGCTCTGACACGATAAAAGATGAAATTTTTCGGTAAATTGAATCGATTACTAGCCTGAAAAAAAACAGAATAGAAAATTGAAATAAAATTTATTATTAGAAGTAGTGGCAGTGTAAATATTATTACTATGATTATTATTTGAATGGTATAATCTTTGAATTCAGAAGGAACATTATTTCTAAAACAGATAAAAAGCAACGATGATAATGATTTCATCAGTTAGAGAACCACTGGAAAAGCTGGCACTGGAGTACTGGACAACCGTTTCCTACGTCCTAGTTTGGGACTCTTCAGCAGTACACTCACTATGCTCACTAGCGATTGGCCCTATTCGGACAGTGACCTAGGGTCCTGGTGAGAAGCCATGACCAGTAGGGTGCACCAGGTTGAAGGTGAGGACAGTTATTCATCGAAGAAGACATTGAGAAGTGGTCGCGCTACGTTGTGAATTGGCAGAAGTTAGAATTCGTGGGCTGGTCAGTGGCATAATGGTCTATGAGCTAGTTCACCTTGTAACCAGAGGGTCCTGGGTTCGAATTGTGGAGGTGGGTGCTTACTGCCGAAGAGTCCCAAACCAAGCTAACGAAACAGCTGTCCAGTACTTCAGTACTGGTTGTTCAATGGTTCTCTAGCTGATGTCACCTCATGATATAAAAAATCCTCCAACCAATCAAACTAAATCCCTACAAAAAAACCAATACTTGATAATAATTTCAACAAACCAGGAAGTATCGGACAACTGCTTCGTGCCACTTCGACACTCTTAAACTGTGTGCAGACACAAGCTTGCCAGGGATCGAATCCAGAAGCTACAGGTTATGAGATAAAGCTTATCGACCATTCAGCCGACAAATGGGTCGAAATTCAATAACCTATGAATGATAACAATTGAAATCCCAACAATATGGATGGAGTTCCTGAAGTCGTAGAAAGAAAGTTGTGACCAATGCAGTCCACTATGTTGAGGTGAGGTGAATGTTCATGGAAGGTACTTTGTTGAGGATAGCGCTGGACAAATGTTTCGCCCTAGTTTCAAACTTTTCAATACGCAATACGCATTCATTACTTCATCGCATTAGGGACTGAACTCAGACACTTAGGGTTACCAGATGACCTCACTGACCATTTAAGTACATTAGGATGGAATCTAATAGCCAACTCATCAATTCTAACTTGCACCAATTTGCTATACCATATGTGACGCCGTCACTTTACGATGACAACGACCAAAAGGTGAACAGATTTCTGTCTTCCACTCTGTCTGGATTAAGACATATGATACTCACGCATAGCTACCGCCTTCGTCAACCGTCGGGCAATATTAGTTGACTGACATAGGACGAATTAGGTTGGAAAAGAGTTGGCTAGTGGTGGTCAAACGAAAACGTGGGTTCATCAGTCAATGAAATCTACAATAGTTAGTTCAAGCCAGCCACGTGGAGAGCTGCAGACTTGCTGCCTGGCTGATTGAGGTCCTCATGATGGTAAAAACCAGTGATTGCAGACATTTGGTGATATGAGTCACAATCTCTCTCAATGGCTGACGAAGATGCATTCACTCTTTGTGATTTATAATATTCCACAAAACTCTTGCCCTTCCGCCGTATTACTATTCTGCGTCTCTCTACGGCTACGCCACCAAAAGTTGTATCTGGTAAAGCTGCGAAGAAGGCATCCGAGGCTAAGTTGCCTAAGGTTGACAAGATGAAGAAGAGGAGGAGGAAGGAGAGCTATGCCATCTACATCACTCACATTTGCTTTTGTTATCTCTGTTTTGAGTGTCTCTTTACTCTGCTCTCTTGGTTTCTGTGCTACTTGGAGCATGGGGAATGGCAACTGGAACTGGCGCACATCTGTGCAAAGTTCTATGTTGAGACTAGTCAGTCAGTCTTCCACTCCATCTATATGCTCTCATTTGTATGCATAGAATACTCCGGAAAATTGACAAAGTTATTTTACAAATTCTAATTTCTCTTTCTTCTATAATTTCACACTTGAATTTATTGATTGTGTCTCGTCGTTGTTATTTTTCTTTCTGGCTTTAATATGCATATTTGTATATCCCCTTCTTTGTTCGTTTGTTTTTCTGTCTGTCTGTCTATCTGTATGTTTGCGTGCTGGCTTGCCTGCATACCTGCCTGTTGGCTTGTTTGACACTTGTTTCCTTTGTTTCTAAGCTTTTCATGTGACGTCAATATGACTTTGTCTTATTTTATGCTATCAGCTGATTTGCATATTGATTTATTGATTGGGTTCTTTTTTTCTCTCGTCTTCTTCTACGTTAAAAGCACTTGCTTTATTTCTTACGCAAACACGTATATATATTTGATTCAATTTTAGATTTTCCCATCGATTGATTGGACAGAAGTGCTCGGTGCCAGAATAACATGCAGGCTTCTCGTGCGGATGCTTCGACAATGTCTGGGCATTTAATTAGAAGTTAACTGGTGGATGGTGACTAGCAGTGGAATTCAGGACAACGAGCATCTCGTCCTATTCTGGACTCGTCAGCTGGACATACATGCATTCATCAGTGAGTGATGATGTTCCCAACGAGGCTCGAAACCAGTACCCATAGTCTAGTGGATAACGCTTTGGCGTTTGAAACTATGGGCACTGGGTTCGAGCTCCGATGGGAACATCATCACTCACTCAGGAATGCAGGTATGTCCAGCTGACGAGTCCAGAATAGGACGAGATGCTCGTTGTCCTGAATTCCACTGCTAGTCACCATCCACTAATTAACTTCCAATATTTATGTATGCACATACATATACTAGAATTGAAACAATACAGAGAAAATTTCTATGGTCCCTGAGCAGAGATGACATGTAAAATCGTACAGTGCGCTTCGAATTTTTTTCTCCCATAAACGACTAGCACAGTCCGGTGGTGGGTAAATTTCAGTCTTCCTCTCTAAATGCTCTCTCACGTGACTCCCCATTCATAGCCTCTGCCAGGTAAGTCCTATTCACCGCATTCCCATAAATGGAGTGTTCCTCACAAAATTAAAAGAGAGAATTCGAACATCTGGCGCTTACAAGCGGACATGCAGGTTCACCTACATAGAGTGAGCTAGAATAAATCCGTGGTTCTAAACTTATTGTGTAAATTGACTCCAGAATCCAAATCGAGTGTGCATGAACCCGTTTTAGTCATGGAGAACCATGTGAAAATGGCAGTTCCTGACGTTGCTCCACTGCCTTGTAGATCAAACTTTAAGTGAAAAGTTCGAAAGGGGGGGTGGTAGTCCCTGAGGACAATCCACAACTCTAATATGGGTGTCCGGGCAATACTGCAGCCCTCATACACTCTAATTCTTACAAGCTGTCTACATTCTGTTTGATAATCTTCTCCCAAGCTGAGAATTGAGTCACAACCGCCGTCAACACCATGCACAACTATTTTCAACGAGGAGACATACAAACAGACAAACAAACAAACACACCAACAGACACGCGATAACCATGGGAAAGAAAACACACCCACATACCTTTTTAGATAAACATCGTTGTTTACTTTGATATCTTGCAACAATAAAATGATTATGAGCTGGAAAGGCTTCTTTAAAGGATTGACTTTTATTTGGGGTAGAACCTGTAAGAGTTTAATAATAAAATAGTAAAAGAATAGGTAACTGACAATATATAAAGACGAGTGGGTCTATTGCTTTAAATATTCGGCTTGTACAGGCAGTGGGCCCAGGGGTTTAATTAGGTCCCTAGATTCATTCTGATTTTAGTTTGAACAACTGGCTAGTAGTGATAGTAGTATCACCGCATGCTGCCTTATACTACTGACTGACTGGTTTGAGTAGTTGGGAACCATTTGCATAAACCAGCTCTCTTAGCTGAGTCAATCCGAATGCACCACTGGTGAGCTCGACCGTAGACAAGTAAAACGGACGGCAAATACAACGTTCAACTCACTTGTATCTGGTTGATGTCAGTGGCATCCACATACTCAAATAAATCAATCAGTAGTATGTATATAGATATCTAGCATCATGTAATCACGCTTGCTAACTTAATTAATAGGAAGTAGATGACAGACCCAGTGATCAGAATAATATCAGTTTCTAAAGGGAACAGTAGTGAAGGTTAGCATAGAACTATGCAAATCACGAACTGCGCCTAGTCATCTCACCTTCCTCGACTGGCAATGCTAGTTGACATTGCGCATCAGGTTGAAAAACAGTTAGTGGTGGGTCAAAACAAAAACTTGGAATTAGTTCACAAGATCTTGAAACAATTTGTTTGAGATTCAGAGTGACCGCTTGAGGTCCTCAGGATTCTAATAACTAATTATTATTATTATTGTTCTCTTGGGTTCCTAGTGGAATATAGGGCTTCAACTGCACGTCTCCACTTGTTTCTTCTGTACTTTCCACCTGCATCCATGTTAGTCCATACTGTTTCAACTCCTATTCACGCGATCTCCTCCACGTCACCCTTGCCCTGATGTCCCCCTCGCCGCTTCCCTTTCGGCCTGGTTCCTCTCGACAATGGTCTGAAGCGCGTGCGATCTCACCCAGAGGCCTCTCCAGCGAGTGTCCACTTTCTCCTGCATATTTGTTGGTTGGCGATTGGTTCTTGTTTTGTTTGTTCCTAGCCATAGTTTCTCGTTGGTGATTCTTTCCGGCCCGGCCATCTGATCTTCAGTATAGAGCCAGCGAAGACAGTTGTTGATAAAGGTTTGAGTTAGCCTGTTGGAAATATTCTTTGTGACCCGCCCGCCAAGTTTCTCATCCGTATAGATGAACTGACTGACTTCACGTTTGTATTGAAAATCCGACCGAATTTGTTGTTGATGCTGAGTGACAAAGATTTCCAAATTGGTTTCAGGCTGATGAATGTGTTTCTCGCCTTCCCGATTCTCTCTCGATTTGACATCCTCGTCCATTCTGACGGCCTGTAGTTGAGACAATGCTCCCTAGATAAGTGAGTGAATGAAGTAACCTCTTTCAAGTCCCTCCCGTTGATGGTGATTGGCGCTGGATGTTGCTGCTGTTGTTATTGGTTGGTTATTTTCATAACCTCCGTCTTGTTTATGTTCACTTGAAGTTCTGTCTTCGCCGGCCGGTTCTTCGACCAGTTTGTCGGTTTTCGCTTGTAACCGACTAATGGCTGGAGACTACTGTTGATATGGCACGAAATCGTTGTAAATGGTGCAGTTGCATTCAGTCGTTGTGATCTCACTCATAAATATATGAGTGATTGAACCCTATTCTTCCTCACTCACATTTCTGTTTATTACTGTCTTCTTGAATCTCTTCTTCTTTCTCTCTATTGTCTTCCCTTATATGGTACATAGAGTGTAGCAACTCGACTTGCTGCCCTTCCATACGATATTCTATGCTGATTCCAGTCCAATTAGTCAGTCAGTGAGCCCATCTTGTACACTTGTACCACACACATACACACATACACACGCATTCAATACACTTACTGATATATAATTCTAATTTACACTCATTGACCATGACTGTATTGTTACAATGTATGGATTAATGATTGCAGCAGAGCCTGAAGAAGACAAAGAATTTATTAAAAACAATAATTCCTTGTTTTTTTTAAAAAGTCGATTTCCCATTGATTGATTGGACCAAAATGTTCGGCGCCTCTGATGACATCTCAACACCTAGTTCGGACCCTTCAATGATGGTCTGAAGGGTTAACTAGGAGTAATTCGGCTAATGGTGACCATGAGTGGAGTCCTGGGACTCGTCTCAGCTGAGTACACTTGCATTCTCAATGAGACTCGAATCCAGTCAGTACACCCATCGTTTCAAGACATTAAAGCGTTCCTTATCCACTACTGAGTCACTTCATTATCCACGAGAGCCACCACTGGTGCAACAACAGGTATGAATCATATTATTGGATTCTACTACAAATCATCTTCCATCCAATGACATCAAAATAATCGTGGCCTCTAATTGTACTTTTTTTTCCTTCACGTTCCCAGTGGAACATAGGGCTTCAAGCCAGAGAGGCTTGAAGTTTCTGTAGCAGTGTTTATTTTTACAGGATGAGGTTGCTAGCCTCATGCCCAACCTTTCCTCTCTACCGACTTTTATTACTGGTTTGGCGAGGTAAAGGAGTGAGTCAGTCGGATTATGCGCATGGTCAGCAAGTGTCCTGACCACTATGCCACCGACGCCCCTAATTATACTTGTTCTAAATAAATTATGGGTGTATTCGGGGTGGGGTGGGGTTGGGTTAGGGGGGTTGGTTGGTTGGTTAGTGGAGGGGATATTCACCAAATTATTACTTACTTGTTTCTTGTAGATTAGAACTGATCGGTTGACAATAGTCAGTATTCTCATCAATATTTAAGGCTTTAAAGTCATCTTGATGTAAAAAGTAGACATGTCCATCGGAGGATAACATACGCCATTGAATATGTGAACCATCGCCAGTCGTAGTAGTAGCAGCAGTTGTTGTCGTTGATGATAGGGGTAGTTCTCCTGCTCCCAGTGTTGTTGCAGTGGTATTAGTAGTAGCAGCGTTCACAGTTGGTAAAAATACCTCCCCGCCTAACAATGCACTGGAGTAGAATTCATTGGCTAAAGCAGTATTACTATTTAATGGATAGGCACTTTTATGCATCGTTTTTGTTGCAGCCGTCGAAGCAGTTGTGGTACTGGCAGCCATTGTTGTAGTTGTTGTGCTCGTGCTACTGCTTGTTCCAAATATTGATGAACACAATGGTAAAGATGACTGAACAATCATTGAAGATAGCAAGCTAGATGAAGGTGAAATTACATCGAGGAGATTTAAAGAAAGTTTACCACTACTGACAGACCATATATCAGATTTTGTTATATTTGTTAAGTCAGTATTATTATTATTAGGATTGTTGGTGTCTTGTTGTGATAGAATACAACTGGTTGTAGGTGTTATATCACTCGCCATCGTTGTTGTTGTTGTTGTTGCTGTTGTCATTGAACTGTCAGCATCGCTGGAATTGGCATCACTAGTAGTAGTCGTCAACGTCGACGTCGTCGTGGTAGTAGCAGTGGCACCATCAGTAGTACATAATCCTGAAGTATTTGGTTTCGATCCTTGAACTGGCACAAAGATTACAATATCATTCGGTGCAAAACTATGCAGAAAAAAAAACAGGTAGAAGATAATGAGGTTTTGTCAGGGTTTTGTATCAACCTCTGTGTAGATTACGTAACGATTTAAACATCAGTTAGAGAAATCATTGAAAACCAGTGAGAAATGAACAGCTATTTCACCCTACTTTCTTTCACATCCTTCAACAGTGCATATCAGTGACACTGACAATAAAGGTCGAATCCATGACCTTCAAGTTAAGAAAGCAAACTCGTTGACCATTCAGGTACTTAGCTTGGAATTCGATGGCTTGCAATTTCTATCCCTCCGTCAGTGTCAGTTCAATCAATACCTTCAATAAGCATTTACTTCATCTTGACACTGCGGTCCTCACTAGCCATAAATTCTATCTAACGTAAAGCTTCGAGACATCCATCTAGGAGGTACTAGTAAGTTAGGTTGATGTTTAGATTCCTGCACAACGAGGTGAACAGTCAATGAGCTTGGTCTCTCATAACCTTAAGGTTCCCAGCTCTACTTCTTGTAAGGGGTTGTAGGTGTGCGCACTGCTGACAGTTGCAAACTAGGACGACATAGGTGTCTAGTGATTCCTGGTATTCAATGATCTCTCCGACTAATGTTGGTTTGTGATGTTGGTCTAGCTTCAAATGATTCGTCATTCTCAGATGAATTGGCTAGAGTACACTGCTGATGAGTTCAGCTTCCAACAATGAGAGAAAAGGTATGCAGTTAGGTGACGTTTAGTTCAATTCCATCTTTATTTGAGGCAGTGGTTTCCAACTACTCATATTCATTAATCAGTAGTATAAATCGTAATGAAAATCTATTCGTTTGGGTCTTCTTCGTTTCAAGATTTAGTTTCTAGGGTTTTGATTTGTATGATATCAATAAGAGAATCATTGAAAGTCAACAGGGAGTACTGGACGGCTGTTGCGTTAGCCTGGCTCGGGACTTATCAAAAGTTCACAGCTACCAGGGTTCGAACTCAAGGCCTTCCGGTTACAGTCACTGGGACCTCTTAACTCGATGACCAGCCATGAATCTTGACTTCTGACAATTCGTGATTTTAGCACGACCATCCATGACGAGTATTTGTCTAGCCTTCCATAACAAGGTGATGCCAGGACAGCAAGTAACTTCGTTCTGTAGTCAGTCACTGACAAGCTTGCCTTGCAACCGGAAGGTCCTGGGTTCAAACTCTGACGGGTGATTACTGCCAACAAGTCCCAAACTAGCACAGAACAACTGGCTGTCTGTTTAGTACTTCCTGCTAACTTTAAGTGGTCTGTGATCAAATGTGAAACAAATTCAATCATTACAATCAAACTCTTATTTGTTTATTTTAATATTCCAGTGTTCGGTTCTGAAATGAATCGATCTTAATCGTCATCACGAAATTAGTGAAGATAATATTCACAGAGGTGTGGTACGAATTTAGTTGAGTTGTAAGATTTTTACTCAAAAACGATTCATTCATAGTTGAATACCTTGAAGAATAATCCCATAGACAAGTAAACACCACTTGATGAAATAAAGTAAATTATTTAATTCGATTTTAGATTTTCCCATCGATTGATTGGACAGAAGTGCTCGGTTCCAGGTTGACATGTCGGCTTCTTGTGCAGATACTTCGACAGTGTCTGGGCGTGAAATTAGAAGCTAATTGGTGGATGGTGACTAGCGGTGGAATTCAGCACAACGCGCATTTCGTCCTATTTGGGACTCGCCAACTGGATGCACCTGCATTCCCCCGTGAGTGTTGATGTTCCCACCGAGGTTTGCCCAGACATCGTCAAAGCATCTGCACAAGAAACCGACATGTCAATCTGAGACCGAGCACTTAGGTCCAATCAACCGACGGGAAAATCTTAAATTGAATCAAATAATTAATATGACCCGTTGCACAAGATGTGGCTCTCGTGGCCCAAGTGGATAACGCCTTGACGTTTGAAACTATGGACATTGTGTCCGAGTCTCGGTGGGAGCATTATCACTCACTGTGGAATGCAGGTGCATCTAGATGACGAATCCCAAATAGGAAAAAAATGCACATTCTGAAATATAATAAAGGTGAAAAAACTGAGGATAAGGAACAAAAACAAAGATAACAGAAAAAATAGAAACTCACTTTGAATGCACAAAACTAGTATAGCGTTCAGCGGACTTTTTAGAAATACCCGATAAATTACAAGTGGAAGTTTCCAAAGCATTCGATTTATGCTTACTGCCACTAATCGCAGTACTAGTATTATCACTGCTGAATGTATTAACCAATTGTTCTTGTTGTAACAGTGGGACAGGAGACAGTGAGGTAGGTGATGTACAACGCGAGGCCGCAGAAGTCGATGCAGAAGAAATATTACGTGATGATGACGAATTATTATTATTATTATTATACGATGAGACAGTTAGATAATTAGAACTACTTGAATCGTCTGTATTGTGAATATCACCTCTACCATCAGTGATTTCCTTCATATTGCTGCTGCTAGCAGCAGAATCACAGACACAGGGTGCAGTACTACTTGAGGAGGCGGAAATCTAGACAGAAACAGAAACACCATACACAGATTATGTTTTTCCAAGTTGACAACAAAATAAATTTATCATTAGACAAATGAATCAAAAAACCGTTAAGCAACAAGTTCATCACTGGAATCTTTCTCAGTGACTGAATAATCAAAGGGTTCACAGAGTGACGTAAAAGTTCTAGGTGGCGGGTGGTGTTTGCGGCAAATGAGTACTACCCAAGAGTCCCCAAGAAGAATGAAGGAGTTGGTTACAGGATTTCATCATGAGCTGATACTGGTTAGAGAACCATTGGAAAACCTTCACTGGAGTACTGGAGAGCTGTTTCCTACGTCCTAGTTTAGGACTCTTCATCAGTACGCACCCACCGCGGTTCGAACCCAGGACCCGGGTTTTACAATGTCTCTCTAACCAATGTCAGCTCATGATGAAATCCCGTAACCAACCGACCAACCAAATCCCTACAAACTAATACTTGAATGAAGGAGTTGGTGGTCTACAATGCTTGTCTAGTTGATGCCAATCGGCGATGAAACTTGAAGACGTCTGCTTATGTATACATATGTCCAGGGAAAGCTGCTTCATTCTAGTGGTATGTGGCCCAACTGCAGTCCGAATCTACGACCATCAAGCCACTTGTGCGCAATTCAATGCAACATGAATTCCAACTTTTGATTTCCGAGTGGTATATAGAGTAATTCAAGATTTGAAGTTAGAGTAGCGGTGTTGCTTTTAGCCAGCGCTTCACTACAAGTTGGTGAGCCAATCAGGGTGAAAGGGGGTTGGCAGGAATTACATCCGGATTCGCCACATCCATGTGTGGCTAGTGAGTGCATTCTATCAGCGAACAAATGACAATCTACCTATCAGGTTGTAAGAATCTGATTGCTTTTCAACATAGATTTCATCGCTGACAGATATGAATTAGAGAACCATGGAGTTGTGGTTTCATTGCATTCTAACCCCCAACCCTAGCTTCCTCCTCTCCATCACAGCAGTATTTGCCTATGAGACTTCACTGCATCGCATACTTCAACAGGCAATATATATTTAAATATGTCTGTCTGTTTTCGACATAGAACTTTCCACCGATGTGCGACAGTTCAAGTCACCACAATCCCTCCTTGTAGCACACAAACCAAGAGAATAAAGTGAAAGAAACGCATAATAGACACAGTAAACAGAGGTGTGAAACAAAGGAATAGTAGTAACGAAGAACAAAACAGTTTCATCGGAAATCATAAGTCACATGGAGTGGATGCATCTGCGCTGGTCATTGAGAACGATTTTGAGCCATATCACCAATTGTTTCCAGCTTTCACTGGTTTTTACCGTCCCGAGGACCCCAACCAGTCAGGAAGTCTACACCTTCCTACGTTGCTTAGACTAACTGTTGTGGATTTCATTGACTGGTGAGGCCATGTTTTGGTTTGACCTCCGCTAGCTTTTTTCCAGCCTGATTGGTCCTATATTAGCTAACATTTTCCGTCGAGGAAGGTGATGACTAGGCATACGTAACACATGACCTAACCATCTCAGCGGCTGCTTCACAGCCTCGTCGATTGATTTCCCCTCCCTCCTTACCTATCACTCGACGCCTAACCTCAATATTGCTCACCTTATTATACCACCATGTGACACAGGAGATAGAGCGCAGGAGCCTATGATCAAAGACAGTTAATCTCTTCATGTCTTCCACTCTCAATAGGCAGGTCTCACAGCCATAAAGGAGGACGGAGAGGACTGATGAGCAGTACACCCGGCCTTTGGTCGATAGTCGGATATCACGTATACGCCAGAGACGGCGAAAACTGGAGTATGCGAAACTAGCCCTCTGTATCCGTGATGAGAAACGAAATTTCGAATGATTCATTATTAAGGCATTAGAAACTACGGCTTGAACACACATACATCCGGTTGCATGATTCACAATTGGTTAGAGCAATCTACCAATTTTCTATAGAAGTGTGTTGTATTGTGAGGTTTGTATTGGTTTTTAAATAGATAGGCGGGAATTATCATAATATACGAAAAACAAGAACATGCCAAAACATGTTACTATCATCGTCATCATCATGATTATTGAGTATTGATCATTTGGTTTAAAAGGTGTTATTGTGTCATTCACTTCTTATTGTGTTTATTTATGTGCTCACACAAGTGAGAATGAGGTCACTTAACAAAGATAAGTGTGTTGTATTGTGGATTCTAAAGAGTGTGTCACAGATTTCTTGTGTTGTTGTAATTGTTGTTGTTGATAGTGGTGATGTTAAATTATGGTGTAAGGTGCAATCACATGGCCTTGTAGTAGAGCTGTGAGCGAAACACAGAAGTTAACAGTGACATTAGCTGAGTATTCCTTGTGGAGAGTATGGCTCTCTGATTTGAACCTGATATGAACCCTAAAATTTGACGACAGCATTATTGTTGGTGTTTTCTTCGACGTTGAACACCATTTTGGAACAACCACATTAATTAATTACAGTCACTACACACCAAGGTAGTCCTGAAATCAATGGGGTTCGCCAGACCTCTCAACCCCCCCCCACACACACACCCCTGGTCCCAACCTCAAACATCCATCTTCCCAGTTACTCACACAATATCGGTCGAGGTTCACAGACGAAATTTTGATTATTACGCTCGCTTTATGGTACCTGGCATTTCGTGGAATCCTGTCTGTATAAGTAACACCGGTATCAATGCTTCAGTAATGTTGGACACAACGATGGTTTTAGTCAACAGTGCACACACACACACAACAGCAATCCTCGACAAGTCGCCACAGACACCGTCCCTATTTAGCACCTGTCCGGCAACAATGCATCAGTATTCGAACTCTACGTCCACAAGATGGCACTATACCTGTTTCCAAACTAAAGAGACCTGTGCCACGAACGCCGACAGAATCGACCACTCCCCCCCCCCCACTGATCAAAACTTCTCACTAAAAATCACTCCAGGCAACTTCGTTCTGTAGAGAGTTAGTCACTAGTGAGTATCAGGTTAATTTTCAAGAGTTAACCTGTAGAGATTTGATGATAAAAGCATAAATATACAATTAAACTTTTAATATACTTACGCATGTTGGCATTTTCCCACCTTCAGAATTACAATCTATAGAACAAAGGGAAAAAATACAGACAAGAATAATACGTCAACTAAACGAGGATGGAAAAACAAAAACAAAAAGTGAAATGTTAGTCAACAAAGTCACCAACATGCACAATTGGCATAGGCAATGGAGCTATGTCAGAGTCAATCAAGTGTGTAGCTGGAAGCAGATTGCTATGTGACGGTATAAAGAAGACCAAATGAGAAGGTAGTGTGGCAATTTGTGGGCAATTGTAGACTACATCGAAAGTAGTAATAGTTGTTAACCGAATGCAATGCGAAAGTATAGTTGATGTTTTATGCTTCAACTTAGATCGCAAGGAGTGAATATGATCGGCGTTCGAACTCGTGAATGAAAGTGTCGTTGGAAGTTGAACATTTAAACATCAATAAGACATTACTTTTTCTTTCATTCTTTGAGTTAAAAATAGGTACTCAAGCTATGAGCTTTGAAATTTCCTTCGCAGTGGTATTGTCTTTACGGGATGCAGTTGTTAGCCTCACACCTAAACTTTCTTCTTTTCTAAACTTACTACAGACTGGGTGAAGTTTCAAGAGTCGAACCGTGACCTCTAGCATGAATACGACCTACAAGAACGCCAGAAATTCTAATCACTAGACCACCCCCCCCCACCTGTTATTTACATCCAGTAACCCTTGCAGGCCATAATACACCGAGCCCGATGTCGCCAAACTCCGGTGATCAAGTGAGGGACCGGCGTTTTCAACGTGGTATGGCCACACTAAAAAAGACGGAGTTCATTTGCCAGCACCACCCGCATGGCATGCGAGCATCCCACCACCAATGAACTACCGATAACCAAAATGAGCCTCACTTCCAATTTATTCTCTTCACACTTGGAGACAGGTAGGGAGGTGCAGATTGATTGGCTGTCTGGGGGTATTCAAGACTATTGATCAAATGGCACTAAAATGCTATAAATGGCACAGATTTATTCATTCTTTGTGAACGCTGAGATCCATTAGACGCTCATTATTAATAATCACTTTTTCTCTTGTGTTTCTCAACTGGTTGTATTTTTTTCCTCTTCTAACTTTGTGCATACTATACATGGGGTTTGACGACAATGAACTGTGTTCTACTTTACCTCTGAGTTCTGTGTTGAAAGCTGAGCTCAACTCAGTCAGTCTACATACATTATCGATAAACGTCTAATACCTTATTAAGACCAAGAATTGGACTACAAATAGAAAAACCCTGAATAGTGATAAATCAAACGATAACAAAAATGATTTTCAAGTATTGGTTTTGTAGGGATTTTGTTTGATTGCATGGAAGATTTCATCATGAGCTGACATCAGTACTCCCAGGTTTTTCAGTGGTTCTCTAACTGATGTCAGCTCAAGATGAAATCCTCCATGCAATCAAACAAAATCCATACAAAACCAATACTTGAAAATTAATCTGATGCTCACTACCGACTGGCCCTATTCAGGCAGTGACCTGGGGTTCTTTAGTGGGGAAGCCGTGACCAATAGGATATAGCAGGTTGAAGATGAGACAGTAACTCATCGAAGAAGACATTGCGAAATGGTCACGCTATGTCGTGAATTGACAGAAGTTAGAATTCATGGGCCATTGGATCGGGTCCCAGTGGCTCAATGGTCTACGAGCTCGCCTTGTAACCAGAAGGTCCTGGGTTCGAATCCCGGTGGGTGCGTACTGCTGAGGAGTCCCAAACTAGGACGAAACAGCTGTCCAGTACTCCCAGGTTTTCCAGTGGTTCTCTAACTGATGTCAGCTCATGATTAAATCCTCCATGCAATCAAACAAAATCCCTACAACAAACCAATACTTAAAAATTCATCTGATGCTCACTAGTGACTGGCCCTATTCAGGCAGTTAACCTGGGGTTCTAGTGGGAAGCCGTGACCAGTAGGGTACAGCAGGTTGAAGATGAGGCAGTAACTCATCGAAGAAGACATTGCGAAGTGGTCGCGCTATGTCGTGAACTGGCAGAAGTTAGAATTCAAGGACCATTGGATCGGGTCCCAGTGGCTCAATGGTCTACGAGCTCGCCTTGTAACCAGAAGGTCCTGGGTTCGAATCCCGGTGGGTGCGTACTGCTGAGGAGTCCCAAACTAGGACGAAACAGCTGTCCAGTACTCCCAGGTTTTCCAGTGGTTCTCTAACTGATGTCAGCTCATGATTAAATCCTCCATGCAATCAAACAATATCCCTACAACAAACCAATACTTAAAAATTCATCTGATGCTCACTAGTGACTGGCCCTATTCAGGCAGTTAACCTGGGGTTCTAGTGGGAAGCCGTGACCAGTAGGGTACAGCAGGTTGAAGATGAGACAGTAACTCATCGAAGAAGACATTGCGAAGTGGTCGCGCTATGTCGTGAACTGGCAGAAGTTAGAATTCAAGGACCATTGGATCGGGTCCCAGTGGCTCAATGGTCTACGAGCTCGCCTTGTAACCAGAAGGTCCTGGGTTCGAATCCCGGTGGGTGCGTACTGCTGAGGAGTCCCAAACTAGGACGAAACAGCTGTCCAGTACTCCCAGGTTTTCCAGTGGTTCTCTAACTGATGTCAGCTCATGATTAAATCCTACATGCAATCAAAAAAAAATGATTCACTAAGTCTTTAACTATTGATCTTAGCGTATGTATGTTAAAAAAATGAGTGGACATTTCATGTGTTACCGCCAGCGTGTATTTTCTATAACTGAATTGGTGGTTTATATTAGGTGAAGGCGGATGTTAGTCATGAGTGCTTGGGATGCTTTTGGTAGTGTATAGGTGGTTATCACTTTCCGGCTGTCTATAATGTAGAAGTTGATTTTTTTATGGGGAACTTAAAACAGAAGGAGCATCAGCTTCCTGTGACCTCAGGACCAGTTGGAGCCGATAAAATATGATGCGTATAAGTCGCATCCATATTATGATTCTACCGCTGGTTACGATCTACCGCAACGTAAACCGGGAGGTATCATTCTCGAAGTTCACCCTGTCGTAAACCCCACCGCTCTCCAGATCTGGAGAGGTAATATAGCTAACTCGTTTGCCAGTTCATCTGAGAGAAACACCTTACTACTGTTACATCCTTACTTGCCAGGAGTACGACATCGTCCACAGACCCTTCTCCAACACAGTGTGTGTGAGTGACCTATACTATGATGACAGTAACTGATTTTTAGTCTAATCGCTATCCACAAAACCTTTTACAAGAACATCATCAGTTTCAGCTAGTGTATTTCTTTAGATGGCTGCAATATGCAAGTGTCTGACCATTACTAAAACCACGTCAAAGTAAAGGGAGCTATCGGTAGGATGTTTTAATATATTAGCTCGGCTTACATCATATCACGCTGACGCATAGATGACAGCCAAACTTTAATATTTACCTGAAGATTTTTCAAATGAAAAAGTAGGAAAAAGAGGAAGAGGTGATTTGACCTGTGGGCAAATTGAAGCAAACAGGTTATTTGTGTATAAATATACACAAAACCTACAGTCACAACCAGGCACATGCGTGCACAAATACACTAACCAATCAGATTATCCTCAAGTTTAGGCCTAAGTAAAGTGTTAGAGAATTGAATTGAACTAAATTTTCAACGTTTAGAATTTTGTACAAAAGTGCAACAACAACACAATTGCAGTTCATATTGCAACACATACACATACATACACACAGGTGAAAAAGAAGGTTAAGGACAGAAATATAAAGAAAACTATCATGAACATAAATAAATAAAATGTTCGGGAAACAAAAACAGAGATTCATTCACTTAATTTAGGTAAGAATCACAAATACAGTGAATACACATACGATTTCAAGGCGAATATCAGCAACACTCTTGGATCTTAGCTTCCTGAAGACTTCTAAATCAAGAACTCTGTACTTCAACCCCCCCATCTCTCTCTCTTGATGTTGCACAAACCAACAGTCGAAGACCTCGAAAGCATGCATAGGATGTTATGCTTTGGTTTGATCACTCGTAAATCTTATTTTTCTCTTCTCCAACGTAATCCATCTATATTCAAGTGTTGGTTTGTGGGGATTTGGTTGATTGGTTACAGAATTTCATCGTGAGCTGACATTGGTTAGAGAACCATTGGAAAGCTGTAGAAGAGTCCCAAACTAGGACGAAACAGCTGTCCAATACTCCAGTGAAGGTTTTCCAATGGTTCTCTAACCGATGTCAGCTCATGATGAAATCCTGTGATCCATTTATATCCCATTTTCTAAACGCCTGAATCAATATAAAACTCTACAGTCTCATCTGTTGACTTTCTTTCACAGTAAACACGCAACACTCTACGCATAACCTCACGATTACTCATTGTATTATACTGCCTAGTTTGAAATACAAAACACAGACACTTATGATGATGAACGGTTTCAAGTCTAGCATATTAATCGATGATGCATAACAGAACATAACATTCACCTTATACATTTTCAGGTGAAAGGTGTCAAAGATGTACGGGTAAACAACAAACACTATCATTAGGTTGAAACACATTCACAAATAGTTTCCTATACGGGCAGAATTTTTGTGGACTAACATCTAACAGGTTTACTTGTCTTGGTTTCGTAATGTGTGGTTGTACCTGTGTGCTACTGAACATGTGTGTGTGTGTGTGTGAACTGTTAATCAACTAGAGATCACATAAGATCTAAACATGTATATTTGCGCATATCATGCACAAAATGAATGATTGTATCATCAAATGAAGAATTAAAAAAAATCAATGTGGAAAACACACACACACAGTGGGAGAGGAAGCTAAGCATAACATATTAATCTTGACTTAATTTTAGTCGTTTATCTTCCGAGTGGAATACACAAGGCCTCAAAGCTTTGAGCTTTGTTGGGGTTACAGTAATAGTGGAGCTGCTAGCTTCACACCCAACGTTCTCTTTTTCTCTGTTTTACTATTGGTTAAGCGAGGTTTAGGAGTGATGTCGGACAGGATTCGAATTCCGGACAAGTCTATCGCTGAACTATCAACGCATCACAACGTGAGGAAATCAAATTAATTGAAAGTTTAAAAAAATCGGAGAGAAATTATTTCCCTTATCATTTGACAGCTGCCACTTTGACGTGGTGGTGGTGGGGGCTTGTATATCGCAATGACCGAATAAATGTTCCTGCAAGTCCTATCGTACCAGATAGATAGTTTGGATACCGCTTAGACGTAAAGCAATAGTTACCATCACATAGCATAAGTCGCTCACACATTATGTTAGGGGGTCTGTGGGTGAAGTCATATCCCCAGACGAGCAGGGATGCAACAGCAGTAATGTAACAACAGAAGACAAGGGCCAGGCAATAGATCGTTTTATTACGAAAATCAACACGTATTTATATATATTTCACATACATTATTATAGCTTATGCAAGTAGACAAGCGCAGTCATCTGAATGGTTGTTTATCAGAAGTTAACCAGGAAACGCAGGCTTCTGATTGGTTGTTTCGGGATTCCTCGAAAAATAGAGTTCTTTATCTGCGAATCATATTATGCCACGTTAAGTCTGCTGTGATTGGTTGTCGAATCAGCCTTGTACATATTTTCTCACGGCCTGCTCTCACCACAGTAAGGTGTTTCCCTCAGATTGGTAGTAAGTCAGCTATGCTGCTTCTCCGATCCAAAAGGTCAACCACGGAAATGGCACATTCTGGCTTACATTGCTGCATTAGGGTCTGAATAAAGATGCTACTCTAGAAGCTAGTTCAAATCCACTGTGCATGTAACGGGCCTCAGGCAGATGTCCTCTAGAATTTGCGGTAACGCAACAAATCAGTGCTGTTTCTATTTCAGGTACCCTAAGCTAAAGACAATTTCAACGGTGTGGAAAGCCGGGAAGTAAGTAACAACCGCCCACACACACTCTAAACAGTACACAAAACTCTCCTGATCATCTAATGATAAAATGAATGATAATGACAGCCATACCGCGTACAACACGGGTGAGCTGGGTCTCAAACAAGTGAAGTGGCCGTCTAGTGATGGTTAGATCACTTCGATCTAGCAGACACACATCACTGTTTATTGTGAGTTGCGTTCATCTACTTATATCCATCGGTCAGTAGTATGCAGCTTTACATATTACCCGTCATCTTCATACATTATAGTAGTGGTGGAAGTAATTACTAAAGACAAATCTGCTACAAAGATTAACTTTCAATAGACCAACATCAGTTAGCAAGTCAATCGTTGAGGCTTGGAGAGTCTAAGACTAGGGGATGGAAAGCAAAGTCTTAAGATGATCAGTCCAACACATTGACCATCTATTCACCACCTAATAATTTAATTTAATTTTTCCTTCACGTTCCCAGTGGAACATAAGACTTCAAGCTAGTGGCTTCAAGTTTCTGTAGCAGTGTTTATTTTTACATGATGGGGTTGCTAGCCTCATGTCCAACCTTACCTCTTTACCAGCATTATTTCTGGCTTAGAGAGGTAAAGGAGTGAGTCGGCCGGGGATCGAACCCCGGACCATGTGCATGGTCGGCGAGAGTCCTAACCGACGCACTTTATTTCACCACCTAGTGGATTTAAATCCAACATGTACTGATTTATATCTATATAAAGAAAACAATGAGTCACAGGTGACTGGATTCCAAGTAGAGCAAAGGGCTTCAGGAGTACACCCTCATTTCACACTATTTTCTGTTATCCTTATAAGCTAGCTTCTATTCTCCTTGCATCACATCGTCTCCTCCATGTCACGTTTGAACCGACACCCAACTCATCTTTCTACAATCAGGTTCCGTTAGAGGGTCATCTTGCGCCCAGTGTCGCTGCTCAACGGTCTTCTCAGCGTGTGCCCAACCTATTTCTGTTGCCACCTGATCTTCAATACACAGGGGAAATGCTTTGAGAGACACATTAAGTCTCTAAGCCATATAGAAGCATTGGCATCACATTGGTGTTGGGAATTCTGATCTTGTTTCTTCCACTGAGTGTTGTAGGTCTAAATATCGGGTTCAGATTAATTAAGACCTGGCGTGCTTAACCAATTCTACCTGTCTTTGACATCTTCAGCTGTGTCATCTGTACTTGAAACGGTGCTGTCTAGGTAAGTTCAAGAGACGACATCCTTTAATTTTTTCTCCCGTTTATGCTACTTGTTGCTATTATTGGTTAGGCATCTTCATCACCTCTGTCTTCTCTATATGTTCACTATATGTAGTCCCATCTTCACTGCTTAATTCATCAACTTATTGGTTTTTGCTAGTATGTATATCCTCAACTTTGTGAGACACAAGCAATAAGTCACTTGTCAAGTATAGATCACCTATGGTCTTTTGGTCGATTCAATATACACCCAACTGTTTACCACCAACCACAAGGTTCACTATCAAACACGACCAGGAAAATCATCGGTGTTACTGGACAGTCTAATATTTAAAAGTCAATCTGAACGAAGAATATTCTTTTCAATAATTTCTCTTCAGGTTCTTACAATTATAAAATATAATATTTGTGGTCGTTACAATAAAATAAAGATAACCAGGTATGCGGCGGATACATTTTTTAACGTAGAATAACAGATTAGCTGTTATGGGGTGTCAAAATAAATAGTTATAGGGCGCACGATTAGGCAGGTTCGTCTACGGGTTCGAGAACACTTACCAGCTTGGTTCAGCAGGGGGGAAATTAAGTGCATAAAAAGCTCGATCCTGTCACACCTGGTCGATACTGGACATCGCATCGATGTCAACACAGCTTTCAGAGTTATATACCGAATTCCGAAGTCGTCATCACGTACAGTTCGCTTACGTCTCCTACACATAGCTGAAGCTGTTGCAATAAGATCGACTAAATCGGAACTGTGTATCCAAAAGGAACACGTCCAGACGCTGTTCCTACCGTGGCCAACCTTGGATTGAAGATTTTTCTTCTCACCAAGAGTGCTCCTTCCCCTTAAGCCTCTTGGTTTTTTTTCTTTTTAATTTGCTTATTATTATGAATATTATTATTAGTTATTATTATTCGTCATAATTTATGCCCTTTATGCAAACATTCCCTCAATACTATCGAATTTTCATTTGTACGGACTTATTATTAGTGATATTATCTGTTTTCTCAATATATGCCTCCACCTGTTTCATTTAATATATTCGTTATCTCACTATGATCCTCTCATTCCAGTCTTACTATATCCTGCTTAACTCAGACCACTTTGTACTAGCCACTCACCTGAACCCTTTCATAACCTTGAACTGATTTGTCAATTTTCCTACCTCACACTCTACAATTCCATTATGATTAACCACCACTATTGTCTCCCGTTTTACAATATTTCTAATCGATTTCAGCCTAGCACGTTTGTCACACAAATATGACTATTTATTTTGACACCCCATAACTAATCTGTTATTCTACGTTAAAAAATGTATCCGCCGCATACCTGGCTATCTTTATTGTAACGACCACAAATATTATATTTTATAATTGTAAGAACCTGAAGAGAAATTATTGAAAAGAATATTCTTCGTTCAGATTGACTTTTAATTCATAATATGGGAATATTTCACACTATCAAGTCTAATATTTGTTCAACCTATGTAACTGGGTATCCAAGATTGAAACAGTGTAGATCAATGTGGTGAGGAGATGGGATAGCTTTGAGGGGGGGAGACACACACACTTAGTTGGAAGTGATGACAAAGACCTGAGTGCATTAGTCACAATATTTCAATCAGAAGGAAACAAATATAAAATAATATAATAACATTGAAAATGTTCTCTAGTTTGACATTGGAACGTTAGTCATTCAAAAATAATTCCTTCAATAAATAAATGAACATGTACAGATTAGAAATGACAATGAAAATAATGCATAGGGGATTTACCTTCAGTAGTTTGATTCAACAGAGTAACTGATGTTGCAACATCAACACCTTGAATTAATTCTGTCTGAGTTATCATAGATGTTGTTTCATTGGAGATATGTACTGGCGCTGTTGTTGTTGATGTAGCCATAGAAACAGTATATACCGGATTATTTAAATGTAAAGCTTCTAGTAAATATTGTAAAGATTTACCAAAATCAAACTGATCATCATCAATAGCAGCAGCAGCAGATGATGATGATGATGATAATGTAGCGTCGTTGTTGCCATCGTCATCAGGACATGTACACTAGAATGAGAAATTAATACACAATATTATGTGAATTATTCTGACAGTAATTAAACAAATTCACTATTGATTCGTGTTAGTACTTTATTATGTGAAGGCTGATTGATGGACGATACTGTTAATTCCTATAGGCTGAAGTAAAGAAATTCGAGTCTCAGAAACCAATGACTGCATATTCATGCGCTGAAGACAATGAGAGTATTATGTTTCATTATACATTCCCAGTTGAAATAGAATAGGGACACCGATGCTAGACTTAGACGCACTGACCTCGAACATGGCTTAACTATGCCAACAAGATTACTTGTCAGCTACCCTTTTCCCTCTAGTTCGCTTTTTATTCATGCCAGAACATATAGACATGAGATGATAAGTAAATTAATCTGCACGAAAAAGTAAGAAGTCAGTCTACCAAAGAAGACAGTGATATATGAGCTGACATCAGTTAGAGAACCGTTGAAAAACCTAGGAGTACTGGACAGCTGTTTCATCCTAGTTTGGGACTCTTCAACAGTATGCGCGCACGCATCTCCAGTATGACCGAAGGTCGGTCAGCAGACAGAAGCACGTGTATTGTGAGTAGAAAAGAGGTTATACGTATTCGTTACAAGTCTAAACTTGGTATGGTTATGTTCAGTCACATGATCATCTTGCACCTATATGCCTGGGATTGAAACACAGAAAGCAGAGGTGACTCAAGCAAATATAACTGATATTACTTGTGAAGGTATGGCTTAGTTCCCTGAGTTCGAGTACCACTAGGTCATATCATCATCATCTCTCTCAGAATAAGTGTAGTACAAAAACTAGTACATGGTAAATGTATTCCAGCTAGCTGATTTCCTGACGAAAACGAATATTTAGAGTATGAAAATCACCGAACAGCACTGCAGAGCTGTTTCGTCCTAGTTTGAAACTCTTCAGCCCGACATAGTACGAACTTTAAGTTATGTGTTCAGTTAACTGATCATCCAACCACTTGACCAGGGGTCCAGTGACCCAACCTTTACTTTTAACTTTGCCAATTTATTATATAACGCCACCATCGACAAATGCTTTTCACGAACATCCACTTCACCTTGAAATGATGGATCCCAATAGTCATGGTTTCACAGTACAATTAGGTGATATCCGTATAGGCTCTAAAATCTGGAAACTGATATGAAGGAATATGAGGTGTATGAGGATTTGAACGAATATCAATGTAGTCTTCGTACTGAATCAACTTCGGTTGGAGAATCACTGAAAACCAGAGAGCACTGACTGGACAGCTGTTTCGTCCTAGTTTCAGACTCATCACCAGTAAGCGCTCACTGCTGTCCGAACGCAAGACGTTCCAGTCACAAGGAAAGCTCGTAGACGATTCAACCATTGGGACCCATGAGCTGTAACTTCTACTAATATATGATTTTAGAGCGATGGGTTTGAAACTATGGGGGAAGAAACAGCTGTACAGTAACTCCTAGTGGTTTTCAACAGTGGTTCTCGAACTGATATCAATCCACGGGCAAACTTGGAACAAATCAAATCCCTCTACAAACTAACTCATGAAAATCAGTTTGATGCTTGCTAGTGACTGCGGACAGAACGAAGTTGCCGGGAGTTAGTTTTAATGAGAAGTCGTGACCAGTGGGATCTACCCGGTTGCGAGTGAGGACAAACACTCACCGATGATATTGGTTGGTGATCGCATTAAATTCACGAGATACCATTATTATTAAAACAGAAACTTAGTACATTATGGACACCAAGAGATGTGCCACACAAAATTTCATAGTTTGCACGAGGGCTGACATACTCCTCATACACCCAGAGCGAAGCAGATTATTGTCTTAAGAGATATCCCCCTGTATCTGAGCTTCTGACTTGAATTTTGATCCACAAGGCAGCGAAGCAGCGTCAATAGCTGCGCTTCCTTGCTTTCCGGTGACCAATACACACGTTCATACGCGCCATTCTGTATGTTCGGATATTGGAGTCTATGTACACTAAAAGTTTGGAATCAGAATTTTCCAACTTTCTTAGGTAAACCTGAGTGACAACAAGTCAGGTTGTAGACGCCTGACTTTCGCATTCATCCTTTCACTTTTATGAGGAACAACTCGTCCACGTGAAGGCAAAGAGTAGGACCTATCCAGCAAAGGCTATGAATGCGTGCCAGCCATATGACAGCATTTTGAGAGGAACACCAAAGTCTATCCATTTTCGTATGTACGGGGTTGTTTGTAAGGAGCAAGAATGCGGAACACTTCAGGATATTACACGTCATCCTTTCATAGGTATCTCTTTGTATCGTCCCAATTCTAGTATACATACAACCAAAAGTTATATATATATATATACATATATATATGCATAAAAAGACGAGAAAAAGAAAGAACCCAATCAATAAATCAATAGGCAAATCAGCTGATAGCATAAAATAAGACAAAGTCATATTGACGTCACATGAAAAGCTTGGAAACAAAGGAAATAAATGTCAAACAAGCCAACAGGCAGGTATGCAGGCAAGCGAGCACGCAAACACACAGACAGACAGACAAACAGAAAAACAAACGAACAAAGAAGGGGATATACAAATATGCGTATAAAAGCCAGAAAAAAAATAACAACGACGAGACACAATCAATAAATTCAAGAGTAGAACTGTAGGAGAAGAAGAAGAAAGAAAGAAAATAACTTTATCATTTCTTTTTGAGTACTCTGCACATACACAGACTGAGTGATTGATGCAATGGAGTAAGTATGCGAACAAAAGAGTTGAAAAATTGTTAAAATAAAAAATCACTTAAGAGAACACTTTAAAACACCCCCCTATAAGAGCGTGAAACACACCACAGAGTCGAGAACACATACAGATACTGGATATGCTATATAAACCATAAATGCGAGTGTAGTGTAAACGATGCATGACAGCATACAGACTACCAGATCGATTGAGATGGGGCAGTTGGGCACCACTCACATCAATCTACAAATGCTGAACAGCCTGTCAGACTGCAGCGATGCCAACATTACTGGATGGCCATGGCACTCGTTTGACGGGTTGACGTCACCACTGGTATCCCCGATTAGTCAATTCAGCTCAGAGTGGCGGATCACTTGAATTCTGTCTAGCTCCACATAGGTGAACTGATGAAGTCAGCCTTCAAACTAGTGAAGCAATCGTGAGCGGTGCTCATATCATATCGATCTGGTTAGGAAACACTATTGGTTTAATGTGAGTGGTAAACAGTTCATTATATTAGTCAATTAATCAATAGTATATGCGTCGGTGGCTTAGTGGTAAAATGCTCGCCAACCATGCACGTGGCCCGAGGTTCGATCCCTCGCATTGTGTGATCTGAGTAATTTTGGTTCCCAGAAGAAACTATGGGCAAATTTCACCTCCTTTAACCTGTGTGTAAAATTGTCAGATTGCCAGTTTTCACTAACTGTTAACTATTTCAAAGGTGATCTTTGCTAAGAGTAAGACTGACTCAACTTCACTCAGGATAACATTGAGGTACAAAATCTTAAACAACCAAGATGGCTTACAGTAGACAATCAAAGGACCTTAATTTTCAAGTATTAGTTTGCAGGGGGGTTTGATTGACTTCATGTTAGATCATAGATTGTTATCGGTTAAAGAATCACTGATTGGCTCATTGACTACGGGATGAAGTTGTTTGGTCGCCTAATGAGAAATAGCAACCATTGGAGTTCACCGAATTGGATGTTGTGCCAAACTAGTTGTCTATGACATTGACTGGTCGTTGTACTATGCACTACGAACTGGCAAAAGTTAGAATTCATGGTTCATTGGATTCCATTCCGTTGACTGAATGGTCAAACAGGAGTACCATGTAACCTGAATATCCTGGGTTTCGATCCCTGACAGTGAAGTTATACATGTGTATTTCTGAAGAGTCCCAAACCAGGACGAAACCACAGTCGAGGACTCTCTGATTGTCAGTGGTTCTCTATCAGATAACAGTCTGTAATGTAACTTAGTTCATGAAGACATTAACTATCAAGATAACAGATTTTTCATGTTATTCGATGACTGGAAGTTATCGGAAGGAAGCCCTGTCTAGACCTGAGTTTCGGGCTTGTTGGCAATCCTCAGCAAAGCATATCTGCAACCCTGACAGGATGGAATTCAGAATACACTAAACAAAGGACTGGACGTATGACACTAGTTGCTACCTAGTGTTTAATCAAAGATCCTCCGTGTACACTAGGCTAGGGTGGTGCACATATTGTCTGACGGTTGAAGTGGGTGCGGAGAGAATTTGAAATCAGGACGCTCAGTAAGCAAGCCAACGTCACCAGAAATATATAAAAAGTGTGCCGCGAAAAAAAGTGTGTTATAGAACAGTGAAAACAAAACAAAAAAATAAAATTACTTCATTCAGTGTAGAATTGATCAACTCTTCAGAATTGTCTTTTAGCGTTGTTAATAAATCCGGATCAGAAGGATCAGTTTCGTGTGGAATTTTGTCAACTTTATCATCAGTTAAAGTCTCCATAGGTGGATGAGACGAAAAACACGGTAGACTGTGTTTAGATTTTTTAAGAAACATAAGAGAACACGATTCTAACACCTGAAAAAGAAAGAAAGAAAGAACAAAGTGTAGAAGAATTTTGTACAGTGTAGAATAGAATAAAATTCTATATTTGGATAAGTTTATTCGATATATAGCAATTCACACCAGTGAGTGATACAGCATAAATAATTGGAGGATGACGTCTCCAGTACTTTTATCCTATCACACTTTATTGTGTGGTTACATCCATTGGTCGAGTATTTTTTCAGCGAGTATCACTCCATTATTATTGATTTATTTGCTTTATTCCGTTACTTTCCGAGAAAAACATACAGCCTTAAGCTTGAACTTCGAAGTTTCCAGTAGCAGCGAGGTATTATTCCTTTTTACAGGAAGGTGGGGTGGGGTTGCTAGCCTTACTTACCTTGAAGCTTCCTTTTTTATCGAGTTAATAACTGGGTGAGGGAGGTAAACATGTGTGCCGCCGTCTAGGAATTGAACCTCACACAATGTGCACAATCGTTGGCGAGCAATCAACCGTTGAACTGCCCATGTGTTCAAATTACTAGCTCCACACGAGTAATTAACCTCACAGTACTTAATAAATTAGATTATTTTTCAAGTGATGGTTTGTAGGCATTTGACTGGTTACAGGGTTTCATCATGAGCCGACATTGGTTAGAGAACCACTGGAAAATCTGGGAGTACTGGACAGCTATTTCGTACTAGTTTGGGACTCTTCATCAGTACGCACCCACCGGGATTCGAACCCAGGGTCTTCTGGTTACAAGGCGAGCTCGTATACCAAATTATTTTTCCTTAATTGCATTTATCAGGTTCTTAGGTCGATAAAGTTTGTCTCTGAGTGAGCTGGTTACTTTCAATGCCACTGTAATCCCAGTCTTATACGGTGGATCCCAGGCATAACCAATTCGAATGATTTTCCTTATTTATAAGGCGGCAGTATTATCGAAACTTTGAATCTCTTTTTATTTATATTATTTTTTCTATGAGTTCACATTCATTCTGAAATAAAATTTGGTGGGTAGTTATTCACTTTCAATTTTTTTTCTTATTATTCGAAGTCTCACTAGTTAACACAGTGGTGTTATTTCGTTCAGTGGGGTAAGGTTGCTATAGTCTAACTCATGACTAACCTTTCCTTTTTACAAGACGTATAAACACAGTCAGCACGAGGCTAAGAAGTCTGTTGAGGCAGGAACTCCAATCCAGACCATATGGGTGGGCGCCTACCTACCCAAAACTAACAAGAGCACAGACTAATAATTCATTAGAGATAACACAGTGAGTACAATCTAGAGCCTAGTACAGGAGGAAGGTGTTTGTTGTTGGTCTTGAAACTCCTTTCTATCCATAGCCTAGTGGATAATACTTTCGAATTTGTAACAATGGGTTCGAGTTCCAATATCACACTCAGTGACTGATGAGCCCTCAAATGGAGAGAGAAATCCGCACACACACACACACACATACACTGGATTCCATTGTAAGCCTACCATCACCAACTAAGTCAAGCCACATACATATTTCAATTTTTTTTGTAAATTATAATTAATTCGAATATACCTCAAACGCGAACACACGCACATGCTATTTTTATATCACCATGACAATGTGTCATATGAAAGGTACATGTGACTATTCTAAAAACGAGCTGACAATAGTATTTATGAAAAACAGTATGTCAATCATAAAACATTTCTTTTTTCATTTGAAAAATTGAAAAATGTTTGATCATGATGCACACATAACACACACTGCCACGACAACAACACCACCTAATGTTCATAGATTTGTATCTTATCCATATCAATGAATTGAAAGTAAATTGAGGATTGCGCAATAAGAAGAAGTGTATATAGAAAACCTACATCAACCGACTGTCAGTATACTCATTTTTATCAGTTTCGTGCCCTTGAAATACAAACGCAATCTGATAAAGTGCTTGATTCACCACAAAGCAAGAGCAATCTGCTCGGATGAATATCTTGATGAGGAACTTGATAATATTAAACAGTTGCTGTTGAGTGAAAATGGTTATCCTGAAAAGTTTATTGATAAGAATATGAATCTAAAATCAAAGCAAGACCTTATTCTTACAAATGCAGTTCCTTGGGGATGACATCAGCGAGATACTAACACAACGCCTTAGAAATGCGATAAAACGATAAGCATCCCCTGCTGCCGTTTGCGTGTGGGAGTAAAAGACAAACTGCCTAATTTCACCTCTTCTATGTGTATCTACCAATTTAACTGCTCTTGTGGAGTAAGCCAGTTACATAGGTCATAAAGCTAGTCGGGTTTCTCGTCGAATTACCGAACATTTCCCTGTGTAAGGGGACAAACAAAATCTATTGGCAGAGTTATTCTGTCTCATCTTGTGGATATAGAACAAAAGACTGATGTTAACCAGGAATTCAGGGACCAACAAATCTCAATTTCGCCTTAAGAGTTCGAATATTAAATATTGATGAGACTGGATGTTGGGATCCACATTAAGAAGCCTAATTTGTGCGTCCAAAAGAAGTTAGTTAAGACATTATCCTTACCTTGACCATCCAGGTTTGAATGATCCTGAAATTTTATGGAATTCTCATAATTTTAGTTGATAATCTATTTGCTACTATATCTTTATTATTATTATTATTATTATTATTATTATTATTATCATAATTTGAGCATCTTTAAGGAACTGTAATTCCATTGTGATCTTACTTTACAAATCGATATTATTTAAAAAAAACTTATATTGTTATCGACTACTATTCTAGAATATTCTATTCATATAAAACATATATACATATAATTGTAGAGGCAAAAGAGGAATTTATCGAAAAGGATATTCTTTGCTTATTTATTTTGTGTTTTATAAATTGAAGGAGTTTATTAGTCTATAAGGCGTTCAACATCAAATCAATGGGAATGACTATGAGGTTCACAAACACGCCTCCACCTATCCCCATCCCCAATCCACTCATCACATTAGGTAGATAAGTGATAAAAACAGTGAGTCATTTAGAAGAATTTTATGCCAAATGATGAATAGTCACAAACTATTTGTTTCGCAGCATCTCGATGAACTCAGAATCAGAGAGGCTACACTTCATTCTCCATATATATATATATATATATGGCTAGCTGTGAAAGCGACAGTCAGAGTTTTCATGAATTTATAACAAGTTTTGATTTAACAACCCTACACCTAACTCTCTTTTTTTAACTTAATGGTATATACCAGTTACCATTATTATTTCTTATTTAAACACACAAAACTTGGTACAATATGGTACAAAATAACAATACTAATAAACAACATATGAGATGAGAAGTAAAAATATGGGTAGAGAACGGATAAAGTACCTCATTCGGAAAGACGGCAATCATATTTAACAAGTTCAAATAGCATTTCGTCAATTATAATTGCCGGAAAGGAAAGAAAGAAATTACAACACGTTCTTCAATGATTGGGAGTCTTGGTCATATCCGATAACGTTTCGAGCTATCTCTCGGCCTCCAAATAGGGAGTCGTGACGCAACAAGCAACCAATGCTAACCTAACACACAAATATCCGTCATCCTACGACACAACGTCGTGGGATGACCACCCCTCTCTGAGCGTCCTAGGGCTAGCAAAGAGAGACCTGTACGGTACATCAGTTAATATTATTCGAAGAGGAAAGTGAGTGGATTGGTATGTGCAACAACACGACGTGTCTAAACTATCATAATCAATATTGACTGAAGATTACTACAAAACAGGATGAAACACAAATGTAACATTTCAACACTGCTAGCTATCATTATTATAAGGCACATATGTATTTCACTTAAAGTATTTTCGAAGTGAAGACAACAGTAAGTAGGACAGAGCGGCTGTCTACTATCACCAATGATATCCCTGGGATTATGGTGAAGGAAATCATGCAGCGGAACGCGAGAAGTGCATAAAGACAAGAATATGTAGGACCGACAAGAAGATTTCCACCTTCTCAGATGATTTATCGGTCGTGCTACACACACACACACACACACACACAAACTTTAAAATCTACAGGGGAAAACTAACGAATTGGCAGTAAACATTGACAACGAAGGCAGAAATTCAAGTAAACATAAAAAAGACAGAAGAAGCATCATTTCAACTACAGACTACGGCACAGATGTCAGGATGTCAAACCCAGCCAGGATCAGTAAGGCAAGCAAGATACAGCATCATTGATCTAAAGATCAGTGTGCAACTTCACTGCACTGGGGTATAAACAACAAAATTCGTATTTTTAACACTACATAAAGTTATTCAGTACTCCTATATGATTCAAAGACTTGGTATGGGTCACCAAGAGCATTTTGACACCGGCCACTGCAAACATTCACCAACAGATGTCTTCGATCTATACTGCAAATTAGATAGTCAGAATGAATTAGCGACAAAGAAGTCTGGAGGAAAAAAACCAACCAAGAACTCATAGACAAAACAAATATCCCGAAGAAATTGAGATGGGTTGCATACGGTGACGAAACCGTTGAGCGTCAGGCAGATATTCACGTGAAACTAAGTAGTACCAAAGAAAATCTAAGAAAGGAAGTGATACACATAAAAGAAGCCTTGTGGCTTAATAATTACCCGGTTAAATTAGTCAGGAAATATGTAAGGAAATATAAAAATACAATAAATAATGATAGTAGCGATAGTGATAATAATGATAACAATAATAATGATAATAATAATAGTGATAATAATAATACTAATGACGACACCAACAATAAGGAATCTATATCATCGGTAGTAATTCCATGCAAGGAAGGAACCTCGGAAACCTTACGCAGAATTCTTAACAATGCAGGCAGAAATAAAAGTGGTTGACATTCAAGCCCATAAACTCAATTAAAAACAAGCTTTGTCGGTCAAAGGATCAATCCTGTGAAGCCTTTAAAACAAAACAATTTAGTTTATCTAATACCCTGACTGCAATGATTGTGAGGTCAAATACATAGGTCAAACTAGTAGAACAGGGTTAGTCAGACAAGCTGAACATAAAAACCTAGCAAAATCTAGATCGGTTGACCCGAAGAAGCTAAGAAATCTAGAGAATTGTTCAGCTATACCACCCACTGCATGCAATTACACACAACCATACAATAGGAAGGGATAGGATGACAGTTTTAAAATCTAATGTGACAGCTAAGGGGAGGGAGAGATTGATGACAGAAACTATGTGTTATCGAATCAACTGCAAATACATGTAATAGGAATAATTCAATACCTGTCCAGCCGGACATCTGAAAAATTCTACTACCCATCCGACAAATAAGAGAAGACTAAGAAAACTAGTTTGAAAGTCATGTGAATATAATTGAAAATATGATTAGGAACAATAAATTTTGTTCGAAACATCATCCAGTATGTAATAATACTGTTTCACTGTGTGATATGCCTAATAAACAAACTAATATGGAATCACGTGAAACTTCAGTGGAAAAGGATGAGTTGGGTGTGGGTCCGAGGATGACATGGAGCAGATCATATACAGAGGAGTGATGTCAGCTAAAGATGACAATGGGAAACAGGATGGAATGGAGGTGACCTTTTGAAGCCTTAAGTTCTTCAACTTAAAACACCTGAGGGAATAATAATAATAGGAGGAGGAGGAGGAAGAAGAAAGTACCTTCGTACATTTAAATTTAAATAGCTAATTATAAACAAAGATAAGTCAAGGTGTTAAATGTCCGAGACAAATAAAATCAAAAAAACTTACACTTAAAAGACATTTCAATTGACTTCTATTTAGCGAAATTAATGGTGTATGCACTGAATCTGATGACTGAAGTGGTGTTGTCGTCGTTGTTGCTGTTGTTGATACTTCAGGGGTTGTTCCTTCATGTACTACTGTTGACTGCCTACTACTATTACTACCACCATCACCACCAACAGTTGTCTCATTCACAGTAACATCAACATCAGGATTAATTGAATTCGTTTCATTTTCTTCTTTACTTTTAATAATTTGTAAACATTTTTGAAGTAAACTAAAGTATTCTTTATGATGTTTACGTCTTAATTGACATTTGATACAACAATGATCTAAGAAAGCTGAAGATGAGGTAAGCGATGGTGTGGTTTGATTCTGTTGATCATTTAACTCTGGTTGGTGATGGGGATGGCGGCCACCGTCAACAACACCGCTTCGTCCTCCACCTGGTGATGACGACGACGATAATAACAGTAAGTCTGATGATGTCTTGACACCTAAAAAAAATAGGTTGGTTTATACAGTTATTGTTTTAAGTTGTACAAAAAAAAATAAAAGAGAACAAAAAACAAAAACAGTACCTTCTTCAAGAATTGAAAACATTTATTTCCCGATCCAAATTTAAAACAACCAATAAAGCTTAATATTATTATTGTATCCTTTAATTCCTACAGGAACAAAGGGCTTCAGCTGCGCGTCTCCATTGTATTCGGTTTTCTTCCGACTTTTTCACCCCGCTCCAAGTCTGTCCACATGCTTTCATCTTCTCTTCACATGATCTCATCCATATCACCCTTGCACTGACGACCAACTCACCGCTTCCCTTTCGGGTTCCACTCGAGCGATGGCTTGTCTAGTGATGTCACTTGATGGCTTCTCCTCAGCGTATGGCCAATCCATCTCCATTTCTTCCTGCCTATTTGTTTCACAATCGGTTCCTGGTTGGTTCGCTCACTGCTAGAGATCTCTGTTGCTGATCTTTTCTGGCCGGCCATCTGATCTTGAGTATTGAGTGAAGACAACTGTTAGTGAAGGTCTGAAGTTTGTTTGAGATGCTCTTTATGACTCGCCAAGTCTCTGGTCCGTATAGTAGCAGTGACTTCACATTGGAGTTAATAAAGCAGGATTTATATGTTGCTGCAAGAATCTGTAGGATACTAACTACAAGAAACGGATGTACACCTAAGATGTGTTGATGACATTTTTATTGTCTGTGGAAGCAGATCAAAAGTGGAAGACATGTTGATAACATTCAACTCATGCCATTCAATTCTCAATTTTACAGTAGAACATGAGGAAAACGATACTATTAAATTCCTAGATGTTATTCTAGGGAAAATGAATGATGGCACAATCGAAAGATCTATGCTTAGAAAGTTTTCATGGATAGGACAGTACATGTATTTCAAGAGCTTTGTTCTAATCCAGTATAAAACGAACTTAGTCAGAACACCGTTCAATAGAGCACGAAAAATTTGTTCTGACAGTACTATTGAACATGAAATAAAATCTTTCAAGGATATTTTATCTAAGAATGGATATCCTCAGAAGTTCATTAATAAATACTCTAAAGAAATTAGCTCCTGCAAAACAATCCAAACAGTTCCAAAGAAACCTGTCTATATCAGTTTACATTCAAAGGAGATGATGTTTACAAGAAGTAGTCAAACGAAGACTCGATAAAGCCATCAAGAGAACTTATTATGCTGCAAAACTTGTTATCCTTTACACCACTGCCGAAATCCTCAATAACAAAACATCTTGTGGACTACGGACATGATATCGACGCTGTCAAGTCATTCACTATTGTCAGCAGACAAAGAAACATGAAGATGCTTGCAATTGCAGAGGCTTGTGCAATTCGAGTTTATAAACCAGGTCTCTGTGTACAAAAGGAGATGGTCGTGACTCTGAATCTACCATGGTAATACGTTTTACTTATTATTCTACCTCTTATTATTATTATCATTATTATTATTATTCTTGATTCATTTAAAACTATCCTTTATCAGTAGGATTATCTTAACCCACTCCAACACTATTATTATTATTATTAGTATTATGATAACTATTACTATTAATATTACTAGGTTTGCAATTCTTGTTATGTTCTCTAATGACTAATTGTTTATCTAAGTGATGTAACTGAAGCGTAATGCAATTTATCTTAATTTTGATCTCCCATACTCTCTCTCGCCTTATCTATTTGAACATGACGTGGAAAACATTCTCACCTGTCTTTCTGCATGTAGTTTGTTTACTTATCAGTCTTATATCTCCCAAATGTAATTTCAAAAGTATATGTATATATCCGTGTATGTAGAGTATTCAGCTGACGAGTTCTACCGAAATTTGATGAGTCCATCATTAAACCCAGCTTCATTAACCTTTATTGCTTGTTTTAAAAACAGTACCATTAATATTCAGATTGTCGATTTCATCGTGAAACAACACCAGTTGATGTCTACCGGGATGGATATCCTCAAACCGAAGTGATAAGTCGTAGCCAAGGTGAAATACATATGCTCATTTGAAAGTACTGTTCGGTGGTGGTGCGATATATCAAATAAAATGATAGAAGATAGAATTTATGGGTCGTTGGATTCCGGGTCAAGTGGGCTTTATTGAAATGATGGTTCCCAGTTCGATCTTTAGAAATGGGTGCGTGGGTGTACATTACTAAGAAGTCTCAAAATGGGAAGAAACAGCTACTTTGCTAACTGTTGTTGGTTCGTGAAACTATTAGTAATAGTAGTAATGGTATGATAATAATGTGAGAAGTTGTCATCCTAAGGAATATACTTTTTGTAAACACCACGAGATACTGAAGGTGACACTTTTCCTTGTCGACTTATATCATGTTACGATAGAATAAATAAAATAGAATAACAGTCAATAATGCAAAGCCTTAAATAAATATACACATACACAAAGACTCAAGGTTATGTGGATAATTACAAAACGACGTTGTCATTTCGATTGATGGGGATTTATCAATGCAAGTCAACGGGCACATTTCATCCAGTTTGAGAGTCTTTAGTTGTGTAAGTATCTGCATTATCAGTGAGCAGTGGTGTTCCCATTGAAATGCAAACCCTTCCCCTGATCGATTAGGCTGTGAGGCCTATAAGGGTTAACTCAAGTACATTTCCTGTTAGTCGATTATGCTTGATCTAGTACGGATGTTCTGATGACGAGTAAACATCAACAGCGTCAAATTGAAGTGTGCACTGAAGATGTTGTCTGGTAGGGAAGTGAAAGCTTCGCAAGTAAACCATACAGCTCAGAGATGACAAACTATACCAAAATCATCCACTTGAGCTACAAATCTTCTCCATTACAAGATGTTATTTAAATTGGTGGTTGAATCCAAGATGCGCATTTCGTAGACTCACCGACTGGTTGTTTTTGTACCGGCGTTGATTGATGGTGTTCTCATTGAAATCCCGCACTCATCGTTACAAAAACCACTACTGGGTCACGCTAGACACTTTTTTGTGTAATGTATATCACCTGTTATCATTGTTGCGCTTCTCATTGAATAATTCTATTTCAGCGAAATGTTTAGTTTCTGCTAGTCACTGCCAAACTACAAAATAACATCATGTAAATCTTCAGACATTGTTGAAAAGTCTACACCAAGAGCCGAAATATTAATAAAAATGACTGCTCATTTCGGTTCATTTGGAGTCGACAAAAAATGACACGAAAAAAGATACTGTTTTCATCTGCGTCACATCAATTTAAATACAACTAATAGCTTTGTTGTGCGTGGCGGTGGCATAGCGGTTAGGACGCTCGCCGATCATGCACATAGTCTAGGGTTCGATTCCCGGCCGACTCACTCCTTTATCTCGCTAAGCCAGAAATAAGAAGCTGGTAAAGAGAAAAGGTTGGGCATGAGCCTAGCAATTCCATCCTGTAAAAATAAACACCTCTACAGAAACTTCAAGCCACTAGCTTGAAACCCTATGTTGCACTGGGAATAGCTTTATTGTGTAGCGTCTTGAGGAGCCCAGCTAGCCAGCCAGTTAGTTAGACAGTCTGCACCTCCTTATCTGGCTGGGTCAAGCCAACAGTCAAAGTATTCACGCGTTGTTATCATGCTTTTAGTCTACCATTCCTCTCTTACTATTTTCCATTCTAAATCTGATGTTCCTTAATACTGCTCAAAGAGGGAAGCTGTGGTAAAGCGGAAATTTCACTTTTAAACATTTATGTGTATTTAACCAAGGAAGTTGTTTGCACCCACATTTGGTTAAATATACTCTGTGTAGTGTGAAGATGAAACCGAAAGTTTTCAAGCCTGGAGGAAGACATACTGCTAGATGATTGGAAGTAATCGGAAGGAAGTCCCCTGAGTAGACCTTGCTTCCGTGCTTGTTGGCAATTGTGTTTTTGAAAGAAACACATCTTCCACTCTGTCAGGTTGGAACCTGCGTCACCTAGCGCTACATTCAGAGACGATACCACTGAGGTGTTCCGGCTCGTAACTGAACTTCTCTGTAAGACTAACTAAAATGCGTACTTTGATTGGTCATTAGGTAGTAACCAATCAGAAAAAAGATGCTATTTATGTCTAAGTCAATACACACCATCCATAATTACTATCTTTAGCTCAGGGCTCTCTTCACATCAACCTCAGGGTAGAAGGGAGAGAAAGAGAGAGAGAGAGAAGGTAATGTATGGCTAAATAACTTTTTTTCGCATTACGTAAGATAAAAATTGTCAAGATCATATGACAAAACACAAACACACACATAGACAGAGCGTATGAAAAATTGACTGACAAAACTGTAATAATAATAACCATAATAATACTGATTGTGAATTACAAAAACCCTCGTATTATTGAATACATAGAGAAAAAAAAGAATAATTGAGTGATTTCTTTACCACATTATGAATTTCTAAAACAAAATATGCACAGTGTGTTTGTTGCCTTATCAATTTTAGAATATTGAACACTCAAAGTTAGCGCAGGTGCAGGCATATGCGCACAGACAGTAAGAGCAGAATTAAATTTAACTACACACACTACCAACGTAATTACTCTATGCACATTCAAAGCTGAAGCTTAATTTACAAGGCTAAAAATAAACAGTAACTCTCGTTGAAGAGTGTCTTGTGCTGAAGTTACTTGAACTAGAGAGTCTGTAATGTGAAGGATACTGGGTTCAAACCCTTGACTGAGGTTATTTATGTATATAAATGCACGTAGTCCTGAAAAGTGACAAATTTAACTGATGCTCATAGTTGAGATAAGAACTGTCTATGAAATCGATCAATCAAACAATCAACCAATAAAATATTTGTTGATATATACTACTGATTCACTGAAATGAGTAATTGAAAACAACCAACCGATTGTATCTCTCGTTTGAGATGTGCTCAGATTTACCTAACTCAGAAGGTTGAATCCCTTCACATCACACGAATTCCTACTAGCTAGCTAATTGGGTGAATTGGAAACCCTTAAAACTAGATTAATGTATTCGGAAAAAAGTAGTTATTGGTTCTTCCTTTACCCCGGATAACTCGAAGCCTCCACTCATTACCCTTAATTTGATTACGTAATCTTCGGCTTCAAACTCTTCCTCTTTTGTTATGCGATAGTTTCGCTTGTTTTTTCTGTTTCTATGATCACGTCTTGTAAACTAAAGGCCTTGGATTCGATCCTTAGCATTTGAGATAAAGGTGCGTACTGGCTAGTGAAGAGACCCAAACAGGGGAGAAACAGTTGAGCAATACTCATTATTGGTTTTCAATGGTTCCCCCAATCTGATGTAGATTCGTGACCTATTCTGAAATCAATGAAATCACTACAAATTAACAATTGAGAATTAATCCAGTTTCCACTGGTGACTGAGAGACTATAGGATGAAGAAGTTGCCAGAACTTCTGGTGGAAAGTTGTGATCAACAGAATCCATCAAGTTAGGAGAAGACACTAGCTTACGATAGCACTACATATCGCGAATTGAAAGAAGTTAGATTCCTTTATAATGGCTGCACGGTGACTTTGTAACGTGGTCTTGGGTTCGATCCCTAGAGGTGGGATCATGGATGCGCAATGACTGATGAAGAGACCCAAATACAGACGAAATAGCTGGTCAATACTCTCTGATGATTTCCAATGGTTCTCCAAATTAGCGTGTCAATTAGTGGTTAAACTTTGAATGAAGACAAAGACTTGGATGATGAATGTTATGAATGTTATTGTGTATCCCCTGAAATTACAGTCTATCGACAACAGCCTAATTTACCTGTAGATCTTTTTTCTAGGTAGTTGAGCTCATCGAAAACTCCAAATAATTGATCTTTTTGAAAAGTAATACAGACTGATTCACTAGGATAATAAATAGGCGAGTGACTAACTTACCATCACATATCATAGATCCATACTGAGTTGTAGTACCAACAGTACCATCCCCGCCGCCAGCAACACCATCTGTAATATAACACAGATTACCACTACTACTTCTGCTGCTTTTGCTACGACAACCAGTATCATCTTGATCATCATCACTACAACGACTTTGAGTAATAGACATTAACGGTGTATGCTGTGACAGATTGTCAATGTTATCATCATTGCCATATTGATTATAATGATTATTACTATTATTATTATTTGAAAATGTTGTTCGAGTTGAATGAAAACTTGATGTCATCATTAAAGCAGAGTCGGTGAATAAATCGGCATCATCGTCATCATCCACTGCTTCTGTGAATATCTCAGACAGGACAACATTGTCATCAATCATTTCTTCGTTATCCTCAGAATTAGGGCAGGAAGATGTAGCAGGAGCAGTTTCCCTGACGCATTCATGAAGTTGTGCTGAATCCTGGGCATGAAAACAATTTTAAAAAAGATACAACATGGTAAAACATGCAGTTTCGCAAATATAACAGATTTATTGTGTGAAATCTTATAATATTACTTAATTCTCTTAATAGTGAACAAAGGTGAAACGGAATTTATTATTAAGACCCGTATGCTCCCTAACGAGGTACTACCTAGAAGTCAGTCACCTACAGCAGTGCATAGCGTTATATCCTGTAAATAACGACTGCTATGAGTAAAACATATAGGACAGAATTCAGTCGACAAAGAGAAGGAATTATTCTCACTCCTCCTACCAAACTTTCCCTTTTCTCAGGCCTTTACATACTGGCTAGACGACGTTTAGGTGTGAGTCAGTCAGGAATCATAACCCCAACCCCTTAGGTGACGCACAAGCTGTGACTCTACAGGAGATCAGTATGATGATCACCAGGTCATGAGATGCGTCAATCAACTAATCGGTCACTGGGATTAGTCATTATTAGCAGTATAACTACGATCTACGAGCCATTTGGTGATGAGTTTATCACGATTCTACTAGTCATTTAAATAATTGCATAAAAACACTAGGATTTTTATTTTAAGCATAAATCGTGAGAAATACTGTCTACTTATCGACCAAAAATGCCAGGCTACAAAAATGTCCCAAATCCGTCATTTCTTGGAATTTCTCAGCTGAAATTTTCTACCTTGATTTGGAGATAGAACTTGCGAACCACTGTCTGTCTGTCTGCCTGTTTTCGACATAGAACTTTGCACATATGTGCACCAGTTCAAGTTGCCACACTCCCTCCTTGTAGCACACAAACAAACAGAAGAAAGTAGAAGAAATGCATATTAGAGACAGTAAACAGGTGTAAGACAAAGAAATAGTAGTAACGAAGAACAATGTAGTTCCACTGGAAATCATAAGTCACAAGGAGTGGATGCATCTGCGCTAACCATTGAAAACGATTTTGAGCCATGTCACCAATTGTTTCCAGCTTTCACTGGTTTTTACCGTCCCGAGGACCCCAACCAGTCAGGAAGTCTACACCTTCCTACGTGGCTTAGACTAACTGTTGTAGATTTCATTGACTGGTGAGGCCATGTTTTGGTTTGACCTCCGCTAGCTTTTTTCCAGCCTGATTGGTCCTATATTAGCTAACATTTTCCGTCGAGGAAGGCGATGACTAGGCTAAGCATGCGTAACACATGTCCTAACCATCTCAGTCGATGCAGCTGCTTCACAGCCTCGTCGATTGATTTTCCCTGTTTACCTAGAACTCGACCGATGCCTAACCTCAATATTGATCACCTTATTATACCACTCCACACGGGAGATAGAATCCAGGCACCTATGATCAAAGACAGCTAGTCTTTTCATGTCTTCCACTCTCAATGGGCAGGTCTCACAGCCATAAAGGAGGACACAGCGGATTGATGAGCCCTTTGGTCGACAGTCGAATATCTCGTCTACGCCAGAGGCGGCGTAAACTGGCAAATGCGAAACGGCCCCCCCCTGCATTCGTGCTGAAATTGCGAACCCCTAGGGAATATACTAGCTGGGACGAAGTTTTGTGTAGGTCCACCAATGCTAAAAAAGTTAGCCTTGACAGCAGTTAAACTAGAAGTCATAATTAGTCAACATATAACGTCCGATGTTGAAGTCATGCTGTCAACAAAGGGTGTAACAACTGTTAGGCAACTATTAAGCTATGTGAATGGGGGAAAAATATCTTACCCAAATATTGGACAACCTGATTTACCCTGTGACTGTCCTGATAATGACATCTGTGTGCGGATACAACCATATAAACTAACTCAAAACAAGTTGAGTGAGATCTGCCTCAAGCAGTCATACGTTGGGCTCTGCGGCTCTTAGATTCGGAGCAATCATGAATTTAAGTGTCGCGTAGCAATACTCACAGAATTATCTTGTTCTTTACTTTATTGTTAGAAATACACACTACTACGGCGTCTTCAAGTATTCATTAAATAGAAGTTCATTTAGCAGGTTGGGAATCTCAAAGATAAATGATAAGTGGTGGAGCGTTCTATCAGCTGTAAAATGACAGAAATTTTTGTAGACCTTCTGGTCATCGGTGTATACGAATGAAGAGTTCTATAAAATAGGTCGAAACAGTTGTCAAGTTTATTCCTGACGAAATTCCACGGCAAAGTTCAACAATACCGTCCCAAAGGATGCGAACGCACGACTGACCTTCAGCCAACCAATCATAAAAAATGAGGAATTTTTGCACAAAAATTGACGTATATTTACTAGAAAGCACATGAAAGCACACTAAACAGGTTATCTTTCTCTGATATGACTTAAAAATACCTCCCAGTAATAATGAGGAGTATCATTGGCTAAGTTAGGCTAGTTTCTCTACATGTATTCACCGAGGTGACTGAAGAGCTGTTTTTGTGAATCGTTTATCTCTTCTCTCCTGTTGTGCACCCTTCCCGAAAAGCCCCTCGGTTGAATTACTATGGCTGACAGTAAAAGGATCGACGACTAGTTACCAGGAGAATGTGGATAATAAAACAAATTAAAATAAACAGCATCAATTCTAAATCTATCCCTAGCCCTATTCATAACCGTGATCTTAACCCTAACCTCAATGCATAGGTGTAGACTCAGTCAATCTAACTCTAACGAGCCATTAAAACACTATCCAGAAAGTACTTAATAACGTGATCTGGTTGACATTTGCTCGATATCTCAGCTAAGATAATGACAGGTGCCATTAGCCAGACTAGCATGCGTTCAAGGTCATTGTAACGTTTGCACACCTAAGATGCTATTGTTGAACTTGGCCAATTCCACTTAGAAATAACAAGAACAATAACAAAAAGAAGACAAGCAAAAGTATTCACAGTTTATGTTACAATACCTTAATAATAAGATCGCATCACACTTACATTTTCTACTGTATCTTTGAATTCACTATCAGCTTTTTGTGCATATGTAGTATCTACAGAGGGTAGTACAGCAGCATCCACAGAGTTTGTTGTACTCGGCACCGGTGAATTATACACAGAATGATCGTCAATACAATCAATTGGTAAATCGGTTTGAGTACCAACAGTGACAAATAAATGTTCAAAACGTGGTAGGGTATTCAATGAAATAGACATACGATCTCTTGATGAACGGATAACAGGGAAACGGCATAACTCCCAACTGCATAAACTTCCTGGAAGTTCTTCCCAGCATGTATTATTATTAATATTAATATTAGCAGTACGACGAGCTGAACTACAAAAACAAAAACGATTAATTAAAAAGAGAAACATTGTCATTATTCATATACGTAGGTGAAGAGAAGAAAAACAATATTACGAATTGGTAGAAGTTAGAATTTATGGTTGGCCATTGAGGTATAACGACCGAGTGGCTGAATAGTTTACAAGCTTGCCTAGTAACTGGAAAGTTCTGAGTTCGAACCCTGATTGTGGATGCGTACTGTCGATGATTCGCAAACTAGGCTGACGAAACAGCTGCCCAGTACTGCATGCTGGTTTTCAATGGTTCTCTAACTGATATCAATTTGTGGTCAAACTGGAAAAGAAACCTAATCCTTACAAATCAATTCTTGAAAATATAAAGCCTAGGAAAACTGAACTGAACTCAGTTGTCCTGGAAACAGATTTCTCATGTATCAAGACATCAGATCCACACACTGGAAAAGGCGTGAAGCTTAGTGCCATTATTATTCAGTTTTTTTTGTTGCTTATATACCTGTGGTCAAGGCAATATACTAAATAGCTATGGTTTTAATTTATAAAAATACCATAATGTGTAACTGACACAGGTCTATGGGTCATAAAAGGAATACAGTTTGTGTTGGCAGACGAAGAAGAGGCAGCAGCATCAGCATCAGCGAAGACGAAAATTCAAGGGAAGAAAGAGAATACAAGGATGTGGTAAATGTATCCGACCAAGAAGAAACAACAAGCAGTAATCACTATCAACAAGAGAAATTTGAAGGAAATCCTGTGATTCCTGGATGAGAATATCACTACCAGAATCGGAATGGGCAAGAGAGACCATCATCACTTTGATGCAGGGAGCAGCAGGTCGGGTGTGAGGACAAATACTCACCGAAGACATTGGCTAGCGGTCGCACTATGTCGTGAATTGGTAGAAGTTAGAATTCATAGACCATTGGATTGGGTCCCAGTGGCTTAATGGTATACGATCTCGTTGGCCTTGTAACCAGAAGATCCTGGGTTTGAATCATGGAGGCGGAGCGTACTGCTGAAGAGTCCCAAACTAGGATGAAACGGCTGTCCAGTACTACGAGGTTTTCCAATGGTTCTCTAACCACTGTCAGCTCATGGTGAAATCCTGTAACCGATCAAATCCCCACAAACAAACACTTAAACTCTGAAATCAGTTTGAAAATTGTCTGTAATTAGCATAAACAAAAAAGCCGGATTGTAAACGCCAATATTAAGTCAATTCTACTATATTAGTCAAAAACTTGGCTAACGCGTCACGAAAAGCATTTCCAGCAGGCTACCGCATACTTTTATCAACAGCTGCCTTCACGAGCTGCATACTGAAGATCAAATGGCCGGCTGGTCAGAAAGAATTAGCGAAAAGAGACTCTGGGAAAGAACCAACCAGGAACCTGTTGCACAAGAAATATACCGAAAAAAAGTGGAGTTGAGTTAGACACAGACTGAGAAGACCTTTGAGTGACATCACACAGCACTCAGGCCCTTGGTGAAACCCGGATGGGAGTAGAATGAGTTTGGTATGTATCTGAAGGCGACATGAAGGAAATATAAGATTATGAGCAATTCTGGAGGCAGATAAAATGGACTGCCGATGACAACGACACATGGAGATGTGGGGTTGGAGCTCTAAGGCGATAGCATAATAAGGATAATAACAATAATAATATAAATAATAATGATATCTTACTCATCAACTGATAATCCTAAGCTGGAATTTAGACTACGACCTGATCCAACATTAATAATTGGTTCAATTAAATTGAATTCTGTTTGACAGGCAACACTGACTAACTGTGGTGTTGACTGAATTATACTGCATATCGGTGATGTAGTTGTTGACTTTGTTTCAGGCGGATTAATTTGTGTCCCAGTGATCATAGTAGTCCCCATTGTCATCATCGCTGATGTGGTTGTCGAAGTCGTCACCATCATTGTCGTTGTTGTTGTTGAAATCAGCTTTAAACCTGTTGAAACAGACGATTGGTCTAAAGGACCACCACCACTGCCACCGACCAAACTCATAGATGAATTAGCCAGAAATGATGCACTCTTGAACAAGCTGAAGGATTTATTCAATTCTGTTCGTAAAAGATTACATATACTAGTTGGCATAGATTGCATTAATTTGTCTAAATCATCACGAGTTATCTTCACCGGTTGTTTAACAACAACACTACTATGATTATTATTATTATTATAAACAGCTGTATTACTTGCATAGAAATGATGTGTCGTCAATGCAAGTGATGTTGAATCAATTGACCAATTCGATGTAGATGTTGCTCTGTCCGGTTCTGGAGATGGCATTGATGCCCGACGACTTGAATCTATTCTATGCGCAGGTGTATGCATATGCTGACGACGTAATGGCACTGCTGCTGTTGTTACCGCTGTCGCCACTGGTGTATTCTGTGAAGGACTGACTGATTGATTTTGATGAATACCTGTTGATGGTTGTAAGGATAAAGTTGAATCTGTACACTTTTTTTGACCAGATTCAATCATTTCATCTTCTTTAACTTTAGCTAATTGTGGATCTGGTGAACTTAGAGAATTCAATCGACTTGAACGTAGTCGAGAACTAACACGATTTAAAGCACAAGCTTTAGCTAATTCATTTAAACGTGGTTCAGATAGAGATGATAAGGCATAACGTCGATTCACTGATAATTCAGGTGTTGTAGGAGATTCTAGTTTATGAGTGGTTGTTGTTGTTGGTGTTGTTGTGGTATAAGCTGTTGCAGTAGAACAAGTGACAGTTAGGTTAGACATCGTTTCACATAACTGTTGGTCACTGACATCTTGTGACATACTAATTGGAGCTGGTAAATTGATCAACTACAATAAATAATGGTAATAATAATAATAGTAATAGGAAGGAGGGGGAAAGCTGATGACTAGTCAACATGGGGATAAAAAGGAATTCTGTGGATGGACAACGATATCTGGGAACAAATAAACCGCAAACAAAAATTAAAATCTACGGTTCGATGTTAGAATGCTTGCCAGCCAGCCACACAAACACACAAACGCACGTGTCATTCGGGTTCGATTCCCGACGTAAGATTGAAAAAAGAGCCAGGAGTGAACAAACTAAAACCTGTCATCAGTCCAAAAACTTTTTGACAGTTGATTTAGTGCCGCCAGCCACATACGTACCAAGGTGAAATCTACATTAGTGGGGTGGTGGTCCCCAGGACGCTGAGATCCACTGGGTTGAGACTATTCGGGATAACTGAAATATTCCCATTATGATAATTACAGAAGACGATTTAAGCAAGACAATATGCATCATCAGTAAATTCTCATCAGGATTCACATTTACATAGTCAAATATTGGTCACAGGTATTTGAAATAATGCAGTTAATAGAATAGAATCATACTCTAGCCACTTCAATATGCATTCATAAAGTTAACGATTCGTGTGGAGACTGTGTTAGCTAGGTAGACAGTTTACTGTCTGCATTAATTGAGGTACTAGGCAGCGTCTGGGAAGCAAAGGAAGTCCTGTCGGGTCGGTGTAAGTCACTGATTATCCCCATATACAAGAAGGGAGACAAGTCTTCCTGTGATAATCACAGATGGATTAGCTTGACTAATTTAGTATCTAAAGTCTTAGGCTCAATAATCATGCGTAGACTGAGTGGTGCTCGGGAAGCACAAACACGAGAGAGCCAGGCAGGCTTTAGACCAGGAAGAGGGTGTATTGATCATATCTTCACCCTCCGACAGATTCTAAAAAATAGGAATTCCTACCGGCGTCCAACAGTCACTATATTTCTTGACCTAAAGGCAGCATTCGACTCTGTCGACCGAGAAGTTCTCTGGAGATGCTTGGCTGTAAAACGAATTCTGAGAAAATATATTGCACTGATCAAGGCACTCTACTCGAACTCATGCAGCCAGGTGAGGGCTTACGGCGAGCTGTCATCTGAACTGATGACGACCAGTGGTGTCTGTCAAGGATGCCCATTATCCCCTTTTTTATTCAACTTCATCATAGATGTACTAATGAACTTAACCCTAAGTGAATTCAGCGACTCAGGGATTGACCTGCTACCAGGGAATAATCTCGTTGACTTAGAACATGCAGACGATATAGTCCTTCTAGGCGAGGACGCTGACAAAATGCAGAGTCTTGAGCTGCAATCTGCGAATGTTTGGCATGCGATTCGCTCCCGCCAAATGCAAGATGATGTTACAGGACTGGACCAGACTGATTCCTAGTTTAGAAATAGGAAGTGAAGGGGTAGAGCAGGTTGACCGCTTCACTTATTTGGCAAGCATCATCAGCCCGGACGGGTTGATCTCTGACGAAATCTAAGCACAGATACAGAGGTCTAGTTTCGCATATGACAGTTTACGCCGTCTCTGGAGTAGACGAGATATCCGGCTATCGACCAAAGGGCGGGTGTACTGCTCATCAGTCCGCTCCGTCCTCCTTTATGGTTGTGAGACCTAGCCATTGAGAGTGGAAGACATGAAAAGGCCAGCTAGCTGTCTTTGACCATAGGTGGCTGGATTCTATCTCCCGTGTGAAGTGGTATAATAAGGTGAGCAATATTGAGGTTAGGCATCGGTCGAGTTCTAGGTAAACAGGGAAAATCAATCGACGAGGCTGTGAAGCAGCTGCATCGACTGAGATGGTTAGGACATGTGTTACGCATGCTTAGCCTAGTCATCGCCTTCCTCGACGGAAAATGTTAGCTAATATAGGACCAATCAGGCTGGAAAAAAGCTAGCGGAGGTCAAACCAAAACATGGCCTCACCAGTCAATGAAATCTACAACAGTTAGTCTAAGCCACGTAGGAAGGTGTAGACTTCCTGACTGGTTGGGGTCCTCGGGACGGTAAAAACCAGTGAAAGCTGGAAACAATTGGTGACATGGCTCAAAATCCTTCTCAATGGCTAGTGGAGATGCATCTACTCCATGTGACTTATGATTTCCAATGAGACTGTTTTGTTCTTCGTTACTACTATTCCTTTGTCTCACACCTCTGTTTACTGTCTCTAATATGCATTTCTTCTACTTTCTTCTGTTTGTTTGTGTGCTACAAGGAGGGAGTGTGGCAACTTGAACTGGTGCACATATGTGCAAAGTTCTATGTCGAAAACAGACAGACAGACAGACAGGTAGAAGAACTTAGAAAGCTCACTGACGCCTTCTTCAGCATTCTCCGATGTGGTTAGGTAAACAAAAGTTGTAAGGTCAATCAGAAGTTTCATACTGGCATACCTAGTGGATAGGGAGCACAAGATCGATAAAAAAAATCCAGCTTTTACAATTCTATACAAGGTGACACCGCAATTCCTTAGGTCGGGACATCTTCGTTTGCTAAGCCTTAGCTGAGGCAGTTGCCATACGGATTTTTCAACCCAATCTCTGTGTTTAGAAAAGGCTTTTCCAATCTCTCTCCCAGTGATACCAGATAACTGTATATATTATCTTATTTTTATTTGTAATGCTAACTGTATTATCAATATCATGCTGTGCTGTAGTTGTACACATTTTGATCTCGGTTTCACAATTTATTATTATTATGTAATCTAATTGCTATGTGACAACAGTAATTTTCCCCTCTACCCTTATTAGTATGCATATTCCACCTATGCAATCACTATTACCTAGATTATACAAGATTTTGAGTGAATTCATCCTTATTACTGTTATTATCATTATGATCACTTTTATTGTTATCAATTGACTCATATCCCTGAACTCTGATCCTATTTAGTTTGCCATATTATTATTATGAATACTATTCAAGATATATGCGCGTCTGTGGTTCAGTAGGAGAACACTGACCAATCACGTAAATGGCCCGGGTTTCGATTTCCAGTCCAGTAAAGGGAGAAGTTTGGGTATGTGGCTAGCAACCCTACCAGGTGAAAAATAAAAACCACTGCTTTGATTAGACACTAGTAACTAGTGTGATGCGTCTAGTCCTTTCCTTGGTGCAGACTGAATGTGGCCACGATTCTAGATATATTCTAGATATTAGATGGTTGGAGGAAATCATCAGGAAGCCTTAAACCAGTGCTGAGTTCAGAGATGACTCGGGTTCGAATCTCAGAAGTGACATGAGTCCCAACTAGCACGAAACCTAGGTCAAGCAAGGCTTTCTGCCGATTGCCTCCAGCTATCTAAACTCCACTGCTAGTGAAACTTTAAGGTTCAAGATTGAAGCCCTATGTTCCCCTGAGAACGGTACGGAGTAAAACCTTTAAAAAATATAATTCAAGATATAGGTCAGAATCGTAGCGAATGGCACACAAATGCATTCACTCTTTGTGACCTCGCATATCCACTAAACTACCATTGTTTTATTATGTGAATATGCTTTTTTCCCCTGCCGATTTCGTTTATTATATTTCTCTACAATCATTTTCCCATTCTTTTCTCTGTCTTTCTGTGTGCATGTGTGTTAACTTGAACTGTAACAGTTCCGCGCTGAATTCTATACTGAAACCAGACGAGTTGGAGGATTTCATCATGAGCTACCATCAGTTGGAGAACTACTGGAAAACTTGAGACGGCTGGACAGCTGTTTTGTCCTGGTTTGGGACTCTTCATCAGTACGCACCCGCCTCCATGATTCGAACCTAGGATCTTTCGGTTAGGAGGTTAGCGAGCTCATAGATCAATAATCCATTGGGACCCGATCCAACGGCCAGTCCATGAATTCTAACTTCTGCCAATTCATGACATAGCGCGACCACTTCTCAATATCATCTTCGATGAGTAACTGTTCTCACCTTCAACCTGCTGTACCCTACTGATTACGGCTTCCTACTAGAGCCCTACCAAGGTAACTACCCACCTGAACAGGACCAGTCGCTAGTGAGCATCAGATGGATTTTCAAGTATTGGTTTTTGTAGGGATTTAGGTGAGACAGTAACTCATCAGAGAAGACATTGAGAAGTGGTCGAGCTATGTCATGAATTGGCAGAAATAAGAATTCAGGGGTTGGCCACTGGATCGAGTCCCAGTGGCTTAATGGTCTACGAGCTCGCTGGCCTCCTAACCAAAAGTTCCTAGGTTCGAATCACCGAGGCGGGTGAGTACTGATGAAGAGGCGCAAAACAAGGACAAAACAGCTGTCCAGTCCTCTCAATTTTTCCCAATTCTTCTTCAACTGATGTTAGTTCATGATGAAATCCTCTAACCAATTAAACCAAATCCCTACAAAAACCAATACTTGAAACCAGATGAGTCAGTCAAACTTCGCTTAGGCTATATTAAAACATGGAAAAGCAGAGGATCCACTGGGAATGAGGGCAACAACCTCATAGTCATAGAAAGCGAAATCATAAAAGGCTGAGAATCCAAAGTCCAAGACTTCAAGCTTTTTGTTCCAACCAGAATGCATCCATTTCCATACACAGTCAATCCGCTTAATGATACTATATGGATCTTGAAAACATGATAGTTGCGTAGAGTTTCAAACGCATGGCCTCATCCTTCCCCCCCCCCCACCACCACCACTTCAGTTGGTTGGAAGTTGAACACGCTTACACTTTAAAACGAGCGAAGCACAGTTCTATTGTCGCATACACTTTAAGATTAGTCTCAACTTTCCATTTTAGCTTATTCTAAATGGATGTGTAAACGAAGTTTTACTTGAAACGAAAATTAAACACTTTTTTTAATATTAATATGTGTCTATACTTTGCCTACATTGGTGTTTACATTCTTCATTTGAAAGCATCTGTATACAGATGTGTGTGGGTTAACACACAAACACACACACACGTGCATACAAATACAGAGAAAGTTAATTTTGATGAGCATTAACAAACAAGTACCAGTTATTGACAAAAAAGAACAAAGAAAATCAATATTGTATAGAACGATAAAAGCAGCAAATACACTACAGAGGGATAATATGTATATGTTCGGAGAGTTGAGAAGTTGATGATTTAGATAACAATGGGATGAGAAGACAGCTTTCTGGATGATGCTGTTTTACCATCCTTTTAATGTTATCAATTATTAATCAGAGAACATACTAGGAGCCAATACGGAGTATCGGACAGCTGTCTCATTGTTATTTGGAACTCTTCAGCTGCAGTACGCACCGACAACCCTATCACAGCAAGGTTCGAACCCAAGACTTTTCGGGCTACACGGTGAGTTGGTGTAAAGCAGAATTGACGAACTATTAGATTTCCATTCCTAGTGGCTGAATGGTTTACAAGCTCAATAATCCTGGGTCATAAATAGGTGCTAACTGCTGCGGAAAAGACCAAAGGAGGACGAAAAGCTGCCCAACACTTCATGCTGGTTTCCAATGGTTTTCTAACTGACTTCAATCTGTGATCAAACTTAAAATCTATATCCAACCTATTTAGTAAGAAAGTCATCAGTAAATTATATGTATATGAGATTGTTGAAGGCAATCGTCCTAAGTTATGTGCTTGTTGGCAATCACCAGTCACATTAGGCATATCTGAAAGCTTGATGGAACTCATTTCCCTTCAAAGATCCAAACCCAAGTCACCCAGTGCTGCAGTTGAAGGAGTAATCATTGCAATATTAGGATTCGCAACTGATCTCCTATGGGACTGTATTGGATACTTTGATCGAATACAAGTTAGTAACTATGCGTCTATGCTTTTGTTTAGTGTAGACTGAATTTTATCAGTCAAATCGCAATGTCATCACCACTCCCAGTGGCTTGCAATCACGGTGCACAGGTTCGAATCTCAGAAGGGATATGAGTTCCTGCGAAATTGCAGATACGCCTAACTGATTGAGGAGTGCTGACAAGCTCGGCAACCTAGGTACAGCGAAGGCTTCCTTCCTATCGCCTCACAGGTATAAAGGAAGACAGAAAGAACTGCTGAACCGTACGCATGCCCTTTGGTAGGACAACCGGATATCATGTCTACACCAGAGACGGAGTAAGTTAGTGTACGTTAAACGAGCCTGCTGTATGCATGCTGAGATTTTGAGCGAAAAAGTCCGGAGTTGGACTCTTGGCCGACACAACCCTATTAAACCCCAATTAACCACCTGCTTACTTGTCGACAGTAAGCCTGAAAAAGTGGAAGAGTTGAGTGTGAGTGAGCCTAGCAATCTCACTGCATACAAATAACACAGATACCACTGAAACTTCAAATCTCAAAGTATGAAGCCCTGTGTTCCACAGGGAATGAACTTGGGGAGAGGTACAAGATACAACTCAGACAGACGCATATCATAAAAAATCTTGATAACACAGGTTAATCAGATAAGGTTCTAGCTCTCAATGTCAATGACTGACTGACTAAATTTCATCACAGAACTTTCCATAAAAAGTTAAGTAGTTCAATACCACTTTTATAGTAGTCATAGCCACACACCAAATGGTAGTTACACAATTTCTAATTGCTACTAAGAGTTTTTAACATAGAAGCTTGAACAGAAGTTGACACACTTCATATAGCACAAAGGTGTTGAGAAAAAGAACTCCTTTTTTATTCCTTTACGTTCTTAGTGGAACATAGGGGGCTTCAAGCTCCAGCTTCGAAGTTTCGGTAGCGTAAGTATTTTTTACAATATGGGGTTGCTGGCCTCATGTCTATCGTGGTTGGCGAGCATTATACCGCTGTGCTACCGACGTTAAAATAAGTCAGGAACATCCGGTATTCCCAGCTGGTCCCTCATGCAAGTATTAACCGGGCCCAACGTAGCTTAACTTCGATGATCGGACCAGAACCGATATTTTCAATATGGTATAGTCGCCGACAAAAGAATTATGCTAGGCAGAAATGTACAGGAGAAAGGACAGGTATATGCAGAGTAAAAAGAACTCAACAGAATTTGAGAGAGATTACAGATTGAGAACTCTAACGCCTAGTCTTAACACAGCAGATAGAATACAAACATCTATAGTCAAAGAAGGCTAGCCTTTTCAATTCATCCATTAAAAGAAAGACAAAATATACATATATCCTTCAATCGATGACATGATATCATATTTACGTAAGTTAATAAATCACAAACAAGACTTTTGTATCCATGCTAAGATTTCTTCATCAAACAGTTCATTAAGGCTGATACAAATTCCAAAATAGGAAAAGTGATCAACGCGGAGAATCACTCTAAACTGGGAGTGTACACTAGTCCTGCAGTGCTCATCTTACACCATCGACAGAGGAAATTCACATGTCAAACATACTAGGTTTTCTGAGCAAGGTGTAGACAGAAGTCTTCATAGTTTGTCAACGTCCTCACTTAGAAGGACAATATCGTCTGGAGACTCGAAGTATGCGAATGATATCATTCACACTATATCAATAAATCATAAGTACCCGATGGCAGCAATTTCCACACACACACACACTCTCTCTCTCATAATCGTTATGCAAATCATTGTGTGAATGAGAAGAATGACAAAGAAAGACGCTAATAAATAACAACAGATATATTATGTCAACCTACCCCAAGACAATCAGTTTTCGGATTAGTCCATGGAGAGAACAGTGTATGCAAGAAGTTATTTTCTAAGGGTAAGATAAAAAAAGAGGAGCATAATGTGAAATACTTCACTACTCTTCAAAATGACTAGATCCAGGTTGGTCAAACCACTTTTAAAAAAAACTGCTCCTACTTTCCATGAGATAGGAGAGTATTCAACAAGTGGGATTTTGAAATACATTACTGAAGCCTAGTAGCTCAAGTAGGTGCGGGCGGTGATTATTGCCTAGCTATCCACATTGTGATTGTTAATTTCATCTTCGAGTACCTGAAACAGCAGGTGCATAGGTGTTGTGTGACCGTAGAACTCAGGTGATATGTGATTGAAGCCGGTAACACACAGTTTCTTTGGATTCGTTTTTGGAGTTTCTTTATCTGTGGACCGCCTCAAGGTAACTCAGGATGTGCAATTATCGGTGTAGATAACCCCGCGTCCTTCCCCAGAGAAAAGAGGTAGCATAGCTGGCTTGCTGGTTATCTTAGGGGAACACGCCTTACTGCGATTATCCCACTCACTATTCGCTAGCAGTACGATTACGTCCACAAACCTCAAACATAGTGTAAACGACCAATTGCTATCAACATGAGCTACCTAGCGCAGTATAACTTGCAGGAACATCGGTTCCAATCACTGTAACTTGGTGAATGATCGCGATACGCAGGCTCGGTCACCATGTCAAATTAGGAGTTATCGGTCGAGAATGTTTTTGGTGTGTTGTAATGTACTCCGTATTATGAACTGGATGATTTTATTAAACAAGAAGCTTTTATCGTCCATCAAAACAAAAAGACCATCAATGTGAAATAACCACTGAAAATGCTGTTCAGACGGGTAACGAAACTTGCACAATCAAATGATACAGATAAAAAACACAACATCACAACAAAAAACTTGCCCTCCTTGTTCAAATACATTATGTATATATTTGTAACAAGAGGAGAAACATCTAGTCAGGTAGCTAGTAAGACGATGTTGGATTTAATGATTGCACAGTGAAATAATGAACTCGTTAGGAGCTGCGTCTCGTAGCTAGTTCAAACACTTGACTAGTCAATCCAGTGGTCAATGGTTTAAATTCTTTTTGACACCAATCAACTATTCCAATCTGTCTTACAGATGTTCTCGATTGCTTTCAAATTGAAAACCAGAAGGGAGTACTGAACTTCTGTATCCTCCTAGTTTGAGCACTACTCTCACCCGTAGACATCCATTACCCTACACACCACGGATACAACCTAGAACCTTAAGGCTACGAGGCAAGCCCGAAGCCTATTCAACCACTGGTAGGGAATCTGATGGCCGATGCATCTCGTCTCCTGGCAATTCATGATACATGGTGCCACTACCGGCCAATGTCATCAGAGAATACCTCTTCTCATACTCGACTTGTTGGACCCCTCACTGTCTACTAACATCTCTGAAGAACTCCAGAATATTTGCAAGACAAAATCAATTACGAAAACGTGTACACTCTGTAAGACTCAATTGTCCACACAGACACACATACACTGTCACAATTACAATTAAAATTTATCTTAAAGGACAAAACTATAGATGGTTGACTGTCAATAATGGTATCCAGCACTCATCTTTCACCTCATTTGTGGAACTCATTAGGCTGGATGTATCCGCATCTGTGAGTGAATGATCCTGTTCCCAACTAAGCCGTTATGTCAACGCAGAGACTATGAAATTCGATGGAATATAACCGATTAACGTTGAAGAACCACTAGTTATGTATGGGCTAAATTTGTTCAGTCAAACTCTAGCAATACTACTCAGTATATGTGACAGGAGCTCGAGTCAGTTATGATATCATAAAAAGATTTCGTGTTTGTTTGCTTAGACTCTATGCGTTTTAACTCATAGCACAAACTGACACCAGTGTTAGAGAACCACACAAGATCAGATAGTATTTCACGATTGTCTCGTCCTGGATCATAGGCGTGTACTACTAAAGAGCTCCAAAAAAGGGTGAAACAGATAGATATCCCCTGGTCCACTGAGACTGGTGCCAATTCGTGATTGTACTTTGAATCATACAAAAGAATTTCATATTCTACAATGAGTGAAACAAAATAACACGGCATGACGTAACAATAACATAATATTCAATAAGACATACTCAAATGTTTTGAGAAAATTCGTCGTCGACGACATTCTTCAGCACGTAAATGATTCTCCTCTTTAAGATAATATACCGACCGTTGAGTAAGCATATCTTCAAATTCTGTACGACGAACAATTTCAGCTAAACACCTGTAAAATTAATAGAGAGACAGCAGTTACATTCGAAGGACAGAAAGAAGGGGATATCTACGATTTTCTGAACATGTACCAAAAAGCATATGTCTAAAGGGAACATATACTTTGAACAGTGCCATCATCAGACATCTTCTTGACACGGGTAATGAGGTGGACGTCGCAAAATTATCAATAGGCAAAAGAGCTCAATTCTCCCAAGTTTGCTGAAGCCATCTCCACCAAGTGCCTGAAACCTGATTTGTGCGTTCAGAAAGAAACAGTTACTAGTCTTTCTTTGCCCTGGTAACTGGATATTTTCAGTGTTTAATATTATATATATATATATATATATATATATATATATATATATATATATATATATATATATATATATAATGACAAGGCAACGAAATAAATGATGGTGCCACTTTATTCTGCTAAAACTGTAGTTCTCGCTTTATTCAAAAATGGAAGAAAATCTAATAGATGCAAAGCTTCCTATCGACTACCTTCAACCATCTATATAACAACAATTCAATGTGCACCATGATAGCAAGTCACCTAACATGCTGGCCACATTGCAAACCAATTGGCTGATAGAATTCAGTCTACACCAAATGAAGGACTAAACGTATGACACTACTCCACCCTAAGTAAGTTTGATATCGATTGCTTGCTATATATAATGACCGAGCACAAGATGGACTTCTCATAGTTCTTAAGAGTAGTTGAGACTGTTTGTCTCCATTAATATCGAGTGTGTGAAAAGATACTTGTTGGTGGGATTCCATGTAGGTAGCTTTACATGTTTAGAGAATCCACCCGGAGACTGAATAGTCAACAAGCTAAAATGCGTAAAACTATATACTACTGATTGAATGAAATGAGTAGTTGTACACCTCTAACATCAACCAGTAGTACTTGCTAGCCGACCAGATCAACGTGATCCAAACATTATCGGAAGGTTGTGTCCACCCATTTCAGGTCAAGCAAATCAGTGGAGTAGCTGGTTGGTCGACACAACTCATCAAAACCTTTCTAGCATACTGTAAACAATTCGCAGTGGAATTAGAGAAGTAGACAAGAGTGTTTAGCCTTATAACATTACCTAACTGTCAGGAAAAGGATGAGACGCTTATTTAAAACTTTTTCTAAGAGACATCATATATATATATATATATATATATATATATATATATATATATATCGCTTCTGAGATTCGAACCTGAGTCATCTCTGACTTCAGAACTAGTTTAAGGCTTCCTGACGATTTCCTTCAACCATCTAATATCATCAAATCAATGTACAACGTAATGGTGAGCTATCTAGTGGAATGGTAGCCACGTTGCAAACCTGACTGGCAGAATTCAGTCTGCACCAAAGAAAGGAATAGACACGTCACACTAGTTACTAGTGTCCAATCAAAGTAAGATTGAGTTAGTAAGTTAGATAACGTAATACAATTGACTAAAATGTTTCAACTTAGGTAAGGAGGATATCAACAGAGGTAATTACACGTACAGACTAAGTAAATGTGGGGTAGAGAATAATGCCATTTAAATTAGAACAAAAATTGAGCAAACAAAATTGGATGATGTAACATAAATGACTAGAAATTGAACGCCAGCCTAATTGAATCCCTAGGCTACTAAAAATTTTCCATCCATTAAAATGCTTAAACTCTTCTTGCATCTCATATTATTTTAATCGTACACGATTACATTAAATGACACCACATGAACTCGCGAGTACATTTAATTAACTTGCAACTAACTAAACACTGTGCAATTGTTGAAGGAAATAAGGAAATGAAAAATGTACACAATTGGTTCTCTCTCTCTCTCACTCCCTCTCTTCATATACAACAGAGCTATATCCACCACAGGATATACTTTAGATTATTACTTTACAGGTATGTGACGAGGAAATATTTGGAAAGTAAATACGCTTATGAATTTCTGTACTATGTGTTCACATATTGTCTGATATAAAGCTTTATTATTATTATTATTATTATTATTATTATATGTATAAGAAAGCCTGGTAACATATGGATTACGTTGCTCACGTTGCATAACGAATGATTATGGGCTGACTTGTGTGTATGCGAGTTTGTGTGTGTGTGTGTGTGTGTGTATGTATGTCAAACTCCACTCGGTATACTTTTTCATATTTATGTACGCATATACTGTCTGCTGAAAAAACAAATAATCTTTCAACTGATCATGTAATTGTATGAGGAAACAATGACGTAATTTCATGTGGTTGACAACAACAACAACGACAGCACTAATTATTCTTCCTAAAGGTGTAATCCCTCTCTCTCCTTCACACACACACGCGCTTACATACAAATCATGTGAGTAAATAAATAATTCAGTGAGAAGAGAAGAGAAGGAGAGAGAGAAATAAAAGGTATAATTCAGGCATGAAATCGCTTTCACACACAGGTGGGAGAGAGGAAGTAAGAGAGAAAAACCCAACGAAAAAGGAATTAAAACATAACAAAATTAAACAATTGTTGTTGAGAGAAGCAGATTTCAACATATTCAACTATGCGCGGAACTGTAGGACTTCAAGTCACCATAATCTGTGTAGTACACAAATGAAGAGAAAACAAGGATACATAAGAGGGATGATCAGCATAAATGTATGGGAGGAAGAATTCCAATATGGAGAATGAATGCACTTGTACCGGAGAGAACGATTTTCAACCAGATCATAAACAGTCTGAAGCAATTGGTTCTGAGCATCCCAAGGTAGCGACAACCAGGCAGTTTAATGCCTGTCCATTTGGTTCATCATTCAAAAACCAACCAACCAAACAACCATAGATATCATAGCCAATCTGTTTGGTCAAGAAAAATCACTATTGGATTTTTCAGTTATGTCACTTATCCAAATACTTCCCTGTGATTATCTCCTTTTACCACCTATTGGATATAGGATTGTCTCTATTTTCACAACTCTCTCATTTCCTCAACCCCTATGATGTAAAATATTCATGAATGTACAGCCTAGTTGGTGATGACATTATCGGAAGAAGAAAATTCCCTCAACTGATATCGTCTTTCGATTTCATCAAACACCTCTTCCTATTGCAATGAAGTCATCATATTACATGGTTGGAGGCAATCGAAAGGAAACCTCATTTAGACCTAATTTTCGTGCTTGTTGCCTGGTACTTACCACTTAGCAAGACGCATCTGCAATCTTGAACGAACTTATGTCCTTTTAAAGATCCAAGCCCGTGTTACAGAGATGTTACCAATGAATTATTTGGACTCGTAATTGACCATATCCTGCAGGACTGTAATGGATACTTTTACGGGACACTAGATAGTACTATGTGTCTAGTCCTTTGTTCGGTGCAGACTGAATTCTACCATTTAAGTTATTATATTATTACTATTATTATGACTTTTGTTCCGTCTGTCTGTCTGGATTCAACATAGAACTTGGCTCCGAAGTGCAGCAGTTCGAGTTGCCACCTTCCAAATAGCACACAGAGGTAGACAAGAAGATGAGTGAAGAGAATCAATACAGTCTGACAAGTATAAGAGTGAAACAGAATGGGTAATGGTAGAAAGGAATATGAAAGATTACAGAGACTGAATACATCTGCGCCATTGACAAGGATTTTGAGCCATGTCACCTATTGTCTCCAGCCATTGATTCCTAGAGTCCCGAGGCCCCCAACCCGGGGGTCTGCATCTCCCTACCTGACTCAGTTTAACTGTCAAGGATTTCATGGATTGATGAGGTCATGTTTTTGTTTGGCCACCACTTACTCTTTTCCAACCTGCACCTATATCAGCTAACAATGCCCGTCGGGGGAGGCGATGGTTAGGCATGCGCAGCACGTGACCTAGCCATCTTAGTCTATGTAACTTTATAGCCTCGTCGATTGATTTTCCCTCTTTTCCCAACACTCTACGCCTAACGTCAACATTACTTACCTTATTAAACCACCTAACGTGAGACAGAGATCGCAGACATCTATGATCGAAAGCAGTCAACCTTTTCATGTCTTCAGCGCGTATTGGCCATGTTTCAGAGCCATAGAGAAGGACGGAGCGAACTGATGAGCAGTACACACGTCCCTTGGTTGATAACCGGATGTCACGCCTACGCCAGAGATGGTGTAATTCAGCGAAAGCAGCTCGAGCTTTTCGGATCCGTGCTGAGGTTTCATCGCCAATCAGTCCGTTGGTGCTAATACAACTTCCCAAATAGGTGAAGTGGCCAACATGTTCTATCACTTCATTCCCTATCACTAAGTTAGGAGTTGACGTGGTCCAGTCCTGTAGCAGCATCTTACATTTTGTAGGGGCGAATCCCATGCCAAACATACGGAGATTGCTGCTCAAGGTGTTCAGAAGACTCTGCATTTTGTCAGCATCCTCCCTTAACAGGACTTTGTCATCTGCATATTCTAAGTCCATAAGACTATTCCCTGTTCCGTGTGGAACACAGCTCTTCCTACAGCGCATTTCCATGGTACTTACTTCTGCAGATAAGTTTTCATGTTCCTCTTTATACACAATTTCCTCCCTGTCGCTCTGGGACTCCTAACTCGTTGTTTCCCATTATGCGTCCACTCAAAGGCCCCCCCACCCCCCATGGTGTATGATGCTTACTGTATTCATCACCACTGCCTTGTGTATACTTGTTAGATATCAGGAGGTTCTCAACAGGTTCAGTGATAGAGATCGCATGTGTATTGCAATGATAATAAACTTTGAAAAAAGAAACTGGAACATACACAACTACCCTGTGGAAGTGAACTTTCTGCCAGGTGGGAAGTTTATTGAGTTATATTCTAATTCAACTGAAAAATTATAGAGAAATCCTACCCTTAAACAATGACAAAAAGTTAAATTCCTACTCCTGCAACTTATATCAAAAACACTTGTAATGATTACGCAATGATAATAATATGTTCATTTGAATTTTAAAAGTGAATACTTTTGACAGATGACGACATGGTTTGAATGAAGACTTTGTGAAACCCAGCAAATCCGTTGGAGAATCATTTACTTCACTTTTAGATTTTCCCGTCGATTGATTCAACCGAAGTGCTCGGCCTCAGGGTGACATGTCGACTTCTTGTTCAGATGCTACGACGATGTCTGTGCAGGTAATTAAAAGTTAATTGGTGGATGGTGACTAGCAGTGGAATCCAGGATGTCCATTTCTTCCCATCTGGGACTTGTCTTCTGGATGTCTGAATTCCATAGTGAGTGATGATGTTCCAAACAAGGCTCCAACCCGTTGCCCATACTTTCAAAAGCCACCAATTAACTTCTAATAGCATGCCCAGACATCGTCGAAGCATCTGCACAAGAAGCCGACAGACATATCAACCTGAGACCGGTGCAATCAATCGACGGGAAAATCTAAAATTCATTTAAATAACTAATATGACTCGTTGCACAAGAGGTGGCCAGCTCTCGTGGCCCAAGTGGTCTAGTGTATAACACTTTGGTATTGAAAACTATGGGCACTGGGTTCGCGCCTCAGTGGGAACATCATCACTAACTGCGGAATGCATGTACATCCAGTTGGCGAGTTCCAAATAGGACGAAATGTGCTTTATCCTGGATTCCACTACTAGTCACCACCCACCAATTAACTTTTGTTAGAGAATCACTGGAAACCATCAGCCAGGACTGGACAGCTGTTTCGCTCCAGATTAGGACTCTTCATTAGTACACCTTCAGGATCTCAAGCAGGGACTGTTGTTATAAGAATGCAGTGTGCATAGAAGTAGAGGTGTGTATTGACCGCCCAAATATTGAATAGTGTATCTGTGTACAACTGACACTATAGCCGATAGTATAATGCCGCGGTAACCACTGAAGTCTACTACAATCTTCATACAATAATAGGTAGCTTATTTACATATGATAGGCCATTAACCTCTTTAGTAAAGACTCTTCTCTACTCACCGAGCATAGGTTGAACCAGCTTCACCAAGTTGAGAAATTAATGTTCCTGTTGTTGTCACCCGACACATACGACGAAGACAATGTTGTATAATTGCATCAAGACGATTTAATTCAGACTGGAAATTTTGAAGCCATCTAGATTATAACAGGCAGGAAAATAAATAAAAAAAAGTGAATGTTGAATACAGAATTTTGTTAACTGAATTATTTCAAGTGAGAATTTGTACTAGTGAATCAGTCATCCTATTGCTAAAAGGTGAAATATGTTACATAATAAAAAAAGGTCAAATATCAGGGGTTATGGAAAGGATGACAGTAAAAACAATATACAAGCTGATTGACTTATAATCTCCCAGCTATAAGAATATAACTTGGGTGTTTATCATGGTAGAAATGAACATTCCCATTATAGAATAAATTTATTTTTAATGAGACAGCATTTCAAGAATAACTGTGACCGCTGTTCAACAGATCATATCAAAACAATCAAATGTCTTATTGTCTTAACAGGATAGGGGCGTTGGTATAGTCTCATTCCACTCATACTGAATTTTCCCCCTTCATCAGGCTTACTACTTACCTGCTGAGCGAGGTTGAGGAGAATACGTTATCCTCAACCAGGTGTCGAACCCGGACCGCATGTGTGTATGGTTGGCGGGTATAGTCTATCATTAAAGCCATCGAGACACAAAAATCCAATATTAGGTAATAATATTAAACACTTCATTTCAAAGTAAAGTAAAGAACGGAATTTCCAGCGTTTTTATAATGCATATTGTAACAATTTTATAAATATATACATTGGATCATAGGAATCATTAAAACGACGACTACAGCTAGGAAAATCTTCTTTTCGACGAAGTCAACATCAACTAGGAGCTGTACATTCGTGTATTTATGATAAACGCCTGGGAAAGTTCCAGAATAATTTCAGATTAAGGGTCAGATTGATAAAATTACAATTAGGGATTAAAATGCCATAATAAACAGGGGTGGGGAATGGATAAAACTCAAACAAAGTAGCATCATAATTGCTGAGGAGATTGACATTTTGCGCAACTGGGGGTTAGAAATGTAGACACTTTTATCCAAACATCCTGTCTACTTTTGTTATTTCTACATTTCTAACCCCCAATTGCACAATATGTCAATCTCTTCAGTAATTATGATGCTACTTTGTTTGAGTTTTATCCGTCCCTCCCCCTGTTTATTGTGGCATTTTAATTCCTAATTGTAATTTTATTAATCTGACCCTTAACCTGAAATGATTCTGGAACTTTCCCACCGTTTTATCATAAATACACGAAAATGTACAGCTCCCCTAGTTGATGTTGACTTCGTCGAAAAGAAAATTTTCTTCACTGCAACCGTTTTTTTATTAAATATGTACATACATAAAACTTAAAATAGTAATAATTATGGTGATATTAATAATGAAACCACTATAAACAGAATGTTGGTGGAAACACAATGAAGTATAAGTAGACAGTATCATAGATAATACAAGTAATACTGATAATAAGCTTTGCTTATATACTTTACAGTTCAGTTACTGACTGAAAAAATCTAGAAGTTCTTTTCTGACATCTGACTCTGTCTTCACACAAAACCCTCACTAAATATGATAGAATATTTAAATTTAATTGTACGAGCATAAATTTTTATGAAGTTTCTTCTGGTATTAACCCCTCCCCCCGCCTGAAGAGAAACAAGACAAAAGTTGAGAATTAGCAGAGAGAATGTTCAGTATCAGACACGATAACTTTAACCAAATGACTGCTTGTAAGAATTGAAGTGCCTATTAACAACAGCAACAACAATGTCAGTTAGCTGAGTCAAAGGCACATACACCACTAGCCCAACTGATAGCCTTCAGTGTTCTACGTAATATGACATAGTCTTTTTCGAGAAGTCCACCAGGGAAGAATAAATGGGGCGAACAATAAAGGACAATGGACAGAATACATGAATTGATAAATTGTAAAAGAAGAGATTGAGATATGCCAAAAGGTCTCAACTTCATCACGTTATAAGTCAAACGAAAAATTTTCTTAGAAATCAACAGGACAATGTGACGACTAACAAAGATTCAAAGAGAAAATGATGCCGTAATAAGATATATTCTATTTACTCCCTATCACAGTGTTATCAATATTACACGAATCATGCGAGTGAGTAAGTTCACGCAAGTCATTTCCGCATCTAAAACAATATAACATTTACATGGATTCAGTTCAAGACTATTTAGATGAGACCTGTTTTCAGGATGAGGAGAAATACTCGCCGAAGACGTTGGCTAGCGGTCGCGCTATGTCGTGAATTGGCAGAAGTTAGAATTCAAGGGCCATTGGATCGGGTCCCAGTGGCTTAATGGTATACGAGCTCGCCTTGTAACCGGAAAATGCTGGGTTCGAATCCCGGTGGGTGCGTACTGCTAAACAGGTCCCGAACTAGACTGACGAAACAGCTGTCCAGTACTCCAGTGAAGGTTTTCCAATGGTTCGCTAACTAATGTCAGCTCATGATGAAATCCTAAAACCAATCAAATCCCTACAAAGCAACCCTTGGAGACCTGTTTTGTTAACCTCAGACAAGAATCTATAATCATATAAGAAACCACTGGGAGAAAAAAAGGTTAAATCCTTGACATATTTAATGAAGTTAGCTTTGCAAGAATATGGGAGGCTATGCATAGAGAAAGGAAAAAAAAACAAGGAATGGAGACAGTACAGCCAGCGCCTTGATGCACACCAGTTTTCGTGTTTAACAACGAAGTGGAACGCGCTACCCCCATTCAAAATAGGATGCTGTTTTCTACCCGCAAATAAGGAAGACAACCAGCAAGTTACCTTTTGTGACCAAGGTATCAGTGATTTGTTGATGACAATAACGCACGCACACACGCAGACACACACACACACAGAGTAAGAGCTGCTGCAGTTTTGTTACCCGAAGAAGAATGTCCTTTAGTATATTTCATTGTTTAATATTGATTGATACATTAAGTTCAATTTGTATTTTATTTTAAATTTAACGCTTTAAAAGTACCACACAGTTTTTCATTATTTTTTTTATAATATAACATTACTCTTATGAAATAACCTTTGATTCACGAAAACATACATTATAAGAATGAAGTTAAAGTTAAATAAAGCAAAAAAAGAGACACAAGTTAATTGTGAATTTTACTCAAGATGATTGATTGACTGACTGAATTCTCAACATAGAACATTACACTAACTAAAGTGCAAGAGCGGTTTATGTTGTCAAGTATTATGAGGAAGATATTGAGGACGTTTTCCAGGCTTATCTCATTAGCTGTCTACTTCACAGGCCCATTAAAGGAATCCTAGGTAGGCGGTAGTATGCATGTATCTACCTGTGTGATTAGCCATTAGGAGGGACAAGCTTTATTGTTAGCTGTCAAGTCGTGATTTATGCCTGCATGTACTGACACGATAACCTTATGACTTCATTTTTCTAAGATCAGAAAATCGAACAGATTTGTTTACACGAGTTTCACCACGGATTGATATCAGTTAAAGAACTATTGAAAACCACAGCAGGGAATATTGGATAGCTGTACCATCAGCCTAGTTTGAGAATTATCCGCAGTACGCACCCACTTGGGTTTAAACCCAGAACCTTCCGGATACAAAGAAAGCTTAAATTTCCGAAATTTTGTAAATATAAGATACCGTATATTTACAGTCTGATAAAGCCGCTGCTTACGGTTGTTATCGTTCTGGTTGTCTTTTTTTCTCAGTCTTCCTCACTATCGGAGTTAGTGTCGGGTTCTGGAAGCGGATTCTAGTCAAATCAGACGTCCTCAAAAATTCAGTAACACTCTATCACAACACCGGTTCAAACAAAAAGTCAAAGATTTTAGGGGCTAGTTGCAAGTTTTGATGTGACCAGCCCTAGATCTTCTATGTCAGGTAAATATTACTCCTCCATGCTTAACAGACTAGCATGACACAAACATCAAATATGGATATATATATGACAGCTGCGCGGCTAAAGCCACATTGAAAGGACGGTAAGGTATCTTTCATTCACTTATACACATGACACAGTTACACCTTACCCGAAATAGAGAGGGAGAGATGATGACTTCCTCAGCAATTACGTATGGTAGCCTAGCTTCTGAAGCACCGGGGTTAGTAAACTACACTCCTGAAGTTGGAATTCTGCCATAATATAGAATTTCTTTTCACCTTTCACTGTAATCACTTCGTTAGATCGATAATGGTAATAACAATAAAAATGATAGTTTGTCAATTCGAGATGGATTGGTTGTTTCGAAGTTTTAATGACAAGATGTGCCGAGTGACGTTAGGGTCTACTGCCTCAAGGTGTGAAGTCAGTATATACATTGATGGCTTTGATTCACAATGACAATATTCTGTGAATACATAGCTATGCATGTTATTTAGCCTGAGACATGGGTTATTATTATTATTCCCTTGAGTTCCAGATGGAACATAGGCCCCCTGAGCAGCACATTTGTACTTATCCTGCTTTCTGTAGTCCTCTCTAGCTGATTCCACGAGTACTCACAAGCTTCTGTCCCCTCATGACATGATCGGCCCCGTGTCACTCAATTCAACATTTCTGATATATATCCATATAATATGTGTGTTTGTTTGACAGTCTGATATATTTTGCTATGTATATATGGATCGATATTCCATTATGATTAGCCAATCATGTTAAGACTGTCTATTGACTTGTTCATTTTGAATATTCGCTCACACACTTGTTCGGACATTCTTATATTTTTGCTCTCACTCTTGTGTGACATTTTGATTCTCCTTGTGTTTGGAATATAGAAGTATCATCGCAAACCTAGTGGTCTTCTGATTTCCGTCTTTCTTGCGTCAGGACTATTATTATTCTCGACCAGTACATAACAATTTCCCATTCGAATATCACTCGAGGATGAGCCTAGTGCATGATATTGGTCAACAGCCTCTCCATTGTGTTCAATGCATTTCCATTTGACTTTATATTGGTGTTAAAAATCCTGATGTTGTTTTTAATGCTGAGTGCAGAACATTTCTACATTGATTGCAAACTATAATGAAGGGCTGTCTATCTTTTCCTAACTTTAACATATTCAGTTGTACCGTAACATGTAGATAAAAAAAATGCTACCTAGGTGGGTGAAGATGAAGGTGATAGTGATTGGTAATTATTCATATTGTTATCGGTGTTGGTGGTGCTGCTGTTGGTTGTCGGTTATCTTTATTATCTCTGTCTTTTTCTATGTTTACTTGTTTTCGCAGGCTGTCTGCCTCTTCTACCTCGATAGTTGATTTACGTTTGTAGATAGATTTTTAACTTTATGTGACATTAAACATAGATCACTCGCCAAGTCCAAATCTTTTAGGGTCTTTTAGTCAATCCAACCCATTTAGCATTCAAGTGTTGGTTTGTAGGGATTTGATTGGTTACAGGATTTCATCATGAGCTAACATTAGTTAGAGAACCATTGGAAAACCTGGGAGCACTGGGCAGTTGTTTCACCCTAGTTTGGGACTCTTCATCGGGACTAAACAGCTGTCCAGTACTCCCAGGTTTACCAATGGTTATCTAACTAATGTCAGCTCATGATGAAATCCTGTAACCATTCAGCATTGTCTGCTGCAAGATCTAGTCCACCATGAAGACCACTTGGTCTCGCATACTCTCATGTCTTCCGTTTTGAATCAATATGGCATGCATGTGATGTTATCATCATCATCAACAAAATCGTCCTACAGCTATAGGTATAAGTGAATGAGGCTAATAAAAGGTTTTGCGACAAAGTTTGATTATACACAGTGTACAAATTATCAGAAAACAACAACAGCAACAACCACAACACGGCTAGACAATAAATAAATGTTATTCCCTATTTGTCAGACAATGGTGCAACACACATAAGGTAACCTACGTGTGATCAGCTAGTTTTGCAATAATTAAAACACTGAAAAGTTAGACAATTCTATCTTAACTTGTCTTCGTGTTGTTGGTGTTGTCGACGTCGGTTGTTGTACAGGCCAAAAGGTGAAAAATACCAGGCAAAAGCTACATACACACACACACACACACAGACTTTTCAAAAATGAAAGCCAGACAGCATATAATTTTTCAAAGACTATAGAAACATAACGACAACAATAACAACAACAAGATGACATCTACAGTTTAGTAAACAAATAGTGGGGAAAAATAAGAAGGAGAATGAAAACATACAGTGAAAATAAACAATTAGTCACATGACTAACTACTTGTGTGAGTGTACATCCAAACACCAGACAATCTGTTTAAAAGTACACGGGCTACGACTGTGCTATATCTCCTAGCCACAGATGAAATTAATAGGGATTAATAAGAAAATATATCTGCCTATCTGTGGGTACAAAGTTTATCCTTTGACAGGTGTAATCAGCTTATATTTTCATGCCTTTGAATTCCTATTCCCTATTCTAGTTTACCTAACACTACTACTATCATTATTATTTGTCCACCTTTGTAACTTATACAAAGCTTAAAAGCTATTAGCATTAAATAGTGAAACATCAGTAAAAACAATATCGTTTTGTTTTTCATTCATTGAGAAATACAAGAAAACCTTTATTATAATGTATACAAAGCTTATCTGGTTTGTATTATTTTGAGTACAGTTCACTATTTGAGCATTTTACTTCACCATTATAACATTTGTTAACTGTCAACACATCAACTTATATTCGGTGTACTTCAGTTGTTTGTTTATATATTTGTAGTAGTCATATTTCTCTTCCACCATTCGAGGAAACTTCCACCCACCCCCTGGTGAAACTTATACTTTTTTCAAGTATGGCTTTTTGATATTGACTTGAATAAAAGCTGACTGATTGGCAAAGTTTCAATGGTTCCAATGGTTCTCTAACTGATGTCAGCTCATGATGAAATCCCCCAACCAATCAAACAAAATCCCTACAAATCCAATACTTGAAAATTGATCTGTTGCTCACTAGCGATTGGTTCTATTCAGGTGGGTTCTAAGGGGAAGCCGTGACCAGTAAGAAGCAGCAGGTTGAAGGTGAGAACAGTTATTCATCGAAGAAGACATTGTGTAGTGGTCACGCTATGTCGTGAATTGGCAGAAGTTAGAATTCATGGGCTGGCCAATGGATCTTGTCGTAGTGGCTTAATGGTCTACAAGCTAGCGCACCTTGTAATCAGAAGGTCCTGGGTTCTAATTCTTGTGGTGGGTACGTACTGATGAAGAGTCCCGAGCTAGGACGAAACAGCTTCCCAGTACTCCAGTGCTAGTTTTCCAATGGTTCTCTAACTGATGTCATCTCATGATGAAATCCCCCAACCAATCAAACTTATAATTCTGTTGATTATAAATAGACAAGCATGTGATTTGTGTGTCAGTGTCTCAATAGCAAGATCTACACACCGAACAAAAGACTAGACGAATGACACCAGTTACTTACTATCTAGTGTCAAATCAAAGTATCTCACACAGTCCTACAGGAGGTCAATCGCCAACACGAATATCCCAGTGGTAACGTCTCTGACTGCAGCACTGGATGACACGGATTTGATTCTCAGAAAGCACATATATTCCTTGAAGATAGTAGATACGTCTTGTTGGCTGGGGCTCACCAGTCAACAAGCACGAAACCTAAGTCTGGTAGAGCTTATTGTTGATTGGCTCCAATCATCTAATGACAACTTACTTACATTACTTTACTTCGGTTATCTCCTACGGGAGGATGAGCCGGCTTCATGAACGTCTCGAATCATCGCTGCCCAGGCGCAGCAATTTGTAAGAGAGTTCATGAAGTTTCATGGGAATTTGGTACGAGTGATGTCCCCAGAATCGCTCGGCCTTTTGTTTGAGAGTGCAGCTCTAGCCTTTACACAGCCAAGTGTGACCTACAAGGCAGTAGGAGTGGAGTAAGGAGTCCACTATCCATTTTGCAGCCGGTGACCGGAGTTCGGTTCATACGCCTTTTTGAATGGGGCCAGACATCCAGGACATCCAACAAGCCCTTTGTCCATACGTCTGCCGGTGAGCTCCAGTGAGCTTCATACGCCAGTCGTTGGAGGTTTGGAATCAGGGTTAAGCCATCTCCCCTAGACCGTCATCCAATGGACAGTCAACCCGGTGGAGAGCGCCGGGCATCTAATGACAACAATCCAGTGTGCACCATGATGACCAGCCAACTTAGCATGGTGGCCATGATGCAAACTTAACTGATGGAATTTAGTCTGCATCAAAGAAAAGAACTAGATGCATGACACTAGTTAGTGTTCAATCAAAATAATCTCCGCTACTTTACTCGCCGGTCATAAGTCCTTTAACAGAGAAGGAGTGGGGGGAGAAGTTGCATGTTCAACCAGTCACTCCAACCTGTGAAAAAAACCATAGCTAGGGAAACAAAAGAAAAAACCTATTTAACACTGGAGTCAGCTCAATACGAAAGCTGGGGACACTGGCTGATGGAAGGAATTCTGTAGGCCAGGCGGCCTTCCACTTACCATGTTTAACAAACAGCCATAAAGGAGGACAGAGAAAGACTGCTGAGCAGTACATACATCATTTCATCCATAGCCAGTCAGATATCACGTCTACTAAGCCACAGATGGAGTCACTTGTCAAATGGCAAAAGCGATTTCCGTAGGCGTGCTGAGATTTCGTTAGTGATTGACCAACCTGCTGGGGCTGCCTGATGAAACTCCCCAAATAAGTGAAATGGTAAACACACTCAACAAACCACTTCACTCTCTCCCTATCTTTCACCTAGGAGTAGTCGATGCAGTTAAGTCTTGTAGCACACATTATTTTACATTTGACAGCAGGAGCGAGTCGCATGCCAAACATTCGAAGACCTCTGCTGCTCAGAGTGTTCAGAAGACTCTACATTTAGTCACAGTCTTCCTCACCTAGAAGGACTATATCATCTGCGTATTCTGAGTCAACAAGACTATTCCCTGGTAACAAGTCAGTCTTTGAGACGCTGAATTCAGTTAGGGTTAATTTCATCAGTATTTCAGTCATGCAATTGGACAGAAAAGGCGACTGCGGCAACCTCTGACGGACATCACTGGTTTTCATCACTTCAGATGACAACCTTCATTACGCTGTCACACTGCTGCAGGAGTAAGAGTACAGTAACATGATTACAGTCATGTACTTACTCGGCACTCCTTCACTGATAAACACTGCCATAGTACCTCTCGTTTGACGGAGTCGGATTTCGCATTCAGGTAAACAAATCTGGTAGTTGTTTGACGCCGGTAAGAACGTCTGTCTCCAAATCTGTTGAAGGGTGAATATATGATTTACGTCAGTTGGAGAATCATTTCGAACCAAGGAGTAACTACAGTCCTTCTTCGGTACACCACAACAATACACATGCCAAACGGAGTTTGAAACCACCAACTTCTGGTTACAAAGGTAAGCGCGTGTAGACTATTCAGACACTGGGATCCCCTCCAATAGCTAGCTAGCTATGAATTCTAACTTCTACCAATTTGTGACGTTAACTCGACCACCAGACAATGAGATCCCATCGTCGAGTATTTGTCATCACATCCATCCTGGTGGCCGCAAACTGGTCATCGTTTGAAAAGGCCGATTGAAATAATCAAGATATAATAAGAGATTCACACAGAAGCACGATAACAAAAATGCCTGTCTGTTTTCGACATAAAACTTTGCACATATGTGCGGCAGTTACAGTTGCCAATCTCCCTCCATTTAGCACACAAAGCAAGAGAAGAAAGTAGAAGAAATGCATAATAGAGACAGTAAGTTGAAGTGTGAGACAAAGGAATAGTAATAACGAAAAACAATATAGTTTCATTGGAAACCATAAGTCACAGGGTATGGATATTTTTATATTTGATTACAGCTTGATTCCACACCGTATTTTTGGTACAGGTATGGAATTTTCAGCATGGATATCGGCAGTCCAAATTTTGCAGGCCGACCATAGATATCAGGTGTGCGTCGGCAGAGGATCGAACCTCGGACCTTGTGCATGGTCGGTGAGAGTCCTAACCACTGTGCCACCGACGCAGATCTGCATCTGCGATAGCCATTGAGAACGATTTTGAGCCAAATCACCAATTGTTTCCAGCCATTGGCTTTTACTGTCCCGAGGACCCCAACCGGGAAGTCTACGCCTTCCTACGTGACTTACACTAACTGTTGTGGATTTCATTGACTTAGTAATATAGTCAGACACAAATTACGATGGAGGGTTAAAGACAGAGGTAATAGTAAATTGTTTTGTGTACACACACACACACACACACACACGGAGGAGTTACAATAACTTTTAATTTTTCGGGACATTTGTCGTCATAGTGTGTGTACTTCAGTATGTGCACATCTGAAATTTTTTAATTTTCGTAGTAGTAGTAGTGCATGTGATTATTAGTAGGCCTATCGTTAATCCTTCTGCGATGATATGTATTCGTCTGCACTATCTATTATCTAAAACCATCTTGACAGTTTTAGTTTTTCAATGACGACAACAACAAAAAATGTGTCAAAGTCACCTGAACTTTTTGTTTATGTCGTAATATATAACAGTAGTCATAATCGAAAATAATTTTTCATCATTTTTTTTCTAATTGATGTAAGAGGTAAGTGTATGCACTACAATGACATCGTTAGACTAATTATTTATAACTAGACAAATTATCCACAGATTGACGTTTTAATTTGTGAAATGTTCTCACTGTATAGACTTGCAACATGCACTTAGTGATTATACGAAAATGTAATGCAATCTGATGCTGGCTAGTAGTAACCGACTACAGGATAAAGTTGCTTGAATTGAGTTCTAATGAGCAGTTGTGATCACCAGTGGGGTCGACTCGATCGGTAGTGAGGAAAAATACCCATCGAGGATTGGTTGCATTGGTTGGTGTTCTGCGTTGACAACACGAATTAGTAGAAGGTAGGATTTATGTGCTGGCGGCCACTGAGTCGGGTTCCAGTGAGTGAATGGTCCAAGAGTAGGACTTGTAACCGGAAGGTTCGTACTTCTTTGGGTACGTACTACCGATGAGTCCCAGAGTGGTACGGAACAACTGTTTAATAACCCCCTGGTTTTCAAACGTTTTCCAGTTGATATCAATTCATAGTTCCCCACTTGAAACAATTGAAATCCCTATACACTAACTGTTGAAGAAGAATATTAAGTATTACTACTCTTGGTAATATATTCAAATAAGAATTATCAAAGTAGCTTAAGGATAACAAAGAGTTGATATAAGTATAAAACTTCGGCACTGTGGTGGCAGAGTATAACTCCATTATGGATAAAATTTTATTTTGATAAAGCTACACTGTGTTGTTATACAGTGATATTTACTGATGACGACGTTTCGAGCACAAATTATTACTGCTCATAATCATCATATCAAGGCATTACTCACACACAACGTTCTGGCTTCATTTATATACACGAGTAAAAATTGATGATAAGACATTTAATTGAAAAAAATCAATATAAGATAAAGTACACTCGGAAATAGTATTAGTATTAGTGTTATCAATAAAATACAATCAGATGGGAAATAAGATATGTATGAATAAAATGTATAAACAAACACATGGTGTAACAATGGGATCACTAATATCCCCTATCATAGCAGATATCTTTATGGACATATGGGAAAACATTGCTCCTAATACATTTAATCCTACTCCAAAAATATGGTGGAGATATATGGATGACACTTTCACACACCGTGTTAAAAACAGAACATATCTCTAGCCTCTTGACACATATAAACTCACTAGTAAAGCGAATAAAATTCACATTTGAATCGGAAAATAAACAAGGGGAATTAGCTATGTTAGATTGTAAAATTAAACGAAAAGAAGGTAAACTACACACTAGCGTTTATAAAAAGCCAACTCATTCTAATATTGGATATTTAGACTTTGATTCATCTCATCCGTTATCTATCTGTGAAGTCAGGTATAGTTACATATCTAATAAACCGAGCAGTAGCACTAAGTAGCACAAAAAAGACCTAAATGATGAAATAGAACAGATAGAAGAGTTAGTATTTAATTGGTGGATGGTGACTAGCAGTGGAATCCAGGATGAAGCGCATTTCGTCCTATTTAGGACTCGTCATCTGGATGTACGTGCACTTCTCAGTGAGTGATGACGTTCCCACCGAGGCTCGAACCCAGTACCCATAGTTTCAAACGCCAAAGCGTTATCCACTAGACCACTTGGGCCGCGAGAGCCACCTCTTGTGCAAACAGGTCATATTATTATTGAATTGAAATTTTGATTTTCCCGTCGATTGGTTGGACCGATCAATCGACGGGAAAATCAAAAATTCAATTCAATAAGATAGAAGAGTTGTTGGTGTTAAATAATTATATTATAAAATTCATGAGGAAGATCAGCAAAGGTCAAAATGATAGTGAAACTACTAATGATAACATAAATAAGACAGAATATAAGGTAGCTACAGTTTTATCATATAAGAAAGGGACATTTGAGACCCTACGTGGTAGGGTTCCCAATAGAGTGGGAATTAGGGTGGCATTCATAACTACAAACTCACTCAGGTAGGCTAAAGGACCCGGTAGACCCAATTAAACAAAGTAATATAATTTACAAAATAACCTGCAATGACTGTGAGTTAAGTCAACTATATAGGTCAAACTAGTAGATCAGGAGTAGTGAGATTATCAGAATATAAGAATTTAGCAAAGGTTAGAGTGGTTGACCCCGTGAAGATAAGTAATTCAGAAAAGAACTCAGCAATTGCACTGAATGCATTAACACACAACAGGTTGGTGAGAGAGGGTTAAAATTCTAAGAAGTAATATAGGTAGGTGGAGAGAGAAAGAGAGAGTGATCACTGAATCCTGGTTCATTGAGTCTATACCCAATACATGTGATAGAGGTGACTGAATGCAAATACAGTAGATATGGAAGATATTGTTACCACCAGTAAAATCAGAGGAAAATAAATAATTTTAAAATGTATTGAATTCACATTATAGCATTCTAACAAGTTACTTATCTCCACCATAGAAAACATCTTATTTCCCATCTGATTGTATTTTTCATTTACTGGGAAATACAAAAAGCTTTATTATTATGATTGTATATTGTATACACTAATACTAATACTATTTCCGAGTGTACTTTATCTTATATTGATTTTTTTCAATTAAATGTCTTATCATCAATTTTTACTCGTGTATATAAATGAAGCCAGAACGTTGTGTGTGAGTAATATCTTGATATGATGATTATGAGCAGTAATAATTTGTGCTCGAAACGTCATCATCAGTAAATATCACTGTATAACAACACAGTGTAGCTTTATCAAAATAAAATTTTATCCATAATGGAGTTATAACGAGTTGTTTTCTTACACACACACACACACACACACACGCCCGAAGAAGAGTGCTGGGGGCCTAACTTTACAGACAGCTATCCCACTTCTTCTGCGTATTTCACTATTTTGAAAGTTATTTCGATAACAGTCTTGTGATTTTATATGACTTACGCTGTTTTGTTGTAGATGAAGTTTGCACTCAGTCAGCTGTATTTATCGAAGTTATACAATTAAAATGTTGTTTTTTCTAATATAGATTCTTCCAATCTCACGTGCTAAGCACGAATACACCTGCTGCTTATGTATGTTTAGTCACACACACACACACACACACACACACGTGTGAACATGAAATAATCCCTTATGCAATGTAGTCTATGTTATTGGCCTTTTCAACAATTAAAAGGCAGACTGTATATTAAATTTTTGACTAGGTTATCTGTTAATATTATATTCGCATCAGCTGTACAAAGAAAAATTGAATCCTCCTCTTGCATAACCACCTAACGAAATCTCATTACTCTATTGTAATGGACAGAAATTGGGAAAAATAAATACCTATCCTACTCAAGGAAGTAGGATAGGTATTTAACTTCTGCCAATTCACGATATAGAGCGACCATTTCGCAATGTCTTCTTCGATGGGTTACTGCCTGATCTTCAACCTGCTGTACCCTACTGGCCACGGCTCCGCACTAGAACTCCAGGTCACTGCCTGAATAAGGTTTGACTTGTAACCAGAAGGTCCTGGGTTCGAATCACGGTGGGTGTGTACTGATGAAGAGTCCCCAACTAGGACGAAACAGCTGTACAGTACTCCCAGGTTTTCCAGTGGTTCTCTAACTGATGTCGGCCTACGATGAGACCCTCCATCCTTTCAAACAAAATCCCTACAAAATCAATACTTAACAATATTTCTATTAATTTTTAATGTTAATTTTACAGTTCCAATTTTATTAACACTACGTTTCTGTTAATTACCCTCTCCCTTACTACATAACGTAAAGAGGAAATCGGATGCAGTATTGTGGTACATTGTGTTGAGGATTCACACTGTATTAGAATTACCATTTGGAATGAAGCCATTATTGTTTTGATTACAAAAGTGGAGAGAATAATATTAAAGTCTACGAAAAACCAAATAACCCTGGGTCACATACATATGACATGAAAAAAATCCTGTCAATGAGCAAGTAATCACATCACATAGCTATTATTATATGATAATGCTGCATCGTTGATTGATTCAGTGGTGGAGCATTGATCAACCAGGCAACAAAGTCCGAGGTTCGATTCCTGGCCGGCCGACGCACTCTTGAACCTCGCTAAGCTAATAATAAGCCCAGTAAAGATGGAAGGTTGGGAGTGAGACTAATCACCTCATCCCGTAAAAAGAGCCAGTGCCACTGTGAAACTTCAAAGCGCTAGCCTGATGCCCTGTGTGGCACCCACTGGGAATCCGAAGCAATAAGATAAAATTTATTCAGACACAAATTTGATAGATTATTGGCACCAAAAGATGTATCACATAAAATCTCATAGTTTGTGCAACGACTTATATAATACTGTCCGGACACCCAGAGTGAAACAGACAGTTGTCTCAAGGGGCCAACCCACCACCTTCCGGAGTCTGATCCACAGGAAAGTGAGGCGCGGAGCAGCAGCGATGGTGACCAATCAAGTTCATATACCACTCGATTAGAGATTAACCAACTCCCCCAAGCAGATCCAGCATATCCTTCAGGCCTGTTGCCATTGTAAAACGTTTGGCAATGACAACCCTGCCAGACCAACGTACTCCTAAGCCCTAGAAAAGACACAAGGTTGGGTGGGAGTGAGGTTGGTGATCCCACCCAACAGAAATAACACCACTGCTACTGAAACTTCAAAGCTTTAAATCGTATGTTCCACCACTCAGAACGTAAAGCTATATAATACATTGACAAGAAGGAATGACGCTCTCATCAAGATGAAAAAAACCGCGACAACAGTAATTAAAAACAAAACTAATAATAATAGTGCTAAGAATCACTTACCTTTGACGATCGGATAAATTATTCGCTAGTAATAATTTACTTTGCATGACAATACCCAATATTTCACATAAACGATTAAATGCAATAATTAATTCTTGTGAATTTGTAGTATTCTCTGTGAATTTAGCTTGAAGCAATGAATTCTAGTGAGAAACAGAAAAAAAATGAATGAATGAACGAATGAATGAAAACAAAAGTGGGGAAAAAAGGTTTAAGCAAAATTCCATACAAATTAGAATTTAATGTCTGCATTAATATATGTGCGTCAGTTGTCCACACAAAAAACTTGAAGGATATGGACTTCGCCGATGATATATGTCTGATTTCCCACAAACTGGAAGATATGCAAGTGAAAAGCAACAAGTTGCAAGTAGAAGAAGCATCAAAGATAGGACTTCAAGTGAACATAGATAAAACAGAGGTGAAGAAAATTCTTGACCAACACCAACAGCAACAACAACAACAGACGACAGTTAGTCAGCATAAATGGGAGGAACCTGAAAGAAACAACCTCCTTTACCTACCGACCTGGGAAGCATATTTTCAACTACAGATGGAACACTGACGAGGATATCAAAGCCAGAATCGGAAAAGCAAGACGAGCTTGCATTACTCTTAAGTCTGTGTGGAGGTCAACAACAATCAGCATGAAAATGCAAATAAAATCCGGATTTTCAACTCCAATGTTGAGTCAGTCAGTGCTGTTATACGGATCAGAGACTTGACGCGTCATAAAGAGCATCTCAAACAAACTTCAGACCTTCATTAACAGTTATCTTCGCTCAATACTCAACACCGGATGACCGACCAGAAAAGATCAGCAACAGGGATCTCTGGCACTGAGCGAACCAACCAGGAACCGATTGCGAGATGGATTGGCCATACACTGAGGAAACCATCAAGTGACATAACTAGACAAGCCATCGCTCGAGTGGAACCCGAAAGGGAAGCGGCGAGTTGGTCGTCAGTGCGAGGGTGACTTGGAGCAGGTCATGTGAAGAGGAGATGAAAACAGGTGGGCAGACTTGGAGCAGGTTGAAAACGTTGGCAGAAAACCGAAGGCAATGGAGACGCGCAGCTGAAGCCCTATGTTCCTCTAGGAATTAAAGGATATAATAATATGATAATAAAAATAGTTCTCCAGCGGGGGAATGCTTGTCAACCGCACAAATGATTGGAGGCTCGACCCCTGACCGATGCACTCTTAAACGTTGCTTAGCCGGGAAGTGAACCTGGCAAAGAAGGATGGTGTGTTCAGTGTGTGAGGCTAGCAGTCCTAATTCACAAATAAAAAAAATAGAATGACACTACTGTTATTGAGACTTTAGAGTTCAAAGTTTGAACCCCCGTGGCTCCATTCGGGAACGCAAAAGTATAAAATGAAATGTGTAAGTGATATTACTCAAGGGAAAGGTTTTTAAATGAACATTGACATCGGTTGTATCTTTAAAATGCTCTAAAAGGTTTCATCGATCTAATTCCTGTTAACACCACTTCAGTTTAGATACATATGATTCGATCACGTGCATCACATCTCTGAAGCAAAGACATTTAATCTGGTTATCATTAAACAGATCTGCATACTGTGGGGCAGCTCACTCTGTTTTTCTTTACAACTATCAGGCATGATTCTTGAAAGCGAAAGTTAGCAGTCAACAACCGTAGGTGTGTGCCTTCTATCCTTCGCGTATCAAATGACATATTATAAGCTATAATTATCAGACTAGGTCAAGACTATTACGGAAGGATGAATGACATTGAAAACCAGTAAGAGGTAATCAAATTAAGACATGTCCTCGACTAATGAAGTCTTTAACTGTTCGTTTGAAACCCACATATGTAGGTGTGTAGACTGGGTGCCCTAGTATATGGTTCTCGAGACTCTAAGATTTAGAAGCTTAAGACTGTTGGTGATACGACTGCAAATTGTCATCAGTGGTACAAATGAATTCAAATCTCTTCTGTTTCTCTTAGATTCATTAAATTCTTATTATTTCCTATGAAATTATTTTATTTAGTTTCTTCGCATTTCTTTGTTTTTTTTTTCTCTCTCTCTCTCTAGCCATATCCTTTATGAAGAAAGTATGGCAATTTAAACTTTAGCACTTTATCAAAAAGTTCTACGTGAAAATTTCAGTTCAACTGACTGATCACATTAGTTCCCAGAATCAACAACTCATTGATTAAACAATCTATTGTTTTCTTTGACTGTAGAGACATGCTTTCTGAAAGTGGAAGATATGAAAAGATTAACCGTCTCTTACCATAGGTATCTGAGTCCTATTGTTTTTATTCATTTACGTTCCCAGTGGAACATCGAGGCTTCAAACTAGAAGCTTGAAGTTTCAGAAGCTGTGGTGTTTATTTTTATGGGATGAGTTTGCTAGCCTAATGCCACTGACAAATTGAAGTGTTCCACTCTTGAAAACTCAGTTCAGTTCACAACAATTCATAAGTATAAATAGTTATGGAAAGATATCATTATTATTCATGAACCGAAATCAACTAGTGAAGAATTAAAAAGATTTGACTAATCTTTCTTGATTCTTATTAAAAAAAAAAACAACTCTAAGAACGAACAAATTGAAAACCTGTTGGCTAAAAAATAGTCTCAAGAAAATGGAAATGGACTGGACACATGCTGGAGAGACGTCGATTGGGAAACGAAGGGTAAGGCGTCCAAAGGTGAAGTTGAAGAGACTGTGTCATGACGATGAAATGGAAGCTTACAGTGGGGGTTGTGTTCCACTCAGAATCCAAGGGAATAATCATAATTAACAAATAACGATTCTTATTCACCAAGGTGTGCTGAGGTTTGTCTATTTAATGGCATCATTTTATTTCTCTTTATACAAAACTGTATCCTTTTAAGTATGATAACTGGGACTGATAACATTACTGGGTAACAGGATTTCATCATGAGAACCATTCAAAAACATGGGAGTACTGGACAGCTGTTTCGTTCTAGTTTGGGACTCCTCATCAGTACGCACCCACCACAGAGGTTTGAACCAAGGGCCTCCCGTCCTCCTTGACAGGCAATGTTAACTGACATAGGGTCATGTTGGAAAAGAGCTAGCCAGTGGTGGTCAAACCAAAACATGGCTTCATCAGTCAATGAAATCCACAACAGTTAGTTCAAACCACGTAAGAAGATATAGACATCCTGGTTGGGGTCCTCAGAACGGTAAAAACCAATGCCTGGAGACAATTGATGATATAGCTGAAAATCGTTGTCAATGGTTGGCGCAGATGCATCCACTATATGCTTCTTCGATATTAGTATTCTTTTTGCTTTATATCTCTGTTTGCTATCTATATTTTGCATTTACTTTTACTCTCTTCTGTTGCTCTGTGTGCTACATGGAGTGTGGCGACTCGAACTGCTGCACATCGGTGTAAAGTTCTATGTTGAAATCAGTCAGTCAGGCTACAATGCGAGCTCACTGACCATTAAGCCACTGACCAGTCAGTTCATGACATACATCGACGGGTAGTCAATTTCATCTGTGACGAGTATCTTTCCTCACACCCGACCCTGCTGTATCCCACTGGTTACGACATGTAACTAGGACCCATCCAGATAACTACCTACCTAAATAGGGTTAATTACTAGTAAGTATCAGATAAAATATTCAAGTGTTAGTTTGCAGGGATTTGATCTGATTGGTTGCAGGATTTCATTCATGAGAACTTCAACTATTAGTTAGAGACTTTCTTCCCTATAGATGATAAAAGTGATTAATGTTCACAAGGGAATCGACTTTATTTAATCCATAAGTCTTTATGAAGGGAAACAACAGACGGATATTCACACGTTGAAATAATACACGGGATTTTTTATTGTGACAAACACACCTGTTATAACAACAACAGTGTCAACTGACGACTCATCATTGATTCAAAATCATTTAAAAAATAATGAATAAAAATCTACGAAAAAGGTAGTGGTGTGTGCGTGTGTGTGTGTTTCCGACCCTCTTTTTGTACTGCGAAAGATACCTCATCATAGGCATCATCATGAAGTCGGCAGTTATGTGTTCAAAAAAAAGTATGATAAATTAGTCTAACATCTAGGTTTCCCATCGGGTCTGGTTCTGTTTATTTTTTTCTTTCTTCCAATCTCTTCATACTTGTCTGTCATCTACAGTTTTATAAAGCCTAGTGTTTCATTTCATTTCAATGCAAATCCTGTTCACACACCTGTCTTCGTCGTTGTAAAAAAGAAAGCAAACGAAAACTATTCAACATATATACTATGCAACTATTTTCTAATGCATCCCTATGCAGTTGTGTTTCAGTGGCCCATTTTTTTAAATCTATATTTATCACTTGCAAACTTTTATGTTTAAAAATAATAAAAATAAATTTTCCTTCACGTTCCCAGTGGATTATAGGGCCTCAAGCTAGTGGCTTGAAGTTTCTGTAGCAGTGTTTAAGTTTTACAGGATGGGGTTGCTAGCCTCATGCCCAACCTTTCCTCTTCACCAGGATTATTTCTGGCTTAGTGAAGTAAAGGAGTGCGTCTGTGGCCGGGGATCGAACCCCGGACCATGTGCATGGTCGGCGAGCGTCCTAACCGCTATACTACCGACGCACATCACTTGCAAACTTTTATGTTTATATCAAGTTAAAATCATTATCATTATCCTTTCGTTACTTTTTATTTGGAATAAATAATAAGTTTAAGGATGTGAAATTCAATTTTGGACGATGAAATCTCCCATAGGATATTTGTTTTTCGACAGAGCTTCTTATTCTTATCTCTATTTAATATATCTTGACGAGTATTTTCGACTATTTATCGTCGACGTAATACTACAAGTGACTCTTGCTTTTCTGATTTTGCAAAGAATGCAGTTAGAAGAGTTTATTATGCAGCAGAGGTACGATGTCTCTTCACAACCACACCTATTTTATGTTCGAGAAATAAGGATAAACTACCTAAATTCTCCTCATCTGTGTGTATCTACCAGTTTGACTGCAGCTGCGAAGCCAGTTACATTGGGCGTACAACTAGACAGGTTCATCATCGTATTTTCGAACATCATCCAACGTGATTAAGCAAGGCAGGACAAACAAGATCTATTCGTAGGCTCTATTTTAGCCCACCTCGTTGATACTGAGCATAAGATTGATGTGAATACTGCATTTAAAATTATTTAACGCAATCCGACCTATCTTAATTTTGCTCTGCGAGTTCATCTTCTACAGACGGCTGAAGCAATCGGAATTCACCTGAAGAAGTCAAGCCTATGTGTACAGAAAAAATGAGTACAGCCACTTTCCCTACCGTAGCCATCGTCACAAGAATCCATAAACAGGACTACGGTGCCGTCCTCCCCCTAGACCTATAAAAATTATAATTGTCTAAACTATTTATTTTGACCACTTCATCTTTAATTTACGTGTTATCCTTGTAAAATTAATTTATTCTATCCATTTTTACCTTTTAAATGTGTATGCCAATTTTCTTCGTTAATTATGAACCCACTGATATTTTGACACTGACTAATTATTGTTAACAAACATATCAGTGCCACTTGATTGGTAAACTGTTGTGTATTGTAATAAAAATGCTATACATGTATATAAGAGTAGAGCCAGAGATGAGGATCTGATTGAAAAGTAAATATTTCTTCGCTCAATCTTTCTGTTTTCTAAATGTCTAAATGAAGAATTTTTCTATTTTGCAAAATGTGTAGACTATTCAGAAACTGAGGTTATCAAAAGATTATCAAGGTCCAAAAGAAAACAAAAAAGGAAAAACCTATTCGGGTCAGCGGTCCATTCATAGAGGCAGAGTAACTCGCCAACCATACACATGCTAGTGGTTCCAAGTTCGATATCCGGTTGACGACGGATACTCTTAAACTGGATGGAATGCATAAACCTATCCCTAACAACATACTTCCAGTTCAACGACCAAATATATGAACAAGTCAAAGGAACACCAATGGGATCGCCAATATCAGGTTTGATTGCAGAAGCAGTGGTGCAGAGACTCGAAAACATAATCCCACCGTTGATCAAACCCGAGATTTGGATACGTTACTTAGATGACACATTTGTAATAATCAAAAGAAACGAATTAGATAAAACTCACAACTTAATAAACGTCTTCAACGACATCAAATTCACAAGAGAAGAGGAATCCGAGAACAAAATACCATTTTTGGACGTCTTAGTCAGGCGAACAACCGCAGGGGAATTAGAAACTCAAGTTTATAGGAAATCAACTCACACAGGCCAAATCCTGAATTACAACAGCAACAACCCAATAACACACAAAAGGAATTGCGTACAAACACTATTCAAGAGGGCAAGGACTCATTGCAGCACTCACATCTTAAGGAAAATTCTCATGGACGTCTTCCAAAAGAATGGATATCCATGGAATTTCATCAAAAGACATATACCCTCAAGCCAACCTATCGAACCAAAACCACCAAGGAAAGCACAAAGAAAATCGCCTTGCCATATATAAAGGATATCTCAGAAATCACTACAAGACTCTTCAAACCTTTAGGAATTGACGTCGTACACAAACCAATAAAGTCGCTTCATTCCATTCTATGTCAACCAAAAGACTCAACAGTGAAAGAAGATAAAACCAACATCATCTACAAAATAAATTGTAACAACTGTGAAAAACACTACATCGAGATAGACAAATTTTATCAACCGATAAGAAAGAAACTTCACACACAAAGGATCAAATTTCAAGTCAAAGAAACAATCAGTTCCAATACAAGAAGGTGTGAAAACACACAAAAACAACCAATCACGTCCAAGGTCACCAGGAGAGATGATTAATAAACTCGTGGAGAAATCTAACAGCTCACTTCAAATTGAAGTATGCGCTGAAGATGTCACCCAGTAGGGTGATGAAAGCTTCGCAAATCAACCATTCAGCTCAGAGAACACAACCACATCAAAATCATCCGCCTGAGCTACAAATCTTCTATATCATATCTGATATTCTTACACTTCGCCTAGCTGGTTATTGGTCCGTTGTGTTTGTTGCCTGTTATCAACCACATTGTGACTGACTGACTAGTTTCAGTGTGGGTCTTTGCACAGATTTACACCAGTTCAAGTTACCACACTCCATCCTTGTGGTATACAAAAGAAGAGAAGGGAACAAAGAGACAATCAAAAGAGAGAAAATAAACAGGAGTGTGAGTGTGGAAAAAAGAATAATAGAGTTTTATTGGATATGATAAATTACAAAGAGTGAATGCGTCTACACCAGCCATTGAGATTGAGGATTTGAGCCAGCCATATAACCAATTGTCTCTAGTCTGCATTGGTTTTTACCATCCTGAGGACCCCAACCAGTCAGGAGGTCCACACCTCCCTACATGGTTGGCTCGCTTAAACTAACTGTTGTGGATTTCATTGACTGATGAAGCAATGTCTTCGTTTCACCACCATTAGCTAACTCTTTTCCAATCTGATGCATCCCATGTCAGTCAGCTAACATTGACCGTTGGTCGAGAGACGTGATGACCAGTCATGCGTAACACATCATAACCATCTCAATCGATGTGAATTGACAACCTCGTCGATTGATTTCCCCTCCTTACCTAGCACTTGACCGACGCTTAACCTCAATACAGAAAATAGAAGGCACATAACTATGATGAAAGACAGCTAGCCAGGCTTTTCATATGTTACACTTTCAATGACCATGTTTAACAAACAGCCATAAAGGAGGACAGAGAAAGACTGCTGAGCAGTACATACATCATTTCATCCATAGCCAGTCAGATATCACGTCTACTAAGCCGCAGATGGAGTCACTTGTCAAATGGCAAAAGCGATTTCCGTAGGCGTGCTGAGATTTCGTTAGTGATTGACCAACCTGCTGGGGCTGCCTGATGAAACTCCCCAAATAAGTGAAATGGTAAACACACTCAACAAACCACTTCACTCTCTCCCTATCTTTCACCTAGGAGTAGTCGATGCAGTTAAGTCTTGTAGCACACATCATTTTACATTTGACAGCAGGAGCGAGTCGCATGCCAAACATTCGAAGACCTCTGCTGCTCAGTGTTCAGAAGACTCTACATTTAGTCACAGTCTTCCTCACCTAGAAGGACTATATCATCTGCGTATTCTGAGTCAACAAGACTATTCCCTGGTAACAAGTCAGTCTTTGAGACGCTGAATTCAGTTAGGGTTAATTCCATTAATGTTTCAGCTCTCCGCAGGCTTTCATCTGGCTGCATGAGTTCGTGGAGTGTTTTCACTTAGGTATTCTTACTTTTGAAGAATTTATTACATTTCATCTTCTGTACTTTAACAAACGTGATAACTTGAACTGCTAAAATTAAACGTGATCACTCAGCCAGTCCTTTGTATACGAAGAAGTACTAATGGTCCCATTACGTCATTAGATGATAACGTGTTTTGAAACTAGAAAAGCCTGGTGCTAAATCCCAGTTACAACTGGAACATTTTTGTCACTCTCACAGGGATGGAGATGATTTCAAGATGAGAAATTCAAAAGGACTAGGGCCATTTGCCACTATTACTGCATAAAGGCCAGGGTGTTATTAACTATATGGAAACCTGTTGGCTAAAAGTGGAGTCCTTAAATCAATGCGCCACACATCACAGTCGAGTGTTAAACACTGCTTATAAAAAAAAACAAAAGCCAATGAAACTCTAATCGAAACTCCACACACACACACATGTAGAGAGGCGAAAATACTTACAATTTTCTGTTGAACAATTTGTTGAAATGTTTTCGTTGTGCACTGTTCAATTCCAATCATTTTTCTAGCTAAATCAATTGCTTCACAGGCAAGTGGATCGAGTTGTGAAAGACGTTGACTAAAATATCCTGGATCTAAGGCATCATGTACACTAATCATTAAATTTACATCTTGATCACGAGTTAAGTGTAATGAGGAGGAGGAAGAAGAAGAGGCAAGTGTTTGTTGTCTGTCTGACAGACCAACAGTAGACGCGGTGGTAGTAACAGTATTCGGTGGTGAATCCGCGGAAGAAGCACCTTGTGTAGTCGTAGTATTGCTACTGCTGCTAATGCCTTCCAGTTGTGTATTATTCACATCGGTTGATCCTGGTGAAGTCGATGATGATGAAGAATGAGGAACAGTAGAATTTGTCATTTCATCATAATTCGATTTTGAACAAGTATTAACCATAGTAATTAATTCTGATAAACGATTCGTTTGCCTGAAATGTGAAAACAAATAATAACAAATAATTACTCTATTTTTAATACATAAGCACAAAAAAACTTGGTACAATAGGTCACTAAGAAGATGCGCCACACAATGACAATAAAACAACATACGAGATAAGAAGTAAAAATATAGGTGGAGAACGGAAAACGTACTTCATCTGGGAGGAAAACAGTCACACTGAACAAGTTCAAACAGCATTCGTCAAATATCATCTTAAGTAGAAGAAAGCAGGAAATTGCAACACGTTCGGTATTGATTGCAAGTCTTGGCCGTATCCGATAACTTTTCGAGCTACTGACTGGAGCTATCTCTCAGACTCCAACCAGGAAGTTGTGATACATCAACAGATACTAACCTAATACACAAATATCCTTCATCCCACCCTCCACCTCTCCGCTTTTTCCATCTCGTTCTAGGGCTCGTGAACAGAGACCTGTAGGGAAGACTCTGCAGTGACATTTGCAACACATATCCAAGTCATAGAAGCCAGTGTTTCCGGATAACGACACTCAACGAATGGTGATCTCCACTGTGTCCAAACACACGCCACCGAACCTCAGAATTACTCCCAAGATGATGCCTTCGAACGCGAGCAATCCTGCAGAGACAGCAATGATCGCTTACGCAGAGTTGCCGCACATCCTCAGCTCAGAGAGGTCAAGTTTCAAAGGCGTAGAGCAAGATAGTGCAAACGGAAGCACTGTAAGCCTGACCTTTGACAGCCAGACTAACGTCACGACAGCACCAGAGGTGGCTTAAGTTAACGTCAACCCAGGTACACAAACTCATCGACAACTTCAAACGGTTCACATGCAAGAGTGAGTGTAGGTACATGCTCCTGACAATCTTGCAACAATAATTTACACTTGGAGGCGTCATAAACACCGATCGTCGTATGATTAAGTGAGATTTAGGTAGACCTGCTATGATTAATTAACAATAGCTGTTTTTCTATCCACAAATTGTCAATTTCATTCACTTTTTAAGAGTTAGTTTGTAGAGGAATTTGATTTGTTTTTCAACTTTGACCACTAACTAAGCATCAGTTAGAAAACCACTGGGAACCAGGAGGTACCGGTGTTCTGGAATTCTCTTGAGAAGTTGTGACCAGTATTTTTCACCCAGTCGGGAGTTAGGACATATACTCGCCGATGATATTGGATGGTGATCGTGGTGAATATCACCAAATGGTAGAAGTTAAGATTCACTAGCTAGTCACTGAATAATCGGGTCCCAATGACTGAATGGTCTAAGTGCTTGACTCGTAAACGGGATATCCTAGGCTCGAACTAATGATAAGTCCCAAACTGCGCTGACGAAATAGCTGTCCAGTACAGTATCCTCTGATGACTTTCAATGGTTATCTAGCTGATTTCAATCTGCAGTCAAAGATGAAACAATTTAACATCCGGTCTACGCTATTGAATAGTGTTCTACGCACATGAATGTAACTCATAGTTTAGGGTATATATTTGTACACTGAAAGAAAAATTAAATTAACAATCCTAATTACGACACAAAATCAATAAATTCAGAGAAGAAAATTATCCTTTCGACGATTTCACTTTTATAACTGTACAATCGTATACAGATGAATTGCAATAGAAACTTAAAGTTTGAAGTAAAAAGAAATACTAAAGTGCTACAATAATATTGGTGTATAGGATTATGAGTCACAACTGATTCGATATGTGAATAACTAAATAAATAGAGGCAATAAAGTTATATAGGACGCACGATTAGGCAGGTTTGTCTGCAGGTTCGAGAACATTTGCCAGCTTGGTTCACTAAGGGGAAAATTAAATATATAAAAAAGTCGATGCTGTCACACCAAGTCGATACTAGACATTTAATCGATGCCACAACACAGCTTTCAGGGTTGGTTATATACCAAATTCCGAAGCCGTCATCATGCACAGTTCACCTACATCTCCTGCACATAGCTGAAGCTGTTCCACAATAAGATCGACTAAACAGAGACTTTGTATCCAAAATGAACACGTCCAGACGCTGTTCTTACTCTGGCGAAACTTGGATTAATGATTCTTCTTCTCCTCACCAAGAGTGCTTCTTCCCCTTAACCCCCTTGGTTTTTCTTTCTTTGCTTATTATTACAATTATTATCATTATTCGTTGTAATTCATACCCTTCATTCAAACATTCTGTCGATACTATCGAAATTTCCATTTATACTATCCGGACTTATTATTAGTAATATTATCTCTTTTCTCAATATATGCCTTCACCTGTTTCATTTCACATATTCGTTATTTCATGATGAATAAAATCCACAATGCAACTACTACTTTGTATTAGTCACTCTCACCTGACACCTTTTATAACCTTGAACTGAATTGTCAATTTTCCTACCCCACAACTCTACAAATCTGTGATGAGTAATCACCACCATCGCCCCTTTCATTTTATAAAATTTTGTAATTGAATTCAGCCTACTAACACGTTTGTCATACAAATACTACCATGTATTTTGACACCCTATAACTACTAATCTGTTATTCTACGTAGAAATGTATCCACTGGTCATTGTTGTGACGCTAGCAAATATCATATTTTATAGTTGTAAGAAGTTGAGGAGGGGAAATTATTGAAAAGAATATTTTTAGTTCAAATCAACTTTTAAATAGAGGTCAACCTAAAGTTCAATAGACAAGTGTGAAATAGATGATCGGTAAATAAATTAGAGTAAAGTACTTTCGGAAATGTGAATATAGTATGATGGAGACATAGGATGACTGAAATGTTGTCAAAATAGTAGATTAGATAAAATGTTAGAATATGTCATAACATAAAGTGAAAGTAAAATAATACAAAAATAGAACATGGAATAAAGAAAGATAAACAATACCTTTATGTGAATTACGTAATCAAGTCAAGACCATGGTAACGAAAGAGACAGTACAAATCTCTTTTGTTTATTTAGTTATTCATTCATGTATCTAATCAATTGTGACTCATAATCCGATACATCATTACCATTATAGCACTTTCGTATTCCTACTCCCTGTCAAGCATTAACACACACACACACACACACACACACACAAAAGAAAACTGATTGTTATTGCCTATTGTAACATATATATATATATACTGGACGAATTTGCCTGGAGCCCTAATGAGAAGTTGTGACCATTGGGATCCATCCAATCGGCAGTGAGGATGGAGTTCCCATCGATGAAATGACATTGGTTAGCGGTCGAGCTAACACCACGAATTGGTAGAAGTTAGAATTCATGGGCTGGCCATTGAGAAATTAGGTCCCAATGGCTGAATGGTATACGAACTTGCCATGTAACCTGAAATTCACGGGTTCGAACCCTGCCTGTGCTTGTATACTACGGATGAGTCCCAAACTAGGCTGACGAAACAGCTGTGTCTAATACTCCATGATTAATTTCAACAGTTCTCCAGTTGATATCAATCCATGGTCAAACTCGAAAAAATAAATCAAATCCGTACAAAAACCAATTCTTGAAATATGTAACAATATACGATTGTGCAGCTATGAAAATGAAATCGTCGGAAGGAGAATTCAAAGGATATGCACATTTCATCATAGGGAATAATAAAAAGACAGTTGCAGAGGTGAAAATGGCCTTCGCCGCAACTGTCTTTTTAGGAGTTGATCACGGATTGATATCAGTTAGAGAACCATTGAAAACCAGGGAGTACTGGACAGCTGCTGTTTCATCCTAGTTTGGGAATCATCGGCAGTACGCACCCACTGGGATGTCCCACCAACGACAATGGTTGGGGTCGCGCTAAATTACGAATTAGTGGAAGTTAGCATTCATGAGCCATTGAATCGGGTCCCAGTGGCTGAATGGTATACGAGCTTGCCTTGTAAGCGGACGGTCCTGGGCTCGAACCCTGGCAGTGGGGTGGGTGCGTACTGGCGATGATTCCCAAAGTAGGAAGAAACAGCAGTTGTCCAGCACTCCCTGGTTTTCAGTGATTCTCTAACTGATATCAATCCGTGATCAACTCGTAAAAACATAACTAACCCTTACAAACCAAACTATAGAAAACTGTCTTTATTACACGCTGAATTCTTTCAGAAAAAAAGGCAAAGTTAAAGTTTAAGCACCACTAACTACCACCAACCAGCTGATGACCTTGAACGTACCAATCATGTGAAGGAGGCATTTTTGTGTATAGAATACATATATTAATGAAAAAATAGCATAGAAACTGTGATAAAAGTGTTACAGAGGATACTTTCCTTTCACATGTGATAAAAATAATCCCTTTTTTAGGTTGCAATATTAAGAGTATAAATTCCACTGTGGGTAAAAATTATTTTGATAAAGTTTCATATCGTGTTATACAGTAATATTTACTGTGCTCAAAACGTGGCCATCAGTAAATATTACTGTATAACAGCACTGTGAGACTTTATCAAAATAAATTTTACCAATAATGAAATTATACTCCACCGACACAGTGCACAAGTTCTATTCTTTATATCAACAGAGAAATTTAACCACATTCTATGCATGTAATTATTTGGGTCTTCTAACCCTAACAATAACCCTAATCTTTCCTGAACCTAACCCTAACGTGAAAATATCCCTAAACTAACTGTAATCTAACTAGAACTAAACTTACTGTCGCCTCCCAACCTAACACGATTGTAAGGTCAACCTAACCCCAACTTTCCCTTGACTTAAAGAGTAACTTAATCTTTCCCAAACCTAAGCTGAAACTTGCCAGATATCCCATTTAATAATATATATAACACTTCGATTAGCAAATTTGGTTAATGATAACAACATCATTTATCAGATTTCACTAACTTGCTCAGTGAGCGTTACAAGGTCATTGGTGCGGTCGAACTCCATCGGTAGTTAGTAGTGCTTAAAGTTTAACTTGGCCGAAAAAAAATGCTATTTAAGCACCATTAACATTCACGCATACTTTGAAATGCTGATTAAACGAAATGACTGACGACTGGTCACACACACACACACACACCATGATAAGCCTACTTAGATTCAAATATATATCCCGTAACATAGTGGTTACAATATGTCCAGGGGCTAAAATGAGTCATATATTTTATGAATAACTGTACAAAATAATTTAGTTACTTATTGTTACTCTGAGATGTATTTATCATTACCCCTTTGTAAATTGTGCTCACCTCTGTGTTTCATACGGGTTGTGCGTATATGTGCGGTTATAGTGCATTAGTATCAGACATCCAACGGTTGAGAATATTCAGGGTTATAACCTTGGTGAAGATGATGATGACGACTAACCTTGACACTAAACCGTTTAATATCATATCATAGTTTTATTGTATTGCTATCCTCTCTCTCTCTGTCTTTGTGTGGGATTTTTTGCAACATGTTTATCTCTGTTTGTGTGTATGTGGGTGTGTGAAAGCAAAAGGATATACTTTCGTGCATTGTGATACACTATGACAGCCTTTGTTCACATTATTATTATTGTTATTATATTCATACTAAATGCACTTATGATTTTTTTACAAATTTTCTGTCCTCACATACGTTACATTCTCAGGTCAGTACATACTAAACAGTGATGCGTGTATGTGTGTATTTGGTTAAACGAGGAAATATAGACGTGAGAGTATTAAAAATACTGAGATAAAATGTTCCTTATAATGTGGAAATAAGTTGAATTTGAGGTGAATGCGTTTAATCGTACTCGAGACTCGTCAGGTGAGTATATAAACCTATAGCATCTCTATCTCATCAACTCTTCATCTAGCTGACGAGTCATGAATTCTATTGTGCTAACACCGTCATCAACTAGATAACGAACATATTACCAATAAAGAAGGCATAGTTAAAGGAGAATTTCGAACATCATAGGCAGAAATCTTCAAATATTTGGTATGGGATTCTCTTGAGTCAGATGTAAGATGATTATGATACTCCAAGACTGGTCCAAACAGAATCACCATGAAGTAGTAGATTATAGTGACCACTTCCGGCATTTGGGAAATTGTATCTGCTTCCAATGGACTGATTGCTGACGAAATGTCAATATTGACAGAAAAACTTCGTGTGGTATTTACCAGGTTGTGTCCGGTTATCTATCAAGGGATATGTACTGCACCACAGTTCATTCTCCCCATCTTTATGGCTAGGAACCATGGTCATTGAAAATAGAAGATATGAAAAGGCTGATTGACTTTGGTCACAGTTGTCTGTCTTCTATCATCCACGCTAAATTGTATTATATGCGAAGTAACCAATAAGGTTAGAAGTAGTGTTAGTCAAGAAGGGGTGTAAATCAATAAAACAGGTTTGAGATGGCTATGCCACCACGCGTCACGCATGCCAACCCATTATCTTGATCGACAAGCAATATCAGCGGAAATCACATTATGTTAGAGAAGCCTGGCATCAATCCCGTGGAGTCATTCGACTACTGTAGACTGTCTGGCTGAGGTCATCAAGATGCTAAAAACTAATGACTAGAGACTGTTAGTGATGTGGTTGGAAATACTCATTTCTCTTCGTGGGATTATTCTTTTTTCTTGCATTTCTGCTAATTATATTTCTTCTGAGTTTCTTTTTCTCTTTTCTCAACTTTGAGACACATCACGAAAAGCATTTCCAGCGGGTCGCCAACATTCAGAAACAGATCAGACGGTCAAAAAACTATTGGGTACACGTAACTCTAGCAACAAACCAACTAAGAACTTATTGCCCAGCCAATATGCCGAAGGGAATGCAGATGCATCGGACATATGCTGAGAAGACGGTTGAGGGACATTATGAGACTGGCCCTCGAATGAGAAAAAACGAATTTAACGTGAGTCTGAGGGTGAAATAAAGAGGATCATATGATGAGGAGAAAATGAAAGCTTATGGGTGATTGTAACTTTAACCTCGGTAAGGCGTGAGACTAGCAATCCCACCCCGTAAAAATAAAGCTACGGTTACTGAAATTTCAAGCCTCTAGTTTGAAGCCCTATGTTCCACTCGGAGCGTACAAGGATTAATTAACTTAATTATGAATTAACTTTGCTTCAAAAAACAAAGGTGACTTCAACACAGCAAGACATTTTTTAAAATTTATTATGCTGTAAAAGAAAAGAAGGGTCCCAGTGGCTCAATGGTCTACGAGCCCGCCTGTCTCTGTCTGTCTGTTTTCGACATAGAACTTTGCACAAATGTGCGGCAGTTCAAGTCGCCACACTCCGTGTAGCACGCGAAGCAAGAGAAGAAAGTACAAGAGTACACGAGCTCGCCTAGTAACCAGAAGGTCCTGGGTTCGAACCCCGGTGAGTGCGTACTGCTGAAGAATCCTAAACTAGGACGAAACAGCTCTCCAGTACTCCCAGGTGGTGGCGTCGGTGGCATAGCGGTCAGGACGCTCGCCAACCATGCACATGGTCCGGGGTTCGATCCCCGGCCACAGACGCACTCCTTTACCTCGCTAAACCAGAAATAATCCTGGTAAAGAGGAAAGGTTGAGCATGAGGCTAGCAACCCCATCCTGTAAATATAAACACTGCCACAGAAACTTCAAGCCACTAGCTTGAAGCCCTATGTTCCACTGGGAAATTAAAAGAAAAAAAAGAAAAGAATCATCTTTCAATATCAAGATAAGTTCAGAAGTACTACTTACGCTCGAACATAAGTCAATTCACTGGTATTAGTATCTGTCGGCTGTGGTTGCGATGGCTGGTGTTTTCCAGTTGATTGAAACTGTGCATCTGGACCATATCGTAATGAATGTATGTCTTCAATAGCTCGTTTTATGATTTCTAAGAACGCTGACTCATAATAATCTATCCCAGTTGTTGTTGACGATGATTCATGTTGTTGTTGTTGCTGTTGTTGTATGGACGTACTAAGATTACTGTCAACACTATTCATTGAACCTTGATCAGTCAATAATCGGTTATCCAATGGAGGCGATGAATTTGAACAACCTACACCCAAACTATTCAAACTAGTCTGTGAACCACCAGTGTAGAAGGAGACTTTAGACGATTGACTAACTCCAGTCACTGTAGAACTCAGTTGACCAGTACTTGTTGTACGAACTCGACCACCACCACCACCACGACCACCGAGATGTTGCAGACCAACAGATTTAATTGTTGATGATGTAGACGATGATACTAGGGAATAACGTGTGCCAACACTAGATATAGCTGATTGTAAACAAACCCATTCGTATAAATTTGTTGGTTTTGGTATATTACTAGCGTTGTTGCTGTTGTTGGTATTCAACTAGATAAAGAAAGAGGTTGAACATAAATTTAAATCATTGGTATAAAAAGTTCCATCAAAAAAAATGTAGGCCAGCATAAAAAGGGAAACAAAAGAAACTTTACTTCCGCTTGTAAATCGACTTTGTGGTTAGAGGAACTGTTTCGTCTTTGTTTTGAACTCTTCAGTAGTCTGTACCTATAATTTCAAATATTACCTAAAATAATAAGTTATCATCCAGATAAACAGCCAGTATTCATGAATCATAACATCTTGCCAACGTCCATGAAATAGACCATCGTCATCATCACCATCGTTATCAACGTCATATCACTCTTACTGGAGAGCCAATTAACAATGGTGTTAGATGAGTTAACAATTCGATATTGAGTACCAATTTACAACTCATAATGACAGTGAAATGAAAGTTGGTTGAAATCGAAGATGATCGCGATACTGCTCATTAACTATGAATCACACTCTCGAACTAAAAGTCAAATATTACTCAAGAGGACACGAGAAGTGATTATTTAATTCATTCTGCTTTTTCCCATTGATTGATTGAGCAGAAGTGCTCATCTTCAAGTCGACATGTCGGCTCTGTGTGCAGATTGCTTCGACAATGTCTGATTATGTTATGTGAAATAATTTGTCTGCTGACGACTAGCATTGGAATCCAGTAGGCACATTTCGTTCTATTCGGGACTTGTCTCAGCTGGATGTACCTGCATTTGCCAGCAGGTGATGGTGTTCCCACTGAGACTTGAACCTAGTACCCAGAGTTGCAAACTTCGAAGCATTATCTACTAGACCACTTTGACTGGTACAATTCAATTTGGTGTTTGAGTGGGAACACCATCACTCACTAAGAAATGCAGGTACATCCTGCTGAGACAAGTCGCAAATAGGACGAAATGCACATCCTGGATTCCACTGTTAGTCATCATCCACTAACACTAGAAGAGATCTTCACACATGCGCCGAACAACACTATAACATTGTTATTTTATTTTGATTGGACACTAGTAACTAGTGTGATGTGTCTAGTCGTTTCAATTGGTGAGGACAGAATTCTATCAGTCAGGTTTGCAATCTGGCCACCATTCTAGGTAGCTCGCCATCACGGTGCACATTGATCTGATGATATTAGATAGTTGGAGGCAATCGGCAGGAAGTCGTGAACCTAGGTTTCCTACTAGTTGGCACTCACCAATCAGCAAGGCGTATCTGCAACCACATTGAAGGAACTCATATCCCTTCTGAGATTCCAACCCGCGTCACCCAGTGGTGCAGTCAGAGACGTTACCAATGAGCTATTCGGGCTTGTGATTGACCTCCTGTAGGACTGTAATGAGTATTTTGATTGGACACTAGTGACTAGTGTGACGTGTGATATAAGACAATGTGTAGCACTGATTGGCAATAAATATTCCACAGAAAAGCTGTATAGAATACACTCAAAAAATAACAGGGAAGATTTGTAGCTCAGGTGGATGATTTTGATGTGATTGCCTTCTCTGTGAGTTGGTTGGCTTTAACTGAAAAGCTATCGTTGTCTTTCCAGACAACATCGCTTCAGAGTAAGCTTCAATATAAAGTGAACTTGTTTGATATTCCCCATGAATGTGATATAATCGTATCTCCTGGCAACCTTTGGTGTGACTAGTTGTTAATTTGCATCTGTATTGGTCGTTTTAATTGACTCGGATACATCAAAAAGAAAAATTTTTTTTATTGTAGATTGATTCCACACAGTATTTTTCATACAAGTATGGAATTTTCACCATGCGATATCGGTAGCCCAAACTTTTACAGGCCGAGCATTGATATCAGGTGTGCATCGGCCGGGGATCGAACCCCTGGCCATGTACATGGTCGGCGAGCGTCCTATCCGCTGTGCCACCGATGCACAAAATAGGTGAGAGGGAATCAGGAAATTAGAATAGGATGCAAAATGCCAGGAAATTCCAAGAAGCCTAATTAACTCAGACGAATCAAGAATCAAACAGACACATAATCATTATAGATCAAATTTATCAACTAATAGAGACTAAGCCATGTGACAGAAAAAATTCAAACTCCAAGTCAAATACATTATAAATTATTTAAATTAATTCCAGCGTATTTAAGAAAATTAAAACAAGATTTTTCTGAACGTTTAGCTGTGTAAGCCACAGCTTCTTCAGCAGATTTATCAGTGAAACGTTCAGAAAAACCTTGTTTCGATTTTATTAAACACACCGGGATTTATTTAAATAATTTATGATGAATCAATCTTATTCGGAGCTCAAATTATTCCAGGAAGTTCGTAACATTCAAGTCAAATATGTCATTCATAAAGAATTCAAATGAGTTCACTCTATATTAAAACTTTCACCGGAACGATTTTGTCTGAACGAAAGACAACGAAAGTTTCACAATTGTAAATCATCCAGGTTAGGAGAAGGCAAAGACTTCAGAAGACTCTTTGATAAATCTAAGTTTACAGTTGCTATCACAATGCCAAGGATTAAAACCACCCTGTCGACTGAAAAAAGAAATTGTACAGCGTCTACGATAACTATTCAGAAAGAGATATATATCAAAGGAAACACATTCAAAAACCAACTAGCTCATATAAATCTCGAAATTTTATGAACATATAAAAATACACAAACCAGGTTAGCTCTTATGACGAATTCTCCCAATAATAAATTCACCATACTACAAATTACAACAGTGGTTAACATTTTGAAACATATCTTTGCTCTGATTCATTCCCATTTTTGAAGGATATTGATGATGTCGGCATTAAGTAGTAAGAATCTTGTCATTTTTGATGCAATTTCTCTAACTACGAATGTTCCAACCAGTTGACACTGAGAGACTTTATAGACAGGGGAGGGGGGGGTGAGGGGCTATTAATGCATTTATTACTACTTTTATGTACCAAAGACGTCCACAATTTCAATTGGATGGTCGACTATCCGTATTAAGCCGTTTTGAGCCAGACCTCGAGGATAGACAGTCATCAAGGCAACAGTTTGAAAAGATATCGGGTGGAGATGGATATGTTGGTTTTACGTTCCTGGATAATCATAACACTAAACGAGTTGATAGAACGATGGAATACTTGAGAACACATAACAATTCAAAAGTATCTGGGTTTAGAATGATATAACAGATAGGTTGAATACCATACTAACGACTACACAAAGTTGGATTTGCTTTTCACCACAAAACGATATCGGTCATTATTACTATTGTTCCCTTGGGTTCCTAGTGGAACATAGGGCTTCAACTGCACGTCTCCATTTGCTTCTGTCTTCTGCTGTACTTTTCACCTGCATCTATGTCAGTCAGTCCATACTGTTTCTACTCCTCTTCACACGATGTCCTCCATGTTACCCTGGGACCTCCAGCTTGCGATATCGGTTATAGTCTATATAAATAACCAAGGACCATTGGACAGACGTTCTATCCAAACTTGAGACGCTTCAAACACTGCGCACCCTTGAGCCACGACACCACTTGAATATCTCTCTAAATGTTTAATCGATTTCGCCGACTATATAAGTATATATATATATATATATATATATATATATATATATATATGGGTACAACCTGAATACACGCGTTCAAATTCAACAGAAACGCATTCACACTTTTATCAACCCAATGCAATAGATACACACACATATAACACATAGCAAACATGTTAAGGACATTGATATTAAAAGTGCTGTGAAAGAATCAGGTCAAATACATTAAAATACAAATAAATGACAAGATTGTTGTAAGCACACACACACACACATTGAACACGTTATTGAAATATTAAAATGACAATATTAAAGTAACTATAACACGCTGTCTATTACTATCACGACTAGGACAACTAAGAGACTTGAAGCATCACTAAAAACATTCCAGATGAATTGCAGATTTTACACTTAATAGTGAAAATCAAACGAACGACCACCTGCCAAAAAAAGATAAGCAACAAGAAACTTCGGTAGGCAGCCAACCAGACGACAGTCTGTTCGGCCAAGGGAATAAACGAAAGAAAATAGAGTTCGACTGGAAATACTCTGGATGAAGAGATTGTTTCATTTGATAGACTTTAAAGTAAAACGCGGATGGAAAGCAACGAGTTGGGCGCCTACGAGGATGACTTGGAGGGAATGAAAGCTTGTGAACGGCAGTTATGTAGTGAAAGTATACCGCTGAGGCTCTATGCTCTAACATAGCACTAACTGACTGCCAAAATGACAACCGCAGCGTAGGTTAACAATAGCAAAACTGAAAGAGCTTTCCGACGACGAAGATGACGACAACAACAACGACAACCACGTAAGAGGATAAATATAAGCTGGAAAACACAAGAGCCTACCGATTCTTTCTCATTGGTCAATTCACTGGATCCAATCACAACTAATTGTGGTAATAATGGTAAATCAGACAATTCCTTTTTCAATTCATGAAAACTGAAAAGAGAATAAAAGAAAAAGAAAGATGCAAGGATGGGAGAGATGCAGAAGAAATGCAAAAATAAATAAACAAACAGGCAAAAAACAACAGAATAAACCTTGAGCATTGGTTCATTCACTAAATTCAGAGATTGTGTGTTGTTCAATCTCTGAACAGTAACCCAGGAGACAGACTTACAACTTTGATCATGAAATAACTTCAATTACAGAACCATTAAAAAAAGAGGAGACTCGATGGGATGCGATCGTAGAAGAAACCTCAGGTTTGTGTGGCATTTCCCAACTTGTTGGACTTCCTAGCCGGCTGTCGATCAAAGGACGGGTGTACTACTCAGCAGTTCACTTCCTCCTCTTTTACCACTGTGAGTGAAAGACATGAAAAGCGTGGCTAGTTGTCTTTGATCATAGGTGACTGCGTTTTATACCCTGTGTTAAGTGGTATAACACCGTAAACAATATTGAAGTGGGTCGAGTACTAGGTAAGGAGGGCCAATCAATCGACGAAGTTGTCAAGCTACGTCGATTCAGATGGGTTTTTTTCCCTTCACGTTCCCCAGTGGAACATAGGGTCTCAAACTAGTGGCTTGAAGTTTCTGTAGTAGTGTTTTATTTTACAGGATGGGGTTGCTAGCCTCATGCCCAACCTTTCCTCTTTACCAGCTTTTTATTTCTGGCTTAGCGAGGTAAAGGAGTGCGTCCGTGGCCGGGGATCGAACCCCGGACCATGTGCATGGTCGACAAGCATCCTAACCCCTATGCCACCGATGGTTAGGACATATGTTTTTGATTATTAGTGTTGTTGTTAATTTTACTCGTAAATTAACTCCTTTTTGATGTAAAATACACGGCAGACCTTGTAGTCCAATGAATGACACGCGTTCAAGGTGATTGGTGCGTTCGCACTCTGTGGTCCCTATTCCTCATTTCTTCCTGAGTTTTTTTCAGAACTTTCCCTACGAAACTAGTAGTAATCCTACCGAAATATGACATTAATGAATTCAAAGAGATAAAGCATCTTTGCAGAGTAGTTTATTTCAGATGAAATATAAGACAAGAAAGAACACACAGTAGAGAAACGTATTACCATTGCGCAATAAAACAAAATTTACCTGTACAACTTTCTCTCCCAATCAGAAATACATTCTTCAAATTGTACAAGTCGACTAGTTGCAAACAATAAACGTTTATTAGTATCTGTAGCAACTTCAGCTAAATTGGCTAGTGCAACACACCAACCCTAAAAAGAAAAATAGGAAGAAAAATAATGATAATATATTATAATAAATGCATATTATAACGTAGATTACATTATGAACCGGTATAAGTTAGAGACAGTGATAATCCCCTCCAGTTCATGATTCTTCAGAAGTACGTTGAAATAACCTCACTTGTAACCTACGGGTTACGGACAACAATCATTTGACTGGGTCAAACACTTGATGCCAAACACCCATGAATTCTAGATCCTTACTATTTACTACATACAGTACCACTGACAGTCTGTGTCATCGACGCGTACCTGTTTTCACGTTCGACTTAGTGGAACCAAATGGTCATAGACTTCTCACCAGGATTTCGAGTAATTAAATCCTGTACTTAGTCATTAATGAGCAAAAAATTAGTTCTCAAGTGTTAGTTTGCGAGTACTCAATCATGGAATATTGAGGTTAGGCGTCGAGTGCTAGGTAAGGAGGGGAAATCAATCGGCGAGGCTGTGAAATTACATCGACTGAGACGGTTAGGACATGTGTTACGAATGCCTAGTCATCGCCTTCCTCGACATTGGGCAATGTTAGCTGACATGGGGTCAGGCTGAAAAATAGCTAGCGGCGGTCAAACAAAAACATGGCCTCACCAGTCAATGAAATCCACAACAGTTAGTTTAAGCCACGTGGGAAGGTGTAGACTGGCTTCCTGGTTGAGGTCCTCGGGACGGTAAAACCAGTGGTTGGAAACAACCGGTGACATGGCTCAAAATCGTTCTCAGTGGCCAGTGCAGATGCATCCACTCCATGTGACTTATGATTTCCAATGAAACAATATTGTTATTCGTCTTTACTATTCCTTTCTCTCACACCTTCGTTTACTGTCTCTATTATGCATTTCTTGTACTTTCTCCTCTTGCTTTGTGTGCTACATGGAGTGTGGAGACTTGAACTGCCGCGCATATATGCAAAGTTCTATGTCGAAAAACAGACAGAATCACAAAATAACATCAGTTTGAGTGTTTACTGGAAATCAGAGAGTGTTAGAAAATTGTTTTGTCCCAGTTTGGGCATATTAAGCTACCCAGTACTTCCGGGTTGGTTTTCAATGCTTCCCTAAATGACGTCAGTTAGCAATGTAACTTGAAATCAATTAAATCCCTGTGAAATATACACTTGGAAAGTAATCGAATTTTATTTCAACTTTGACCACAGATATTTATATCAATCAGAAAATCAACAAGGAGTATTGGGTACCTAGCTATTTCATTTTAGTTCGAGACTCATCGGCAGTATGAACCCACAGCCAGATTTAGAACGTGAGACCTTCCGGTTACAAGGTAAGCGCTTGTAAGCCATCAAACTACTGAGACCCGACTCAATGGCCCATATAATAATGGCTGGTGGTCACACTAAAAATCACAAAAAGGTAGAAGTTGGAATTCATTGGCCATTAAGTTGAATCTCGGTGACTGATTAGTTTACGAGCTTGTCTTGTAAGTAAGTGGAAGGTCCTGAATTCGTACCTCGGTGGCTGTGTACTGTGGAAGAGTTTCAAACTAGGATGAAACAGCTGTCCAGTACTCACTCATTTTTCATTCTTCTCTTACTCATATGTGAACCCATGGTTGAACTTGAAACAAAAGATCAAATCCCTACGAACTAACTCTTGGGAATTAATCTCTAATCTACACTCATGATTGACTAAAGGATTGAATTACCTGGAGTACTTAGTGGGAAGTCGTGACCACCAATGAGGCTCTTCAAGTAGGATGTGAAGAGAAATACTCACCAATTGTATTAGCTGGGTGTTGCACTACATAAATTATGAATTAGCAGAAGTAAAAATTCATTAGATTCCATCCTAAATGAGAAAAAAAAGGTCAACAGGCTCGACTTATCCTCGTTTCGATCCCTTGCATAGGCTTATGTGGCGGAGGCGAGCGGGGGGGGGATATAATGCTACAGAATCCCACGCAAACTAATACACTCTTTGATTTGTTAATGGTTCTCTCAAACTGAATATCAGTCAATTGCCTGCGTACTATACAATGGACTTTCACAATTTTCTTTGCAAAATGCACATCCTATGTCAATTTTCGGCGTGTAGGCGCGCGCATAATGTTGAACGGATTCATTCAACTGTATACTTGTCAAAAAATACTATAAAAAAAGGAAGGAATATTTAAGGCAGGCAATAATCTGTCACATTTTTAAAAAATTTGTTATCTCCCTCCCTCTATCAGTACAAAAAAGGCAAACATCGGCACAGAGTTGTAGTACTTCTATTGTAACTACTACTATTACGGTTAATCCGACTACAGAAACTACACTTATTTTTTATTTGATTTATATGATTTACAGCTTGATTTCACACTGTATTTTTGGAACAAGTATAGAATTTTCAGCATGGATATCAGTAGCCCAAATTTTGCAGGCCAACCATAGATATCAGGTGTGCGTCGGCAGGGGATCGAACCTCAGACCATGTGCATGGTCGGCGAGAGTCCTAACCACTGTGTCACCGACGCACATGTTGTATTACGTCAGTCATCAGTAGACAAAAGTTGAAATGTATACTATATATATAATCTCTAATACTATGAAAAACACATGACCATACATTCAAGAGTTTAAACATAAAAAAAACTGCAGATATCAGTTTTGTTTTTTTTTTAAAGTCACTATATGTCTGAAACTAGGCTGGATGCTTCTGTTGAAAACGTCATGCAAACACGTAACAGAGACATACACGCACATACAGGGATATACACACACCGCACGCAGGCACAAACAAACAAAGACACGTACATTTACAGTATTTACGATATATATATATATATATATATATATATATATGTCGTAAATCACAAATAATGCTGACGATGTGATTTTCAGTCGATAATGTGTTTTTCAATTACGTCACATCACAAAATTGATGAGAAGGAAATTAAAGTGTAGCTTGTAGTTTTCTCTAAGCTGGTTGAAGTATTTTTTCTAGAAAACACCTTCAATTACAATTATGATTATTATTCCTTGGGGGTTCGAGTGTAGCACTAAAGCTTCAACAGTATAGCAGGAATATTTCCACTTCCCTATGGTTTCGAGTCCTTTCTAGCTGAGTGAACAATTGCTGCTCATAAGCCTCCGTGTCTCCACCGTGTCATCCTAAGGCTGTACCCAACTACTCATCGTTTCCTAGTTGGCTAAAACCACCACCATTTGAGTGAGGGCTTGACATGTGATAGAAACATCTTCAAAGTTTCCTTTTAATCGATAAGTATACCATTTGAAAGCATATGTCTTGCATTCTCATTAAACGGAGAGTGACACTGAATTCTTTAAAATATTACTCAGTTAGTTAACACACAAGGACACATTAGTCGATAACGAGGATAATGATATCCTGCTTATTCAAGGAAATAACAACGCTTCAAATGAATTACATAAAGTAAAAATAGTAGACTCTGAGATGATCTAGAACATTCTTGAATGTTTCTGGACTAGCACGGCCAAAACTGAACTATATACAATTCGAGGAATAAAAAAATATTCAGATCGTAATATGTATGATGCTGTGTATACTAACGATTCACATGGCGAGGGTGGGAGGAGCTGAGATCCACATAATCTAAACACCAGACAGAATCTGGATGATCCCAGCTCAACTGACTCATCTAACACTGAGGCAAGTCATACCAGGTACAATGCTGTTGAGCTTGACCTCACGACAAGTGAAACCGTCGGCTGTTAGGTGCTCAGATCACGTTGATCTAAATAGTTACAAGTAGTACTTGGTTGGTCTGTGTGTGTGTGATTTCCAACTAATGAATGACAATCATTTGTATATATGTCATCACGCTTAGACTGATAAATTCTATGGCCTCAGAACGCATATTGCTAGACTCAAAGAATTATCAGTTATCGGTTTGATCGTTTGCACCAGTATAAGACAATCGATGATACAACCTAAATTTTAAACAATCATTATTATCATTGTGAGACGGTGGTTCAGGGGTGGAATGCTCGCTAACCACGAAAGCACCTTGTCGAGAAACAGACTCCCTGCTGACGACGCATACTCCTTAACCTCACCTAGCCGGTAGTAATCTCGGGAAAGAGGGAAGGTCAGGTGTGAGACAAACAACCCCACTCCGTAAAAACAATTCGACAGCTACTGAAACTGCAAAGTTCAGAAGTTGAAGCTCCTCTGTTCCCCTTGGAACGTAAAGGACAGAAACAAATTATTCTTGTTATTACCTGTATCATTTGACGTTGTTCAGATACTAACTGTTCAATTGCATTAGCTGCTTCACGACCAATCGGTGTAAGTGCACGAATAAGACGTAATCGATCTTCGAATACTTTTTCCGATGGTGCTAATTCCAAAAGACTAGCCAATTGTCGTGGATATCCACCGTCTGAAAAAGAAGACAGGAGGGAAGCGTGTATACATACATATATGGGAGAAAGCTTCTTTGCAGTTGAAAACAACAATAATAATAATTCGAATTATCATTAAAAGGTGAGAAAAATAAAACAATGAGAGTAAAGGCCAGAATTTAGACGATTTGGAGTAGTTGACAGACTATGCAGTTTGATAATAACATCAAGCGGATTGTAATTTTTGTTTATATGGTGACCACTACTACTAGTAGGTTTCAGGATCAGAATTTCGTCGTACTTGAAACTCGTCACCTGAATGTGATTGCATGTATCTACTTTAACGTTTGAAACGATGACTGCAGGGCGCAAGTCTGGATAGGTACATACACCACCGACAAGGCTTATGCATCCAGCTGGAGAGTCCCAAACAGAACAAAATAGGCATCCTGAGTTCTACCACTATGCAACTCATTTAGGTTGGAAGATTAGTGATGAGTTCAGCTCAGTGAGTTATAATCTGAAAAAAGATTGTGCCACGACAGAGCAGAGACGTCTAATTCCCACGACAATGCGAGGTTAATTACAATGTCCTTATGTATGTAGCAATGGTTTCTGAGAATCGAAGTAGCCATGGTTTTCTCTGTAGAAAGCGTAAATGATTTTGACTGAATGGCCTCGTATCAATAAGGTGTTCAGAGATTTGTATTTGCTCTTTTCATAAAAAGATTGCTGAGGATATGCTGAGAAAATCTCCTCTCGCGCCTTCATAAGTACTTGGTAACGCAAATGTATGTGAATTGGTAAATGCAATTGGAGTTGGCATGATCACTATGCACTGTATTACTGAGCATTTTCGCTTTGCTATAAAGAAGAATAAATCTAGGAGTGGGGGGGGGGATTTTACTTCTCAATGCACCTTTGACTCTTGGCTCTATTCTTGTTGGTGCATCTTCTCTTATGTACGCTAGATAAAATAAAAACTAGCTTCTTCTTTAATAAAGGACCTTAGCTACAGAGTCAGAAGTATATGTTCAGAAGACTTAAGTGAAGACGAACTTTCCTAACAGTGGCTGTGAGGTTAACTATATAGGTTAAACTAGTAGATCAGGGGTAGTCAGATTATCAGAACATAAGAATTTAGCTAAGGTTAGAATGGTTGACCCCGTGAAGATAAGTAATTTAGAAAAGAATTCAAAGATTGCACTGCATGCACGAACAAACAACCACACAATAGAGTGGGACAAAGTTACTGAATCGTGATTCATCGAATCTACACCCAACATATGCAGTAGGAATGACTCATCAAACTGATACGAGAGATATGGCAAATATTACTACCTATCAAATAGAAAGATGAAAAATAATGGAATTATAAGAACCAAGTCAGAAGGTTGTGTAAGTACCTTGATAGGATTATGAGCAGCCATAAATTGTGCTCGAAACGTTGTCAGCGGTAAATATTACTGTATAACAACAACATTGTGTGACTTTCTCAAAATAAATTTTATCCGTAATGGAATTACACTTTACCACAATGGCATACTTACCGTTCACTTGCAAAACATCAGGTTTCTGTACACTGGTATCATTTGGTAAGGTTTGCGTAAACACATAGATTGGATTTGTCTTATCCTGACGACGAGAACGACGCCAACAACAACAGAAAACAATAACAAAAGAGGAAATTAAACAGTTAGTAGGTTAATGAGTTAGAGCTCAGTTACCTAATGTTCCAGGATATTATTCTTTATTCCATTTATAGTTTCGAGTAAAATACAAATGTTGTTTGCTATTTTTTTTACGCGATGAGGCTGTTGGCCTTACTAACGCAAAACCTTACCCCGGGATTCGAACCTGAATCAAGTGCATGCGTATTTAGCGAGAATCTTGACACTACACCATCGACGCATTGTAGGCTATCGAAGTTAGACTTATTATGACATGATCGCTAATGAATACGTAGAAGCTGCTTCATAGGTATTTGAAATAGGCGGATCAGGATTTGGACCCTGGAGTTAGTGACTGAAAATTTTAATCACAATAGATACCTCCTCAAGTTTTATACCTGCTAGAAGTTGTCTCCTTTAGTTTCCGCTATCTGAAAAAGGTAAACTGCTATTGTGCAGCCATCCGGATAGACCTTGCCACTGACTTTGTGCAACAAATCAGAATTAAGAAGGAATAAAAGTTGCAAAATTGTTTAGAAAGACGATTGACACTGTAAATCACGGTGTCCTGAAATCCGTTAATATTTCTGATTCTGTTCTTTATTCTACCTCAGAATCGAAATTCTGTCCAAAGATCATTTATCTTGTCGAATTTCCCTCACTCATGCATGTAGTATTGGTAACTCCACCGTTATTCATCCACACAGTAATCAAACACTTAGTCTTCCAGGACATGCTTGGGTGAACCAGGACAGAGAGTATAATTTCATTTGGTTATACAACCTGTAATTCCAGTTGGTTGTCAAAGATCATGTACCCAGGTGGCTGGCAACTAACTAAAGTTCAACTTCACTGATAGTGTTTTCACCTGCGCCGGAGACAGTTTTTTTGATTTCCCTCATCTCTATACTCCACTAAACTTTAGAAATAATGAAGGTTGGTTGCTGAGATGGGCGAATTTTCTGCGTAGTTCCAATTGCTGAGCTGGATGGTTTAAATGTGAGGCAAAGTTAGAGAAATTCAGAGTCGGTGGGGCAAAAGTAGAATACTCACCAGCCACTGAGGTGATCGGGGATTCGATCCCTGGCAGACGCACTCCCAAAACTCGCTTAGCTGGTATTAAGCCCGGCTAAGAGGGGAGATTGGGAGTAAGACTACCAATACCACCCCGTAACAATAAAACTGCTGCTACTGAAACTTCAAAGATCTAGCTTGGAGCACTATATTCCACTGGGAGAGCAAAAGAAGTATATATATATACATATATGACAATATATGACAATACATATGAACAAAACAATGAAAAAATGTTATTTCGTTTGATGGTAACTGCCAGTGGGATCCAGAAAGAACATTTCGTCCCAACTCTGGATTCATCAGGTAAATGTACCTGAAAAACTAGTGACTGTTGGAATTTTACACTCATAATTGTCCACTGGATCAATGGGCCACCATAGCCATCAAATAAGCCGAAACACGCATCCTAGATTCCCCTTGTTAGTCACCATCATTTTGTACATTAGAGACATGGTCGAAGCGGCCGTACTAGGAGCAGACACGTAAATAGAGACCAGGCATTCTGGTCTAATATAATTAATCGACAGGAACAAAAGAGTGTTAGTATTTCTACTATGCGTTAGCAAAAGATGCAACACACTCGATGGTACCCTACAAAAAGCATTGGATAACAATGGCACCACATCGCACTAATCGGTATACATGTTAAAAGGAAATAAAGACATACAGAAATGATATTCATATTTTTTTCTTTAAATAGGCATCAAGTTTCATTAAGAATAAAAGTAATGATATACCTGTATACATCATAAATTCAGAGATATGTCTAATCGAACTTACTAGACCAGCTCCATATGTTGACAATTTATCACCTGGTTCCAATTGAAAACCACCTGATACCAAGAGAATTTGTTTATTCAATGGTAGATCGAAATCATGCGCTAATACATTACGTAAACTTGAAACCCTGAAAATGAAAGAAATAAAGGAATCAATGAATAACATATATCAATTTTAGCATAGAACTATGCTCAACTTGACTCGATAGAATTAAGTCTGCACCAACACAAAATAATAGACGCATGACACTAGTTAGTTAGTGTCCAATTAAAGTCTCCAATACAGCCCCACAGGAAGTTAATCGTCACCCCAGATAGCTCAGCAGTAACGTCTCTCACTGCAGAGTTCCTTGAAGATTGTATATATGTCTTGCTCACTGTTGAGCGCCAGCACGAAACCTAGGTCTGGTAGGGTTTATTGTCGATTGCCCCCGATTATCCAGTGTGTACCGTGATGACGAGCCACTCTAACATGGTGGCCACATACCAAACTTGACTGATGGAATTTAGTCTGCACCAAGCAAAGGACTGGATACACGACACTAGTTGGAGTCCAGTCAAAATAATCTCCCCCCCCCACCACTTTACTAGCCGGTCATAAGTCCGTAAATAGGGAGGGGGAAAAATTAGATGTGCAGCTAGGCACCCCAACCTGGAAAGAATTCCCATTGCTAGAGAAACATAAAACAAACTTATTCATCAGTGGAGTCGGGAAGACAGTTCAATACGAAAGTAGAGGGAACCGGCTGATGAAAAGACTTCTGGAAGTCAGTCGGTTGATATGACCTCTTTCGATGAAATTAACAAGTAAGCATGGAGACAATGAATGATAAGATTATTATAATAAAGGCTAACATTTTTGAAAGTGTACTCAACTGTCTATAGAAAGCATTGAAGACCACAGGAAAGTGGTATATAACATGGACAGTATTAGTAACAATCATGTGGTTAAACTATTGACTACACCTCACACTCGAAAAAAAAATATATTTTTATTATTACACTGGGAATAGACAGCTATATTGTCTAGTTAAATAGTTGGTTATAAACTAACTGTCTTAGAAGAGATTTTCCATGTAGCTAGGCTTTGAGCTACTACTTTTGTGTGAAAACCGATAATATCAAACCAGTTGTCTGGGCTGGTTATGATGAGTTATATCGAGTTTAGATTAACCTTTAAGCTACTATCGATTGAGATAGCCGAGACATCGCCTTCCTTAGTGATCAGTGCTACCTAATATTGGGTTATGCTGGAAAAGAGTTGGGCATGGTCATATCAAAATATGCTATCAGTTAATGATGACTTTGACGGATGTTTTGAGTCACCTAGGGAGGTATAGATTACTTGGTTGGAGTCCCGAGGACAATAACAACCAGTATAACTTCGGACTGTTGGTGATGTTCCGCAAAGTCGTTCGCAGTTGCTCAGATGCATTAAATTATCCTTCATGAGATTATCCCTCTTTCCATACGATTCTATTCATCATGGTTATTTTGGAGTTAAGTTTTTATATATTTTTTTCTGTGTATGCTATATAGAGTGTGACGAACTGCAGCACTTCTGTGCAAAATTCTATGTTGAAACTGAGACAGTCAGTCAGTCAGTTGGAATTACTAGCCCAGACAGAACCCTATCCATTCAGATTATAGGATCTGGGAGACTTTGGATCCAGGGGTTGAAGTAGGGTCTTTCAGGTTAGGAGGCCAACCGCGGGTTCGATTCCTGCTGGGTAGTGAGTACTTACCACTGAGGAGTCCCAAGATATGGTGAAACAGCCATCGAGTGCTGGTTTTCATTTTGTTCTCTAACTGATGTTGGTTCGTGACGAAAATCTTATAAAGTCAAACAATTCTTCAGTAGGATCCAAACGATAAGTGCGCTTTCATTTATTCTCCAACCATCTATTATTCGGGTAGGGGATTTCATCGTGAGCTGATATAGGCTAGAGAACCATTCGAAAACTGGGAGTAATGAACAGCTGTTTCGGCCTTGTTTGGGACTTTTCACCATCATACACCCACCGCTAGGGGTCGAACCCAGGACCTCCCGGTTACAAGGAGAGCCCGTAGACCATTCAGCCACTGGGACCCGATACAATTGCCCATGAACTCTACCTTCTGCCGTTTAACTATATGGTGTAACCAGTAGCCGAGTATTTGGCAAGTATTTATCCTCACACCTGAGACATGCTGTACCCACTCGTCACGACTTTATTATTAAACCTGGATCTGTTATAGAAAATATGTAAAATGCCAGTTTAAATGCTTCTTAAGTGTATCATTAATGGGATGTCAAACTTTTTTAAATCTGGAGGTTGTCAATTAGATTTATCAACCCCTAACCCGTGTGCTATGATAAGTAATCATCCACATTTTACTTGAAATCATCACCACAACGCCCCGTCCCGCCTATGCGTGTAGTAATATGATCAATGTCTACTAATTCTTCAAGACTACGTCACACACACACACACACACTTAGCCATATGTATATATCAATAGGGTTGTTTATATTTTAATAAGTTGAGGTGTCTACTAAACACATCTTGTGACAGTGGCAATTAAAGAGGTTTCTCTATTTCTAAATAGAGACAGCAAAACACGCAACATTTTATCTAGGATTGAATGGGATTCCATTAAAATTTAGAAAAAATTAAAAACATAATTTTAACAGTGATGTTTTTTTTCCATCTTATATTTTAACTCGCAAACTTTAACACACATAAAGAAATCTTGTTACAGAACAATAAACCAACGATTTTACAAAGAATTGATTTTTCAAGAGTTGGTTTGCACGAAATGGAGTGAGTGATTTCACAATTATGATATAGAGAATTGACCTCAGTAAAAAAAACCCAGTGAAAATCACCAAGGAATGCTTGCAGACTGCTTCGTCCCCATTAGGGACTCTTCATCAGTAGTGCACACGACCTCACTGGCTGGCAAACACGCTGTATCGCGAAATGGCAGGAGTCAGTATTAGCCGACAGGCCAATGTATTTCATCCCAGTGCCTGAATGGTCAACAAGCTCACCCTATAACCTGAAGGGATTGATGGTTACTGCTGATGGAGAGTCCCAAGCACGGACGAAACGGCTGTAGTCAGTATCTGGATAACGTTCCGTGCACAAATTATTGCTCATAAAATTATATCAATTTAGTAACACGGCTTCACGGTTTCCCTTCTCTTTCTCTCTCTCTCTCCCCCCCGTTTGTTGTTCCTTGCAACTTTTCGCATCTACGGTATAAGCGTTGAGTCATTTCGACTGCATGTGCGCAGTTTTGAACCGATGAACAAAGCTGCAGTGATTAACTTCTCTCTCTCTCTCCACCCAACTAAATTACTTTTAAATACTTTCGCCTAGTCCCACTCTACTTTTTGATCACATGCAAATGAATGCAGTGCAATGGCTGAGGTTTTTTCTAGGTTATTTAACTTAGTAGGCTCAATTATTCTAAGTCTAGCTAAATTTTTATGTTCTAATAATCTAGTTGACCGTGATCTACTTACTAGTTTGACCTATGTAATTGATCTCACATTCATCACATGGTATATTGTAAATTATACTATATACTATACTTAATTGGATCTTTTGGGTCCTTAAGCCGACAAAGATTATCTCTGAAAGAGTTGGTTGGTTAGTTTTATTGCCACCCGATCTAATTCAAGACTCATTGAGAATCCTACGTAAGGCGTCTGACGATGTTCCTACTTTATACGGGGACAGTCCTACAGAGACTTTGAATTCCATATTATTTTTGTCATTGTCATTACCAATCTTATTTTTTTCTATAGTTCTTCATAACATTTCTGAATGAATTCTGTTGGGTAGTTATTCACTAGTAATATTTTCTTTATGTGTTTGATTTCATTATTTAAATCTCCTGGTTTATTAGTTAGGGTTCTGGTCCGATAATATAAACATTCAACTAAACTTATCTTCACTGATTCTGGATAGTATGAATTAAAGTTCAAGTATTTATTGTAGTGTGTCGGTTTCTCATAAATGCTAATATCTAACCTCCCACCATCTTGTTTTTGTTTTATTCTACAGTCCAACGTGGCCAACTCAACTTGTTCGACTTCTAACCCAAAAGTGAATTGGATTCCGACCAAGTTATTGCTCATAATCATATCAAGGGGATGATACAGCTTCCCAACTTAGTCTATAAACATGAAATAGCAAATTGATTAGACGTATGAATGAATAAATTGCCCCAGGTCTTCACAACAAATACAAAGTCAATAGTAGACGAAATTCAAATCACTTTTGGAGTTAGAAAACGAGGCAAATCACGAAGTTGTGTGACTGAATTGATATAATTATGAGCAGCAATAATTTATACATTGTATGATTTTTGAAATAAACTTATGTAACAAGGGATTATATTCTACCACAGTGCCGAAATTCTACATTCACATTAGTGGTAGTTCAGTTCACGCCTTCCTAACTGGCTCTAATGATGAACACTCAAAGACTTCATGGATTGATGCCAGCACTTTTGATTTGTCTACGCATGACACTTTTCCAACTTCATCTTATATCAGGTAACATTTGTCAGTGAGAAAGGTGGTAGGTGGCTCAGCACATGCAACATGTGTCCTAACCACCTCTCACAATCGGCGTAGCTTTACAACCTCATTGATTTTTGGCTTGACTTTCCTAGGGAACACACTACGCCTAAACCTCATTATTGCACACCATATTAATATTATACCATCAGTGCGTCTGTGGCACAGAGGTTAAGACACTCGCCGACCATGTACATGGTCCGGGGTTCGATCCCCGGCCACAGACGCACTCCTTTACCTCTCTAAGCCAGAAATAATGCTGGTAAAGAGGAAAGGTTGGGCATAAGGCTAGCAACCTCATCCTGTAAAATTAAACACTGCTACAGAAACTTCAAGCCACTAGCTTGAGGCCCTATGTTCCACTGGGAATGTGAAGGGAAAACCAAAATCAAAACAAGAAATGGAATGTTAACATTTAGGGGCGAAGACAACTAGCCTATTCTCATATCTTCCATTTACAACGGTCACGTCCCATAGAGAAATTTTTGCCACTTCTGTAGGCTATATTTAATCTCTCCTTAAATATTCTTTTACAGTATGAGTGTGTTCCACTAGCTACTACGACTTAAAATGAAAATAGGAAAATGGATGCCTGCCTAGCGTATTTAGCCACTGAAAAAAAACTGATGTTATCTATGCGCATATACTTAATACAAATGCAAATTATTATCATTATCATTATGATTGTCGAGAATTTTACTTTAAAAAGGCCATGTGATCGACTAGAATTTGGACATTAACTTTTCTCCGTTTACGCCTATATCTACGTCAATACCAATATATATATATACACACACGCTGACCGTTCATTAACTAAGGTCCTTCGACTGAGGGCGTACTTGTGGTACCTTAAATATATGCGTATATATAAATATGTATAGAAACATGTGACAACACAGACATGCACACGGAAGCACAGACACACGAAATCATGTGACGTAAGCCAACCAACCAACTAAGCCGATTGATATGTATGTTACGAAAAGAAGCCATTACAGGATGGATGGATAGACAGGTTAAAATCAGTATTAAAATGCCAATGGAAAATATATTCACGTAAGTATGACGTTTTATTTTGGTTAACTAGATTTGAGATAGAGATCAACTTTCAGACAGCCAGATAGACAACAAGAAAAAATAACAATTACTTTTCCATCTTTCTTCATATGTCCATAAGCTAAAGGAAATGTGAACTGAGGTTCAATTAGGATGGTGATGACCTTACAAGTGGTCATTTCTATCGTAGCAACTAAATAGCATGGAGGATTTCATCATGAGTTGACATCAGTTAGAGAGCCACTGGAAAACCTGGGAGTACCCGGCAGCTGTTCCGTCTTAGTTTGGGACTCTTCATCAGTACGCACCCACCGGGGTTCGAACCCAGGACCATTGGATCGGCTCCCAGTGGATCAATGGTCTACGAACTCGCCTTGTAACCAGAAGGTCATATGGTGGTTCTCTAACTGATGTCAACTCATGATGAAATCCTCTATGCAACCAAACACAAAATCCCTACAAAACCAATAATGTCTGTCTGTTTTCGACATAGAACTTTGCACATATGTGCACCAGTTCAAGTCGCCACACTCCCTCCATGTAGCACACAAAGCAATAGAAGAAAGTACAAGAAATGCATAATAGAGACAGTAAACAGAGGTGTGAGACAAAGGAAGAGTAATAACGAAGAACAAAACAGTCTCATTGGAAATCATAAGTCACAGGGAGTGGATGCATCTGCACTGGCCACTGAGAACGGTTTTGAGCCATGTCACCAATTGTTTCCAACCATAGATTTTTACCGTCCCGAGGACCCCAACCAGTCAGGAAGTCTACACCTTCCTAAGTGGCTTAGACCAACTGTTGTGGATTTCATTGACTGGTGAGGCCATGTTTTTGTTTGACCGCCGCTAGCTTTCTTCCAGCCTGACCCTATATCCACTAACATTGCTCGTCGAGGGAGACGATGACTTGGCATTCGTAACACATGTCCTAACCATCTCAGTCGATGCAGTGCTTCACAGCCTCGTCGATTGATTTCCCCTGTTTACCTAGAACTCGACCGAGCCTAACCTCTATATTGCTCACCTTGTTATGCCACTTCACACGGGAAATAGAATCCAGGCACCTATGGTCAAAGACAGCTAGTCTTTTCATGTCTTCCACTCTCAGTGGCCAAGTCTCACAACCATAAAGGACGACGGAGCGGACTGATGAGCAGTACACCCGCCCTTTGGTCGATAGTCGAACATCTCGTCTACGCCGGAGACGGCGTAAACCGGCAAATGCGAAACGAGCCCCCTATATTCGTGCTGAGATTTCGTCAGAGATCAGCCCGTTGGGGCTGATGGTACTTCCCAAGTAAGTGAATGGGTCAACATGGTCTACTACTTCACTCCCTATTTCTAATCTAGGAGTCAGTGTAGTCCAGTCCTGTAATATCATCTTGCATTTGGCGGGAGCGAATCGCATGCTAAACACTCGTAGATTGCAGCTCAAGTTGTTTAGAAGACTCTGCATTTTGTCAGCGTCTTCGCCTAGAAGGACTATATCGTCTGCATATTCTAAGTCAACGAGATTATTCCCTGGTAGCAAGTCAATCCCTGAGTCGCTGAAGTCACTTAGGGTTAAGTCCATTAGTACATCTATGATGAAGTTGAATAGAAAAGGGGATAATGGGCATCCTTGACGGACACTACTAGTCGTCACCAGTTCAGATGACAACTCGCCGTAAGCCCTCACCTGGCTGTATGAGTACGAGTAGAGTGCCTTAATCAGTGCAATATATTTTCTCGGGATTCCCTTTACAGCCAAGCATCTCCAGAGAACTTCCCGATCGACAGAGTCGAATGCTGCCTTTAGGTCAAGAAATATAATGATTGTTGGACGCCGGTAGGAGTGCCTATGTTCTAGAATCTGTCGGAGGGTGAAGATATGATCAATACACCCTCTTCCTGGTCTAAAGCCTGCCTGGCTCTCTCGTGTTTGTGCTTCCCGAGCACCACTCAGTCTACGCATGATTATTGAGCCTAAGACTTTAGATACGATATTAGTCAAGCTAATCCCTCTGTGATTATCACAGGAAGACTTGTCTCCCTTCTTGTATATGGGGATAATCAGTGACTTACACCAACCCGATGGGACTTCTGATTCCCAGACGCTGCCTAGTACCTCAGTTAACGCAGACAGTAAACTGTCTCCATCGTACTTAAATATCTTTGGAGTCATTCCATCAGGTCTCGCTGCTTTGCCTAGTTTCAGATGGGTGACAGCTTTAGTAACCTCAATTAGGGATGGAGGAGCTGTGTGTATATCCCATTCAGGGAGGTGTTGGATGTTCGGAAGCTTGAGAGTGGCTGTGGGCCAATTAAACTGCCCCTCATAATGCTCTTTCTAGCGATCCAGTGGTCTATCCTGGGAGCTAATTATAGTGTCATTTTTTCCGAGATTGTTTCACTAATGATTTGTCTTCTCCCACCCGTTTCCCTGATGAGTCTAAATAGTTGCCTGGTGTTGCCTATCCTCGAAGCTTTCTCCATCTCTTTCGCCTTTGTCACCCACCACTGTTCACGGTCCTTGTGGAGACTTTTCGTAAGTTTCCTCTTGTGCAGCTTTCGCTCCTCATTGAATTCGGAGCTCGCCCGAATAAGTCTTCAGTTCGGATGAGGCGGTGGAGATCCAGTGGTTTTACTCACCTTTGGGTTTACCTTATTCACAGCTTTTACAGCTGTATCTATGGCTGCCTGGATATTCTTCCAAGCTTCTTCAGGGTGAGCACAGCTGTCGAACACAGATATGTGTCATGTCATTACAAAAACACAAACTGAGAGAACTGCTATTATTTCCTTGGGTTTCAAGTAGAAGAACATAAAGCATCACAGCAGCACACTTTCCGTTCACCCTGCTTTCTGTATTCTTACTGTCAATAAGTTTTCATTTCCTCTGTGCACAATCACAACCATATCACCTGTGGGACCGATACCCAGCTCATCAAATCTCATTTAGCTTCCCCACTTGAGGGTCAACTTAATGTTTGATGACATTCAACTGTCTCCTTAGCGTATGTTCAATCCGTTTGCCATTTACCCCAGCATATTTGTTGGGTGATAGCTTCTTGGTTGGTTTGTTGTCCGAGTTCCTCCTTGGTTATCGTCTCCAACTGACTGTCTGACTTTCACAGCATAAAGCGAAGGAGACAGTTGTTGATAGAAGTCTGCAGTCTGTGGAAATGCTTTCCATTATGACACACCAAGTCTTTCAGATTCTACAGAAGCATTGACTAAATTGACATTACTGTTGAACAAAATTTGGATCTCATCTCTTGAAACCGAGTGCAGCATATTTCTAAATTAGCTTCTGAGTAATGAACACACCTATCTTACTTTTCTGATTCTGGTGAGTTTTGACATCTTAATCCGCGTGCCACAGCCTTTATAGTTGAAACGATGCTGTCTAGATAAATGAAAGAAGTATCTTCAACACATCTGTCCAGTTCCTGATCGATAGATTGCTACCTAGATACGGTGACGGGGGGGGATTGCATATTGCAAATCACCCATACAGCTAGCTACATTGACTAGAACTAATGCTCCTGAAAGTATTACTATGCTAGAAAGGTTGTCTGGATAGCGATTACATCAGCCAAGTATTGCTTCAAACGATAAAGTCATACCAGGTAAATTGTCCGATATCCAGTTGGGTTCAAAATCCAATGGCATCTGGACAATAATAAAAATGCCACAAAATGCCTCATCATTAACTGGCATAGAAAAATTATGCATAAACGGTTGTTTTTTTATATAATATATTCTTTTTACAGAAACGAAACAAAACTGTAAAAATTTGATACTTTTTTCTCTTTTTCTTTTTTAACTTACGTTTGAGATAACAAATTGTCGTCTAGAGAGACAAGACGACCTTGATCCATCAAAAAGACGTACATGATGATGATAACTGAAAAGCAATAATAATAATAACAGATGTAATAAAAATAATTTATACGCATTTATAGGATTTAGAATTTAGTGCTAGACTAATTTGTCTAGGCAGAAAAACAAGTGATCAATAGAGTATTGAACAAAATACACATACGGCACAGACAGACAACTTGAATATTTCCAAAAAGAAGAATAATAATAGTGACTTGAATAAAAGCTGACTGACTGGCTAAGTTTCAATGGTTCCAATGATTCTCTAATCGATATCAGCTTATGATAAAATCCTGTAACCAATCAGTCAAATCCCTACAAACCAATACTTGAATATCAATGAGATGCTCACTAGCGACTGACCTTATTAAGGTGAGTAGTTACCTGGGGTTTTAGTGGGAAGTCGTGGCCAGTAGGGTACGCAGCAGGTCGGGCATGAGGACAAATACTCTCCAGAGATGACACTGGCTGGTGGTCGCGCTATGTCGTGAATTAGCAGAGGTTAGAATTCATGGGGCTGTTCAGTGGATCGGGTTCCAGTGGCTTAGTGGTCTACGAGCTCACCTTGTAACTGAGCCGCCCTGGGTTCGAATCCAGGTGGGTGCGTGCCGTTGAAAAGTCTCAAACTATAACGAAACGGCTGCCTGGTAATCCTAGGTTTTCCAATAGTTGTCTAACCGTTGTCAGCTCATGATGAAATCCTGTAACCAATCAATCAAACCACCTAAAAACCAACACTTGAATTTCAACATAAAACTTTGCACAGAAATCCAGTAGTTCTACTTCACATAGACTGCATATATAACACACAAAGGTATAGAAAAAGAATAAAACTCAAAAGAACTACATAATAAGTATAAATGTACGGGAGAATAGCAAAGATTCATAGGATTTGAGTGAATACACAAAGTGAATGCATCCCTGTGGTATTGAGGACGACTTTGAGCCATATCACTCGATGTTTTAAGTTATTGGTGTTCTTAGAATCTCGGGGGCTTTAATCAATTAGTGCACACCTAGCTTTCTACGTGGCTTAAACTAAAAATCAAAGACTTTATATACTAATAGCAGGACTTTGGTTTTGACCACTCCTAAAACAACGCTAAATAGATGTCGCACAACACAATGCCTTCATTTAATACTTTGTAGATTATAAGACCCATCCAACAGCGAAAGAAGATAAAATCAAAACTACCTAAAAATAAATCACATTATAATTATAAAGAAATATACTGATCAAAGTGGGCGCCTCCGAGTTTGCGAAAACATATAAACTGACTGTGAAAAGACATGACCATCCCTGTAGACAATTATGGACGGCAGTTTGACTGGTGGAAATGTAGAAATATTAAACACTGGAAGCACTAAAACCACCATGGAACCTTTAGAAGCCTGGTACTCAGCGATTACCAAACACGTTATTATACATCAAATGTAACGAATAATAAAGAATAAGTCATATGATGAAAAAGTCGAATTTTACATGAATAAAAACGATCAATACTGACGGAAACCAACAACCAATCACGACAAAGATTGTCAGATGATGCTATTGTTGTGAACTTTTCTTATAATACGTATCTAGTCATATTCATATCTCTACCGCTATTAACACTCTTTTTTTCCTTTATATGTTTAAGCCATTCCGGCTTCATTGTAAAATGAATAAAGCCTAAATTCTTGGTTCATTCGTCTTTTCAAGATTCAAGCATCACTCATCGTTCTAAGACTCAATCACCTTCGTAACAATTTATTCATTTTACAATATTCATGGAACGATTTTTCCGACCTGATCGGTTCGACGTAGAACCTAACGCAGTTGGAGCTGCCAAGAAGTGGGATCACTGGTTTGCGACTTTTTCCTACTTCATTGAATCAATGGGATCCGAAAATCCTTCGAAACTACATATTCTCTTCAATCATATTTCTACTTCTGTATACGAATGCATTTCTGAATGCAAAACATACGAAGAAGCTATCGACACTCTCAAGAGTCTCTACATGCAGCCTTGCAACGAAGTGTTTGCTCGACACTTGTTAGCAACGTGTAAACAAGAATCTGGCGAAAATCTGGATCAGTTTGTTCGTCGACTCAAGTCGCTGACTACAGATTGTTCATTCAGGGCAGTTACAGCCGAAGAACATCGTAACGAATCTCTACGTGATTCATTCATCTCAGGTATACAGTCTTCGATGATACGCCAGAGGCTATTAGAACAGCGTACTTTAACTTTTCAAGCGGCATACGATCAAGCACGAGCTCTAGAGATGGCACATCAACAATCGCAGTCATACAACAATCCTGTTACACCTTGCGCGTCCATTTCTTTACATGATGTACCTCATTCATCAGATTCCACACCCTCCGTCAATGAAACAACCATTGCTGCCGTTGAATCCAAATGCTTTTTCTGTGGTAATCGTAGACATCCTCGTTCCAAATGCCCCGCCCGTGATGCAGTTTGCAAAGCTTGTGGCAAGCAAGGACATTTTCAGAAGGTTTGCAGGTCTGCGCCATCTACGAAAAAAGGTCCATCTTCAGTTAACTCTATAATTTCATCTCTCGTTGTGGCTTCAGCACCTCAAAGTCTCACTGATGCTGTTACGCAGCTTACTGTCAATGGGAAATCAATGCAAGCTCTAGTGGATACCGGAAGCAGTGAGAGCTACATCTCTTCCTCAGTTGTTCGTAAGTATAACTGGAAAGTCCATAAGTCTCGAAACAGAATCACAATGGCGAGTACGAATCTTACTAGTCATACTGAAGGACATTGTCTTCTATCCATCTGCTATAAAAACCACACTTATGATCTATTCAAATTTTCCATTCTTCATAATTTATGTGCAGACGTCCTTCTTGGACATGATTTTTTAAAACTTCACAAACACATTGAGATTCCTTTTGGGGGATCAAAGCCGCCTTTTTCTCTCTGTGGTCTACCTTGTGTTCGCGTCGACCTGCCTACCCTGTTTGAAAATCTTTCAAAAGACTGTAAACCGATCGCGATAAAATCCCGGCGTTATTCTCGTGAAGATGAAAGTTTTATTTCCACCGAAGTCAACCGGTTACTGCAAGAAGGTGTTATTGAACCTTCTAATTCTCCTTGGCGAGCTCAAGTTCTTGTTACGTCAAACGAACGCCATAAAAAGAGGATGGTAGTTGATTATAGTCAGACAATCAATCGATTCACTTTTCTGGATGCTTACCCATTACCTAGGATTGACGAAATGATAGAAAAAATCGCACAATATGACATATTCAGCACTCTTGATCTGAAGAATGCTTATCATCAAATTGCCCTAAGGAACGAAGATAAACCATATACTGCTTTCGAGGCTTGTGGGAAACTTTACCAATTTTGCCGAATTCCTTTTGGTGTTACCAATGGCGTAGCTTGTTTTCAACGCATTATCGATGAATTGATCAGTAAAGAACAACTCACAAGCACGTTTGCCTACATTGACAATGTCACTATCTGCGGCAAAACTCAGGAGGAACACGACAAAAATCTAAACAAGTTTATGGTAGCAGCACGCAATTATGGAATAACCCTTAATGATTCCAAAAGTGTGATCTCAAGCAGAAGCATACAATTACTCGGTTATGAAGTTTCAAAGGGGGTTATTAAACCAGATCCCGATCGGCTAAAACCTCTTCGTGATCTAGAACCACCCACAGATATCAAATCTCAACAACGGGCCGTTGGATTATTTGCTTATTATTCACAGTGGATCCCTCGCTTCTCAGATAAAATCCACCCATTGGTAAATAATCGGATTTTCCCTCTTGATATCGAAACTCGAAATGCTTTTGACAAACTGAAAGACGACTTAGAACGTGCAGTCGTTGTGGTAGTTGATCCGAAAGCACCCCTTGTTGTTGAAACAGATGCTTCAGATGTCTCAATTGCAGCTACATTAAACCAGAATGGTAAACCTGTCGCCTTCTTTTCTCGAAGCCTCTCTCGAAGTGAGAAACATCATTCATCGGTTGAGAAAGAAGCCTATGCCGTGGTTGAAGCAATTCGTAAGTGGAAGCATTACCTTCTCGGAAATCACTTCAAACTTGTCACTGATCAACGTTCAGTAGCATTCATGTTTGACAAGATTCATAAAGGCAAAATCAAGAACGATAAAATAATGCGTTGGAGAATTGAGCTATCCCCTTATCAATATGACATCATTTATCGTCCTGGAAGGGATAATCAAGCTGCTGATACATTTTCCCGTAGTTTCTGCGGTTCCTTGCAGTCAGTGTGCGACTTGAAATTTCTCCATGACTCTATGTGCCATCCTGGAGTTGTCCGAATGATGCATTTTGTACGCTCGAGAAACCTTCCATTCTCCCTTGACGAGGTGCGCAATGTAACCAGTAAATGCGTGACATGCTGTGAGTTAAAGCCTCAATTTTACAATCCCTCTAATTTCAAACTCATAAAAGCAACCCAACCTTTTGAAAGGTTAAGCATCGACTTTAAAGGACCTCTACCGTCAGCTAGCCGCAATCACTATCTGCTCACGCTGATCGATGAATATTCTCGATTCCCCTTTGCATTCGCCTGCCCCGACATGTCGTCTCAAACGGTAATGAATTGCCTTTGCCAACTGTTTTCGATTTTCGGTATGCCTTCTTACATACATACCGACAGAGGCGCTGCTTTCATGTCTACCGAATTACGGGCATTTCTTCTGGAGAAAGGCGTAGCAACCAGTCGTACTACCTCATACAATCCTCAAGCCAATGGGCAGGTCGAGCGCCTCAATGGAACACTTTGGCGTGCCATCACTCTAGCATTAAGATCACGGGGCCTACCAACGGCACAATGGGAGTCTGTTCTACTCGACGCCTTGCATTCCATCAGATCTTTGCTCTGTACTGCAACGAACGCCACGCCACACGAACGACTGTTTACCTATAACCGAAGATCGACATCTGGGACAACTCTTCCTACTTGGCTCACTGTACCAGGACCAGTACTTCTCCGGCGGAGTGTTCGTCAGTCCAAATTCGATCCCCTGGTTGAAGAGGTGGAGCTATTGAATTGTAACCCGCAATTCGCTCACGTTCGCTTCGGTAATGGACGTGAAGATACAGTTGCTCTTCATCATCTGGCACCCAAAGGCGAAGATATAGATCAAGTTGAAAATTCAATACCGGAGGGCGACGCAATTCCTGAGCAACAAGTAAATGGGGATGCGACCACTGATCCTAATATTCTTCGTGAAGAAAATACAACTGAAACGAACAACGGGCGTATTCTTTTGGAAAAACAACAACGTGTACGGCCTTACAATTTGCGTACCAGAGAAGCGTGACATAATGGCTCATTCCTTTTCAAGCCGCAGTGAATGTTGTGAACTTTTCTTATAATACGTATCTAGTCATATTCATATCTCTACCGCTATTAACACTCTTTTTTTCCTTTATATGTTTAAGCCATTCCGGCTTCATTGTAAAATGAATAAAGCCTAAATTCTTGGTTCATTCGTCTTTTCAAGATTCAAGCATCACTCATCGTTCTAAGACTCAATCACCTTCGTAACAACTATTATACCACATGTATGGAGAATTCACACAAGTTCACTTCATACTGAATTTTCGTCTAACGTTAAGTCCCTCTAAATTTCAGATGGTTAACTCCATCTTTAAGCATAAACATGATCTAAACGAAATGTTCCGTTCACATGATGCTTGCTTGTAGCAAACAGGACACTGAACTAGAAACTAGATCAAGCATTATATACATTAGAATAGTTTTATCTTCTAACCTTTCTAAGAAAATGTCCCGTTTAATCTACTACTTTAAGAAGTGGAGATAACCAAGTAGGTATCACTCAACCTCTACTTTTACAATTTGTTAACTCTTGCATCTTTACCCCCTTAGTCTTTCCTGGGACACTCAAAAAGGAACATTGTGATGGTATTGAGAAGGGTATCAAAAGTTGTCAGTAGAGAAAATTGGTGTACAATTAAATCGGCCAGCTCATTACTATTATAGTCAACAGATATCTGAACTTATGAGAGAAATGGATGGACTGCATCCATATTTCTTGACTCTCAGTAACTCTCTCCTCCTTGCATTTCATCAGGTAGGACTATAAGTCATTGTAAAAGATTATACGCTCACTTGCACAACTAAGTACCAAAATTCAAAGTATAACCTATTTGGACAGCATTCTATGTGATAGAGAGATAGTGTGTGTGTTAAGCGTGAAACTGATGACTTACTGTGTAATTAGCCGAATTAATGGATCTTTTATCTCCTCCTATTTGTAATTTATGGTGACACAATTTCAATTACCTAATAATTTTTAACTATTAGCATTACTATCATCATTTTACGAAGGCTAAGTTAGATGGCATATTGTACCAAATGCTGAGAATTACATGCTCTATCATCATAAATACTGTTTTGGAATAAAACAAATCATTATTACTAAGGTGTTCTTATCTAGAAGAACGATGAAAGCTTCGCAGTCAAACCACCCAACTACTCATACAGCGCATCCCAACATCATCATCATCGCCATAAACCACCCGATATGAGTTAACATTGCTTGACGAAGAAGGTAATGCCTTGGCATAAGCAACACATATTCCATGCTAACCACCATTTCATCTCACAATCAATGCAATTTGACAATTTCATACGAATGACTTTCCCTCTTATTACATAACATTCTAAGCCTAACACCCACAACCATAAATAATATTATTGACCAATATATGATACCACCAGCTAGCTAACAAGAGTGGCAGAACTTAAGTGGTGAGGTATCTACCCAATTCAGGGTATAAATTTAATTTTCACATTGAATTCAAAGTAAACAAATAAACAACTTGGAGTAAGTAAGTATTAAAATAATAAATAAATAAATACTTACAATTTGTTTATACAGTTGATTAAAATCTATCACAAGAGGTTCATTTCAAATCCAAGTGTGTTGTAATAATTTACAATACTTTTGTCCAAAACTATTTTCAATGCAATTACCATCCAGATGTTTTGAATTAATATTATGATTATTATTTATAGTAATAATATGATGACATAATACTTCAAAATTGTAAAAATCTAAAAATTAAAAAAAAAATAAAACGTTGAATAATCAACAATTTACAAAATGGAGGTGCAATTTGAAAACTTTTTTCTCTCATTCAAACACAAGAGTAGATACCATCTTCAAAAATGTTAGTTAGAGAGATTGTTGACTGTTGTTACGAATACTATAATACTTAAGGCTGTCATGAAGAGCACTATTTACTATTATTATTCTTTTGGATTCCGAGGGCAAAAATAAGGCTTCAGCAACACCTCTCTAATTTGTTCTATTTTCTGGTGGCCTCCTTAGCTGGGCCCTCACCCCACGATCTCCTCCAATGTCACCCTCGCACTGACGACCCACTCGTCGTTTCCCATTTGGATTCCACTCAAGCGATGGCAGTGAGCGCGATATGATTCGACGGTCCCCTCAAAGTATGCCCAATCCATCTGCATTCTCTCCTAATTATTTGTTGAACGATAGGCTATTGGTTAGTTTGTTTCCAGAGTTGCTTGTTGTCAATGCTTCCTGGCCAACTATCTGATTTTCAATATGGCGCCAGCCATTGGTTGATAAAAGTCTGTAGTAGCCTGTTGGAAGTGCTATTCGTGACGTGTTAGTCGAGTTTCTGACTAACATATAAGAACTGACTTCATATTTGTATTAATAAAAATTCGGATCTTGTTCTTTATGCTGAATGCAGAAGATTTCCAAACTGATTTCAGATTGACGAAGGTATCTTGCCTTTCCGACTCTAGTTGGCTTTGACACCCTCATCCATCCCGAATTGGTAACAATAATAATACCACTTCCATTTCTTTCTTTTATCGTGCACTGTTTCTGTGGTAACTTGCCGGATTTCCCGTGGTTGGGTCGCTAGCCCAAAGCTTTCCTTCTTTTCCCAGGCTAGAAAAATAGAAGGCTGGTAAACCAGGTGAGGTTTAATGCCAGAACTCCCGATCCTACGAAATTCCGCACCCTGGCCTCCAAGTAGCTAGGTTACAGGCGTACACCACGCCCAGCCAAGGTTGAAAAGTATATAAAGTAAAGTGGAGATGGATATGGCACACACTGAGAAGACCATCGAGTGATACTGCGCGCCAAACCCTCAAGTGGAACCCAAATGGAAAATGGCGAGTAGGTCATCCAAAAATGTGACATGGAGATTGTGTGAAGAGGAGATGAGAAACTATGGGAAGTCATGGGCCGAACTAAAGAGAACAGCCCTATATTCCAATCGGAAACCAAGGAACAATAATAATAATCCCACCAAAGTGCCCAATTTGAAGTAGACAGAAAATGAACTTTAATCCTACACCAATTGGTTGAAATTTAATTGTCACATCTTCACCGTATAGAAAACACACAAGAAAAGTAAAAACGGTTGCAAAACTATTAGCCATAGCATTCATAAGAAAGAATTCAGGGCATTTATAGTTTTATGATACAAGAAGGGTGCATTTGAAGGCCTACATAAGATTTTCAGTAAAACAGGAATCAGGATGACATTTAAACCTACAAACTCACTAAGCGATAAGCATCCCAATGACCCAAATAGATAATGTAATTTAATTTACAAAGTGCCTCGCAATGACTGTGAGGTCAACTACATGGGTCAGACCAGTAGATCGGGATCATTTTGATTACTGGAACATAAATTTCGTAAAGTGTAGAGTGGTTAACCGAATGAAGATGAATAGTTTAGAGAAAAATCCTGCAGTTGCGATGTATAAACTACCGTAAAATCACATACAATAGAGTGAAACAGAGTTACAGTTTTAAAAAAACATAGGTGGAAGAAGACCTTGATTAGCTGCATCTTTATTTATCGAATCTACACTAAACACTTGCAATAGAAGTGAAGGACACTGGTACCAAAAATATCCAAACAATCAAATCAAAGGATAAGAAATAATGAGACTAGATAAAAAGGTTGGAAATTTATGCGAGTGCCTTTATATGAGCGACAAAATTGTGCTTGAAACGTCATCAATAAATAATTCCACATAATTGTTTTTACATTATTCCATATTGTACATATAGTGTAGGCTGTGACATTTGATGTGATTGTTAAATAAATTAAGCACTTGGATTCTCACAATATAAATGACTCATTGTGAAACCAATTGATTTGTACTTAGCTTCTGGAGTTAACTGAATTATAAACGTAGGACTTTGCACAGACTTCGCCACACATTTTAGAAGAGAATTTCCTTCAGGCAACAGGCTATGTGAACCACTCTTATTACTGTGTAAAAACTGGTTATACTAACCAGTTGTTAAGACTAAATTAAGTGCAGGTTGAGACCTATCGGCTGAAAGTCGAGTCAATGAGCTACATCTCCATTGCTTTTAACCGGTTTTAACGTTGTTCAAGTTCAACCATAGGATGCGAACCCGCGACTCCAATGTGGCATGACTGAGCATATAAAGCCAGGAGGAACCGATGCATATTAAATGATATTAAGCAGCTTAAAAGTCCCCACTGAGAAAAGGTATTCAGTGAAAGGTTACTCCTCTCAGCCATATAACTCTCAAGTTGTACAATCTTGGTTTTTACAGAGAAAAGGTTTACCTCCTCTCTCTCAAAGCAGCTTTATTCTGGGACAACTGATTGATTTTGGACACCGAGCAAACTTCAGAGCTACTTACTTAGTTCAGGCAAAATCTTGCCAAATTAGTACAAATACAACTCTTCCAAACCTCAGAGGCCACAGAAATCCACGTGTTAAATAATGAACTTCAGTAGACCTGATTTATCTAAACGTTTGAAGCGTCAAGTTTTAGTTTTACTTTTTTGGATGTATGTGCATCCTGAAAAAGTTATGAAGTTCCCACTGAAACTTGAACTACGCACCTGCGGTTTTAGCAATCACAGTGTTATCTACTGGACCAATGAGGGAAAAGAGTGCACAATTCAGAGAGCATATGTGATGTCATATCTTGAGTTCGACTCTGTCAAGTCTTTATGTAAAAAGATTATCAGCTGTGTTGTGTGTCAATCCCTAAAAGGATTTAATCTGTATCTTCCCAAGATGCAAGTTTATCCATTTTCATGTTACATATATATATATATATATATATATATATATATATATATATATATATATATACCCACGTGAAGAAAAACGTTTATCGAATAATAAACATATCATGTGCTGAAGCCTGATGTAATAAGACAACCCACTCACTGCTTACTTAGTTGTAAGCCACAAAAAACTACCACTCAGTTTTTTAACACTGCAAAATACCGGCGTACGCGGAAGTCTTATCACATGGAAGAGAAAAGAACTATTTTTAATCTGGCTATATGCTGGTTGAATAATGATCGTCTGTTTGATGACCTACCGTAAAGATTTTTTATGTTAAGTCAAACAGGTATTGAGTACATGAATTTATATATATATATATATATATAAGATGTAACATAAATCAATCCAAACACCCTCATGATAACTTTGTTTCATTCTAGAACTAATCATTAGCAAAGAAGAGTTGAAATCTTAAAACAAAGACTTGGAAGATCATTTGTTATGAATTTGATGTAAATAAATGATCTAACTTGTGAATCCTGAAATGGTATCTTTGGTTTGCTTTAAAGTAAACCAAAGACACTATACTGTTTTATAATTGTAAAACAGCTGTATACTATTATACTTCTTTATTTAGTACTAAGTGACTAATAAGTTAGAAGTATCATGCTTTGCCTGGGAAATAATGCTTATCATTTATATCAGACATTTTGTATAATTAGTTGGGTGTACTCAAAATGATAACAACTGGTACGCCATCTACTAACCAGTGTATCGGGAACTTACTTGTGTCCTAGAATCAGCTGTAGTGATCAGGAGACATTAGCAAACAGAGCATACAAACAACAAATGATATACAATGTTCGTGCTCAAGGTTATGAAATTTATTCATCATAAACAACAACAATGTGCATCGAAAACTTATGTAAACTTAATTTTTTGGACTTATATCCAAATGTCCCCTAAATATTCTGAGTTCGATAACTTTTCTTCGATGTTCTAAGTACGATAACATAATAACGACCCCAGAAAAACCAAAGGCATTTATATATAACTCACCCCCAGTACTAGATGGTAACTGCGTATGAAGCGATAATTAATTCCCGAGAATTACTGGTCACAGCATCTATCACTGAACATTGGAGGCGGGCCCTCACTGTTTCAGTCGATTTGTTTGGCTGAAGGCTTCCCGTCAAGCATCCACGCCATTTGGCGCGCCGCCGTGTTACTTTCGTTTGTTCATACACGATTCCTAGGTAGTTAAGTAATCATCTCACACTCTGACTCGGTCCCAAAATATAATTCGTAATTTGGGCGGTCAATTCAGGTGTTTTGCTCCGCCTCTGGTTTACACGGAACGAATACTATAGAAATTGTGGGTATTAGATCTTACATTAGTATACTTCATACTATCGTGAACGTCAACACCCTTTGCCTCTAAACTGGTGAACCCTACCGCGAACTCTCTCTATGGTAAATACGCAGACAAATCTGGTGAGTTTTCTCCACCTTGTGTATGTTCTTGTACTATTTTTAAAATATATGTTTCACCGTGAGTGATCATACTCTTAAGGACATCTGTATTCGGTCAATAAACAAAACTATTCAGCTCGTGCCATTTTGACCAGATAATGTATAATCGTGGTTTCAGAAAGCCGAGACTGATTTCAGTGAACATGGGTTAACTGACCAAAGTTCACACTTCCTTGTAGTTGTCCACACTCTTCTGTGGGAATTGAGCAAATGCGTAAATGTGCATATGTCGTGTTCAGAAGTAAGTAACTCTAATGAGTTGCTTAAAGCAACCCTCTTAAGGAGAAACGACCTCACGGATCGACAGCGCATGATAAACTATTTCGCAACGTCGAGTTAGGTTACCAGTCAGCTATAAGCATACTAACAAGAATGAGAGAAGCTATCGGCCAACGTCAGTTCGATGAGGGACGTTTTAGAGAACTGTTCTTATGCAGACTACCACAATCAGTACAGACTGGGCTTGTGACAATTCAGGATGTTATTATAGACGACTTAGCTGCCTCTGCCCGTGAAATTCTAGAAACAACAAAACGGCCAGTTACTGAAATATGCTCAGTTGCCAAACAGACTTCGAGTAGGGATACTGCAGTGATAGAGTTATGCAACACCCCCAGCAGCCGCTAATGTCAAACATACCTTGTAGTTCCTCCTATTGTCATCCGAATTCCTCTCAGCAATCATAATCCAAGCCACGTTCACTTAAAAACCACTACTGGTGTTGGTGTTACAATACCTGTAGCCAGGAAGCGATATGTTGCCGAAAACCTTGTAATTTCGGCAGTCTCGAAAACTATGGGAAATTTTCTCGCCGGCACGCATTGGCGGCAACCATCGCCCGTGGGACTGGTCGCCTACTGTGCACCCATGATGTAGTCAACCAGACAGGGTGCCTACTCTAAGTCAGCGTCCTTCTTGCTACAGCAGCAGATCGACATAAGGAACTTACCTTCAACCTACAGACTGCGAGTGGAGGACCGACCGCAGCCTTTGTAAGGAATTACGTCTATCTGAACGTGGGTTCACGCAAACCTATTCAGTGGATTTTCCCTCTCACTGACGTCATAACGCTTATCATTGACATGGACCTACACAACCACCGTTATTTACCCGTGGATGCCTGCAGAAGACGACTGATAGGCGGTACTACAAGACTTTCTATTAAAAGCATTAACTAAATAGGCCATAGTTGAGAAGAAAGCAATATTTGATCCAATTTTCCGACCGACTGTTGATAAATATCCAAAAATTAAATGCTGTCTAACGATCTACCGTACATAATCAGCAATGTTGTGCATCACATCATAACCTCAGGACAACCCGTGAAATCCAAAGCACGACGACTTACTCCTGACAAACTGAGACTAACTAGAAATGAGTTCGTCCATATGCTCACACTTGGCATCATTCAGCCACCAAGTAGCCCATTTGCATCCCCACTGCATACGGTACTGAAAAAAGATGGCAACGATTGGCGACCTACTGGTAATTACCTGCGAGTGAACGCCAAAACAGACCCTGATTGCTATCCATTTCCTCACACACACTACTTGGTGGCAACATTATCTTGTGCAGCTATGTTCTCGAAAACAGACTTGGTTAAAGCGTATAACCAAATGTCGATGGCATCCGAAGATAATCTGAAAACGGCTATCATTACGTCTTTTGGACTTCCGAAATTTCTACATATACCATTCGGTCTCCAAGATGCGGAGTATTTCGTGGTCTCGACTTTGTATACGCATGCTCAGACGACTGCCCCATTGCCGGCCAAGATAATAAACCTAGACACTTGGACTTGGCATTCGAAAGGTGACGCATACATGGTGTACCCATTATTATTTAAAAGTCCTAGATACGCGTTGACTCACTCGACTTTCTGGGCCACACCATTGACTGAAAGGGTATTCGCCCACTAGTTAGTAAAGTTGAGGCGATACTGAACTTCCCATAGCCACAGACAGTGAAAAGTCTGCGCACTTTCAAAGGGCTTGGCAAGTTATTACCGACGGTTTATTCTCTTTCCTAATTCAGCCTTTAACAGACCTTCTAGGGAATAACATGTCCATCAAGCTCGATGCGACTGATCGAAATGTCTTCACTCATTTTAAAACAGCCATCGCGGATGCCAAACTTCTCATGTATCGTGATCCAACGGCACCGTTAAGTATCTCGGTTGATGCATCAGACACTGCATTTTGCACAGTTCTGCAAGAGCCGGTCAACAGAGGATGGCAACCACGCGTCCTTTTCATGAAGCATCTACAACTAGCAGAAACAAAGTACGCCATATTCCGCATAGAACTTCCGGTAATGTACTGTGCTATACGTCATTTTTGACATCCAGTGGAGGGTGGTGAATTTGTAATTTTCACTGACCACAAGCCCTTGGCTTACTCTCCGAATTCAACTTCAGATAAATATTCATCTAGAGAATCACGACGACTGGCTTACGCCATGTATCCGGAGCGAACAACACTGCAGCAGATGCCTTGTCGTGCATTTGTTCAATCACTTAGATAGATGCTGTCAATGATTACGCACACTGCACGTTTGTTTACTGGCGATGGTCGCCACTGGCGGGAAACCTGAAGGCGCGAGTGATTCGATCGGGGTGATGATAAACGTTATCGTGATATATTTTCGCGCTCTGTATGGGTTATCGCGTTCACGACCATAGAAGCGTTATACTCGTTAAGTTTTGTGAAAATATATTACATTTGACTACTTTTAGACTTCTTTAGCGGAAAACAGTAATATTTTGCTGTATTGCGTTCGTATTAATGTGTAAAATTGTCTTGATAGCCCTGACAAGTTATCAACAAAATAAGTCATCTTTTTTAAGTTATTTCGCATGGAAAAACTATTATTTGTGTTTTAGAGCCTCAAGGCTTTGTTGTTCGCGAGTTGTTTTAGATCTTAAGGTTGTAAATGGACTTCAGGCAATGGTTGTTGTCATCGCAGTTATTCTATGAGAATAGGGCATTTGGAAGAGAAATAGCCCACAAACATAAGTTAGATGTGTGTTTTGAGGGTGTTAAACACGTCTGTTATCACCCGTGATGACTGAAATATATTTTATAACACATTGAATAGATCATGCGATGAATGAGACAAGCTGCTGAGTTTTCTGGTGATTATATCTATTTTGATGAAGTTTCTAGTTAAAATTGCTTAGGCGAAGATGTGATGCTAGTTTAATTTACGTTCACGCATGGAATTTCAGAAGACCCTAATTGCTCAGTGCATAAAATGGCACCAGATTATGTTGATATCATTGTGCATTGGGACACGAAGAATAACATAGATGGTCCTTCTAAAATGCAAGACTGCTGAAAATTAGTGTCAGCTTTCTGTCATATAATAGCTAGCGCCTGTGTCCTACAACTAATACGTATGTTACTTAAGTTATATCAGTCTTAATAATTATTCATCTTCAGACCACTGAGATATTTTGAGATCTTAATGAATTTCTTGTGGCTATGAAGAATATGGAAGATGCACTTATAATATATTTCTTCCTGTTTATGCAGGAACATACCAATTGTACAGGCATGGATAAGTTATTATATAAATTACACAATTTGATGTATGATGAATTTACAGTTTGGTTGTTCTCTCTGACATGAGAGTCAGTCGGAACAGTCTGCTATAAAGTCTGTGTAGCACATAAAGAGATATAGAAATATTGTCTTCGCATTAAAAAAACCCAGACATCAGATGAATGTAATACGGATATCTGGGAAAAAAAGCTTGAAGTCAATTCTCTTATATAACTTTGTTGTGAACAACACCCTTGGCTTAAAGTTTATTGATGTATTATGTTGAGATCAGTGATATATTTATTCCATTTTTCAGCAGTCTTATCGTAGTTTTATAACAGGAAAGAAATTTGATCGTGGATGCGAAAACTAGATAAGGTCATGTGAAGTTGTTTTACTGCATCAAATGGTGTCGAGGTCGATTCCAGAATTCTCCATTTGCTCCATTTGTGTCTGCATGGCGGACTGTATTCGTAAGTTCAGAAAAATGTTGAAAACTGTTTGAAAACCAGTTGCTTCTTCATTTCAGATCATGAATACTCATTTACAGCATGTTCGCCAGCGTCTTCAAATGGTAGAATTGGATCGTTCATGGAATTTGAGTGGTTATGAGATAGATGGTTTGGAATTAATCCTCATTTCAGTTTAGATGCAGGGTTGTTCGACCTCGACCAGAAGATGAATAGGAGTAGCAGAGTACCAAAAAGAGAAAGTATGTGAACATTAAAAGGATATTAATGTATATATGTAAATGTTTATGTCAATTGTAAAAACATTAGTAAAAAATTACTTTTAATTATAGTTGTCTTTTCACGTATTTATGCGAAGTCTTAGAGTTTATTTAGTGTCATAATGTGTATTAATGAGTCTGAGCGTTTTAGTGTTCTAATGACTGATGCGTTTTAGAAGTAATTAATGGGTTCTGGTAGGGATAGTCTTTGGAATAAAACAGTTTATATAGCAAGCGTTTGAAGGTTACAATAAAGTGACACGTCCTATTTCTAAGGGTAAACTAATCCTGTATGTTCCGTACTAGTCTTTATGCATCCATGCTGCTAGTTTATTTATAGTTTTTAGATTGCTAAGGGTGTTGAAGTGCGTCTTTTAGGTGCTGTAGTAGATTAGTAGTTGATTCGTTCTAGGAGTAAATAGTTTATTAATATAATCAGTAGAGTGAAACAGTCTGTATAGAGAGCGTTTGAAGCTTGTAACCGAAGAGCAAGTTCTGACATCTAGGGGCAGGCTATTCCATATTTTAGAATACATGACTGTGAAGAAGTTTTCACGGAGTGTTGACTTAAAAGAATGAGTTGTCACTGTGGAAGTTTGGTTACGCAGATCGTAAGAACCTTCCTGTGCGAATTGTATGTCCCTGTTACCTGAGAATGATATTTTGTGAAGGACCTTAAAGAAGAATATTAGGTTTATAATAAGTCGCCTTGTCCAAAGTGGGTCAAGTTTTAGGATCATGCACCGTGAGATGTAGTCTTTCTTACAATCATAGCCAAGTAGTTTTGAGGTAAAATATCGTTGGATACTTTCCATCCTTAGCTTGTCACGTGTGCGAGTGCTGCTTATAATAAATGGACAGTATTCTAGTAGTGGTCTGACACATGTTTTGTACAGAATTAGCTTGGCTTCATTGTCGTGAAAGTTCCTGAGTATGCATCCTAAGAGCATCCTCGATTTTCTAGTCTGTGATGCTACTTGCTCAGAGAATGTCAAGTCACTAGAGTACCTAAGGCCTAGGTCAACGACACTTCGGAGTCTGGTTAGGTTAGCAGATTGGAGCGTTAATTTCAGGTCAATTGAGGGTGTGCCAAAGCAGATCCAGCCACATTTGTTCAGATTGAATTGGAGATTCCATAGGGACGACCAAGCAGTCATTTTATCTAATTCCTTCTGCACTACATTCTCGAAGTTCCCTAAGTCATCACTTTGGAATGTATAAGCTACTTTTAGGTCATCTGCAAAGATGAATGGTTTCCCGTGCGTGAAGCAAGCGCATATGTCATTGATGTATAGTGTAAATAGGAGGGGTCCAATGACACTACCTTGTACTACACCAGAAGTGATAGGGCTAGGTTTGGAGGTTGCAGACCCGAGTTTAACTATTTGGGACCTATTGTTAAGGAATGATTTAAGCCATCCTAATAATGGGTCACGTATTCCTAAGGAGTTCAGCTTATTTGTTAGCAGTAAATGGTCAACACGGTCAAATGCCTTAGAAATGTCAAAGTAGATGACAAGTACTAGTTGCCGTCTGTCACGACTGCTGGTTACAAAATTGAAGAAGTCTAGGTGACATGTTAAACATGATCTGGATTTCAGGAATCCATGTTGGTTCGGACTTATAATATTGCAGCTAAGCATATGTTTGATTAAGTTATCTTTGACTAGTCTCTCCATGATTCTAGATGCTATAGGTGTGATATTGATCGGCCGGTAGTTACTGACTTCAGTTTTCGAGCCAGATTTGTGTTTAGGCATAATGAATGTAGTCTTCCATATGTCAGGGTAAGTTTGGGTTTCTAGGGACATTGTGAATATTTTAAGCAGCAGTAGAGGAATGTCAGGGCCACCATATTTATAGAAGTAAGATGATATACCGTCGGTACCGAAACCTTTTGAACTTTTGAGGGTTCTTATAGTTTGGTTAATATTAGCGTAAGTGAATTGAACAGTGCTAATTTGGTTTGGTGTGAGTGGAGATGGAGTTTGTGCCATATTAGTAATAGGGTGTATATCGAGTAGCTGGACTGAGGGCTTAAGGTAGTTACCTGCAAACGTTTTGTTGAATAGTTCACATATGTCTGCAGAGTTAGTGCATAGCCTACCTTTGTCTATGAGGAGAGAAATGCTGTGATTTTTGCGATTCATTCGCTTCCTTAAGATTTCTGTGAGTGCATACACTCTAGCAGGACTGGCTACTGCGATGCGTTCTTCCTTTCTCATACGGAAATCTCGAGCTTGTGAGATGGAGCTAAGGGTGTTAAGTATTAGACCTAGAGTGCCAAAGTCGTGGTGTTTGAAGTAACTTGTTGAGAGTCTCTTCAGTTTCGTACGATCCTTTGGTTTTATGAATGACTTTCTGTGTGGGGAAACCTTTAGTGTTTGGAGTGGAATGACAGCATCTAAGCATGTGTTAGTGTTATGGTAGAAGATGGTTAGGGCTCTCGAGAGGTCATCAGTAGTGAAGTATTCATCCCATTCGGAGGATCTTAGCATTGATTCTACCAAGGCCCAGTTTGCCTTACTATAGTTCCTATATATTACTTGTTGTGAAGTGGAGGTATGAGATGCATTGCTACTCAGCGGAATTGGCAGTGCACACATTACTGTTTTGTGGTCGCTCCCTGGAAACTCAGAACCTACTAGCGTTGAAAGGGGGCTTATATTGTGGCAGAAGATTAAGTCTAGTACGTTATTACCTCTTGTGGGAGTAGTGACAGTTTGTTTCCAGCCAAGTATATCCAGTGTGCCTAAGAACTTATCAAATTTAGTTGGGCCTGTGGGTATATCCCAGTTGATTTCAGGTAAGTTAAAGTCCCCACATAGGATCTTATGGTCGTATTGTAAGTCGGATAATTGCTCCAGAGTATTAATAAGTTGGGTCTCGTAATTACTAAAGGTGCCAGGTGCTCTGTAGGTGCATCCAATTAATGCTGTTACGTTATTTAAGTGTACATTAACCCATAGAGTCTCAGGCATGTTAAGTGTACTACTTTCTAGCTGTGATACAGTAAGTGCATTCAGAAAGTACATGAGACAACCCCCTCCCTTACCACCTTCCCTGTCTTTGTCCGAACGCGGCTACATCTGCTTCCATTGAATTTAATTAACTGACAGACTTCATTGCGACCCATCATTCCTAAAAGTGATACAGATTAAATTCACTTACATAAATTAAGCATTTACATAATTAACATGCATGATCATATATGACTTAAGTATAAGTTAAGTTCAGCCCTCCTAATTTACACTCTTTTTGAAATGTGGGGCCTGTTAATGGTGCAGAAAATATCATGAATATTACGCATACATAATATTATTATTGTGCCATCGAATCATACTACAAGAATACATCTGACAATACTTTTTAAGTGGTCTGAGGGACAGAAATACTAAAGCGAAACATATAGGTCATATGAAAGTTCTACAAAGCTGTTTCACCACTATACAATACTATACTATGTACAATGGATTTTCCTTCAGCATGCGAACGTGTCCACATACTGGTATGAGGAAACGTTCGTCACTGTCAGCAATGTATAACGTCCACGCCTTTTGAAAGTCTTCCAATACGTTTGCAGGTTCTTACATATGTACTGCTTCCGCCCGCACTGATTACCTGCGATGAAATTCTAGAAAAAGGCCTCATTAACGAAGCACATTATTGCCCAAGCTTGTCACGGTTAATTTGCAAGAAACACAGGATACCAGACTATGTGAGTGAGAAATATCGAAGTAGAAAATACTGTACGTATAACCACAACTCACGAATCGCGTTGGGACCCACGAGTTCGCAGTCACTGATGACCACCATAATCCCTAACCAGGGAGTTTATAACGAAAAGAGCACTGTATCTGTATAAAAGACAGTGAAACAATGTTAGAATAGTCAAATGTTACAACTATATTAGTCAAAGTTGCTTGCAAACGACGCATAACACAACCGCACAAAACCGTACACGACGGCACCTACCAAGGACAAATCGAAAATCTAATCGACCGCCACTGCTCTAGCCAATGAAAGACGGAAAAACCTAAAACGTGGTGAATTCAAAACGTGATAACGTTTATCCCCGCTTTTCGATTGCATACAACTTAGTAGATGAAAGAATACGAAAAAAGGTGCACAGTAATTAGGACTGTCACTAACCATGCACATGGTCCGAGGTCCGATACCCTGCCGACGCACACCCGATATCTATGGTCGGCCCTAAACATCTGGGCTATCGATATTCATGCTGAAAATTACATTTTAGTACCAAAAATACAGTTTGGAATCAAGCTGTGATAAAAAAATTAATTCCTTCTAAAACATTTGTTTATAGACTTAGGGCAGAATATTGATTTTAACAATCGAAGAATACAATTTCTTGTCATTCATTGTGTTTCGAAATTAAAGTCCACACCTGTTTGTTGTTGATTTGGAGCGTATTCGGTGATAATAGGATCTTAGGTTTAAGTTCCTTAGCAGTTGGCATAGACTTTGTGAAACTGTTTCGTCTTCAAAATGAAGATACGGAGCTTCAACACGAGTTGTCGAAAACAATCCTGCAATTAGCTGCGAATACTTTGGGCAAAGGATAGGACACTATCTTTTGTTTTTACGAGTTGATCACGGATTGATATTACTCAGAGAACCATTGAAAACTAGTAGTTGCGTACGCCGGTGATTCCCAAAACTTGAGTGAAGCAGCTGTCCAGTACTCCGGTGCTGGTTTTCAGTGGTTCTCTAACTGATATCAAGCTGTGATCTACTCGTAAAAACAAATCTAATGCTCACAAACCAATCATAGAAAACTATTTTTTGTGACATTTCCAAAGGACATCTGGTTCCATCGTGCCCAAAAGCTATCGCCGTAACATCTTCAATATGTTGCATGGCTTATCCCACCCAGACATTTGAACTACTGTCTATGTAGTTGAAGACTGAACGATCAATTCATTGTTGCTTGCTCAAAACCAACTTCCCCAATTTTCGCGGAGGCATCAGTACGACAGTCATCGTCTCATCGGTCGCTGTTCAGAAAGAAGAGTAAAACACCGTCAGAAGTAATATTGTGATTTATTATTGTAATATTTGTTCACAGACCTTAGTAGAAATATTTTTTATATGTTGGTGTTACAATAAAGAATTCTCAAGCGGCAAATCGGTGTTTTGGTTTTTGCGTCCGTTATTACTAAGCGTTTCTGAAAAACTTCAAGGAACAGCGTGAGCCCGAGCGTAGCAAGAGCTGGGCATTAACGGTTTACGAGACGTGGCTGACAGTTTCTGACGGTAGAAACAGATTCTGGCCGATTCAGATAGCTGGTGACAGTTTGGATAGTCACCGTTCATCTTTCCTGGTGCTGGTCAAGTTCTCTTTCAACAAGCAATATCTGGAACGTTGTTGGAATTGGGTCAAGTTCAACAATGCCTGGGTCAAAGAAGGGACAGAGCGTCTTGGATGCAAACAGGAAAGTAAGTCATGGTGACTTGTCGGTTAACTGTAACGATGTGTCTGATGTTAAGCATGACATGGTTGATGTTATTGTTTCGCCGTTCAGGGATAATAGGAACATCAAACTCCCTAAATTAGAACCACGGTGTTTTGATGGAAACCCGGCTGATTATTTACAATTTGTAAAGGAGTTTGAGATCATGTTGAGTGGTTTTTTATTAAATGATGAATTGAAGTTAATGTATTTGATGAGATATTGCACTGGAGATGCTGCAAGAGCTATACAGCGCTGTGAGCTCATGCCCCCTAATGAGGGATACGCTGAGGCTATGAGCATATTACGTCAAAGGTTTGGAAGACCTTCAATGATTGTAAGGAACGTATACGAAGCTGTCAAAGGTAACGGCAGTCAACTTCAAGATGACTCCAAGGCACTCACTGAGTTTTTAGATAATCTTATGACTCATAGGAATACCTTGATTTCTATGAATTGCATGAGTGACCTCAACTCGAGTTTTATACTAGAAGTAATAGCAAGACGTCTACCTACTCGACTGCAAAGGAAGTGGGTGAAGATAAGCTCCCGTATGGAGGATGAGGGTATCGAGCCAAGGTTTGATGATATCCTGAAACTGGTAAATACTAGTGTCAATCAATCTATGAGCAAGTTCGCCAGTCTATTACATCTCACCCCTAGAATAGAGCAGTCTGAGATCAAAATGCAATCATTGATGACGAGTAGGCCTAAGAGGGGTGGATATCGAGAAGGCTCCATGATGTCTAGTAATGCATATAGACCTAGTGAGTGTAACAGGCTTCATAGTACATCCTCAACAGATGAGTTACAAGATGCAAGACAAACACGGTTGTGTTGTACACGTTTGCAAGAGGTGCATACAAAGGTGGGCTGTGAACCAGTGAGCAAGTTCAGTGATAAGCTAAATGTAAACTCCAGGCCTGACTCCGAATTGTGTGACGATAACGGTGCGGTGAAGAAGTCTGTAGTTGCAACTGGTAAGCCATTGTTGAATAGAGTGTCACAGAATAGAGTTACTGCTTCAGAGTGTAGTTCTGACTCCAAAAGTTTACAAAGTATAACTAGTCAGAGTGAAGATATAAAACCTTTAATGATTTGTGGGGAGGAACCAAAATTGTCTACTTCTGTTAATAAAGAGTTTGAAAATGATGAACTTGACGGTAAATTGAATATTCGTGATAATGATCATGATAGTGTAGATTTGTCTTTGGTTGATCATGATGAGATGAGGGATATGCTTACTACTGCTAAGTTGAACAAGGGTTCTGTACAACTACAACGTGAAGTAGAATTGACTGCAGATGCAGATGCAGTTGCAGAAGTTATGGATACTTGTGAGACAGTCAGTGTAATTGATCAGCGTGTAGCCCACCTGTCATCAGATGATAGTGCTAAACCCGAACTAGTAGTGAAAGACAGAAGTGGTGGTAATCTTGCAGTTAGACAACTATTTGAAAGCCGAAAAAGAACAGCTTCTGATCCACCGCTAAGTTCATCACCTTGTGTCACTCAGTCATCGTTGGTGTTTTCATCCACAATGAAACAGATGCCCATCAACTCAAGTATCTTCTGCAATGACTATGGTAGTATCAGTTCGTTTGAAAGGACGAATATCAATGGTCAGTTTAGTGAGGATAAGCCAAGTGTAAACGAGAGAGTAATTGTTAAACTGACTTGCACGAATAAAGGCATTTCTAGTTTCAAGTTACTAATTGAATGCTATTATCTTTGGTGTAAATTACTCTGTGCCTACACTTGGTTGATGAGATATGTCGCGTGTTTGTTCGTTATCTATATTCTACGATACAATGACATGGGCGTGTTGCCGTTCAGATTTGAGGATATAGCTGATAGGCAGAAGTCAGCAAATGAACTCTTCGACGATTTTCCAACCTAGAGCGTCAACCTGAGAAGGGTTGTAGGCGTACTGGTGTAAGTCCTGCGATTCTTCAAAGGAATTCCATCAAGACATGATCGGCGAGTTTGTGTGTACTGTTTGTATATACGTGTGGTGTGTCCTCGCAATTTGTGATTTCGGATTAATTGTGTCTACTCGTTGTTTTCGTACCTTAATGTTACTGCGTAATTTTGTTAAAATTTTCGTCGTGATTACTTCTGAAGTTGTTTCAAGTCTTCTACATCCGTGAATGAATTGATTGATGTTAAGGACAGCAAATGGGTCGTATATGCCGGGGAGGCTATTGCTGAGAATGACATGCACACGGAGATAATTGCTAGCTGCGGTCCGACACGCCGGGGAGAAAGAGTGTAAAGGACTGGGGCTCGCATACGTCACCGTTATTAGAACTGAGGCAGAATGAGTGACAAGCGATTTCAGTGGTAATTGGTAATGAGTAGATAAGAGGATGTGCGTAGAGTATCATGAGGTGATGCTATGGTCACGTTGCATTCTGGAAGAGTCATTCTAGCAAGTGGTGATTGTGTTGCATAGGATGCTTTTAAGTGGAAGGCGCAGGTCGTCATTGATATGTGAGATTGTGCTGTGGGTATGCTTGTGGTGTGTTGGCTTTCCTGTTCGTTTTCCATTTCAGGTCTGTCCGTGTGACCCAGGTTCTCGCAATGGCATCCAAGTCAATGTGTATTAGTCGTGAAGGAAAAAAGGGTTGGATCCCTTTTTTGCCGGGGAGTGTCAATGTAGTTGAAGATTGAACGATCAATTGATGGTTGTTTGCTCAAAACCAACTTCCCCAATTTTCGCGGAGGCATCAGTACGACAGTCATCGTCTCATCGGTCGCTGTTCAGAAAGAAGAGTGAAACACCGTCAGAAGTAATATTGTGATTTATTATTGTAATATTTGTTCACAGACCTTAGTAGAAATATTTTTTATATGTTGGTGTTACAATAAAGAATTCTCAAGCGGCCAATCGGTGTTTTGGTTTTTGCGTCCGTTATTACTAAGCGTTTCTGAAAAACTTCAAGGAACAGCGTGAGCCCGAGCGTAGCAAGAGCTGGGCATTAACGGTTTACGAGACGTGGCTGACAACTACCTTCAAGCTCGTAACTAGTCGGTTTTGTTGGCCTGGTGATGACCCACACGTGCTTAGCTTGCTAAACGTGCGGGGTAGTAGGACACACCAAAAGCCCTCTTGGCACCTTTCTTATACCCGATGCTCGTTTCGAACACTTTCACATAGATCTGGTTGGACCACTTTCAGAATCTCATGGATTGTCAATCACGTCTCGAAAACCGTTAATGCCTAGCTCTTGCTACGCCGGGCCTCTCGCTGTCCATCAAAGCCTTTCAGAAACGCTTAATACTAACGGACGCAAAAATCAGAACACCGATTGACGACTCGAGAATTCATTATTCTAATACCAACATTTAAGCAGCATAATAAACTAGGGTCTAAGAACAAATATTACAACAATAAATCACGATATTACTTCTGGCAGTTTTTTAGGTTCTTTCTGAACAGCTACCGATGAGATGATGATTGGCAGATTGATCACGCGCGAAAATTATGAGGAAGCTGGGTTTGAGCAAACAACCATGAATTGATCGTTCAATCTTCAACTACATTGACACGGATATACCTATATCTTAACTTGAATTGACCGTTTCACACGATGTCCTAAAGCAGTGCCCCTTAAGGATGTGTTTACTCGAAAAGTCGCACGCGTCTTTGTCAAACGATGGATCGCAAATTTGGATACCCATCCTCCCTAACAGCTGATTGTGGGCGGCAATTGGAAAGCGGCTTATTCTCTGCCCTGACCAAAATCATAGGTAGTATGAGTTTAAGAACAGCAGCCCACCATGCTGAGGCTAATAGTATTGTAGAACGCTTACACCAACAGTTCAAGCCTTCGTTATCAGCTGCAAACAATGCACACTATACTGAATTCCTACGAAACGCCTTGAAAAGTGATGCTGGTTGTAATACCGCCGAGCTAGTATATGACACATTACTACGATTGCCAGGCGAGTTTGTATTTGTCGTAAATGAGCGTAGCAGCTTAGTGTTGCGTTAAATGCGGTCGATATGGTGGGTCACTCACAAAAATTACTTTATCGTAAACGATGTTTTAAGCAAGAGGCTCCCCACAGCAGTTAGTATCCAGTTAAACATGCAGAGAAGTATTAATGATTCAGCAACCGATGGATTTTTATTCTTTCAGTCTGGAAGCAGAATGACTGCGAACCAATCCATACAAAATATCGAATGAGGCATGCAGGAGCAGAAAATTACTATCGAATGAGTCTATGGGATCTGAAACGATGCGGTCAGCATATTTTCGCTATTTTACAGATATCCAGGTTTATTGGCTCTTTATAGGTAGTGACTTGGATTTGCCATCATGATCAATATGTGGATGAATATCCAGATGCGTACTACAACTTTTTAGCGTTCGGACTTAGTTAATTATATCTCGTGCAGGGTTTGGTAACTCCACAATTTTGATATATTCCGCAAAGTGTCGCCATGATCATGGGAAGTATACGTATGCTTTAAATGCATTACTTCATTGACTCCTATTTTTACTGAGTATATACAACGGGAAGTGTGGATTTATGTATTTGCTTGCCACTGTGGATAGAACATCACTGAATTTCTTTCGGAAAGGAGACCAGTTAGTGGATTACATATAGTGTCCAAGTGACTTATATCTTACCATGTGATGTTGTGGTAAGTATCGACCTTGTTTTCTCATATTTCGTTCGCATTTCGGTTATGTTTCACCCTTTGTATCAGATAGACATAATTCGATCGACTCTTATTTGTGTGGGTTTTATTGCCATTACTGCTGCTTTTTGTCTGAAATTATAAATAGAGGCAAAAAACAACAGGTGTAGACTCTAAGTTCATACATTTATTGGGCCTATGTTTTCTGAAGCTCTTACACGGAAATCGCCACTGATGTCGCTAGCAAATTCACTTAGTGTGCCACTAAGTTCCTTTCCAAATGGGGCCAATGTGCTGGCTAGTCGCATTTCCTTATGTAGTTTATTCCATATTTGGGCGGACCTAATCAAGAAAATCTTTTGCCTGGTGGCCGTTTTACATTTTTCTAAAGCCACTGTATCTCTAGTGTGTCTAAGGTTATATCCAGTGCCTTCTGAAAACTTAGTACAATTAGCAGGGGTATACACTATGTGGTTATGAAGCTTATAGGAGAGTACCAGATTGAGTCGCAGTCGTCTTACCCAATATGGTTCGAGTCCTAGAAATCCACATCTGGTAGAGTAGTTTGTGCCGTTTCCGGCTCCGATTATTTTTAGCGTGAAGTACCTCTGTACTTCTTTTACTTTCAATTCGCCTTTTATGCGTAAACTACTAAATATGAATGAGCAGTAATCTAGGAGCGGGCGCACACAAACCTTGTACAGTAGTATTCTGGATTCACTTCTGTAGAATTTCCTGAGTAGGAAGCCAATAGGCCTGTGTGATTTCGATACTTGTTTCAAGATAGGCTCTGAAAATGATAGATTACGTGAATATTTCAGTCTCAGCTCTAATACAGATTTGAGTTTGGGGATTTTGTGGCTTTGAATTTCTAGGTCGAGTTCTAGGCTGGAACAAACTATGAAGAGCCAGCCACACTTTTCGACATCTAACTCGAGTCTCCGGGTGTGACACCATCTATCCCTTTTTATTAATTCTTCATGTATAGAGTTCATAGTTGTACCGATATCTGTGTTTCTACATGCACACCTTTAAGTCACCTACATGCAATATCGGCTTGCCTATACTGAAGCATTCACATATACTCTTTATGTATATAATGAAAAGAGAAGGATCTAATGCACTCCCCCGGATGACACCACTACTGGTTTGTCTAGCCTTGGAGGTCATCGAGCCAACTTTTGTTATCTGACTTCTGTGACAGAGAAATAACCTTATCCAGTTGTGTAGGGAGTTGCGTATCCCTACTGAACATAACCTGCTGACTAGCAAACTATGTCGACTCTGTCATAGGCTTTCCTTACATCAAAATAGAGGATAATTACTAGTTCTCTTCTATCTCTTCTACAAGTGACCTCGTTGGGAAAGTCCATATGGCAAGTGACGCAAGATCTTTTCTTGAGGAATCCGTGTTGTGACTGGTTGATGAGTTTATGTTTTAGAAAGTAGTCTGACATTTGGTCTTTGATTACTTTTTCCATGATCCGCGATATGACATGTGTTATACTGATAGGCCTATAATTGCATGCATTAGTTATAGCCCCCTTACGCTTAGGTAATATATTCATGTTTTTCCAAATTTCAGGGTAGGTCCCAGTCACTAGTGATATAGTAAATATTCTATGTGACAATACTATTATATCCGTGCCCCGTTTTTGTATACAACAGATGATATATCATTTATCAGCGTCGGTGATACAGCGGTTAGGTCGCTCGCCGACCATGCAGATGGTCCGGGATTCGATCCACGGCCACAGATGCACTCCTTGACTTCGCCAAACCAGAAACAGTGCTACTACAGAGGAAAGATTTGGCATGAGACTGGTAGCCCCATCCTGTAAAAATAAACACTGCTACAGAAACTTCAAGCCACTGGCTTGAATCCCTCAGCTCCCCTGGGAACGTGAAAGAAAAAATGTCTTCACCGCTGATACTATATTTTGTATATTAAAGTTGACTTCACCTAACTTGTAGTTGTTTCTGCAGGTTATGTCAACAAAGAGGGACGAATGCGCTTTGGTGTCACTTGAGAACCACTGGCTCAGGAGTTCACTGGTAGGCTGGGTATCATCATAAATAATACCTTCATATTCCAAGTGGCTAACATTGCCGTCTTAACTTCTATTCAGTCGGTTTTGCAAGATCTTGCAGAGTTCTTGAGTTTTAGAGGTGCCCCCTAGGGCTTTATTTTCCTAGAGTTGTTCCTTCACTTTGTCTCGCCCGAAGACTTTTAAATGTTTCATGTATCTGATGTAATGCACTTTATACAAATAAATTTCCTTTTTCAGTTTCCTTAGTTTTAATCGCTGTTTGAGGTCTATGAATAGAGTTGGTGTCTTCAGGGAAGATTTTAGGGGTGCGATTGTGTCTCTTACCGAAATGGTTGTCCCTTAGAATGTACTTGGTAATAATTCTAAGTTATTAATGGTAAGGTATCATCCCAGTTAGAGCTTCTCAAGAGTGTTGATAGGAATTCCCAGTCGGCATTTTTATAGTCCCTATATTGACAGTAAACCGGGAAACTTTAAGGTGTATTTAATTGTTAGTTGAAGAGGTAGGATGCAGTACAGTATGTTCTGATCACTGCTGTCGAGTTTATCCCCCACCTCTATCGGGACTAGATCTATTTTGTGGCAGAGGAATAAGTCGAGAATATTGTTGTGTCGTGTTTGGAGGCGTACGTACTGCTTCCATCCTCCTACATCTATGGCTTCTAGGATCACCTCGTAGGTTCTCGGTCCAGTGCAGGTATCTCAGTTCAATCCAGAGAGGTTGAGATCGCCACAAACTAGTTTTTAGTCGAATTCCAGCGTAGGCATAAGCTCTAGTATTTCTCCGATAACCGTAACAGTCGTTTTAGGGCTGTCAGGGGCTCTGTGTATACATCCCACGAGAATTTAATTCCACTCATGTGGATACTCGTCCACTTAGATTCTGGGAGTTTGTCTGTTATTAGGTTTGTAAAAGCATTGGATTCAGTGGATTTTTAAGCATATATTAGACACCCGCCTCCACATTTATCCACTCTATCATCCCTGTGGATGTCATAGTTATCGATTTTCAGCTTTGTGTTAGGTAAACCGTTAGTTAGCCAAGTTTCAATTACTAGGATCAGTGTTGGCCGTTCCATGTATACCAAGCTGCGAAAGGAAGTTATTTTGTTAGGGAAAGATAGAGCATTTAAGAGCATAGTTTTCAGAAAACCAGGGTTGTTGGGAGCATAGTTAGTAGGTTTTTTTGTTACTGTCCCTAACTATGGTTGCTTATGTTATGGAGGGACTTTCAGATGAGACAATGTCAGAGTGTCTACTATTCCCTGGACAAACTGTACTGCGAGAGGGGCTATTGTTTGCTGCAGTCAAAAATAACCCTGTTGCATATGTTGGTTTCTAGCATCATTATGTGGGTATCTCGGACCATTTCTCGACAGTAGATAGTCTGTTCCACTGCTCAGATTGTAATTTACAGGGCCGAAGTACCCTGCAATAAATGCGTCTGCCCCACACTATTATTCGTTATTGTTAGCGGAGAAGCAATGTTTTCTGATTGGTTGTTTTCTTGCTGAAGGTTATTCCGTCATCTCTTTGCTGCCATCCCTTAGACAGTCCGGTGGTGTATCTGCGAGTCGTATCCCCCCATGCTAAGTCTGCTTTGATTGGTTATTGAGTTCCCCAAGGTTAGGCTTTGTTCTTGTTTTTTCTCGAGCCACAGGTTTGGGACGTAAGCATTGGCGTCAATTGTTGTCTGCAAATTTGGCTTGCAGACAGCTCTCACCACTGATATTGTGTCCTTAATGTTTATGCTTAAGTGTCCTTCATCTCCAGTGATGGAGAAGAATTCGTCCTGGAGTTGCTGATTACATCAATCTGTACGGATGTAGTGTCAAAAATAAATGTCCAAACTGCATTACATGGCATTCCTCTCCTCATCAACACCATAAATCCGTGTACCTTACGACATTTTATGTTCTGTATAACGTTAACGTTGTGCATAGCTGTTTGCAACTGAGGCATTTGACCTTATATTTGATGGCTATAGTTTCTTAGATATGTGAGTGCAATTTCAGTAGGATTCATAAAACCATTTTCACTTGGCACTACTTAGATTTACATCATAAGTTTGGTTAATGCGATAGAGAGTTACTCTAGATTCCAGATCGTTGTTTTAGTCATATGTAGGATTTAAAGTCAATAGTAAATGTGAAAACTAACTGGAATGTAATATTTATAACAATGCCATGCTGTTCGATACCGCGAAGTTGACTTATCTAAGCAGCTGTACACCATCATACAGCTGGATGCAAAAAATCTGCTACTTGATGTTGAACAAGTTGTAGGATTTATTTTGCCTACAGATTTAGTCCTTCTGCACAGTACTGACAACACAGGGTCTTGGCTTAGCTATATTTAAAAGCACAGTGACTTGACTTAAACTTTATCCGTTTCTAAAACATAAAATAAATCATACAATTACACCAAGTAAAAAAACATGTAAACCCATTGTCACTCAAGAGAAGACAAAAACGTACGGAACAGTATTGAGGGGACGGACAAATGAACAGTTAATTAGTTGCATGTACACACAAATAAAGTGACAGAAAACAAAGAACACTCAAGGTCACACCACGTGGTGTGAGTTACATTAAATTAACCAATAATCGTGACAAAAAGGTCACATCACATTGATTGGCTGTCTATCATAGAGTCTGTCTGTCGCGATCAAAACAAGTGAACGTAATAAATTAGGGTTAATAGTTACTTTAGTAATGTCTTAATGTGAAATGGTTTTATCTGATATGAGCTATTCATTTGATAATCAGCTATGTGATGAATTTTCCCTCTGCGTAAAGTGATGTCGAAATACGTTATTAATTAATATCCACCATCTTTATGATGGAACACCTCAGTATTTGAAGATCTGCTACACAGATACCAAACAACATTTTTTGATTTACAGCTTGATTCCACACTGTATTTTTGGTACAAGTATGGAATTTTCAGCATGAATATCGGTAGCCCAAATTTTGCAGGCCAACCATAGATATCAGGTGTGCGTCGGCGTGGGCTCGAACCCCGGACCATGTGCATGGTCGGCGAGAGTCCTAACCACTGTGCCACTGACGCACACTTACCGTTTTACGCATCTAATAAGGACTAACGAAATATAATGACTCCATTTTAATCTGTTTGACGTGTTTGAATTGCTTTAATCATGAAAGTAGTGTGTTTCATGTAGATTGGCACACTGCATATTAGTCTTAGGCGTACACTACACGGAGGCTTAACGTTTATGAGCTAGATATGCAAATTAAAACGCTTGGATTGTATTTTCATTACTCATAAGACTACTCAGTGAAGTATGTAAGAAACATGATTTGGCCAGATTTACGTCGTTCAATGTATTTAGAAATAATCAACGCGCGCAGCTTAGTTCCATGATGCAGTACCTAAAGCTACGTAGCTGCTCCGATACAGACCTCTCAAAAGTTTGTCTCCGGAAGCTACTATCTCAGTGAGTAACCTAACGTTATCCGGAGAAATTTCTTGGTAAAAAGATTGTCCTCTAGTCGGAGAAAGTAAAAATATATGTATAAGAATGTAACTATTAGACTCACGATACTATTCTGAAGCATAGCGACTACGATTCTCAGTCACAGAACATATTACTTTGCTATCTATTTGTCCACTGGTTTCAAAAAACCTTTCGCCAACTAAGACTAGAAAAAAGAGACCGATAGTTTAAAGAAAATATATTTCAAGTACTCTTAGAAATCTTATACATCTCGTAATTATAGCCCCAGGGAAACTATAGATGTCCGGAGAGCGTAAAAAATCCGTGTGTCTGGTTATCTTGGGTCCACAGTAATTAATGTTTATCAACGGATTTCTGAACATCATTCTGCGTATTTAAGCAAAAGACAAAAAGAGTCTATGCACGCGTAATTCGATGTAACCCTGTGTAGTTTCTAAGGCTCTTGTAATCAATATTCGCATCAGGGATAATAGGAACATCAAACTCCCTAAATTTGAACCACGATGTTTTGATGGAAACCCGGCTGATTATTTACAATTTGTAAAGGAGTTTGAGATCATGTTGAGTGGTATTTTATTAAATGATGAATTGAAGTTAATGTATTTGATGAGATATTGCACTGGAGATGCTGCAAGAGCTATACAGTGTTGTAAGTTTATGAAGCCAAAAGAGGGCTACGATGAGGCTATGAGCATATTACGTCAAAGGTTTGGAAGACCTACAATGATTGCAGGGAAATTATTCGACGCTGTTAAGGGTAATGGTGGTCAATTACAGGATGACTCCCAGGCACTCACTGAGTTTTTAGATAATTTGCTGATTTACAAGAATGGAATGATTTCGATGAATCGCATGAGTGACCTCAACTCGAGTTTTATACTAGAAGTAATAGCAAGACGTCTACCTACTCGACTGCAAAGGAAGTGGGTGAAGATAAGCTCCCGTATGGAGGATGAGGGTATCGAGCCAAAGTTTGATGACATCCTGAAACTGGTAAATACTAGTGTCAATCAATCTATGAGCAAGTTCGCCAGTCTATTGCATCTCACCCCTAGAATAGAGCAGTCTGAGAGCGAAACGCAATCATTGATGACGAGTAGGCCTCAGAGAGGTGGATATCGAGAAGACTCCATGATGTATAGTAATGCATATAGATCTAGTGAGTGTAACAGGTTTCGTAGTACATCCTCAACAGATAAGTTGCAAGCTGCAAGACAAGCACGGTTGTGTTTCACACGTTCGCAAGAGGTGCATACAGAAGTGAACTGTGAACCAGTGAGCAAGTTCAGTGATAAGCTAAATGTAAACTCCAGGCCTGACTCCAAATTGTGTGACGATAACGGTGCGGTGAAGAAGTCTGTAGTTGCAACTGGTAAGCCGTTGTTGAATAAAGTGTCACAGAATAGAGTTGCTGCTTCAGAGTGCAGTTCTGACCCTACAAGTTTACAAGGTATTACTAGTCAGAGTGAAGTTATAAAACCTTTTATGATTTGCGAGGAGGAACCAAAATTGTCTACTTCTGTTATTAAAGAGTTTGAAAATGATGAAGTTGACGGTAAATTGAATATTCGTGATAATGATCATGATACTTCACAGTTGTCTTTGGTTGATCATTATGAGATGAGGGATATGCCTACTACTGCTAATTTAATTTTGATTTTTTTAAATTTTTTTTTAATTTTTGATTTACAGCTTGATTCCACACTGTATTTTTGGTACAAGTATGGAATTTTCAGCATGGATATCGGTAGCCCAAATTTTCCAGGCCGACCATAGATATCAGGTATGCGCCGGTGTGGGCTCGAACCTCGGACCATGTGCATGGTCGGCGAGAGTCCTAACCACTGTGCCACCGACGCTAAGTTAAATAAAGGTTCTGTACAACTACAACGTGAAGTAGAATTGAACGCAGATGCAGTTCCAAAAGTTGTGCATACTTGTGAGACAGTCAGTGTAATTGATCAGCGTGTAGCCCACCTATCATCAGATGCTAGTGCTAAACCCGAACTAGTAGCGAAAGACAGCAGTGGTGGTAATCTTGCAGTTGGACAACTATCTGAGAGCCGAACAAGAACAGCTTCTGATCCACCACTAAGTTCATCACCTTGTGTCACTCAGTCATCGTTGGTGCTGTCATCCACAATGCAACAGACACCCATCAACTCAAGTATCTTGTGCAATGACTATGATAGTATCAGTTCGTTTGAAAGGACGAATATCAATGGTCAGTTTAGTGTGGATAAGCCAAGTGTAAAGGAGAGAGTTATTGTTAAATTGACTTGCACGAATAAAGGCATTTCTAGTTTCAAGTTACTATTTGAATGTTATTATCTTTGGTGTAAATTACTCTGTTTCTACACTTGGTTGATGAGATATGTCGTGTGTTTGTTGGTCATCTATATTCTACGATACAATGACATGGGCGTGTTGCCGTTCAGATTTGAGGATATAGCTGATAGAAGGAAGTCAGCAAATGAACTCTGCGACGATTTTCCAACCTAGGGCGTCAACCTGAGAAGGGTTGTAGGCGTACTGCTGTAAGTCCTACAGTTCTTCAAAGGGTAGCGCATCAATGAGCAGCCCAATGTGCTCGGTGTGTGATTTTGTACATATGTTCATATTGCATATACTGAATTGATATCATCTGTCATCTAGCTGTTGGTAATTCTGTTTGTGTCCGGACGACTTCCACTTGGATCATCAACCTGAGAAGGAATGTGGGCGTACTGCTGTAAGTCCTACAGTTCTTCAAGGGTAGTTTGCCGTGCCAGAATACACAACATTTGATGTGTTGATTGTACATATGTTTGTGTTAAATAATTGTGTGAGTTCCAATTGATGTAATTGTTGGTTAATCTTGTTTGTGTCCGGACATTCCACAAATTACAATCGTCAACCTGAGAAGGGTTGTAGGCGTACTGGTGTAAGTCCTGCGATTCTTCAAAGGAATTCCACCAAGACATGATCGGCGAGGTTGTTTGTACTATTTGTATATACGTGTGGTGTGTCATATCAATTGGTGTATTTTGGATTCATTGTGTTTACTTGTTGTTTTCGTGTCTTGTTGTTATTGCGTAAATTTGTTAAAATTTTCGTCGTGATTATTTCTGAAGTTGTGTCCAGTCTTCTACATCCATGAATGAATTGATTGATGTTAGAGACAGCAGATGGGTCGTATACGCCGGGGAGGCTAGGCTATTGCTGAGAATGAAACGCACACGGAGATAATTGTTAGCTGCGGTCCGACACGCCGGGGAGAAAGAGTGTAAACGACTGAGGCTCGCATGCGTCATCGCTACTAGAATTGAGGCAGAATGAGTGACAAGCGATTTCAGTGGTTATTAGTAGTGAGTAGATAAGAGGATGTGCGTAGAGTATCGTGAGGTCCTGCCATGGTCACTTTGCATTCTGCAAGAGTCATTCTAGCAAATGGCGATTGTGTTGCAAGATGTCAAGAGGAGGTCTCTGTCTGGAGGCGCAGGTCGTCAGCGATGTGTGAGATTGTGCTGTGGGTATGCTTGTGGTGTGTTGGCTTTTCTGTTTGTTTTCCATTTCAGCTCTGTCCGTGTGACCCAGGTTCTCGCAATGGCATCCAAGTCAACGTGTATTGGTCGTGAAGGAAAAAAGGGTTGGATTCCTTTTTTGCCGGGGAGTGTCAATGGAGTTGAAGATTGAACGATCAATTCATGGTTGTTTGCTCAAAATCAACTTCCCCAATTTTCGCGGAGGCATCAATACGACAGTCATCGTCTCATCGGTCGCTGTTCAGAAAGAAGAGTGAAACATCATCAGAAGTAATACAGAGATTTATTATTGTAATATTTGTTTACAGACCTTAGTTTGCTTAGTTCGCTTATTCCTTTTATATGTTGGTGTAACAATACAGAAATATCAAACGGCAGATCGGTGTTTTGGTTTTTGCGTCCGTTATAACTAAGCGTTTCTGAGAAATCTTCAAAGAACAGCGTGGGCCCGAGCGTAGCGAGAGCTGGGCATTAATGGTTTATGAGACGTGATTGACACCTGTGTAATTTTGTTTCTAAGCCTCTCGTTAAAAACCATATCTAGTTGAAAATAATTATCACCTTTCATTCGATGTCGTAATTATGTGGAATCGAACAAGAATTGTATCCATGTAAAATTATGTATTTAAATGCAATTGTACAGCTTTTGAAAATGAAATCGCCGAAAATATACCTCTGCTGAACTTCGTGTTCTCTTCTTTCTAAAACCGAGTCCGTTCGGAGTTCCGCTTTCAAACGTTTCGTGAATACTTAGAGTAAAGTTGTGAAGGCACTTTAATTCATTATCATGTTCGAGCCAGTCTTCATACTGCTGTACAAGCTTGTGTTTTACAAAAAGCTGGAGCCATCAGGATCCTCCTGAATTAGCCAAACTTTTGCGTTCAGAGGAAATTCATACAGCTAATATGCTAATTCCTGCACCACTACGTAATTGTAAAACAGTGGCAATTTTCCCGCCTGTCAATGAAGAGATTATTGTTCTGACCGCCTGAATACTCTGCTTACTTCCTCATTAGCCATTTCTAATACTCCTTGTTCCTTCCTACTGTTCTTTCGAAAATATCAATTCTGTAACTTGTCTGATTTTCGCAGATATTTTTGGACTTCAATTGTTGCTTTAATTTTCTTGGTCAATCATTATTTCCTGGATATTCAGATGCTAACTAAGTACTACTAACAAAATTATGTCACTATTAGTTTCCAGACCGCAGACGTTACGAATTGCCTGTTGCTATAACGGTAAATTTCTTTACTGTGTTTAAACTGATACACATGGTAGAGTGAAAGCATGTTAGGGAGGTCTAAACGAAAAGTGATTATTCCTTCCCAAATCCTTCTCAATTTCGGATGTCTAAATGGGTATTTTCAAAATAACCGCCACTGCTAGCCCCGAAAAGTGAATTAATCTGGCTTATGAGATATACGGGATTTGCTGTATTTAATTTGCTCTGTGTGTGCAGAGAATATTGTGGTGAAAAGCAGCAGTTGATGCAGCAGGTAACTGTGCTCACTTTCAAATCCAGCGTTAGGCTTCAACAAAACCGTATTGACAAAAGTCATCTGCAGAGCGTTTAATTTCATGTGGTAGGAGAGAAATTATTAAGTGCTCTCGATTTATCGGAGACGTTTCTGCGTGGACCACTGCCATCGTAGAAACAACCAACCGATATTCTCATTGGTGCTATTAGCCAGCAATAAATTCTGCTAGGGAACCGAATACAGATAGATGGAGAGTTGTCATCAGAAGAAGGAACAGGTTATTTTAATGCAGTACATAGTCTTTTGTGGATGAGAAACCGAGAATCACCTTCAATACCACCTTCAATAAAGGTATAACGACAATTTGCTGCGCCAAGAAGAAAACTTTCATGAACTCAAAATAATGTTCTGCGTACATCATAACCAACCTGATTTCACCGCGAGTGGCATTAAAGATAGGAGGTAAGCTGAAGATTTATTGATCCGCCAAGTATAAACCAGTGTAACAGGTTAATTACACAACAGCTCGGTCATGCGGAAAAGTCTTCGAGTAATGCCAGTATAATAAATGTCACTACTTCTTCTGTGAACGAGAAAGAGTTAACTGGACGTCTACTCAGTGTTCACCATCATTGGCACTCCTCTCTTAAGCGAGAAAGATAAACGCTGAAATCTCAGTTGAATCCAGATCAAAAAGCCGAATTCATAAACATCCTTCTATCAACAAACCATCGTACCTTGTGTAATCTGGCTAGTGATGAGAATCATCATTAATAACCTTTACAGAACTAGAAAAAATAATTGACTATGGGAAAATCGGCCATGGTATCACATTGGACTCCGAGACCGGGAGAGGCACAACACTAAAAGTCGCTTACTCACATGATGAATGTATGTCCACCGAGACTCTTGCCTGGCAGACCGTATCAGGTACTGATTTAATTAACCTAAGTTAAGTCAACGGCCGGAAGAACCATTAACTTAGGATTTCGCAGATGGGGAAATTCCAGAGCCTGATGGCATCGTAAGGTCTGTGCATGAAGAGTCACAATTAAAATAATTGTTTGCATCAAAAATGCTGTCAGCCTCGTCTCGTAAACCGCTAATGCCCAGCTCTTGCTACGCTGGGACTCACGCTGTTCCTCGAAGCTTCTCAGAAATGCTTAGCACGAACGGACGCGAAAACCAGAACCCATTTTGGCGACTCGATAATTATTTATTCTAACACCAACATATAGCCAATACTACAACTAAGGTCTATGAAAAAATATTACAATAAAAATCACAATGTTACTTCTGACGGTTGTCTCCTGACTTATTTCTGAACAGCAACCGATATATATATATATATATATTTCACATAAATTAAGCATTTACATGATTCACATACCGTTTGTACAGGCATGATCATATTTGACAAGTGCAGTCTAAAATTGAACACTTTTATGAAATTAAAATTTGGAAAATGAATAGAAAACTTTACAAGAATAGAATATAAGGTTTTGGTTTAATTCTAAATTATAATATTTAATACACTCATAGTGAGTCAGATTCATGCGGGAATTATGAAATTTTGCGTTAATGGAAGGTAAGAAGAGAGGTGATATACAGGTGCTAGAGTCAGACACACTGGATGCACACCGTTATTATTATTATTTTATCAATCAATAAGAGTTCGAAAGTTTATAAAAATCCACATCAGATGGTAAGTACAGCATTATATTGGTATTAGCAGATAAAAAGGTCCAATTGGTCGCAAAGTTAACTTTGCGATGTTGAAAAGAATTCAGAATGGAGTTTGTTCCGTTGTTCATCGTAAGTGCTAACAATATTCTGGATACCGCTCAAGTAATACAAATGTAGAAAGCAGGATTACTGTTCATTAGCAGTGCTTCAGTGCAATACCTTCGAGAAGTGAAGAAAACAGAAGCAGCCAGCAGATAATGATAATTTAAGTAAACAATATGCGATGACCGCAGTGTTTATTCTCCTTTTTCATTGTTAGGAATTTCTAGTCATTGAGTTTTATAGCGTTACATACTAACGGTTAGTTTAAGTTTATAGTAGTAAACAACAACTGAAGTATAGAATAACAATAAAATATAAAGTAAAAATTAGGGCGAAACGAATTATGGTTTTCACTCTTATATGGGGTAATGTTGGGAATAGTAACTGAAGAAGTGAAATCCAAATGCCAAAGTACATAAGTTATTTAAAAGAAAAGAGGAAGTATATTAATACTGATTTATGCTGTTGTTCTGATTTATACAGTTAGATGTCCTCCTGAAGTAGAGAAATCGTACCATGAGCCATTTTTTCAAAGAGTTTGTACGCAAGCTGTGACATACAGGCAGCATTTATCTTTTATTTTATTTATTAATAATTTTTTTTTGAAGTAATTCGTTCTCAGGAGCCTTAGCAGTATAGTGCATTCCCACAGATAAGGGTGGTTCTCTTAGGTCCCCACCATCATATCCGCTGAATAGCAGTCACCACCCTCCCACCTTTGAATCTGCTAGACCCTGGCAAAATACTTATTTTTTGTTTTCAGAAAAAAAATCTTTTATTATTGCTACGTGTCATATGGACAGTTTTTGCATTCACAAGCTAACTCAACGATACTCATGGTATGAACGACTACTTTCAGTCAGTCATTTTGTATGCATCGTCACTAACAGCATTTTAAAAATGTTTACGTACAATGAAGAAGTAAAGGAATCAGAGATTTGCAGGCAACTTTCAAGATTTTAGTTATAAGCATAGCAACGAAGAGGAAATATGAAATGTTACGAAGAAGAAAAATACATAAAGCTACATAGTTATGTATATATCTACATAGAAAGAAAGTAGTCAGTCATAAAAGATACTTCAGAAGAATACGACTACAGAGTGTTATGATAGCATAACAGTAAAATAAAATCCGTTGATACTTAGGATTCAAAGTGTAGTTAAGAGACAGTAGTTAGTTATAATAGATAGTTCAGAAGAATACGACTACAGAGTGTTATGATAGCATAACAGTAAAATAAAATCCGTTGATACTTAGGATTCACAGTGTAGTTAAGAGACAGTAGTTAGTTATAATAGATAGTTCAGAAGAATACGACTACAGAGTGTTATGATAGCATAACAGTAAAATAAAATCCGTTGATACTTAGGATTCAAAGTGTAGTTAAGAGACAGTAGTTAGTTATAATAGATAGTTCAGAAGAATACGACTACAGAGTGTTATGATAGCATAACAGTAAAATAAAATCCGTTGATACTTAGGATTCAAAGTGTAGTTAAGAGACAGTAGTTAGTTATAATAGATAGTTCAGAAGAATACGACTACAGAGTGTTATGATAGCATAACAGTAAAATAAAATCCGTTGATACTTAGGATTCACAGTGTAGTTAAGAGACAGTAGTTAGTTATAATAGATAGTTCAGAAGAATACGACTACAGAGTGTTATGATAGCATAACAGTAAAATAAAATCCGTTGATACTTAGGATTCAAAGTGTAGTTAAGAGACAGTAGTTAGTTATAATAGATAGTTATGATAGCACAACAGTAAAATAAAATCCGTTAATACTTGAGACTCACAGTGTAGTTAAGCTGAATTTTTAGACGATCCTGTGTAGAGCTTCGATTTCTGTAAACGCATATCGTAATGTAATTTTATATAATATAATTTTTGAATAAAGTGGCAGCCAGCTGCTGGGATTAAATGCATTTGAATGACTGAATAGGTGTTAGGGTAGTTCATTTAGGTTCAGTGCAACTTTCGTGGCGAGTATGACAGGCTGTGTATTTCACTCCAGGTTTGCTTGAAAAGATTGCGGACGTTTTGTGATGACGCTTGCAAAACAAATAATTGAATCAAAGTGTATTTAAGCTGATTTTTTTTTAAACGATCCAGTTTAGGGCTGGGATTTCCGTAGACATAGATGTAAATATAATAATATATAATATAATACGTAATACTAGATTAATTTGGCAGGCAGCAGCTGGGATTAAATGCATTTGAATGACTGAATATGTGTCAGGGTAGTTCATTTAGGTTCAGTGCAACTTTCGTGGCGAGTATGACAGGCTGTGCATTTCACTCCAGGTTTGCTTGAAAGGATTGCGGATGTCTGCTTATAAAATAATTTGATCAACTAAAAAAAAGGAACTGAGAAGAGAAATTAGCTCAACGTAGAATATTTTAAATATGTCTGGTTATACTGACCGTATCCTTTAATGCTTTGAGTGAACAAAGCTGTTTAGGTACATAAGTCGGAGTGGGAAGAAACAATATCACGAATTTTCAGCATGTGGCAAACCGTGTCAAGACTATTTTCGGAGAAATATTTATGTAGTAGATGGGTGAATCGTTGTACTGTGGTGCTGTTTTTGATTTCATTTGGCAAGAAGTTCCATATTTGCCTATATTTGACTGTAAAGAAGTTGGAACGAGAATTCGTTCGACAAAGAATATGACTTAGAGAAGACCCGTTGCTGCGTAGTTCATACGTCGAAGAAGAAAAGTTAAGGTTATTATTGGGGAAGTATACTATTCCTTTGAGAATTTTGAATAGGAGAATGAGGTTAAGTCGGTGACGCCTGAACCAAAGGGGTTCGATCTTAAGAGTCGCGATGAGACGATGACTGGTGTATTGATGCCTCCGCGAAAAATTGGGGAAGTTGGGTTTCAGCAAACAACCACGAATTAATCGTTCAATCTTCAACTACATTGACAAAGGCCCTTTGTCAAATAAAATGATCCTTCTACTCAGCCATGGTTTCCATAAGACCTGGGCGTGTTCGTCTTTATAGAGTCACAGCTAATGTCTAAAATCAGCCAGCTTAACATAACGAGCCCAGCCACAAAACACACTTATTTACCTTCACACGTGCTCGAGTGATCATATATCCTGAGAGGAGCTCAGCTACATCGGGAAAAGAAGAGGCTAAACATGGAAGTGGATAACGCAGACTTGTAGGCCGAGAAATGAGATGTGCCGACAAGGTGTTGGTTCCATCGCAATATATCATCTTCATGATTCCACAGTTCGTGACGTCTTCACAGAGGATATAGATGCCGGGGTATCGTTGCATAATTCCAAGTGATTTTGATTTCGCGTAGGGTGGCTACAAAATCTGACGATGACATTACCAGGCAGTACTGTCGACTTACTGCTGATGAGATTTCCACATCACTAGCCCCAGCCCTGTATGTCGTGCTGACCACGCATTTTCATTCAAAACTCTTATCCTCATCCCTCTTATCGTCGGGAAGAAGTGATCAAGCGATTCTCACTATTATGTTAGTTTCTGCTGCGATTCTTGGAGCTAAGAGCCTCATATGACCAAATATTTGATAGTCGCACCTTGTCGCGTAACAGGTCAATAAATCTGCTGGTCCGTGAGTGAGTTTTTTGGGGTCGACTCAGTCAGCCGTACACCAGATTAATCCAAATTCACACCGTATGAACTGCACGTTGGGGTAGAAAACTTTATCACCACCATGAATAATCCCAGGAGTCCATGATGAAGTTAGAGAAAAACAAAAGTGCTATGATGTCTTTTTCACTTTCGAGACTTATGGCACATCAGTCGGTCTCCGTATTCGCCTGTACGCATCAGTTTGAAGTTGATAATAGAACAGTCAATACACAGAAAATGAATAACAGTTATAACGTCCCAGAAACCATGCGTATTCGCAATCGGTGCCATTGGGTTCTCAACTGTGAATCGTATCAACAGCTGAAGGAAACATGAAAGCTTACCAAATGGCACCGAAGCTTGACCTTATGATTGTATTTAGTCGCTTGACCCCAACAGTGATGATCAGCTTCAAGTGTTGAGTGATAGCTATAGCAATGGACTTAAGGTAGGGAACTATGCCTGACAACCATGGGAACGTGCCTTATTTACAGACTGTCCCATCGATCTGCTTATTTTGAGTTTTGGACACTTACGACCAAAGTAGCACAGTGTTCTGCGGTGCTAAATGGTGAGGCAAGTGTTATTACGTAGTACAGGAGAACTATTTCTTGCTTCTTTCTCGCAAGCATTCGTTTCAGCACAATGTCTATCAGATGTAGTCTACGATTTTGAGGACCTGGTTAGTAATAATCAGTGCTTCTACCCGGATTGGTGGTAATATACCTACCATTTTGGGAGTTACGAGACTGAAGGTTTCATCTAGGCAGCAAGCCCTTTCTTGAAGGGGGATACACATAGGTTTCCTGGTACGACCAATTTAGCGTGGGAGGACCTTAATAGCAGACTTAATCCCATATTTTCATCACTGTCTAGGTAAAGTTGAGATGTGATATTAATATTCGGATTTTCATCATAAGACTAAGGACCTGAGCTATTTCCCCTTATTTCCTACACTACCTGGGAACATATCAGGGGATATTGAAGTAGATAGTAAAGTATATATATTTTTGTAGAGAGCTGGCTTTTCAAAGTAGTCATTGGTCCTTGAAACGAACTCTTAGGCGAAGGAGTGTCTGAGATTTTTTTTTGGTTTCTTCAAAAAGGGAATGCACAATCAAAAATTTGAACCTAAAATAAAACATTTCGTAGGGCGTTACGTATTACACTGTACTCTATATTTTGAGATCTGATAATGGCTGTGAAATAATAAAATAGACACACTTATTCTTATTAGTGTACATTCCAGCAACACAGCCGCTTGTTTTTCTTTACTGGTAAATAATACTGTCGTCCTTGTTAAGGACCCACAATCCTTAAATGTAATTCCTCCGGATATGATCTTTCCTGTTTTAGTAAGTAGTTCACTTTTCTCTCAACACTGATAAATAATCTAACAATGCCTTTAGTGTTTAGGAATAATTCTGTAATGATTAAGGGTCTAAAGAGACGATAGTAAGGAGGGAATATATGAATATTTTTAGTATAAATTATGTAAAGTACTCCATATGATTAATACACATGCATTAATCCTGGAATTTTCCATTGATGACTCTTGGTATCTGGAAACTGGAGTAATGTGGTTAGCTTTGAAGCTGGCGAATATAGCTGATAGCAATTTTCGCAGGAGTATGTATACATCTGTATGTAACATATATTATACAGGTCCGTACAAATAATGCATGTCTATAGGTCTATGGCACTGAGGGTAATTCATATTGATGTACGAAAGATTGAAATTATTATAATTATGGTGCCTTATATCACCTAACGTCTCATTTGTGACACCATTAAATTTGTTTGTAAATTGCTAGTCCCGTTACATAACATTACCAGTCGCGGGTAGGTGAATGCACGTGCACGCATCATTAACTGACCAAATATGTTTGGTCGGTATATATGTGTATCAGGTATTTTGTGTACCATCTCACAGCAAAGCAATATCAATGTACTTGAAAATCCTTCTCTAGAAGAGCGAATTCACATACCTCTTTCCGAAATATCTCAAAAATGTTCCAAAAGATGCCATCGGTGAGGGTCATCGGACTTCGACTATATGATTCGAAACTGTCACTTATTCCATGTATTTGATGTTTAAAATATTTCTGAGAGTTTTACAGTTTCTTCATTAGATATATTTAGAGCGAGATATTACGAGGAATGAGGTGATTTTAGAATCAAGACATTAAAAGATCTCTGTTTACTGTTATGTGTGGGTGTAAAGACTACGAGAAACGAAACTTATTGTTCAAGAATCAGTTTTCAGGTATTTTCGCTTCCTGGAAACTGAGGTTGTTATCTTTGCTATAAGCACCTCATATTTTTACATACATTATATGTGATCCCGAAAATAGTCCTCTCGTAGGCGTACTGCATTGATAAAAAGCATTATGTTTGCACGTTGAGTAGGAAAGGTTGTGTTGCACTGATCAGTTATCTCCTACATCTTTAAGTAGTATTTACATTAAATTTCAGAATTTTTGATTGACAATAGAAGACTGAAAGCATGAGTTAACCCTTTTCTAACAAGTACCTGTGCTTTTCTAATCCATTCTTGAACGAGTCAGTTGAATGTGCAGACTCCACTTCCTCTTAGAGTTGGGTTCAGCGGTTCATACCTCTTGACTCCTCCTTGGCTTTAAACTCTCTTACTATGTGCTCTGAATTGCTCTAATCTAATAGGTAAGAGTAGAGTAAACAAATTAGGCCCATAATCATTTTATAATAGTTTGAAGTTTGTAATGAGATCTCTCTGCTTACATTATAGTAAGGAGAGATTCAAACTGTTAATTCTCTCCTCGTATGCTAAATTTGTCACATCAAGAATCATGCGTTCCAGAATGCATAAGTCCCTCTTAAGATAGGAACTGAATGCAGTTTTCTAGTTTCGACTCTACCAGAAATGTGTATGCAGCAGTGAATATTTCACTAGTGATTCTGGTTAAGGTCCTTCGTATATTGTCCATAAGGATCTAAAACTTCGAAATGTGACTGTGCGATATTATGTCGTAGCTTTTATGTTGCGACTTCGACACCTAGACCCGTGTGCGTCAAAATTGATGGGAGTAGTATTCCCTTTATAGCATATGAGCTGACATTCGTGTGCTCAGTATTCATGGTTGTGTACTTCGCTACGTTGTTTTAAAACACCCAGCTGTTTTTAGTTTAATTATTATCATCCATGTTTTACATGAAAAAAAAATTAGCTCATTGGATTAGACCAGTGCATTTGTGTGATGTATTCTACTTAATCCGTAATATATAGGTCTAGCAAATGAATTTTAAGGAATTAAAGTTCGTGTAATAATTTGGTTGACTACCTGTTGTTTACTTCAAACCTCAGAAACCTTTGAATACAATTGTTCAGTCAAACGCGATGCATAGTGCAAACTCAGATCTTGTAGTTTATAGATTTTGATGTTTTCTATTCACCATCAGGAGATAAGCTTGTTTCTGAGATGTGGTTTATTCGTCAGATGATTATTACAAAAAAAACTTTGTCAATGTTATCTTTTTTATTATTGTACACCTATTTTTCCATGGGCTAAAATTTAGTACTATCAAGAAGTAAATATTTAATCTACTCTAGACTGTTTTATACCCTAACAACTATTTGTTACTGATTTCTGTAATTAGTTTTAATTGAGGATAACTTTGTATTTATTCTCGTCTAAACTGAACGTCGAATTTCCAACATTTTATCTTTTAGGTTTATTTTATCTTACGGTTATGCTGTGTGTCCAGTGATTGTATTTGGTATGGTATTTGTGATGATTCCGATCCTGACCATCAAAAGTATTGTGCTTACAATGGTCCTGCTAAACCATTGGGCAAAGATGCTATTAGTACACTGTCAACTCTTTGTCCAAATTATGCAGTCGGCGATTCAAGAGTATGCTGTGATGAAAAACAGTTGGCCCTCTTTTCAAAATCTGTTTCTCTTGCTTCTATGCTATTGAAAAGGTGCGTCTTTTTTATTGATTGTTTACTAAACTTAATGTTTATTGGTTGTTATTATTTATCAAAACAAACTTTGTACACACTGAGCAGCAAGAGATGTGCCACATATTTTCATGGTTTGTGTGAGAGATAAGACATTGCCCAGACCTCCATGCCGAAATAGGTGGTTGTTTTAAGGGACTACCTTTAAGCCTTCGATTTGAAGTTTGATACACAAGGCAGTGGATCAGCGTCAGGAGCTGCGTTCCTATATTTCTCAGTGACCCAAACAGATTCATATACCGGTTAATCTAATCGGATTCTGGAGTCCATATACAGCATAGGTTTGGAATCAGGCTTTTAAATTCCACTATGTGAATCTGCTTGTCTTCCAGTTCGGTAATAAGTACCAGACATTGCACTCTCCCTTTTATTTTCGTGAGTACCAGCCTAAGCGTGTAAACGTAGTGAATAGGAATTACCTGGCCGAGGCTATAAACTTGCGGCTACATGAATTCCCTGGGTCTTACCACATCGTTTATGAGGACACTCAGCACAATTTCATTATAGAAAATTAAAACAAGTGATTCAGTGAAGAGACTATTTTCAACGAATTTATTATCAAGCTGTACAACCGTGGATGTATGATGTTTTTAAGAAATGTCCGGCAAAGGAATTGAATCATAGATGTGAATGCATAAAGTAATAATAATAGTATGAAATGCAATTAAAATATTTGTAATTAGAATCATAGTTAGATGTCAAGTGGCAAAACAATTAATGTCATATATAGAACAATTCAAAGGATGTATAGAACTTGGAATGGGTGTACGATGATAGGATTAGTAGGCAAATCGAATAAAAAAAGTTACTTAACATGGTGTGAAATTTGATAACATAGAATTCAACGTTGCAAAACAGAATTGATATAGAATGACAAGTGGAACAAGTGAAATAACACCGGAGACAGTTCAAAGTGAAAATAGTAGTAGTAACAATTGATGTAATAAAAGAAGAGTATACAAACTGAATAGACAAAACGAAAAAAAATTGGTAGAGCCAAAATATGATTAGGGATTACCATACTTTAGTATAGAGGGATTAAGACCATGAAAGTTGAAGGGGTTGAATTAGCTTTTACTGTATACAGATACCTGGCTATCGGAACAGAAAGCCAGATCTCTGTATACAGAAAAAGTCCGTTCAACCCCTTCAATTTTCATGATATAGCTTGATAATAAATTCGTTGAAGAGTCTTTTCGCTAAATTAATTGTTTTGATTTTCTACATGTTACAAGGGGAATTTTCCATGAATTAAATAATTTCATTACACATGAACATCATCTGACAATAAGAAAGTTTATAGGTAATATTGAAGCCAGGTAAAAAGGACTGCGGAGAATACGATGAAGTAAAGATATGCTCGTAAAGATCTATATTCCATTTGGAATCCAAGGGAATAGTACTATGAAATAATAATTATCTGAACCCCTATTATCCAAACACCTTGAGCTGGAATCTACGAATGTTTGGCATGCGATTCGCTCCCGCCAAATGCAAGATGATGTTACAGGACTGGACAACACCGACTCCTAGATTAGAAATAGGGAGTGAAGTGGTAGAGCCAATGAAATCTACAACAGTTAGTCTAAGCGACGTAGGAAGGTGTAGACTTCCTGACTGGTTGGGGTCCTTGGGACGGTAAAAACCAATGAAGGCTGGAAACAATTGGTGACGTGGCTCAAAATCGTTCTCAATAGCTAGCGCAGATGCATCCACTCCTTGTGACTTATGATTTCCAAGGAAACTGTTTTGTTCTTCGTTACTACTCTTCCTTTGTCTCACACATCTGTTTACTGTCTCTATTATGCATTTCTCGTACTTTCTTCTGTTGCTTTGTGTGCTACATGGAGGGAGATTGGCAACTGTAACTGCCGCACATATGTGCAAAGTTCTATGTCAAAAACAGACAGAATTATCTGAACTCAGCTATCCGGAAGAGACTAACAGCTACATGCGTCATGTGACGCCTTAGGTACTGAGTGATTAAGTTCCAACATAGGACAGAGGTGCAGTAGTGCAAGTTTTTGCACTTCATATGCCACACAAATGTAGAAAGAAAGAAAAATAATCAAAAAAGCAACTATGATAAACAAAAATGGGGAAACTCGAGGATTTAATAGATCTAGGGTCTTATAAGCCAATACCATCAACAGTCGCAAGTCATTGATTTCTAGCCTCTTGTGAACTCCAACCGGACAGTCTTCATCTAACCACTTGACTGACTCAAACAAACAGTCAGTAGATGCTACTCAGCCCCTTAGGTTAAAGTAGGTAGAGAGGGACTGCGAACACCAAAACCCACTAACTGGACATCGACTATTTAAGCTGACTGAACCATATCTATACTTTATTATTATTATTTTTCTGAATAGCATAATCCCTAAACATTTAATTTTGTTCAACTAATCGAATTTTTTTCGGATATCTCCTGCTTTTTTCTCCCTTTTATTTAGATGTCCAGCCTGTTATGCAAATTTTCGCTTACTTTTTTGTGCTATGACATGTGATCCAAATCAAGCTCAATTTCTTACTCCAACAATTCAAGGAAAAGTAGTTGATTCTGTGGAATATACTCTGACAGAACGTGCAGCAGATACATTCTTTAACAGTTGTAAGGTAATGTGTAAATGATTTTTTTCTGTCTCTCTGTCTCTCTCTCTCTCGTGTGGTTGATAGAGATAAATTAGGAATTCAGGTTACATCATATCAGTTACAGGAGTCGAGAAAACCAACACAGTGAGCTGCATAGTCGTTTCATTCTAGTTTGTAACTCTTTAGCATTATGTATCCATGACTGACTGACTACTCCTCCCCCACCCCAGGGATCGAATCTAGCTTAGTAATCATCCATCTACTAGGACGAATTCCGATTGTTTATAGATTTTAATTTTGGCTGGTTACAGTCGCCATTGGATTCTGTCCCAGTGTGACTGGAAGAGATGGACAGGCTCACCTCGTTACCTGAAAGTATGAAGTTTGGTCCCCGATCGGTTTTTGGCTGTGTAGTGATGAAGAATCCTATAAACTACAACGAAGCAGCTGTCTTTTTACTCTCAGCACCTTTTTCTAACTGATTTCAGTTCTTGGTCTGTCTAGAAATCAATAAAATCTGTGCAAAGCAACACTTGGGGATATTTTAAAGATATCTGTTTTTGAGGTTTGTGTTATGTTGATATATGACAGTGGAAATTAGAACTTGAAATGCTTTTGTTGTTGACTCTAAAAAGGAAGCTGATAATATATTTTAACTCACTGTTGATCTACCCAGCCTCTGCTGAAGTATCGTCTTCCAGTACGGACGCCTCGATGATGTCTGAAGTAATTTTGGTGGGTGGTGACTAACAGCAGAGTCCATTTCTACCTATTTGTCGGACTCTTCAGCTGGATGTACCTGCAGAGTCTTCAGTGTGTGTTGATATTCCTCCATTGAGACTCGAACACAACCAGTACCTAAGGTTTCAAAGGCCAATGCATAATCCACTAGACTAATGTGACTCAAGTGGTATAGTGGGATAACGCTTTGGTGTTTGAAGCGATCAGTACTGGCTGGGTTCGAGTTGCAATGGAGGAATATCATCACACACTGGAGACTCTACAAGTACATCCGACGGACGAGTCTCACAAATGGGAAGAAATGGATTCCAATGCTAGTCACCATCCACCAGAAATTACTTCAAGCATGATGAAAAGTTTATTTAACCCATTTTAAGTTGTTTTTTTATTTCTGTATACAAGCCTTGATAAAGTTGTCTACTGTTTTTTTTTGGGGGGGGGTATGTTGTCATGTTTTTATGGCTTTGGTAGCATGAACAGTGTCTAGTTTCAAACACAGATTAGAGTCTACTCCCATTGAAAAAGAGCTGACCACCATGAATAATATTCAGTTAGAAAGGGATTTTTTCTATTTCTTTACGTTACCAACGGAACATAGAGCTTCAAGCTAGAGGCTTAAAGTTGCTGTAGCAGTGGTAATTATTTTTACGGGATGGGGTTGCTACCCTCATGCCCAGCCTTCCTTTCTTTACCAGTCTTACTACTGGCTTAGCCAGCCAGGTAAAGGAGTGCGTCTGTGGCCGGAGGTCGAACCCCGGACCACCTGCGTGGTTGGTGAACACTTTACCGCTGTGCCACCGACGCACAAAGGGAAAGAGATGCTATAAGTTATTTTGATAATTTTCTTGATTTAACAAAACCCTCAGAATGGTGTTTTAAGATTGAGTAAGTGCTATTTTGTAGAAATACTGAAATTCTCAAAACCACCGACATGAAGAATAATTCACTGCGCTTCTTTAAACTTTAAGGAGGGGGTGGGGGTTAGAGTAGCTGATTAATGTCTAGTGCGTCAGGTGGCATATTTATTCTCTGGAGTTAGTCAGTTCCCAGAGTGGGGTTCTCCCAGCTCCCAGTAGAAAAAGAAGATTCAATCTGTAGTAAATCTTTAAAACAATTGGTTCCTTTAATAAATTTGAATAAGGCATTTAGAAGACAAATTTTGTGAGATGATATCTTCATTTCATAGTTGCTCTACAATCGTTTTACAACTAGCATGACAGTTAGTTATATGAAACAAAAGTACATACTCATGATCAATCACATTTAAATAGGTCAAGTAGTCTCTCGCAGGCGAAGGTTGAAGTCTGTTGTTTTTTTGTACACATAGTTTAGGATGCATGTGATTAATTCAAATTGCTTCCTTCCATCACCTTTATTAACCAACCTTGAATTAGAGTTATGTAATGAAAATAATTGTGCAGCAATCATTGGTAATGAATTTGTGACCTGACACTAATAAATGCTTTGCAATGGCTGATGATGATGGATTTCTATTTGGACTAATAGTTTCATTTGGATTTTCTGTGTGTCTTAATAACCATTTTGAAACATGTTCTTTTCGACGATATTGGAATATTCTATTGATTCTACCTATATAGGTGTCACCGCAACTTTAGGTGAACTTGTAGATACAGTTTGAAGTAGAGTCTGCAGAATTTCGCCCTTTAATCGTAGGCACAGGGATAAAATATGTTCGAGATATGAAGGAAAGAGATGTTTTCAAATATCGACTTTGTAGGGATTTTTCTAGATTCGTTGGAGGATTTCATCATGAGCTGACATCACTTAGGAGAAACAGTGGAAGACCTAGGAGTACTGGGCAGCTGTTTTGTTAGTCTAGTTTTGGACTCTTCATCAGTGCGCACACACCACAGGGGTTCGAACCCAGGGCCTTTTGGTTACAAGGCACACTAGCTCGTAGACCACTGGGACTCGATACAATGGCCAGCCCATGAATTTCAACTTCTATCAATTCATAACATAGGGCGACCCCTTCGCAATGTCTTCTTCGATGAATAATTGTCCTCACCTCTAACCTGCTGCACCCTATTGGTCACGGTTTCCCACTGGAACCTCAGGTAACTAACTACCTGAATAGGGCCAGTCGCTAGTGAGCATCAGATTAATTTTCAAATATTGGTTTTGTCGGGAAGAGGGTTTCTTTGATTGGTTGGATGATTTCATCATGAGCTGAAAGAGATGTGGCGTGGAATTAAGTAGATCTGTTGAAGTAACCGAACTACTATTCTTAGTTTGTGCAGCAAGAGAGTGTTAAAATTGTGTTACAAAATGATTTGTCATGTAATTCGTTCATTTCTTTTCTTTTTATTTTTAAGAATCTCTTCATCTTAATCGCATATTTTAACATCCTCATTATAACTTATTTCTAAATAAAAATATAAACTCATAATTCACACAATCAATTTTTGTGCTATATTCCGATGGCTAGTTGTCATTAAAATGTTATAGGGTATTTATTAGATGTGAAACAACACGGAAAAACCTGGTTTGCGCCAGCTTCTAATTCACGGATAAGGTGTAATCTGGTTTTCAATACAACTAGCTATCTGTTCGACTGACGTACACCTCTTAAGCGTCATCCAGTTTACTGACCCCATAATAAGCCCGGAAAAGAGGGAAGGTAGAGAGTAAGTGAGGTTAGCAGTCCCACTCTGTAGTATTTAACAACATCACTGTTAATGAAATCTCAAAGGCTTGCAGCACCCTTGTTTTATGAATGTGGCATGTGCTACTAACAAAGTATATATCAGTAGTATATAAGAAAGATATTCATCAATCGGCACAAAAATATCCAATAGCCGAGAGAGATGGATTTAACGTCAAAGAGAGGAAATGAGCCAGTGTATTGTGGTGAAATGAGGGAGACATGAAAAGACATAGGAAACACAATACGACGAGGGATGGGGGAGGGGTAGTAGTATCACAGTACTGAAGATCTGTACAAATGACGAGCTATGCTCTTCACATCTACGAAGTCCCCCCTCAAGTTCGTCATGGCGCAGCGAAACCAAATGTAACGCGAGAAGACAAGAGAAATGAGTGACGCAGTGTTCATTTGCAATTTGATATACACATGTAACAATAGAATACAAGGGCCGGCCAGGCAACAGATCGTTTTATTACGGAAATCAGCACATATTTATATATATTTCATGTACATTATTATAGCTTATTCAAGCAGACAAATACAGTCTTCTGATTGGTTGTTTCTGGTTTCTCGGAAAGTTAAGCCATATATTTGCGAATCTTATTTGCCCACGTTGTATGCTGTGATTGGTTGTTGAATCAGCCTTGTTCATATTTTCTCACGGCCAATATTAGTAACCTAGACATTGACTTACCGATTGGCTAGCAGCCTGCTCTCACCACACACATATAGGGGAATTATGTATTGCCATTAATTAAAAATTACCATCATTTGCAGAGACAAATCCTCCGTGTTGTGCTACTTGTGCCATCCCGCCCCCGCCACCTTCGTATTGTGTTTCCTATGTCTTCTTTTCGTGTGTCTCCCGTGTTTCACCGCAATACACAGGCTCATCTCCTCTCTGTGACGTCAAATCTCTATCTGTTTCTCTCTCTCCCTCCTCTATTTTATATTTTCCTGCCGATGGATGTCTCTTTACATACTACTGATATATACATATCTTGTCAGTAGCACACGACATATGTATATATTAAGAAAGAAGAACTATAACAACTGAATAGTCTTTTGAGCAGAAAGTAAACACACAGAGATTATAATTTCTCTTCTTCTTTTATGGTAGGAAAAACACATTCAACAATCCAAAAGTGAAGATGTTCACTTTATAAGCGTAAACGTAGACTTGATGTTTGAGTATTCTCATTTAGTTGAGAGTTATGAATCAATTAATAATAAAAAAAACTAGTTCAAAATATATATATATATATATATATATATATATATATATGTATAACAAGACAATAGTTCTACTTATGCTGTAAGGCATGCACTACTTAAGCGTTGGAATTTAATTACTTGAAATAGATTTCTTAGTTATGCATCAAGTTTAAAAGCTATGCTTACTGTGTTTAAAGTCTAATGATTTCATGTTATTGATTTATTTATTGTTCCCTTGGATTTCCAGTGTGGAGCGTAGGGCTTCAACGGCACATTTCCACTTTATCCTGCTCTCTGTGGTCCTCTTTAGCCGACCACATAACTGTCCGCCGTCTCTCTTTTCTTCCCTACATGATCTTCTTTCCATGTCACTGTCGGTTTGTAGTTGTCTATAGAAACAACAGTGGTTTGTGCAGAATAACATGGCACCATCCTGTGTTTATTTCGGTGGCTTCTCATCAGCTGCTGCTTACAGCCTTAATAAATTGAGGTTTAAGTACAGAAAAGTTTTAACATACTTGCAAATTTTACATGTTTTCAGTTGACAGAAAGTTCCACAATTAGTGAACAGTGCTCAGAAAATTGCGTTTATATAGTTTCTACACGGGCAGTTCAAATTTAGACAAAATAAATGTATGCATACAATGGTAAAGGAGTTACACAATAAAGATGAGATGTGCGTTAGACGCATAGTGACCAATAAGTTAGGTAACAATGTACTGAGTTGAACTCAAAGCATAGAAACAAGAGACAAGCAAAATTACAGATTATAAAAAGAGGGGTGAGGTTAAAGACAAAGATTACGTAATCAGATGAGAGAAAAAAGACATCCAGTTACCAAGGCAAGGAAAAACTAATAACTGCTTCTTTCTGAACACGCACATAAATCTGGTTTCAAGCGTTTGATAGAAATCGCCTCGGCGAACTTGAGGAGAATGGAGCTCCTTTGTCTATTGATAATTTTGAAGGATTTCTCGATTTCCACCTCATGACCCGTGTCGAGAAGATGTCTGGTAATAGCGCTACTGTAAGAGTTTTTTCCCTTGAGATGTAGGCTTTTAGGCACATGTTCAGAAAATCGGAGGTGTGCTCTTCTTTCTGTTCTCCCAATGTAACTGCTCCCTCAGATACACGTAAATTTGTATCCACAGTTGGAGTTAGCATGAGAAGGTATCTATCGACTTTTGATCGCATCAAAGAGCATGTTGTTCGATGGACGGGAAGCAACTTAGCTGCAGGATAGGCTCTGGCTAGTGACGTTCTCAGTCTTCTATTGACTATTTCTGCAATGTCTTCACCTTTAAAATCTAGTTGAATGAAGACAGGCTTCTTTTCCTTCCTCACTTGTTGTGAGTGGTTGTTTGTAGATGCGTAGCATTGCGTTGAATCTTGCTGTCATTATCCTGGATGAAATCGGTTCCCACTACATTCGGGTTTTGGCTGTTACTGTCGACATCATGACAGCCACTCACTGCCTCAGTGTGCTTGTGGTTGTCGTCTGGGTGGGTGGGTGATCGGAGTAGATTACTACTCTCCAGTTGATAATTCTAACAGTTCACATCCATTCCACGTGGTCTCGCAGATTCTTGATACATCCATACTGTATGTTCTCATTTTCTTCGGCAACATTGGCAGCCTTCTCAGTTTTGCACATTGTACGAGCATTCCACATCTGAATGTTTATTTTTGCATCCATCGTAAGAAGACACATCGACTGGCTGACTGGCTTTTCTCGAAAGCTTTCACCATCCAGCGAAGAATAAGTTTAAAAAATATTTTTTTGCTTATGTTTTGAAGTTTCTGTAGCAACTAGACTAATTTTCTGGGGTAGGATAACTAGCCCTACTCCTAACTCTCCCTCTTTTCCGGGGCTTGGAGCTGGATAGAAAACTATCGAGGTGTAGTAAACTAAGCGAGGCTGAAGGTGTGAAATAAGGTTAAGCCAGTGTCGAACCTGGGACCTACTGACCTGATGTCGTTGAGTGCCTTACGCTAATAAGCCACATTTCCACATGCTATTTGCGTCGTTTTGAAATGGATTATAATGAGTTTAAGGTCTATTGGAGAGAAAAGTGTTTACTATCTTTCTTCTTGATTCTTTTTTCTCATTCACTCTGAAACGAACCTAACCGAACGCTTCATCAGTAGAGTGACAAAAATTCGTTTCCATCATGCCTTATCATTCAATTATGTATAATCTATACGGATATTCCACATCCCCATTCTTATTCTTGATTTAATCGAGAGAAGACACATCGTCTGACTGGCTTCCCAAAAGCTTTCACCAGTCCGCGTCATTTTACCTCTACGATTCGAGCGAAGAATAAGATCGTTCTTTGAGTTGTTTGTATTTTTAAGGTATTTTCTTTGTGTTGAATTTTCTTTAGAGGTCTGATAGGTTTAGTGATGTGGGGTAGCTAGCCCTATGCCAAACCCTCCCTCTTTACTCGTGCTTAGGACTGGCTAGAAAACTAGCAAGCTAGTTAACTCTGGGAACAAATCAACCAAGAGCCGATCGCTCAACAAATATTTAGGAGAAAATAGAGGTGGATAGGGCATACATTGAGGAGGCTATCGAATGATATCGCGCTCTAGGACAGATACCCGCTGATAAAAGTACCTGACTGTGAATTCGCCGAGATTGGAATTGATAGACTGGTCATTAGATTCCATCCTAGTGATTAAATGGCTGACGACCTTGCCTTGTAACTTGAAGGTCCCTTTTCCGACCCCTTAGTGATAGGATTGGGAATGCAAACTGTTGAAGAGCTCCGAATCGGGACGAAACAGTTATCCAGTACTCCTTGCTTGTTATCAATGCTTTTTTAACTGTGATATGTCAATTTGTGAAAAAAAATAAAAAAATAAAAAAAAATAAATAAATTTGTGATTCAGTTCAATGGTGTAAAAATCAATAACTACTCTGATTTAATTTGTTTCTTTTTCTTTTTTTTCTTTTCTGAACAGGATGTCACCTTTGGAAGTGGTCGTGCAATAAATTTAATGTGTGGAACATCTGAGTGTACACGTCAGTTGTTATTAGAAAATCTTGGTAAATCAACAGGCAGTGGTCGTAGCCCATTTGATATACACTTTAATGTTGTTAATTCCACTGCTTATTATTCTGATAGTAATGCTGCTTATCGTCGTAATCGTGATATTCATCCATTCGATTCAATATCTTACCAGTGTAACCAACCTGTTCCAAAACGTTCATCAAATGATCTTGGCGGTGCAGCATGTTCATGTGTTGATTGTACAAGTGCATGTTCAACAGGACCACCGGATTTACCACCACAACCAATAAAACCAATAGAAATATTTGGTAAGTATATTTGGCAAACTGTTTTTAACAACAAAGGGAATAACACTTATTTTTGACTTTTAAGTATTTTATTTCATGGGGGTGGGGGTGGGGGAAAGACATCATTATTATTATTGTATCCTTTAGTTCCTAGAGGAACATAGGGCTTCAGCTGCGCACCTCCATTGACTTCGGTTTTCTGACAACTTTTTCACCCTGCTCCAGGTCTGTCCACATGCTTTCATCTCCTCCTCGCATGACCTCCTCCAAGTCACCCTTGGACGACCAACTCGCCGCCTCCCTTTCGGGTTCCACTCGAGGGCTTGTCTAGTGATGTCACTTGATGGTTTCCTCAGCGTATGGCCAATCCATCTCCATTTCTTTCTGCCTATTTGTTTCACAATCGGTTCCTGATTGGTTCGCTCCCAGAGATCCCTGTTGCTGATCTTTTCTGGCCATCTGATCTTGAGTATTGAGCGGAGACAGTTGTTAATGAAGGTTTGAAGTTTGTTTGAGATGCTCTTTATGACTCGCCAAGTCTCTGATCCGTATAGTAGCACTGACTTCACATTGGAGTTGAAAATCCGGATCTTATTTTTGATGCTGATTGCTGTTGACCTCCACACAGATTTGAGAGTAATGAAAGCTTGTCTTGCTTTTCCGATTCTGGCTTTGATGTCCTCGTCAGTTCCGCCTGTAGTTGAGACGATGCTTCCCAGGTAGGTGAAGGAGGTTGTTTCTTTCAGGTTCTTCCCATTTATGCTTATTGTGGTCTGTTGGTGTTGTTGATGTTGGCTAGGAATCTTCATCATCTCTGTTTTATCTATGTTCACGTGAAGTCCTATCTTTGATGCTTCTTCTGCCAACTTGTTACTTTTCACTTGCATATCTTCCAGTTTATGGGAAATCAGACATATATCATCGGCGAAATCCAGATCCTCCAAGTCTTTTGTGTCAGTCCATTTTATGCCTGTTCCCTCGTTGGTTGCCGTTGTCTGTCGCATTATCCAATCAATTGCAATCAGGAAGATCATTGGTGATAGTAGACAGCCTTGCCTCACTCCCGTCCTCACTTCGAAGGCTTCCGTAAGTTTCCCGTTGTGGATTACTTGGCATGCAGCATTGTCGTATAACTGTTGGATGAGGTGTATAATTGTCGATGGGACCCCGTAGTAGCGAAGTAGTTTCCAAATGACCTCTCGATCGACGCTGTCGAAGGCCTTTTCAAAGTCGATGAAGTTGAGATAGAGAGGTGACTGCCATTCCAAGCTTTGTTCAATGATGATCCGTAGAGTGGCGATTTGATCAATACATGATTTGTTTCTCCTGAATCCAGCCTGTTCCGGACGAAGTTTTTCATCTAGGGCTTGTTTGATTCTCTCCAGGATGATGCGACTTAGTATCTTGCTTGGAATGGACAGAAGCATAATTCCACGCCAGTTTTTACATTGACTTAAGTCTCCTTTCTTTGGAAGTTTGAATAAGTAACTGTTCTTCCAATCCTCGGGTACTTTGCCCTCTTTCCACACCTTCTCCAGTAGTGGTGTCATCAAGTCCGCTGTTGTCTCTGGGTCTATTTTCAAAGCCTCTGCTGGGATTCCATCTGGTCCCGGTGTTTTCCCAGCTTTAAGCATCTTGATTGCATTCAGGACTTCTGATTTCGTCGGGGGGTCAGTGTTCACTGGTAGTTCTGCTTCCGTTGTTGGTATTGCTGGACGTGTTGTAGGTGGCGGACGATTTAGAAGTCTTTTGAAGTGTTCAACCCAGTGCTTTCTCTGTTCCACCTCTTTGGTGATTGACTTTCCATTGTCGTCCTTTATTGGCTTAATCTGTGTCGAACGTTTGCCCGAAAGGTTCCTAGTTGTTTGGTAGAGTGTGGCGAGGTCTCCTTTGCCTGCAGCTTGTTCTGCTTCGTTTGCCATGGTTTCATAATATTTTCTTTTGTCTTCCCTGGCACTTTTCTTCACTCTTTTGTTCAGTGTATTGTAGCTTGCATTCAGCTCCTGTTTTTGTTGCTCGTCAGTGCACTGGATAATCTTTTGCTTCACTGTCCTTCTCTCTTCTATTAGTTTCCAAGTGTCCGTAGTGAGCCACTGTTTGTCCTGTCTCTTTTTTCTGCCTAGAATTTCTATGCAGGTTTGGCTCCACACCGTTTTCAAGTTGTTCCAGTGCTTTTCGACACTGACCTTTTCGCTGGTGTTGATTTGTATCTCAGCTTTGTCCTATTTATTTAAGTATTGGCTTGTAGGGATTTGATTGATTGGTTGTAGGATTTCATCATGAGCAGATTGGGCGTTGCGACAAATACTCGCTACCGATAACATTGGCTAGTGGTCGCGCTACATCGTCAATTGACAGAAGTTGGAATTCATGGGTACGCCATTGGATAGGGTCCCAATGGCTTAATGGTATACGGGCTAGGTCATTAGGCTTGTAACCAGAAGGTCGTCTGTTCGAACTCCAATGTTGGGGGCGTACTGATGAAGAGTCCCAAACTAGGCTGATGAAACTAGTACCGATTTTTCAATGGTTCTCTAACTGATGTCAGCTCATTATGAAATCCTGTAACTTATGAACTTATTGCTGATAAGATCATTATCTTGGATACAAAAAGAATGCATGACAATAAAGCAACTATTTACTTCATCTCTCTAGCTCAGACATGATATCCAGCCGGCTATCGATCAAGGAATGCCTCAGTTTAGTCTGTCCTCCTTTGTGGCTGTGATTGAGACATGTCCCCTATTGAAAGTGGAACATATGAAAAGTCTGACTATCTGTCTTTCATCATAGGTATCTGCGTTCTATCTCCTTTGATAAGTGTTATAATAAATTGAGCAATATTGAGGTTAGGCATCGGTCGAGTGCTAGGTGAGGAGAGGGTAGATCAATTTACGAGGTTGTGAAGCAGCTGCATCGATTGAGATGGTTAGAACATATGTTGCTCGTGCCTGCGTGGCCATCGCCTTCCTCAATCGATGTTCAATGTTTGCTGACATAGGATGAATCAGGTTAGAAAAGGGTTTGCTAGTGGTGGTTAAACCAAAACATGACTTCGTTAGTCAATGAAATCCACTACAATAAGTTTAAGCCAGCCATCCACGTAGAGAGGTGTAGACTTGCTGACTAGTTGGGGTCCTCGGAATGGTGATAATCAATGAAGGCTGGAGACAGTTCTTTAATAATAATAATAATAATAATAATAATAATAATAATAATAATAGCTTTATTCCAAAAACAGTACTCATGATACAGCAAGGAATTTTCAGCATTTCAGTACAATATTGCATCTAATTTACTCAAAAACGACAAAAAAATTAAAAATACACATTACATAATAGTAATAAAACGATTGTTGTAGCAGCTACGTAGCAAAATACTGTGTGCCATACGGAGAAAAATATGTATAAAGTACAAAATTGTAGTAATAATAGTAATACCAACTAAAATAAAATAGCAAAGTTATAATTAAACGATAGAAAGTGTGACACCATAAAATACAGAAAGATGAACGATAAAAGGGTCGATTCACTGTGCTAATTACATAGTAACTTGTAGGTTTCACGTCTAACAGAGTCTTCGTCACATAAAGTACGCGCTAAATAGGGTATTGTAGAATTTATATACTTAGTAGTACGAGCATATATCTTTTTATATTGATTTCTCGTCCTACCTGATGAGATACAAGGGGACAGGTGTGAATAAAGGGGGTGCAGAGGGTCTGACATTATAGCCTTTGCCCATTTCGTACAGGAATTTATATGCCTCTCGACTATAGTATTTGCGAGCTCATGCAGTGGCAGACCACAAGCTCTACTCACAGCATTTAATACTCTTCGTAATATGATATAATCTTTTTTGAGCAGCCCGGGAAAGATTAATGGAGAGCAGTAGAGTACAATAGGTAAAATACAGGAGTTTGAAAATTGCAAAACTAAAGGTTGGTTGATACCTGATTGTCTTAACCTTTTAATGTAGAAGGTAAGACGAAACATTTTCTTAGAGATAGATAAGATATGGGATGACCATCAAAGGTCAGAGGAAAAACTAATCCAAGGTATTTAATGCTTGGTTTGGTTTCAATTTCCGTGCCATCTATGCTACAGGGATCATGCGAGTTAACTAGTTCAAGTAAGTCACGTCGATGCTTGAAAGTAAAGTCAAGCGCCTGACATCTGGAAGGATTTAATATAAGACCATTTGACTTGGACCAGTTGTTGATGTCCAACAGAAAGCTATTAAGTTTGGAGCTGTCAGACTCGGAAGTGATAGGCAGTGATACAGTCAGATCATCTGCATATTTGACAAAGTTGGTTTCGTTTGAATGAGGTAGGTCATGTAGGAAGAAAGAAAAAAGAAAAGGAGAGAGTACAGCACCTTGTGGAACACCGGATTTTGTAAGCGAGGTAGAAGAAGATGATATGGTGATATGGCTCAAAATCCTCATTCTCAATGGCTGGTGTGGATGCATTCACTCTTTGTGATTCATCATATGGAATAAAATTTTATTGTTTTTCCATATTACTTTTCTTTTTCCCTTACTCACACTTACGTTTATTATCCCTCTCTGTTTTGAATCTTTCTTCACTCTGTTCTCTTGCTTTGTGTACTACATGGAGCATGGAGTGTAGCAACTGAAACTGCTGCACTTCTATGCATAGTTCTATGTTGAAACTAATCAGCCATTTAAGGAGTATAAAATTATTACTAATACAGAGGTTAGGCATAGACTGGTGGGTAAGGAGGGCAGGTCAATCAATGAGGTTGTAGGGATTCATCAGTTGAGATGGCTAGGACACATGTTGCGCGTACTAAGCCACTGCTTTCTTTGACCAGCAATGTTAAATTGAAAATGGGTTAAATGGGGGTGGGGGTGGTGAAACTGGAATTTCACATCAATTCCTGGAGTCTTAGACAATTTGGTTTGAACTAGTTATATAGCATGGGAAGGTGGGAGGTGCATATACTTCCTGGTTAAGGTTTTTGAAACTTGAATAAAGCAAACACAACAGTGGTTTGCGCAGAATAATATGGTACCATCATTGCTTATTTCGTTGGCTTCTCATTAGCTGCTTACAGACTAAATAAATTATGAGGTTTACATTACCAGACATCTCCTGCACATGGGTGATGAGGCAGAAATCGAGAAATCCTTCAAAATTATCAATAGACAAAGGAGCTCCATTCTCCTCAAGTTCGCCGAGGCGATTTCTATCAAACGCTTGAAACCAGATTTATGTGCGTGTTCAGAAAGAAGCAGTTATTAGTTTTTCCTTGCCTTGGTAACTGGATGTCTTTTTTCTCTCATCTGATTACGTAATCTTTGTCTTTAACCTCACCCCTCTTTTTATAATCTGTAATTTTGCTTGTCTCTTGTTTCTATGCTTTGAGTTCAACTCAGTACATTGTTACCTAACTTATTGGTCACTATGCGTCTAACGCACATCTCATCTTTATTGTGTAACTCCTTTACCATTGTATGCATACATTTATTTTGTCTAAATTTGAACTGCCCGTGTAGAAACTATATAAACGCAATTTTCTGAGCACTGTTCACTAATTGTGGAACTTTCTGTCAACTGAAAACATGTAAAATTTGCAAGTATGTTAAAACTTTTCTGTACTTAAACCTCAATTTATTAAGGCTGTAAGCAGCAGCTGATGAGAAGCCACCGAAATAAACACAGGATGGTACCATGTTATTCAGCACAAACCACTGTTGTTCTTGCTTTGTTTAAACTCATCAAGGGGAATAAATGCATGAAGTTTTCGAAACTGTTAGTGAAATCGTTCAAAATCGTTATCAGTAATATGTATACTCTTTGTTTTCTTTGAGGTCTCTCAAGTCTTCATTATCTCTGCATGTAACTACTTTTTCTTGTTCATTGTAGTTCTTTTGACTTTTCTCTCTATTTATGTGTGTTGTATGAACTGCTGCACTTCTGTGCAAAATTCTCTCTTGAAACTTAAATAGTCAGTGAGTCAGTCATAAATTCAGTGTATAATATCTTCTGGAAAAGGTATAGCATTACTTATTTGATCAATATATAACATCCCTAACAGACAGGAGGAATAATTAACGAAGGGAACCCAATTACCAAGGAAGAAAGACAGATTAAACAATAGGTGGATCACTTCAAAGGACTCTTGAACCGACCACCACCTGCAACCCGGCCAGAAATACCAACAACAGCGCGTACACAACTACAAGTTGACACCAATCCTCCAACGAAAGCTGGAGTCTTGAATGTAATCAGGCTTCTGAAAGCTGGAAAAGCAGCTGGACCAGATGGAATACCCCCTGAAGCACTAAAAGCGGACCCAGAGACGATAGCAGATATGCTGACTCCATTATTGCAAAAGGTCTGGAAAGAGGGAAAAGTGCCTACTGACTGGAAGAAAGGTTACCTCGTGAAACTACCAAAGAAGGGCGACTTAGGACTCTGCAAGAACTGGCGAGGAATCATGCTCCTGTCGACGCCAAGTAAAATCCTGAGTCGCATCATCCTGAAGAGAATAAAGGATGCACTGCATACAGAATTCCGACCAGAACAAGCTGGATTCAGGAAAGGCTAATCATATTCTGACCAAATTGCAACTCTACGCATCATCATCAGACGAAGCATGGAATGGCAATCAAACATCTACCTCAACTTTATAGACTTTGAGAAGGCGTTGACCGCGAAGTAATTTGGAAACTACTCGAGTACTACTCGTCCAGGGGTGACATGGAGGAGATCGTGTGAAGAGGAGTTGAAACAGTATGGACTAACATGGATGCAGGTGAAAAGTACAGCAGACGATAGAAGCAAGTGGAGACGTGCATTTGAAACCCTATGTTACACAAGGAACCCAAGGGAACAATAATAATATAATAATACAGTACTGTAATATTTGATGCGGAATAAGTGAACACCAGAAGGGCTGATATCACTTGCAATAGTGTAGTCTACATTATCCGCTATTCTGTTATACCAATAAACATAACATCTGATTCCGGACTTTGATTTCAATAAGCAAAAGATTCTAGGCTGTTCTATGGCTGGGTTGAGATGTGGTTCATTGGCCTAGGCGTTTGACTGCCAGCCAACGACTTCTAGTTTCGAGTCCTGTACCACCTACTTTATGTTGAGCACTTGTGGGGGGGGGGGAGTGATATCGTCAATCCCCAGACAATAAGTGTGGCTTATTAACCTAGTACATGGCAAATGTATTCCGAGTAACAATTCAGTCGTAACTATGAAATACGACGTAAAGTAGTCAAATTAAAATTTAGAATCAGTGACCTGTGATATCATCATTCTCATAAATGCTTAATAATTGTTCCATAAGAGGTGAAGTTCGATGGGCTCTTATATAAGGTCCGACTGATGTGTAATGTCACTCAACGGTCTTCTCAGTGTCGCTTAGAATTACTGTTGTTCGCGTGAAGTGTTTTTTTAGGACGGCGAAAACGGGAGCCAAGATGTTGATCCATTCCGATAATCAGAAAAGTCAAATTTCGACTCGAATAACGACAAAATACACTTTTCCTCATATCATATGGATTCAGTGAGTGTCTGGCAGGTGAAGGCGAGCTCATTGTGCTATAAGGAATAACCTATCGATGTTGACCCATTCCTTTAAGTTCTGAGTGGAAGAACGGGCTTTAAACTTGAGTTTTGAAGTTCCACTAGAGCTGGTGCGGTTGCAAGCCTCACTCCTAACTTTCCTTCTTTTCCAGGTGTACTACTGGTTAATCGAGGTTTAGGAGGACGTTGATTGGGGATCAGCGCGGAATACATATCTACTTATTGAGCATTCCTACGACTGAACCACTGACGTTACCTATCGATATTATATATATTCAAGAAACTATGCGTACGAAGAGACGACTTCATATGTTGTTCACTGGTTTAAGTACTTTTTTTAAGCTAATAGGATCGCAAGTCCGAATCCCTCGATTTGATTCAACTCATACAGCTAACTGGGTTGTAGTATCCTCAATACTAAATGCGGCTAATAAAGGAAGGTGTGTCAATGGTTCATTGGCTGCATGCTCACCAATCACATACATGGCTCTAAAATCTCGATTAGTTTACTCCTCAATATTCAATAAACCCAACAAAGAGGGAAGATAAAGCGTGAGTGAGACTAGCATCCCTACTCTATAACCTGATAATGAATTTATAGAAAAGAAAATTCTTTGTTCAGGAATCAATCTTCTAAAATTCCCAATGGGCATCTTTAATCAATTAAATTAACCTTGCCGCTGCTGAATCTTCATGGTTTATATGTTTTGTTTGGAACGCAAAAATAATCAAAATAGCTTGGGTACATGAAAGAAATCAATTCCGACTAAACTGAGAGTTATTGGCTTATGTGTATATAATTAGATTATAGATTTTTGTGGGTATTTTTGATGAATTTCATCTGTCAGATTATATCAAGAACCAACGTTGGCTGATAATCCTTGGACAGCTGTTTGATTCTAAGTACCCTAAATGCACATTTAAGACCTCAACGATGAGGTGGGGGGGGGCTGTCATACTCTGTACCTTCGGTTTAATGGATGCTGCACGTTGACCATCCTGTCATTTGAGTTGAAAATCAAATGATCCGTGAATTCTAACTTTGTCACTTGATGATCGAGTGCCTTGGTCATCTCATATCCAAACGATTCCTAAGAAAGTGTTCCGTCTAACCTACTACATTAAGAAACTCAGACTATCTGGAATCACCTAACTTCTGCTTTTACAATTTGTCAACTTTCGTATCTTACCTATTCTACTTTACTGCTCCCCATTAGTCTTTCCTGGGCTACTGAAAAACGACTATACCATCTTGAGAAGGATGTTGAAGGTAGTTAGTAGGACCAGTTGTGTAAAACTCAGTCAGCTCGTCACTACATTAGTAAAAAGGTATCTAAATGCATGCGAAAAATGGTCTAAAACCATACTCTCCGACCACAACACCCCTCCTATTCCCAACTCCTCATTGTATCTCATCAGGTAGAACCAGAAATCAGTACAAAATAATATATGCCCGTACAAGCAAGTATAGGAACTCAACGATACCATATTTGGCCCGTGACAGAGACAGTGTTAAGCGCAAAACCTATGACTTACCTTGTTGTTAATAACATAATTTTGGCTCTTTTATTTCTCCCTTATTCTCTCTTATTTGTATTCTATAGTGACCACCTTCTTAAACATACTTAGCTACCTTAAATTATTAACATTGGCTTACTTTTTATACCTTATTCTATTCCTTCTTTTGTGTATCTACTTGTCCCGATTACATTAGCACTATGATTGTTACAAAATTGTCCTGTCATTAACCATCATGTAATATTAGTTTTGTGATTGTTTTTTTTGTTCGGCAATATTAAACTAACAATCTTGGTTGTGAACGCCGTTATCAACATCCTAAAATTTTTGTATTATGCATGATTACTCACCCTACCACAACAAACACCGCATTAGCGCTGACAATAAAAACCCTGAAATGTTTATTTTATTTGTTTAGTGTAGTTCAATCAAATTAACTGATCATCTTGTATATAAACGTTCTTTATTACATTTCTTGTATGATTACAGCTGTTTCTGTTCACCACGCATACACATGTCATAGCTTCTACTACCCAAAACTGAGATATTATTTATCATTGTTGTTTATTTTCCTTTCTGCTTGGTATTTTTTTTGCATTTTTTTGTTATTTTTGTTTTTGTTGTTGTTGTTTTTAATATTTATATTTTTGAAATACTCCTTTTAAATGTGCGATGAAATTAGATGCAATATTGTAGATATGTGCTGAAAATTCCATACTGTACCACTAGTACTGTTTCTGGAATAAAGCGAAATTATTATTATTATTATCGTTATAGATGAGTATCCAGAGCTTTAGAACATTCATCTAGTAGGCATCAATGAGCTGGGGATTAATATTTAGATTATGGATACAATCCCTGATAGGTTCGTGGGTACGCAATTCTGAATAATCACAAAATAGGACTGAACAGCTGTCCAGTACACTCCTTGTTTGTTGATAATATTTTCTCTAGTTGATTTTAGTTCATAACGAATATGAATATTTATATAACCTGTGCTTTTCAATTTTATTAACTTTTATACGAGTTTGACCATGGATTGATATCAGCCAGAGGACTATTGAAAGCCAGCACTGGAGTATTGGACAACTGTTGTCATCAGCCTAGTTTGGGAATCATCGGTAGTACGCACCTAACACCAGGTTTCGAACCCAGGAACTTCCGGTTACAAGACAAGCTCGTATACCATTCAGCCATTGCGACCCGATTCAATGGCCCATGAATTCTAACTTCTACCAATCCGTGATTTAGCTCGACCCGATCGGGTCCGAGTGGCTGAATGGTATACGACTGTGCCTTGTAACCGGAGGGTCGTAGGTTCGAACCCTGGTGGTGGGTGTGTACTGCCTAGGATTCTCAAACTAGGCTGATGACAACAGTTGTCCAGTACTCCAGTGCTGGTTTATCAATAGTCCTCTAACTGATATCAATCAGCGGGCAAACTCGTAAAAACAATTTTAATCCTTACAAACCAACTCTTGAAAATTAACTTTTATACATCATTAATCAAATCGTTTTAACGTGTCAACTGTTTTGATAATTAATTATCTTTTGTATAAATATTTTATAATTTTTTTTAGGCATAGACATATGGTTATTTTGTGGTTATATTGTATTCGCTGTATTGACAATTACATTTGGTACATATCAAATTATAAAACTTGTTTATACACATGATTCACTATGGTTTATGGATCGTAGTAATTGTTGTACTGATGGACGTCAACAGTTGTCATCATCACAACAGCAGAAACTATTCACTGAAGTAGATCTTAATGAATCGAGTAGAATTTGTTGTCTTGCTCGTTTAGCAGCCTTTTTTGATGGAATATTGACAAAAGTATGTTAATGGTTAATTTTTTTTGTTTATTTATTTATTATTATTCTTTCTGATTGAATTTCCTGTTCTCATTTGACGATGAATGAACTCAAATTCTAGAGTGATCCAGTTGTGTATCTAGTTATATTAATTTTCGATGGGGTGTTTTAATCATACCACTAAGTTTTGAATAAGTCTAGTTACTGTTACAACAGTAACATAAGCAGTTTGAACATTTCCGAGTGAAATTGATTGAATTGCTTATTATTATTTGCTTTAACTCCTAGAGGAACGTATGGCTTCAGACGCGCGTCTCCATTGCCTCCGGTTCTCCGCCAACGTTTTCACAAGGCTCCAAGTTTGCCCACAGGCTTTCATCTCCTCTTCACATGACCTCCTCCATGTCACCCTTGCACTGACGACCGACTCGCCACTTCCCGTTCGAGTTCCACTTGTGCAATGGCCTGGCGTGTGTTATCACTCACTTGATGGTTTTCTCAGAGTATGACTAATCCACCTCCAATTCTTCCTGCATATTTGTTGCACAATCGGTTCCTGCTAGATTGGTTCACTCATTGCCAGAGATCCCTCTCTGTTTCTGATCTTTTCTGACCAGCCATCTCATCTTGAGTAGTATTGAGCGAAGACAGCTGTTGATGAAGGTCTGTAATTTGTTCGAAGTGCTCTTCGTGACGCGCCATGTCTCTGATCCGTATAGTAAGTAGCACTGACTTCACATTGGAGTTGAAAATCCGGATCTTATTTTCATTTTCATGCTGATTGTTGTTGACCTCCACACAAACTTGAAAGAGATGAAAGCTTGCCTTGCTTTCTCGATTCTCGCTTTGATATCCTCATCAGTTCTGTTCGTCTGTAGTTGAAACGGTGATTCCAAGGTAAGTAGGTAGGTAGGTGAAGGAGGTTGCTTCTTTCAGGTTCCTCCCATTTATTCTGATTGTTGTCTGTTGCTGTTGGTGTTGGCCAGGAATCTTCATCACCTCTGTTTTCTCTATGTTCACCTGAATTCCTTCCTATCTTTGATGCTTCTTCTGCCAACTTGTTGTCTTTCATCACTTGCATATCTTCTAGTTCGTGGGAAATCTGACAAATATCGTCGGCGAAATCCAGATACTGGTAAATTATCTTTGCAGTCATCTAACCATTCCCATATTGAGAGTATTGATTCTATCATCCAATCAGTCACAGAAGGACGTAGGAATTCTATCAGTCGATGCACTATTTGCACAGTTAAATTTACATGAACCCATGACACCTGATATGTTTTCATGTCATGTTGCTAAAAATGCTTCTGGAGAAATTTCTAAACTTAGTTGATCGAATCTCTTGTGATATTCAACTCATTTCAAGGAATTTCAAAGATTTAGGTTATCTTACCAATCGTCGTGGTTTGGATCTATTCGGAAATACTGTCTCGTGACACCGATTTTGGTGAAACGATGCAGATTCTTGGTAGAATTTTCGGGAAACATGCATCAGTATACAATGTCCTCTACAAATGTTTAATTTTGACCAAAGAACAATATGATGACTTCCATACTTTTGCGGATAAACTCATCCCTTGCACGAAGCAAGGATGGTCCAACACTATTCCGATTGGTACCCAGAGCTACAAATATCTTCGAGTGGTTCCTAAAACTGAAGATCTGACTTCTATATCTACATCAGTGTGGGGGAATATTTCCAAGTGATCATTTGACTAAAGTGTTGTGTCTAGCAGTAGACAACAACCAACAAATCACGAACACTATCGGATCAACATAATTCTATCTTCTCGTTCCCCATCCATAGTCTTCCAAGTAATGCAGTCCACCACAATCAGGAATATCATCATGGGTGATAATAGTCAGTGATAGTAGCCGGCGTGTCTTACTCCTGTATTCACTTGAAGCGTCTCTCTGAGTTTTCCGTTGTGGTCGAAGTAGTCTCCAAATTACTCCACTACATATATATATTGCATATATTAATTCACCTGTTCGTGTAGAGCTAGGTACATACGTCTTTCTATGCAGGTGCTTTCAAAACATGTTGGCGAACATTATCCAGTAAAACTGAAAAGAGGAGGCACTGGTTCAATCAGAAGCGGAATAATTGAACACCTCGTCAACACACCTGTCATACTATTTCAATTGACTCATTCATTATTCAGAGTCATTTACAAAGTAAACAAAAATCTACCAAAGGCAGTATGTTGTTTCCGACTTCTTTGTACTTCAGAAGCCCTCACCATATGCATTGAAACATCGGAGCTATATGCTCAAAAGACAAACTAGTCCAACCTGTACATTTACCATGGATCTAGTTGAGTTTATTTCCCTAGGTCTCGTTTTTTCATCCCCTTCTGTTGCTGCTTATTTCATTTTCAATTGTAAAAACTAATATTTCACTTTGCTTCCATGTTCATCTCGTTTACACCAATATTCGTCAAAAAATACACACACACATACAATCATTTTACATCTATCGCAACTATTTTCTAATCCTGTGTGGTTTTGTTTCTAAGCCCCCTAGTAATCTATAATAGTCAAACCTTCGATCTTTCATATCAGGTTGAAAATTATTATCACCTTTAATCTTCCCCTTCGTTATTATGCGGAATTCAATAATAATAATAGTAATTGTATTTATGTAGATTTAGTACATAAATGCGATTGTACAGCTGTGGTGAAAGCAGGCTGCTAGCCAATAGGTAGACATCAGTCTACGTCAACGTCTAGGTCACTAATATTGGTCGTCAGAAAATATGAACAAGGCTGATTCAACAACCAATCACAGCAGACTTAACGTGGGCAAATATGACTCGCAGATAGATGGCTCCACTTCCCGAGGAAACCCGAAACAACCAATCAGAAGACTTCGTTTGTCTGCTTAACTCCCGAGAAACAACCAGTCAGAAGACTGCGTTTGTCTACTTGAATAAGCTATAATAATGTACATGAAATATGTATAAATACGTGCTGATTTCCATAATAAAACGATCTGTTGCCTGGCCGGCCCTTGTCTTCTGTTGTTACACAGCTGGTCTTGAGAATGAAATCGCTGAAAAGATATATCCGTTTGCTGAATCGCTTCTTGTTCATTGACAAATGAGTAATTCGACTCCTGACTCAATAAATAAATAAATACACATTTGACAGCCTTATCTGATTTCGCTTGCTGTGACATCTTAACTGTCTTCTTCTTCTGCTTCTTTTAAAACCAAAAATACTTTTACAGATGTTTACATGTCTGGGACGTATCACTGCTCGTCATCCTTATATTGTGTTATTCCTGTCATTGATTGTTATATCAATTCTATCTGGTGGTTTAGCCTTCCTACAAGTTACTACAGATCCAGTTGAACTATGGTCTGGTAAAACTTCACGTTCTAGATTAGAGAAAAATTATTTTGATGAAAAATTTGGGTAAGTCAGTATTGTGTATTCCTTATCCAATAGAATGAAATTACAGTGTAGATTGTATAACACAAAGTGATATGAGTTAAAGAATCATTGGGTAACGAACGGATTCATCCCAATTTGGTAGTCTTCAGGACTGTGCATTCCCTCCCTGCAATCGAACCTAGAATGTTCAGGTTACGAGACAAACTTGTTAACAGTTGTCGACCTAGCTGTGCCGTCAACTAACGCCATCGATGAAGACTTCGTGGCGCTGGTGTTGTCCACTCTATCAGGGTAAGGTAGATGGTGGTAGCGCTATTTCACGAAATGATCGATGTTGTAATTCATGGGTGATCGAATAGTCGAATCTGAAGCTTCTTGATTCGACCTCCTGTTGGGAGGGTGTCACTGTTGTGAACAATCCCAAACTATGCCGAAACAGTAATTCTCTAACTGATAATAATTTGTGAAATTGAAATTAATTCAAATCCTTACAAATCAGAATGCCTTAATTAAAAATTACTTGTTAGTAGCATATCTGGATGAGTGTGTAGGGTCACACACCGGTAGGGTAGAATGCTCGTCAACCACTCATGTGGTTTGGGGTTTGATCCCTGGTCAGCGTACTCCTTTACCACTCTAAGACGGTAATAAGACTGTTAAAGAGGGAAGGTTAGGCATTAAGACTAGCAACTGCATCGCATCCCACCGAAACTTCAATCCTCTAGCTTGAAGCCCCGATGTTCCACTCGGGAACGTAAAGGAATGAAATGTCTGAATGTGGTTCGTTGGCTTAAGCCAACGGCTTACATCAAGTGAATCCCCTAATGACCGTACTATCGCATAATAAGTGTGATTCATATAGCCTGATATATGAAAATCTCTTCTAGGCTGCTGACTTCAAGCAAATGAAACTGCAGAGTTAGCGGAGAGTGCCCACTTTGAGGCGATATTTCACTTAAGTGTTCTTTAGATATAATAATAATATGTAATCTACTTAGCGGCATAAATGTTATAAGAAGAGAAATGAAGGAAGTGAGTGAGTGAGTGAGTGAGTGAGCTTTAATGTTATACGATACATAACTGTGACTATTACGAATTGTAAGGAACCCTTCATGTATCACGTGACAGTACAACAGGCTAAATGAATATATATTGTAGGATTGTCAAAGGAATCAGTTTGATAATTCCCAGTGTAACATTAAGGAGGCAATATTTAGCGAAGGGACTCTTTCCAACAAATTTATTATCAAGCTGTACAACTAACTGCATGTACATGGTGTGAATACATAAAACAGTAATAGGCGTAGTAGTATGAAATGCAATTAGAATTAAGATTTGTAAAAAAAATTATACTTCTAAAATCTCAGCGATATTGAAATGATTGATTCCAACGTTTCGTTCGGCAATCTGGTCCGAACTTCTTCAGGGAAATTAATCGAAATTAACATAACAGAGGTTTATGTATAAGAGGATATCTGATGCCCACTAGCGACTGACCTTATTCAGGCAGTTAACCTGGGGTTCTGGTGGTTAGCCCTGACCAGTAGGGTACAGCAGGTTGAAGATGAGGCAGTAACTCATCGAAGAAGACATTGCGAAATGGTCGCACTATGTGGCGAATTGGCAGAAGTTAGAATTCATGGGCTGGCCATTAGATCAGGTCCCAGTGGCTCAATGGTCTATGAGCTCGCCTGGTAACCAGCAGGTCCTGGGTTCGAACCCCGATTGGTGCGTACTGATGAAGAGTCCCAAACTAGGCTGACGAAACAGCTGTTCAGTACTCCCAGGTTTTCCAGTGGTTCTCCTAACTGATGTCACCTCATGATCATATCCTCCGTCCAATCAAACTAAATCCCTACAAAACCAATATTTGATAAAGGACATCTCTTGTTTTTCAATAAACTTTATCCAATTATATGAGTCATGAAACAGACATCAACATGTATAATAAACAAAATTGTATGAACTGTGATCAAAATTTGACCTCAGACTTTCAAAATTAGTCTAATTTATATATGGAGGATTTAGTCATGAGCTGACATCAGTTAGAGAACCACTGGAAAACCTGGGAGTACTGAACAGCTGTTTCGTCCTAGTCGGGGACTCCTCAGCAGTACGCACCCATCGGGGTTCGAACCCAGGACCTTTTGGTTACAAGGCGAGCTCGTAGACCATTGAGCCACTGGAACCCGATCCAATGGTTCTTGAATTCTAACTTCTGCCAATTCACGACATAGCGCGACCACTCCGCAATGTCTTCTTCGATGAGTTACTGCCTCATCTTTGACCTGCTGTACCCTACTGGTCCCGGCTTCCCACTAGAACCCCAGGTTAACTGCCTGAATAGGGCCAGTCGCTAGTAAGCATCAGATTAATTTTCAAGTGTTGGTTTTGTAGGGATTTGGTTTGATTGTATGGAGGATTTAGTCATGAGCTGACACCTGGTAACCAGCAGGTCCTGAGTTCGAACCCCGATTGGTGCGTACTGATGAAGAGTCCCCAACTAGGACGAAACAGCTGTCCAGTACTCCCAGGTTTTTCAGTGGTTCTCTAACTGATGTCAGCTCAGGACTAAATCCTCCATACAATCAAACCAAATCCCTACAAAACCGACACTTGATAATTTACATATGTCCAAACCAAGTTCACTTTTAACGGTTTGAAAAAATTTGGGCATTGGGTATATGATATTCATAATAATAAAGTTTTTTTGTATTTCCGAAACAACAGTAGAAACAACATCGTTTTGTTTTTCATTCATCGGGAAATACAAAAAAACTTCATTATTATGGATTAGTCTACTTTTGTTAAACAATCTAAACTGAGTCTACTTTTCAGCAGACTTCGTTAAACTAAAAGTTCATGGTCGTAGGTAACTGAATATGAAAATATATATATATGTGTATATGCAGTATACAGTGGTGTGTATATGGGTAAACAGTTGTAAAACGAATAAAGTATAGTCACCAAGCGATTCAGTGACTTGAATGATTGCGAAGAGAGACAACTTTTTAAAAACTTCATGCAATTCTTCCCATTAATTAACTTGAACAAAGCAAGAACAACAATTGTACCAGGATAATACGAGCTCATCTTTTATTATTTCAAGGATTCTTCTCAACTGGTTACAACCTGAACGATGAAATAAATATGAATTACATTAAAGATATGAACATACTTTTCCACGGTTATAAGGAGTAATTGGTAGGAATTAAAAGTAACATCAGTTCGGAATGATTTAACTGATTAGGAGTTACAAACACAGTGACTATTTATAGAATAATTAGACAATTAGGCTTGGAAACAAAAAGGAAACAGGGTTGTGTATATATATATATATATATATATATATATATATATATATGTAGAAACAAGGTTTAGCTAGAAAGAGCATAACAAAAAAGTAGATTACGTAACTAAAGAAAGTATCTTATCTAATAGCCAATAGAAAAAAGGAAAGAAAAGAAACAAGGTAGGGTGAGTCATGTTTAGATGAGACAGTAGAGTTTTCTAAACACGAAAAAGGTGACTCATGAAAGTTGTATATTTTTTGTTATCACCAGGGCAGTGCAAGATTCACCACTGTCTCTTTCTGCGTACATAGATTTGGTTTAAGTCGTTTGATGGCATTTGCTTCAGCAAAGCGTAGCAAGCTAGGTTTCTTTTGCTTGTTGATTATTTTAAACGACTTCAGGTTGTCTACAATATGACCAGTGTCCAACTTTCATGAGTCACCTTTTTCATGTTTAGAAAACTCTACTCTCTCATCTAAACATGACTCTCCCTACCTTGTTTCTTTTCTTTCCTTTTTTCTATTGGCTATTAGATAAGATACTTTCTTTAGTTACGTAATCTACTTTTTTGTTATGCTCTTTCTAGCTAAACCTTGTTTCTACATATATATATATATATATATATATATATATATATATATATATATATATATATATATATATATATATATATATATACAACCCTGTTTCCTTTTTGTTTCCAAGCCTAATTGTCTAATTATTCTATAAATAGTCACTGTGTTTGTAACTCCTAATCAGTTAAATCATTCCGGACTAATGTTACTTTTAATTCCTACCAATTACTCCTTATAACCGTGGATAAGTATGTTCATATCTTTAATGTAATTCATATTTATTTCATCGTTCAGGTTGTAACCAGTTGAGAAGAATCCTTGAAATAATAAAAGATGAGCTCGTATTATCCTGGTACAATTGTTGTTCTTGCTTTGTTCAAATAAAGTATAATTATATTTCAATAGTTTACACACAATGACAAGTTTATTTGATCTAATCCACAATGCTCAAACTTTTTACTGATATTAGTTGTAAAACATTTATAAGCCTCTCTTCATGATAAGATATAGACAATCGAGAATTTTGACCAAGTATGATTAATTATTGATATATATATCCGTTTTTTTATTTATTAATCAGGATTTACCATGCATCAGCTAACGTCACACCTTCACGTCTCTTTAAACTGTTGGGATTCACCCATATATATATATATATATATATATATATATAGGGCTTCCGCTGAGATTTTACAGATGTCTACTTCTTACTCGGCGCCCCATTATCTTGGAACTGTTCGGTCAAATCTTGATCACAGTTCATATGAATAAAGTTAAGATGTTTGTGATTAATAATCATAGTTAAATTTCAAGTGCTAAGTGGCAAAATAAATGTCATATATATATAGAATAGCTCATAGAATGTGTAGATGTTGGGAGCAGGGGGATGTAGAGTTATAGGATTAGTAGGCAAATGAAACACAAAAACGTTACATAACATGATGTGAAACTCAATAAGATAAAATTTCACATTAGAAAAAATTTGTTCTGATTTACAATGACAAGTGGGGCGAGTGAACTAATACCTAGTAGCCTAGCAGGTAACTCTTCGATATTTGAAAAGATGGCTGCAAGGTTGGAGTCACAGTGGAAACATCATTACTCACTAAGGATTGCAGGTATATCCAGCCGACAAGCCCCAACACAGTAATGTAATGTGCACCCTAGGTTCCATTGCTAATCACCATCACGTTTGCTCCTTGTTAGATAGTTGTCTTGTCTTGTAAACTACCAAATGACAAAGGAATTTATTAGTCTAATTCATCCAGTCATTAAAGTTTTTGTCCTTGACTGAAGGATTATGATGAAGAGAAGGTTGGTATCCTAATGGAAGTGTGTGAGTGATTATCATTACTTCCCAGCTGCTTACACCGTAGCAATTGATTTCTTTTTGATATACTCGAAATAGAAGGGACAGGACTAAAGGGACAGCTTCTTGGGACCGAGCTTACACACACGTACATACACACGGCCTGTTTGACTTGACTTTTAGAGTTATGTCCGTATTAAGGTCTTACCGCCGCAAGTTATGTCGGGATGTACATTTTTCGGGATGGATCTCAACCAACCCAATCAATCCTCCTCAGAGTGGAGAGGCAATGCAGCTGGGTTTTTCTGGTTGTCTGAGAGCGAGCGACATCTCATTGCTGTTACATCTCTATTCACCAGCAGTACCACTCCGCTCACTAACCCCCAACATAGTGTACTAGTGATATAAGTATAAAACTTGGGCACTGTGGTAGAGTATAACTCCATTATGGATAAGATTTTATTTTGATAAATCACACACAGTGTTGTACAGTTATATTAACTGATGACGTTTCGAGCACAAACTATTGCCACTCATAATCATATCAAGTTGATATATAACTGTACAACACTGTGTGTGATTTATCAAAATAAAATCTTATCCATAATAGTGTACAAGTAACTTACATTATGCTATTAATTGTTTTGATTCCTACCGCTGTCCAAACTATCTCTCTAGCCATGTTAATGTCTTTTGAAAACATTAGTACTAGCCAGTGTAGCTCATTGGGTTGTTACAAGGTGAAATTTTGACCACTAAGTCAAATAGGCAGATGTCCGTCGAGTTGTGTAGCGTTTAACTATAACCTTTAAAATATGTTCGACTTCTTTCTTTACTGAATTAAATGTCATTTTGTTATTTTTACTTGTTATCATTGTAGAGCATTTTATCGAACTGAACAAATTATTATTCGTCCAAAAAATCAATCAAATTTCACACATAAAGCACTTGGAGATGCTTCTGGTGAAGTTTTTTTTGGTCCAGCATTGGATAAATCATTTCTTTTAAAAGTGAGTATTTTATCATTTTGGTCTTACTTACTTACTTACTTACTTACTGACTGACTGACTGTCATTATTGCTATTGTGAAGAGACGGCTTAGTGTGGCTTAAACACTTGTCTTCCAACCAGTGTGATTCCACAGGTTCGAATCCCATTCTATCTACTTCAAATTGGGTAGTTGTACATAGTTCTCGTCCAATAATGATTGTAAATTGGGATAGTAGGATGAACCATTTCCAGGGACTAGGTTCATCAAACAGTCATCACCAATAATGTATAAGCGTGTTGTCATTATGCGTATTTTTTTAAAATATGGTTTTACTGTTAGTTCAATCACGTGTTGTGTTAGCAGTTAGTGTCAGTTTTGGAATCCCTGTTCGTATGTTGACAACAATCCTCTGGTGGACGATAAGGTGTGACTTTTTCGCCATCGTAAGAGTTTGTATATGGTTTCAAGTTAGGTTACTTGGCATTTACCTACTTGTATCGTCTTTCTCTTAGACGCGATATTTGACTATCCTTCAGAAGAGGTGTGTACTACTCAACATTTCATCCAATTCTTCTTATTGCTATGCAGCATAGCCATTGGAAGTGAACGATTATGAAATGGTTAGCGGTATTTAACCCTAGGTGTTTGTGTGTTTAATTTCTTGTGTTAGACGGTTTGATATAGGTAGTCATCATGAGATGTTAGACGTAGACTACTAGGTAAAAGGAGGGAAGGGAAGGTGAAGGAATTCAATCAATAAAGTTATGAATTTGCATAGATTTAGATGTCTAAAACACGTCTCATATTCATACTCATACATCGTCTTCATCAAGAAGCAGTTCTAATCGGTATACGAATGGATTGGAAAAGAGCTAAGAGTTGTCAAACAAAAATATGACATCACTCCATAAAAGGTTTAAGCATTGACTGTTGCAGTATATACAAAGGTGTAGACTATTTGTCTAGGGTCGTCGAAACTCTAAGAATAGCTGTTTCGTCCTAGTTTACGACTATGTAGTAGTATGCATTCATCACCCGCCCACTGGAGATCTAAACCAGAACCTTCGACTTACAGACCCAGTTCACTGACGACCATCCTACCATGTGAGAGGAGAGTACAATGGCTCATGAATTCTTACCTCTACCACTTAGCGATAAAAGCAACTCCATCGCCAGCCAATGTTAATGGTAAGCACCTGACTTAATAAACATAGAATAGAAAGAGAATGAGGAATGAAGCTGTCACTGGTTTCAGCGTCAGTGTGACTTAGATTTTCATTTCACTAACAATCATCACACATAAATGTGTGAGTTATTGGCGTTGCCATTTGAAATTCAGCTAATCGATCCGAGGTTTGAGTCTCTCTACAGCTACTACTTCAGCCTAAGTAACTGGGTTGTATTGTAACAGCTGAAGGCAAGACACGGAAGCTATGGTATGTTTTCAAGTAATCAAACAGTTATTTATATCTGTACAGTTAATATTCTTTAACCAGTCATTGAGTGTGTGTTTTTTGTATATATTAAACGCCATGAAATAGAATGTTCAAATACATACATATTATTCTGTTGCTAATGCATTATTGAACTGTGCGAATAGTATTCAGGAAAAGCTAATCATATTCTGACCAAATTACAACTATACGCATCATCATCACAGAACAAAGCATGGAATGGCAATCAAATCTCTACCTCAACTTTATAGACTTTGAAAAGGCTTTTGACAGTGTTGACCGCGAAGTAATTTGGAAACTACTCGAGTACTATAGCGTACCCCAAATATTCATCAACCTTATTCAACAGCTGTACGACAACGGAACATGTCAAGTGATCTACAACGGAAAACTCAGCGAGACGTTTTGAGTAAACATAGGAGTCAGACAAGGATGCTTATTATCACCAATGATATTCCTAATTGTGGTAGACTGACTGGATTATGCGTCAGACAGTGGGAAACGAGCAGACAGGAATATCCTGGACCGACGTGAAGAACCTAGAAGACCTGGATTTCGCGCGTGGATGATTTACGTTTGATGTCACTGTCACAAAATCGAAGACTTACAAACGAAAACCGATAAACTGGTCGAAGAAGCAGGTGGTGAAGACAGGACTCCAAGTGAACATAGACAAGACGGGGGTTATGAAGATAACCAACCAACAATAACAACAGCAGCAGCAATATCCATCGCCAATTACCATCAACGGGGGGGGGTTAAAAGAGGTTACTTCATTCACTTATCTGGGGAGCATTGTCTCAACTACACGCAGTTGGAACGGACGAGGATGTTAAATCGAGAATCGGGAAGGTCAGATACACATTCATCAACCTGAAACCAATCTGGAAATCTTCGTCACTCAGCATCAACAACAAAATTCGGTCAGATTTTCAATACAAACGTGAAGTCAGTCAGTTCTTCTATACGGATCAGAAACTTGGCGGGCGAGTTACAAAGAATATTTCCAACAGGCTAACTCAGACCTTTATCGACAACTGTCTTCTCTGGATCTATACTGAAGATCAGATGGCCCGGCTGAAAGAATCAGCAGCAAGAAACTATGGGAAGAAACAAAACAAGAACCAATCGCCAACCAACAAATATGTAGGAGAAAGTGGAGGTAGATTGGGCAGTCATTGAGGAGGCCGTTTGGTGACATGGCGCGTCAGGCCACTGTTCGAGTGGAACCAGGCCGAAAGGGAAGCGGCGAGTGGGACGTCAGTGCAAGGGTGATATGGAGAAGATCGTGTGAAGAGGAGTTGAAAGAGTATAGACTAAGATGGATGCATGTGAAAAGTACAGCAGAAGGAAGACAGAAGTGGCAAGTGGAGACGTGCAGTTGAATCCCTATGTTCCACTAGGAACCCAAGGGAACAATAATAATAATACCTCAGATAACTTTTCTATCATCATCAAATATAAAAACGTTACATTGTGTGATGTGTATAAATAAACAAATAATATGGAATTAGATGACGATCAATTCATTTTTCATTGATCACAGCTGACATAAAATCATCAATATTGGACTCTGCGTTTAACTGATCCCATCAGGGGGTCATTCTATCGATTTATGATCACAAATACCTTACTACTGAGTGATAATTATTTTTGGTTGAAATGTAATTAAGAATATCGACCACTTGTAGTCATCTAGGAGAATAGCTCTGACTACAGTACTGGGTGACGCTGGTTCGAATCTCAGAATTGACATGAATTGCTTCAAGGTTGCAGATACGCCCTGATGACGAGTCCCAACTAGCACGAAACCTACGTCAAGCAGTGCTTCCTGCCGATTGCCTCCAACTACCTATGCATCGTGCATCGTGATGGTAAGCTACCTAGAATAGTGGTCACATTGCAAAACTTCACTAACTGATAGAATTCAATCTGCACCAAAGAAAGGATTAGACATGTTGCAATAGTTATTAGTGTCCAATCAGAATGGGCTGATTTTCGGTTGAATGTAATTATCCCTTCACAAAACCCTCTTCTAATCGCTGTCAACTCGAAGAATGAATGCCGGTTTCCCATCAATCTGCATCTGTATATAGCACATGCCTCACAAGGAACACGAATTCTCAGCTCTAGTGTTTATCAACTTGAATGTGGAGACAAATGCTCACCGAAAATATTTTTTCCTTGAAGTAGGCGCTACCTGTCACCAGTTTGCTGAAATTAAAATTCATGGAACATTAGTTGGATGTCTAGCGGATTGGTATTTCCATTTGAGGGTCCTAGAATCGATCTGAAGTGGGGTAATGGATGGGTACTTTTAAAGTGTACAATACCGGGGCAAAAAAGCAGCCTACCGCTCCCTGGGATTCAACATTTCTCTGACTGAAGTCATTTTGTTATCTAATTTGAAATCCGGGGCTCTACACCTGTGAAACCTGGCCTCTCCGAGCTAAGGATGTGTGGCGACTCTGCGTGTTCGATTATCGCTGTCTCCGCTGGATTGCTTGCGTTCGATGGTATCATCGCGTGATTAATTCTGAGGTTCGGTGGCGTGTGTTTGAACACATTGGAGATCCCCATTCATTGAGTGTCGTCATCTGGAAACACCGGCTCCGGTGACTTGGACATTTGCTGCGAATGTCATCCCAGAGGCTTCTGTACAGGTCTCTGTTCGCTAGCCCTGTGACGAGATGGAAAAGGCGGAGGGGTGGTCAGTCCATGACGTGGCGTCATGGGATGGAGGATGTTTGTGGCAGATTAGCATCGGTTGGTGCGTCACGACTCCCTGGTTGGGGTCCGAGAGATAGCTCAAATCGTTGGTTCGAAGCGTTATCGGATATGGCCAAGAATCGTAATCAATGGCGAACGTGTTGCAATTTCCTTCTTCCTTCGCTTCCCGATGATAGTTATCGAATACTGTTTGAACTTGTTAAGCATGACTGTTTTCCTTCCAGATGAAGTTCTTTATCCGTCCTGTACTTATATTTTTTTATTTTTGATCTATGTTGTTTTAGTATTATTGTGTGGCGCATCTTTCTTGGTGCCATATTGTACCAAGTTTTTTCTGCGTGCAAATAAATAAAATTTCGGGACTCTTCAGTAGTACATACTCGTGACCCTCCACTAATCATCACCAGGGATCAAATTCAGGATCTTCAGGTTACAAGACAATGTCTGAATGTATCTATAGGATCCTTCTCGGCTTCATAGAATACTTCCTTTGATTCAAGAGACGCTAATAAGCGTTGACGATACGCGTCAGAATTGTTTTCTTAATGGAATTCGAATGCGTTCACTCCGTATGATCGATCCTCCTTACAACATTTAGACTGATTTCTGTTTCTCTGTATTTCATTCTAGTCTGTACTTTAATATGTACTTTTGACGAACTATGTACGCTAACTTAAAATACTACACTTTGTTTTGTTGAAAACTGCAATTGAATTCAATAAATCACTTTATATCAGATGAGTTTATTTGATGTAATCACATATTAACTGACGCAATATTGATATGAAAAGGTTAGTTTGTAGGCATTTGATTTGTTTCAGGTTTCACCAGGAACTGACTGATATCCGTTGCGGGAACTATTAAAAACCACCAGGGAGTTGTGAGCAGCGGCTTCTTTATAATTTTTGGTACTTTTCATGAGTAAGCACCCATAACCTCAGCAGAGATAGAACCTGGGACACCTTCACGTTACAAGGACACTTGGTTTAGAATCCAAAGACTCATGAATTCTAACTTCTATTATTCCGTGGTTTTAGCGCGACAGCCAGCTAGTTCCATCAGCGAATTAAACTTCATAGGCCATTGGATTTTTATCCATGTGGGTAAATGGTCAACCAGCTTGACTTCGTAAACTGAAGGTTGCAGGTTTGGTTCTTGGTGTTAGTGGTGGCGTTGTGGGTGCATACTCCGGAAGAGCCTCAAAGTAGGACGAAACGGCTGGCGGTCCAATACTCTTTGCTAGTTTTCAGTGATTCTCTAACTGACATCAATCCGTGATCAAACTTGAAACAATACTCATAACTTCATGACGACACGAGCAGGGTATTTCATTCGACTTCCTGATTTTCTTTGCATAGTTTTACTCATTTCCTCGCCTGTTTTTTATCGTAATTCTTTGTATATGCGGTATATAGGTATGGCGTCATTTAGACTGAATGTATTTAGTTTTGCTTCGATTAATAGAGATTTGGTGGTTAAAGCCTCTCTTTCTCCACCTAACTATATTACTTTTTCGATATTTTCACCTTACCTCACCTCACCTCGCTCTATTTTATGTCTGCATGCAAGTGAATCCAATGCAGTGACGGCGATGCTATCGAAATCATTCAACTTGGAAGGCTCCATCATTCTGTCTCTAGCTAAATTTTTATGTTCCAATAATCTAATTGATCCCAGTCTACAATTTTGACCTACAGTCACTAAATGGCGTTCGGTAAATCATATTATTTATTTATTTTCTTCCTATTTCATGGCCTCAACTTGATGAAGTTTGTCTCTAAGTGAGTCGGTTGGTTTAAATACTACCCTAATACCAGCCTTATTAATAATCCTACGTTGATCATCTGACGATCTTCCTTTATATAGCAGCCCTCCTGTGCCTATGCGTGTTCATAACCATTGCCAGATAAGTCCTATTCACTGCTTTCACATTGCTGTAGTGTTCCTCACAAAAAGAAAAAGAGTGACTTCGAATATCTGGCACTTACAGCCAGACTGATGGGCTTGCGGGAGTCGGAAAACCCTGATTCCTAACCTATGGTATACATGGTCTCTAGCCGAAAACCCTGGGAACGTGGCAGCTGCTGATACTATCCCACTGTGTTGTGGATTAGACGTTTAGTCAAATGCTGCTTGAAGGTGTTAGTCCCTTAAGACACAACTGCTTGTTTCGTTCTAGGAATCCGAGCAGTACCACAGGGCATCTTATGACCCCCATAATTGATCAGATTTTTCGTTCTTCAATCATACATTTTATGATCCCCATGAATTGATTGTGTGTTGTTTCTTCATTCACATCCCAATACCCCTACCCCCCGTCTAAAAACAACAGGTTCTTGATTTACAAAAAACAATTGAAAATATTTCAGTATATTATAATACAGAGCATGAAGTTATCCGCCTGACTGGTATTTGCTTTCAACCGTTGAAACCAGATAATCTAGGCTGTGCTGTAACAAGTCCATTGGAATACTTTCAAAATAATTTCACTTTATTCAATATGACTGTGAGTGTTGTTTATTTACATTTATAAATGTTTATTTATTTATTTTTCTTTAAATATACTATGCTCTTATTTCACCTTATCAATCATATCTAAGTGTTTTATTATTATTTTTTAAAAATAACTTTTATAACTTAAAATTACGTAATACATGTGTGAATTCCAGTGCTCTCACCTCTCTCCTCTTCTGTATGTTCTTCCTTTTCGCGTGTATCCATCTCATGTGCATGCTCTCCTTTTATGCTTTTACATTCTGAATGGAATATAAAGCCTCAAGCCTAAGCTTTAAAGTTTAAGTAGCAGTCGTTTGATGTTTACAGGGGATGGGGTTTCTAGCCTCATCTTCAACCTTCCCTATTTAACGGGCTAGTGTCGGCCAGGGATCGAACCCTGGAGCATTTACTGTGTAGTTGACGCTCACAATTTTGTGTGTCATTCTTGCCCATACCAGTTTCTTCGGTATCTACCCATATTTCCTAGACAAGACATGATAAGAATATGTAGGCAAAAAAACGATTAGAGTAGATTAAAATCTTGGAATCTGAACAGTATTTACTCATACAATCTGTTACCTTCCTGAAAGAAGTTAGCGAGTGAGGGAGAGGAAGAGAAACTTACTTACTTTACTTTACTTTACTTCGGCTATCTCCTACGGGAGGATGAGCCGGCTTCATGAACGTCTCGAATCATCGCTGCCCAGGCGCGGCGATCTGAAGCAAGGTTTTGCGATAGGGATATCCAATTCTTGTTCCACATACGGAGTCCGTAGACGGTTTGTAGCCCCAGGCACTCCATATCTGCCTTGACTGTACCAAGCCATGTCTTCAGCTGTCCGCCCCTGCGACATCGCCAAGATGGTAATGGCGAGGGATTTAGAACTGATTTGACCAGATCGTCATCTGGTCGGCGCAGAACATGGCCAAACCACCGAAGGCGGCGTTGTTGGACCAGTACTGGAATTTGGTTGATGTTGTAGCAACGACGACGCACTTCTTCGTTGGAGAGTTTGTCCTGCCAACGAACATGCAGAATGTACCTGAGACACCAATGGTCTAATACCTCGAGTCTGCGTAAATCTTCCGCGCGAAGAGGCCAGGTTTCACAGCCATACAAGAGAACGGGTCGTATGGAAGCTTGGTAGACCCGAATTTTAGTCCTGAGACTGATTTCTCTCTTGCTCCATAGAACGCTCCTCAGCTGTAGAAACGCATTCCGGGCGTTGGAGATTCGCGCATTCACTTCGTTTTTCGCTTGGCCGTTGGGGAGCATTATGGATCCCAGATATCTGAAGGATGGCACAATTTCAATAGGTGCTCCATTTAGGGATAAGATTTCATCATTGCTGGTGGATGTGTTCGAAAACATTTTGGTTTTGGAAGTGTTAATTTTCAAACCGATAGTAGGCGCGAGGTGGTTTATCTGGTCGAGCGCCTGTTGCATATCGGGGAAGTTTTCAGCTAACAGCACGACGTCGTCGGCGAATTCGAGGTCGGTTATGTGAATATCGGGCGAAAGTTGGACGCCGTGGTGCTCGGTTAGGGCGTGCCGCAAAATCCAATCAATTGTGAAATTGAACAGGATGGGGGATGCTGGACAACCTTGCCGGACACCGCTGGTTACCTCAAAAGTGCGGGACTCTTCACCGTTCACTCGGACTCGAGCTTTGGTGTTGGAGTAGTATGACCTGAGCAGGTTGATTAGCTTGGTCGGAACTCCGTCGAGCTCCATTAGATACCAGAGTGCTCCTCGATCAACTGAGTCGAATGCCGCTTGGAAGTCGATGAAGCAAGCAACCGTCGGCTGTTGGAATTTGTCCCTGTGTTCCAAAATTCTTCGCAGTGTGAATAATTGATCAACACAGCCTCTTCCAGGTCGAAATCCGGCTTGATTTGGCCTTGTTCGCACGTGGCGTTCGGCCGCGAAGCGGTTCAGGAGAATGGAAACAAAAACCTTAGCAGCGATATCAATCAGACTTATGCCTCGGTAGTTCTCGCATATTGACCTGTCTCCCTTTTTGTGGAACGGTAGCAGAACTGAGGTGCTCCAATCGGAAGGAATGGTTTCGGACTCCCAAATTGAGCAGAACAGCGAGTGCAGTGCATCGATTAGCGCTGGAGTGCAGGCCTTGTATATTTCTGGGGTAGACCATCTTCGCCCGGAGCTTTTTTGTTTCTGAGTCTGTTAATTGTTTTAGCTATTTCGGTTGGAGTGGGTGGATCGCAGTCAACTACGTAGGGTGTTGGTAAGTGTCGTATCGGTCGATGAGACGGTTGACCAGCGTCGCGATTGAGTAGCTGCTTGAAATGTTCGGCCCATCGTTCCATCTTACCATTGGTGTCCGAAATAATTTCTCCTGATGCTGTGCGTAACACAGCATGACTGTTAAGGCGTTTGCCAGATGATTGGCGTATGAGGCGATAAAGTTTTCCGAAATCGCCTACATTTGATGCTGCTTCCATGTTAGTCGCCACGTTAGACCAATAGCGATTTCTGTCGTTCCTAGCAGACTGTGTAGCTTTGCGCCTGAGGGAGCGATAAACTGGAGACTTTGCTAGGCGAGCGTCTCTGGCTTGCGAGGATAGAAGCATGGTGTGCTCTGAAATCCAGTCTTTCTGCTTCTTGGATGTGGTACCCAAATGCGACATTGAAGCTTTAGAGACTACTTCTTTGAAATGATTCCATCGTGTCTCGGGTGTATTAGAAGATGTGGATGTTGGTTCATCTGCGGCGCTTAGTTCGGCCTGGATTTGTTTGGACAAGGCTTGTCGCTTTGTCGAACATTGAAGCGGGGCAACATTGATACGCTTCGGAGGTCGCGCCTTCTGGCGTGTCGTTAAACGAAGTTTGAATTTCGCCCTAACTAGAGTATGGTCTGATCCCCCTTTATTTCCGGCCTCTGCTCCACGATAGGATCGACAGTCTTCCACCGAGGAGATCCAGCGTGAGCGCACTAGGATGTAGTCGATCTGATGTGCAGTGCGACCGTCGTTCGAATACCAGGTGAGAAGATGTTTTCTGGGGTGTTGAAATCGAGTGTTGGTGATATATAATCGATTGTAATCAGAAAAAGCTAAAAGTCTATCACCATTACGGCAGCGCTGATCGAGACCGTGTTTGCCTAGTATATGTTTTGTCGCGTCGTCTGAAGGGCCAGTGCGGGCGTTCCAATCGCCGGCTACTATGAGAACGTCACGCTTTGGGATTTTGTTGATTGCCTCTTGAAGATTGTCATAAAATTCGTCTTTGATACTTTCATCAGAGTCGAGGGTTGGGGCATAGACAGCGAGAACAGAAATGTCGAGCGGGGAACCCTTGAACCTAGCGACTGCAACTCTGGAGTTGACCGGTTCGAATGATATTAGGGCATTATTGGCTTTGTTACTGAGAGCAAATGCTACCCCATGTTGTCCCGAATTATTCTGGGGTCCACTATGAAGCAACCAGAATGAAGAATCTGTTCCAGGTACGGCTATTCGGCGGGAGCCATGATCGGGTAACCTCACTTCAGATAGACACGCTATGTCTACCTTGTAGTCATATAAAGAACGCATGGTGATAGACTGGCTACCAGGATCCAACAGCGTCCTAACATTCCAGCAGCCAACAAATAGTTGGTTTCTAAGTGTTAATTTCCCAGCTAGCTTACTTTTCACACTGGCCACCGGGTGAGCACAGGGCGCGTCGCTTACCGGGAACGCCGTAGCATGGTGAGAGTTGTTTGTAGGAGAGTTCATGAAGTTTCTTGGGAATTTGGTACGAGTGATGTCCCCAGCATCGCTCGGCCTTTTGTTTGAGAGTGCAGCTCTAGCCTTTACACAGCCAAGTGTGACCTACAAGGCAGTAGGAGTGGAGTAAGGAGTCCACTATCCATTGGCAGCCGGTGACCGGAGTTCGGTTCATACGCCTTTTTGAATGGGGCCAGACATCCAGGACATCCAACAAGCCCTTTGTCCATACGTCTGCCGGTGAGCTCCAGTGAGCTTCATACGCCAGTCGTTGGAGGTTTGGAATCAGGGTTTAGCCATCTCCCCTAGACTGTCATCCAATGGACAGTCAACCCGGTGGAGAGCGCCGGGCATCCGCTTTTGCCCTCTCACTTTAGTGAGAAACACCTCCGCCACGTGAAGGCAGTGAGTAGGACTTCCTCAGGAGAGGCTATGTAAGACGCACGGTCATATGGGAGCATTTCAAGAGGTGTGCGGAGGGGTGGCCAACCCGCAGCGCAAGACACCCACCTCCGACCATCCTGAGGCTTTGGAGGGAGAGAAAGACATCCTTCGATGCCTTTCTAAGTGTTAAAATTAATTTGCACAAGAATTTATATAATATGATAGTATTATATACTATAGTACTATATTATAATACTATTACACAAGGCATACCCACCGGCGTCCAACAATCGTTATATTTCTTGACCTAAAGGCGGTATTCGATTCTTTCGACCGAGAGGTACTCTGGCGATGCTTGGCTGAAAGAGGGAATACCGAGAAAATACATCGCACTGTTTAATTTCATCATAGATGTGCTAATGGACTTAACTCAACTGACTTCAGCGACTCAGGGGTTGACTTGCTACCAAGGAGTAATAGTCTCGTTGACTTAGAATGCTGATAAACTTCAGAATTTTTTGAACACTTTGATCAGCTAGTAATCTTCACATGTTGGCCATGCGATTCACTCCTGCTGTCAAATGTAAGATGATGGGTGCTACAGGACTGGACTTCATCGACTAACTCCCAGCCTTAAGATAGGAAGTGAATTAGTAGCTGAGCGTGTTGACCGCTTCACTTATTTGGGAAGTTGCATTAGCCAGCATCAGCAGGTTCATCGTTGACGAAATCTCAGCACGGATAGAGTAGGTTCGTTTTGGCATTTGTAAACTTACGCCATCTTTGAAATCCGACTGGTTTTCGACAAAAGGATGTGTGTGTTCGCTCTGTCCCGTTTATGGCTGAGTGTGAGACATGGCCATTGAAAGTGGAAGATAGGAAAAGGCTAACTGTCTTTCATCATAGGTGTCTGCGTCCTATCTTCTGTGTTGAGTGGTATACTAGGGGAGCAATACTGAGGTGAGATTAGGCATCGGTCGAGTGCTAAGTAAGGAAAGGTGAAATCAATCGATGAGGTTGTGAAGTTACATCAGTTTAGATGGTCAGGACATGTGTTATTGTGCATGCCTATCCATCTCTTCCCTCTACTGATGCGCACTGTTAGCTGACTGACATAGGATGAATCAGGTTGGAAAAGAGTTAGCTGGTGGTGGTCAAATAAATTTTTTTCCCTCACTCACACTTGTGTTTTTCATCCGTCTCTGTTTTGAATCTTTCTTTACTGTCTTGTTTTGCTTTGTGTGCTACAAGTAAGGAGTGTGACAACTCGAACTGGTGCTCATCTGTGCAGATTTATATGTTGAAACCAGTGAGTTAGTCAGTAAGAGTAATAGTGAATTTTTTTGTGTACCCAGAGGGAGGGGACATAATTTTATGCATAGGTATTCCCTCCGTGTATTTTAGTATGCACCTTATAAACGGTGTCTGTAGGTTATCTTCATAAGTGTTTCGGTGTCAATCGTTTGATTCATATCAGCTAAGTGTATAGCTATAGATAAAGTTGGCAGTCTGCTGCTTGCTTTGTTATGTTATATGAGTGTAGGTCCTCTCACCCTCATACGTGCAAAGTGAAAATAGTCGACTGTGTTCACACTAACACCTGTAATTTAGTGGATATAGTATGAGATATGAAAGAATCACTTGTTCAATGTTAAGAATTGTGGTAAATAGTGGTTTGACCTTGTAAATAAGTAAGTTAAAAATCATCATAATAGATGTCTACTACACGCGGATGTGTTGAAGCTTTTCTGAAAAGTCGTTACGAATGGAGTTAATCATGTGTCAAGATGAAGTGAATTCTCATCGAAGGCGGCGCATTGGTAACTGTGGTGTTATATCATGTGAATTGACTGAAGTTAGAATTAACGGGACACTGAATCTCTCCTTAGGTGGCTGAATGTTCACAGATACCGTTGACCTCGTAACGCATAGGATTCCTGGTGGGATTGTGGGTGTGTTCTACACTGAAGAGTCCCACTAAACAAGGACACGAAACAAATGTGTATTGCACCCTAGTTTTCGTCATTCGTCATATTCTTACACAGAGTCATTTTTGATCTATAATATTTTTGATTGGTAAAATCTCTGACCTCAAGAGACTGTTTGAGGGGAACAGTTTTTGAACCATTTGTTTTAAGATCAGCCCCTGTTAAGTTGAGTAGAACCTTGTCTGTCGCCTTATTGAAGAAATTAATCCGCATATCGTGTGATTGATAATTCATTGTACATCACTAGACTAATATTGTTTTCAACAATTGAACTGTTTTATTATTGTTTAACTAATCTTTGTGTTGCTTGGTTTTTTTTTTCAAGAATACGTCTGTTTACAGTTAGATTAGATCTCATATGTAAGAGAAAAAAATGTATGTCTGTGTGTGAATTGAACTAAGTATATTCTAAAAATCGTTTGTTTACCGAAAACATTGAAATGAATAGTAGCAGTGAATAAAGAATATTCATTTATATATTCGGTAATTTATCATCAAAAAAAGAACAATTACACATATCCATTATTATTATTATTATTATTATCACTGTGATTGCTATTGTTTTTAATAACACTGATTAATTCAGATCAAAGATTCAAGATGTACATGTGCGTGCGTGCGTGTACGTGTGTGTGTGTGAACAGATTGTTATTAGATTATGTTAATATGAATATATATATATATATATAGTTTCAAGTTTGACCACAGACTACTCTTAGTTAGAGAACCATTGAAAACAAATAGGGAGTCCTGGTGCAGCGTTTCGTCCTAGTCTGGGACTCGTCGGCAAAACGTGCGCCCATCAGGACTCGAGCCATGACCAAAGTTTAAAAAAAGAATAAGAATCCCTATAAAATAACCCTTGAAAATTATTCTGACGATCGCTAGTAATTGACCGCAGGACTCTATGTTGCTTGGAGTTCCTGTAGTCCATTGAGGTCTCTCCGGTCAGGAGTGACAACAAACACTCATCGCTGACTGACATTAGCTGATGTTTCTGCTGTTCAGATGACCGACTGGTGGAAGCTAGAATTCATAGTCTGGCTATTGAATTGAGGTTTATCATTGTTTGAATGGTCTACAAGTGTTTGTTTTGTAACCGAAATATCCTGGGTTCGAGCCCTAGCGGTGGGTGCGTACTAACGATGCGTCCTAATTTTTCCCTAACTGATATCAGTCCGTGGTGAAACTTGAGAGACAAATCAAGTCTCTACAAACTGAGCTCTTGAAGACTTTACGCTCTTGGTAGTTTGTAGGTGTGTGTTAGTGAGCATGTGTAAATAACTATGGTTAAATTAAGAAAATTAAAAAGTTTTTTCTTACAGATGTAATAATAAATAAAAGGACAAAGGGAATTTGGAAACGCCGAATCCATAAGCTATGGCGTAATACAATATTTATGAATTTTTAGTGTAACAGTATTGTTTGGATTTGTTTTTAGTTTACACACAAAGGTTTGATTGTGTTTTAAGTGAATTGCAATGAGTTCTGTGAGACACGTAGTAGTTTCATGTATTCGTGGATTACTTTTTGAGCAAATTGAAAAGGGGGAAAAATTAGAGTAGTTAATGAAGAAATCCATATTTTATTCTTTTGTGTGTGTGTGTGTGTGTGTGTATGAAATGTAGATATCGGTCACTGCGCCTCGGGTTTAAAGCGGTTTGACTTCCGACTGAACCACTAAGTGGTAATATGCTTGCCGGTGAGTTTAAATAAAAGTCAATTGATAAACTTGTGAAACTGCACTGATTGAGATGCCTAGGACATATACTGAACATACTAAGCCATCGTCTTCCTCGGTCAGTATTGTTAACTGACAAATGATGAATTTGGAAAAGAGGTAAACAGAATGGTCAAAGAGAAACCATTCATTAGTCCATGAAATATTTCACAGTGTATAGACCGCCTCGTTGGTCTTCTAAGGAACCAACGACTGGAGACTACCACTGATGGGGTTCAGTGTTGTTCTGAATTTGTGCAGATGCATTCATTCTTTGTAATATCCCATATATATTCATCATTAGAGTCTCATATTTCTCCATACAAATATTCTTTCTCCGGAATGTTTCTCCTCATTATGGGTTTTTTGAATCTCTTCATTTTCCCGTTTACCTGCCTTGGTGTACTGAATAGGCTGTAGCAACTTGAACTGTTGCAGTTCTGTGTGCAAAGTTCTACGTTGAAATTCAAGTATTGGTTTGTAGGGATTTGATTGATTGATCACAGGATTTCATCAGAAGGTGACATCAATTAGAAAACCATTTGAAAACCTGAGAGTACTGTCAGACAGCTGTTTCCTCCGTTTTCGTTTGAGACTCTTCATCAGTACACACTCCCTGCAGGGGTTCGAACCCATGACGTTCTGGTTACAAGGCAAGCGAGCTAGCTCGTAGACCATTAAGCCGCTTGGACCCTATACAATGGCCCATGCCTATTAAGTTTATAATTTCATGCCCTCATGGAACATCTAGACATTCTATGAACTGCTGTATGTATGATATTGTCCCTTTCGACACTCAGCATTTGACATTAAACTATGATTATAATAACAAACATTTTAATTCTAATTGCATTTTATACTAACACTATTATTGTTTTATATTCTCACTCCTTTGTTTGAATTTCCCTAAAAAAAGCCATATACATGCCATTGTACAGCTTGATCATAAATTCGTTGGAAAGAGTCCCTTAGTTGAATACTGTATTCGTATTTATTTATATAAGAACAGAGAAAGCGTCATACTTAGCAAATCCGAAAGGATAGTCATCAAAGCGATTATATGACTGACTGACTGACTAACCGTATCAATGAGTTTAAAGCAGTCCAACTTTATTTATGTAATGGCTGACAGCCTCCCCTATTCAATAGTTAGTAACCTGATTAAAAAAAACTGTGAATTCACTACCGGATTTCATCAAATAGCCTCGAGTTCGAATAGAAGTTGTAAAAGAACAACTGAAGGAGTTTAGAAATACTTACTAAACAGGTTGTCTATTGAAAAATTCCGCAAGTTTGACCTTCAGTCCTTTATAGTAGTCTTCATATTCATTCAAATCACTAATGTTAGGGTTAAAAGATTAAATCACAAGACAAGATTGGAGATTGGAATTCGCCATGAGATGTATTGATGGTTTAATGATGGAATACTCGACAATCACGCCCACTCACGTGATGTAATTTCCATTTTCAAACCGATGTACTCCAAAAACTACGTTTAATCAGTAGTAAGGCGGTATAGATAGGATGATGAGTATGACGATAGCAAGCCTAGTAATGTAAAAGCAACAATACCATCACTAGTGAAACTTCAAATTTCAAGCTCCAAGTCCTATATTCCACTTAGAAATAACTGACTGAGTTTCAACTCACGTCGAGCATGAGGACAAATACTCGCTATCGATGACATTGACTAGTGGTCGTAATATTTCGTGAATTGGCAGAAGTTGGCATTCATGAGCTTGTCAGTGGATCAAGTCCCAGTGGCCTAATGGTCTACGAGCTAGCTCGCTTGCCTTGTAACCAGAACGTCATGGGTTCGAACCCCTGCAGGGAGTGTGTACTGATGAAGAGTCTCAAACGAAAACGGAGGAAACAGCTGTCTGACAGTACTCTCAGGTTTTCAAATGGTTTTCTAATTGATGTCACCTTCTGATGAAATCCTGTGATCAATCAATCAAATCCCTACAAACCAATACTTGAATTTCAACGTAGAACTTTGCACACAGAACTGCAACAGTTCAAGTTGCTACAGCCTATTCAGTACACCAAGGCAGGTAAACGGGAAAATGAAGAGATTCAAAAAACCCATAATGAGGAGAAACATTCCGGAGAAAGAATATTTGTATGGAGAAATATGAGACTCTAATGATGAATATATATGGGATATTACAAAGAATGAATGCATCTGCACAAATTCAGAACAACACTGAACCCCATCAGTGGTAGTCTCCAGTCGTTGGTTCCTTAGAAGACCAACGAGGCGGTCTATACACTGTGAAATATTTCATGGACTAATGAATGGTTTCTCTTTGACCATTCTGTTTACCTCTTTTCCAAATTCATCATTTGTCAGTTAACAATACTGACCGAGGAAGACGATGGCTTAGTATGTTCAGTATATGTCCTAGGCATCTCAATCAGTGCAGTTTCACAAGTTTATCAATTGACTTTCCTTGTGTAATCCCAATATGGCTCACTATATAATACAACTTAACGTGGATAATTTTCACAAGATGAAAATTTGGTGTAGGGTATCTTTCAAGAGACTGAATTCTACTCTACAAACCATGAACAGAGTTCACGATTAACTTCTTGTAACTTGATTGACTGTTTGAACATCATTTAGCCGGTCGCTAATTAGCACCTGGGATCACTATTCCCTTTGAACTAACCGGCGAGCATTTGTATCAAAGTTATAAGTGAAAATAAGTGTTTGTCCCTCCCCGGTCAAGGTAAAAATGTTGACCGTACACACTTCTTTTGTGCATAAAGGTTTGGCTCAAATTCATACACGATCGAAGCCCTCCCTATCCTTAGATCTGTAGATCGAGAAAACGAAACGCGTCAGATTAGCATGATCTTAAAGTTATGGTCGTGTTTGTTGGAATGACAAAAGTTGATCAACTATTCTAGGCTAGAGCTTATCACACGTATCCTTTCACCTTTATAAAAGCATACTATAATATGGAGCGCATTTTCTGACTACGCTCCATATACCTTTCTCTACCAATGCAAGTGGATTCGGCTAGATGAGAGCAGTTGACTTTTACAGTGGCAGAGAAAACGTTACTGTCGGTAAAGGTCAATTGGAGTTTGTTTTTTTTCCTGCACGGAGAAGGTCTTACTGACTGTTTGAAAGATACAATTTTTTTATAACTTGCCTGAAGCACGAACACTTTTTTTTTAAATTTTAAATTCATAAACATGATTATTTTATTTGGAACTGGATCAATAACACAGTTTGGATTGGTCATCAATATTCAGTATAGTTGAGTTTCACCTATTATTATTATTATTATTACTGATATTAAATTCATTGTATTTTTATGTGTTTATGTATATGTGTCTTGCATTTTAGATTCACGATGATTTCGGAAATCTTATGAATGATTATCTAGATCATTTAATGTATTGTGCAGATGCTCCATTATCAACAAGTGGTTCTCCATTAGATTCATCAGTTGGTTGTCTTTCCTCTTCTGGAATACCATTACCACCGGAACTTGTATTCGGTGGTTTCAATGGTTAGTTCATTTTCTTAAATTATGGTTTTTTTTGTCTCTGGTTTAATTGATTAATTTTATGGTGGAGAGTCCCCAAACTAGGACGAAACTGTTGTCCTATTACTGCAATGCTGGCTTTCCCTCTGGTTCGCTAACCGATATCATCTCATGATGAAATCCTGTGTTAGTTTGCATGGCGTGAATTCGATTGATTTTAAGTTTTTGATGTGGTTGTGTTCTCTGAGCTGGATGGTTAATTTGCGAAGCTTTCATCACCCTACTGGGTGACATCTCCAGCGCATACTTCAATTTGAAGTGAGCTTTTAGATTTCTCCACGAGTTTATTAATCATCTCTCCTGGTGACCTTGGACTTGATTGGTTGTTTTTGTGTGTTTTCACACCTTCTAGGCAGCTACTTGTATTGGAACTGATTGTTTCTTTGACTTGAACTTTGACCCTTTGTGTTAAGTTTCTCTCCTATCGGTCAATAAATTTTGTCTATCTCGATGTGTCTATTGATTGGTGATTCACTGGAATGCCAAGCTTCTAAAAATTCTCTAGCATTCTTGTTATTTCCTGTCTAATATTTGATCGTTGTTTCAGTCGAATTGATGTCCATAGTTGTCTGTATGTAGTGAGTGATATTAGGGAGTGGATATCATGTCTTTTGACGGCTAGCTTATGTTTGTGGATACGAAGACGAAGGGAACGTCCACTTTGGCCAATGTAGTGTTTTTCGCAGTTGTTACAGTTTATTTTGTAGATGATGCTGGTTTTACCTTTTTTCGTTGTTGAGTCTTTTGGTTGACATAGAACCAGCTGAGCGAAGTGATTTTGTTGGTTTGTGTACGACGTCAATTCCTAAAGGTTTGAAGAGTTTTGTAGTGATTTCTGAGATATTCTTTATATGTGGTAGGGCGATTTTGTTTTGGTAGGTTGGCTTGGGGGTATATGTCTCTTTATGAAATTCCGTGGATATCCATTCTTTCGGAAGACGTCCATGAGATATCTTTCTTCAATTTTCCTTAAGATGGGAGTGCTGCAATGAGTCCTTGCCCTCTTGAATAGTGTTTGTACGCAATTCCTTGTGTGTGTTATTGGGTTGTTGCTGTTGTGATTTAGGATTTGGTCTGTGTGAGTTGATTTCCTACAAACTTGAGTTTCTAATTCTTCTGTAGTTGTTCGCTTGATTAAGACGTCCAAAAGTGATATTTTGCTCCCGTATTCCTCTTCTCTTGTGAATTTGATGTCGTTGAAGATGTTGTTTATTAATTTGTGAGTTTTGTCTAATTCGTTTCTTTTGATTATTACAAATGTGTCGTCGACGTAGCGTATCCAAATCTTGGGTTTGATCTTTGGTAGAATTATGTTTTCGAGTCTTTGCATCACTGCTTCTGCAATCAAACCTGATATTGGCGATCCCATGGGTGTTCCTTTGACTTGTTCGTATATTTGGCCGTTGAATTGGAAGTATGTTGTTAGGCATATATTTATGTATTCCAAATAGATGAACAAGAAATAATGGTGTCTTTCGACGTGACAGCATTATATACCTCTATCGGACAAAAACTAGGAAAAGAAACCATGGAGGAATTACTTAGCAACGACGAACAACTTCCACAACAATCAAAAATGCAACGCACAAGCTGGATAGAATGCACTCCAATAGTAGTAGTAGTAGTGTGTTGAGAGCTGTCTGCTAGCCGAAATTGGTGGACAGCAATTTACGTCAATGTTTACGCCCAAATCTCGGTAATGAGAAAAAAAGACAAGAACAAAGACTTTGCGTGGGCGGATACGATTAGCGGATATATGGTCCGACCTTGAAAGAAACTGCCACAAATGGATGATAGATTAACTTTAAGCAAGAAAACAACCAATCAGAAAACGTTATTACTCTGCTAATAATAATGTACAAATAAAATATATAAATATCTGATTAAAAATGTGCATTAAAATTTTCAAAAGAATGGATACTGAACAAAGAGTACTCTTTTCGGTAACTTTATCATCATCAGACTCTACAGTTATATATCCATCCATTATAGTGAATGAATGAATTAGTGTTATGAGCAGTATTAGTGCTGTTAAAATAACATCAAATCAGTAATATTGATAGATTACAGCTCAATAGCATCAACATAAAATAATAAGTTGAATGTCAGAAGAATTCGGAAAGATAATATTACAGATTTATGAATTTATAGTCTCTACTGAAGGCCGGACAGGGCGGTAGTAGTGGCTGAACTTGCTTCTTTTGAACACAGCACTGGTTGTTTGAGACGAATTGCAATAGCCTCTGCTGTTTGGAGCATGCGGTGCTTCTATGATTTCGGCAATTTACTAGGCACCCGGTAGATGATAGAGAAGGATTCTTCCACGCTGGCTGGCTTTGTGGCCAGTTTGCACCAGATGGTCCGATTCCGAACTGTTAATGGTTTTAACTACACCTTTACTTAGCCATTGTGGGAGGTGTTCTCGAGCGAGCACGAAAAATCAAGTTCCTAGAGCAACGGTCAGTATAACTTGCTCCACCACAAGCGCAGTTGATATCTGTTGATTTTCTCATTAAACGATCTGTCGCCCGGTTCTTGTCTTCTGTCATGACAGGAGTACACAACTACAACCACACTTTCGGGTATCAAAAGTAGGACTTACAGTTTACAATGCTTGCTCGTATACCTTTGAGCTACTGATATGGAATCCAGTAGATGTGCCATCAATTCTAACCAGAAGGTCGTGGGTCCGAACCCCGGTGGGTGCGTACTGCTGAAGAGTCCCAAACTAGGACGAAACAGCTATCCAGTACTCCCAGGTTTTCCAATGGTTCTCTAACTAATGTCAGCTCATGATGAAAATCCTGAAACCAATCAAATCCCTACAAACCAACACTTGAATATCAAGTCAATGCCTGCAGAGTGTACGTTGTTATCATGAAAAAACCTCATTGGACAGCTGGTTTAGCCTTGAGTAGTCAGTCACCAAACAATCAGAATAAGTTATTTTCCTCTGACTTACCCAGACGAACTTTAATATGGCTGAGAATGTATAAGTATGATGTGAACTTGCTTTTCATCCTGAATGTCCTAGGTTCGATCTCTATCAGTGGGGTTATAGGTGCGTACTGTTTTAGAGTCTCAAACTAGAACAACACATTTCTCCAATACTGCCTGGATTTCAATGATTCTTTCAGTGAATTTGGTTACACCTCCGGGTAAATATAATATTTCTTAGTTACACAGGAGAATTAGCGAACTAGTGGATGCGACCAAACGACCGAAAATGACATTCCCCCTCTGTATTGACCTTCATTTTATGCATCACTAGTGAATTGGTGATTCTCCATCCTGGTTATTATTATTTTTTATCAATTTAAAAGCTTCATTCTACAATGGATCAACTGCTGTTGTGTTGACATTCCTTGTGAATAATCATCCTGATCCGAAATCACCACAAGTTTTACGAGCTAAACTATGGGAAAGTGAATACATTAAAGTGGTTAATAAATGGAAGGCGAATAATTCTGATGTCAATGTTAGTTTTCAAGCTGAAGTAGGTTCTGTTTGAATTTATTTTTTTGCAGTTCTCGAATTTTTGTATTATTGTTGAGTTGTGTTACCTTGGGTCTTGTTAACTAAATTGACTGAAATACAACATAGAAGTTTACACAGAAGTGTAGAGTTTGAAGCTGTCACACTTCATACACCTTACAAAGGTATAGCTAGGTAGACAAAAGAGGTATCTGTATCATTGATAATATCAACAGCAACAGTTCCTAGTCGTCCGTTCTCAGAATCCTGAGGACCCCAACCTCTGTAGTATACACTCCTTCCTACAATACTGGCTCAAAACAACTGTGAAAGACTGCATGGATTCGGTTTGTCACTTTCTTACTACGATTCAGTCGCCAGCTAATAGTATACTGAGTTAGTAGGATATCAGTTACAGTTTTTATTTTAGGGGTATGACGTCACCACTCCATATTCTTACAATCTCGCCGACCATGCACATGGTCCAGGGTTCGATCCCAGGCCACAGACGCACTCCTTTACTTCGCTAAACCAGAAATAATGCTGGTAAAGAGGAAAGGTTGGGCATGAGGCTAGCAACCCCATCCTCTAATAATAGACACTGCTACAGAAACTTCAAGCCACTAGCTTGAAGCCTTATGTTCCACTGGGGAACGTGAAGGAAAAAAAAGATACCTTTACTTTTACTGTTTGACGTTTTAAATCTACTTTCAATCGAACTAGAGCTTACCATATGAAAGCTGGAGTTCAATATCAGAAGATATCAGCCTTGGCATGATAAATTTAGTCTTCTTATGTGTTCATTTTTGTTTTGATAGGAAGGTATTATCTAATTCTAGTCTACACTTGGTATTTATTAAGTTATATTCTTTGAGGAATTATGATTTACTGCTTTCGTACACCCTTGACTGACTGGTTTCAACATAGAAATTTGCACATATGTGCACCAGTTCGAGTTGCCACTGTCCTTCTATGTAGCACCCAAATCAGGAGAAGGGAGTAAAGAGAGATAGTAAATAGAAATATCAGCCAAAAAGAGTATTAATATGGAAGAACAATATGATTTTATTGGATTTTATAAATCACGAAGAGTGAATACATCTGCTCCAGTCATTGAGAACGATTTTGAGCCAACCCTATCACCAATTGTCTTCAGCCTTCATTGGTTCATACCATCTCTAGGACTCCAACCAGGCAGTCAGTAGTCTACAGGTCCCTACGTGGCTGGGTTAAATTAACTGTTGTGGATTTCAATGACTGATGAAGCAATGTTTTGGTTTGAATCTTGGTTTAACTCTTTTCCAATCTGATCCATCCTATTCCAGTTAGCTAGCAATGCACATCGGTCGAGGAAGATGATGGCTAGGCAGGCATGCTCAGTAATACGTCCTGACCATTTGAACCGATGTAACTTCACAACCCCATCAACTGACTTCCCCTCTCCTCACCTGGCAGTCGATCCATGCCTAACCTCAATATTCCTCATCTTATTATGCCACTTAACACAGGAGATAGAACGCAGACACCTATGGTGAAAGACAGATAGACAGTCTCACGCTCAGCCATAAAGAAGGACCGAGAAGTATTGTTGAGCAGTACACACATCATTTTGTCGATAGCCAGTCGGATATCACGTCTACTAAGCCAAATATGGCGTTAGTCGTCAAGAGCCAAACGAACCTTCTGTATCTGTGCTGAGATCTGGCCAGCAGTCAACCTGCTGGGTCTGACTGATGAAACTCCTGAAATAAGTCAAGTGGTCAACGCTCCATCAACCACTTCAATCCATCGCTATCTTTAAGCTAGAAGTATTTGGTATAGTCCAATCCTGTAGCATCATCTTACGTTTGCTAGTAGGAGCAAATCGCTTGCCAAACATTCAAATATTGGTTACTGATCAAGGTGTTCAGATGACTTTGCTGCATTTTGTCAGCGTCTCCACCTAGATGCCCATAGCTTCTTTTGTGTTTCCTTTTTTTTTCTTCTGAAGGCTGAACTCTTATTGGTTGTGAGTCTGTTTTTTTTACAACTTATCATTGGATATAGTATTCGTCATAGTCATTTTTGAAAACAATTCATTCAGGATATCTATCTACTGTTTTTACTGTTAATTGTCTGTCTGTCTGTTTTCGACATAGAACTTTGCACAAATGTGCGGAAGTTCAAGTCGCCACATTCCGTGTAGCACGCGAAGCAAGAGAAGAAAGTACAAGAAAAGCATAATAGAAACAGTGAGCAGAGGTGTGAGACAAAGGAGTTATAACGAAGAACAAAACAGTTTCATTGAAGACCATAAGTCACAGGGAGTAGATGCATCTGCGCCACTGAGAACGATTTTGAGCCATGTCACCAATTGTTTCCAACCATAGATTTTTACCGTCCCGAGGACCCCAGCCTGGAAGTCTACACCTTTCTACGTGGCTTAGACCAACTGTTGTGGATTTCATTGACTGATGCCAAGTTTTTGTTTGACCGCCGCTAGCTTTTTTCCAGCCTGACCCTATATCCGCTAACATTGCTCGTCGAGGGAGGCGATGGCTTGGCATACGTAACACATGTCCTAACCATCTCAGTCTTTGTAGCTTCACGACTTCGTCGATTGATTTCCCCTGTTTACCTAGAACTCTACGCCTAACCTCCATGTTGCTCACCTTATTATGCCACTTTACACGGGAAATAGAGCGCAGGCACCTATGATCAAAGACAGCTAGTCTTTTCATGTCTTCCACTCTCAGTGGCCAGGTCTCACTAGCAGCCATAAAGGAGGACGGAGCGGACTGATGAGCAGTACACACGCCCTTTGGTCGATAGTCGAACATCTCGTCTACGCCAGAGTCGGCGTAAACTAACAAATGCGAAACGAGCCCCTTGTATTCGTGCTGAGATTTCGTCAGAGATCAGCCCGTTGGGGCTGATGGTACTTCCCAAATAAGTGAAGCGGTCAACGTGCTCTACCACTTCACTTCCTATTTTTAAACTAGGCGTCGATGTAGTCCAGTCCTGTAACATCATCTTGCATTTGGCGGGAGCGAATCGCATGCCAAACATTCGTAGATTGCGGGTCAAGGTGTTTAGAAGACTCTGCATTTTGTCAGCGTCTTCGCCTAGAAGGACTATATCGTCTGCATATTCCAAGTCAACGAGATTATTCCCAGGTAGCAAGTCAATCCCTGAATCGCTGAAGTCACCTAGGGTTAAGTCCATTAACACATCTATGATGAAGTTGAATAGAAAAGGAGATAATGGGCATCCTTGACGGACACCACTGGTCGTCATCAGTTCAGATGACAGCTCGCCGTAAGCCCTCACCTGGCTGTATGAGTACGAGTAGAGTGCCTTAATCAGTGCAATATATTTTCTTGGAATTCCCTTTACAGCCAAGCATCTCCAGAGAACTTCCCGATCGACAGAGTCGAATGCTGCCTTTAGGTCAAGAAATATAATGACTGTTGGACGCCGGTAGGAATTCCTATGTTCTAGAATCTGTCGGAGGGTGAAGATATGATCAATACACCCTCTTCCTGGTCTAAAGCCTGCCTGGCTCTCTCGTGTTTGTGCTTCCCGAGCTGTGAAAGTTCTCTGTGAATAATTCACCTTCCGTACTTGTTCGTGTTTGTTTCTGATATGATTATTGTGATGATTAGAGGAATTTCCTCTACACTTTTAATTTATATCTGTTATCGTTCTACAAGTATTGTTGGAAACAAACAGAAAAGATGGAAATGTTACCCAACAATCAATCACTTATCTTCTTACAATTGGTAATATGTAAATCATGCACTTATTATGTATGCGGCAACTGATGATACTACTTACCTGATAACCCCGGCCAATCGGTGGGGCATTGTGTATGTACCTATCACCATTCTGTGATTGAAAGTCGCCCACTTAGGCGAATGATTTGATTTCTTCATTTATTAACGGTGTGAGAAAGCTGAATTCAGGGAAAGCAAATCATTTGCGAATCAAATAGCAACTCTACGCATCATCGTCATCGAACAAAGCATAGAATGGCAATCAAACGTCTACTTTAGTTTCATCAACTTCGAAAAGGCCTTTGATAGCGTTGACGGCTTAGTACTATCGGCTGGTAAACTATTATTATTTCTTTTAACTCCTAGAGGAACATAGGGCTTCAGATACGCGTCTCCATTGCGTTCGGTTCTCTGTCAACGTTTTCACCTGGCTCCACATCTGCCCACGTGCTTTCATCTCCTCTTCACATGACCTCCTCCATGTCCCCCTCGCACTGACGACCAACTCGCCGCTTCCTGTTCTAGTTCCATTTGAGCAATGGCCTGTCGTGTGATGTTACTCAACGGTTTTCTCAGAGTATGGCCTATCCACCTCCATTTCTTCCTGCATATTTGTTGCACACTTGGTTCTCTCATCGCCAGAGATCCCTCCCTGTGTCTGATCTTTTCTGACCAGCCATTTGATGTTGAATAGTATTGAGTGAAGACAGCTGTTGATGAAGGTCTGTAGTTTGTTCGAAGTGCTCTTCGTGACGCGCCAAATCTCCGATCCATAAAGTAGTCGGTAAACTAGATGAGACTTAAGGCGTTTGCCCCTGGAGAATCGATCCTACGCTTACCTCTTCCGTGTTTAAACGACATTCTGTCACTAAACCACAAGCAGCAGCTTATATATTGTTAATGTTCTATTGCATACTATTACTCGTTTTTGTGTTGACTATCATCAAATTGAGAATAAATTCATTTTTTTCGTGTTTTGTTTAAAATCATAAATTGTCCTTGTCAGGTTATAAAAATAGTATGACGCAACCATAGGGTGTTTATGTGATGCCTGTATAAATGTCTTAAAGTCGAATCGAATGATTTTCAAATAATGATCTTTAGACCAAATTTATTTATTTAGTTAGTTATTTGGTCAGTTGATTTTAAAGGTAAAGCGTAAACATTCTTTGTTTACCTATCGGTTTATTGTTTAGAAGTGGATATACATGCATATGGAAAACAGATGTGTTTCTACTAGTTGGTTTTGTCTTATGAATTGTGTCTGGTGTCATTGTTTTTTCTCTCTTCTTTGTACTTTGTCTATCTGGTGATGGGTATAGGTTTGAAGATTAGACCATTTATTATTTATTATTATTTATTCTTCCAGTGATTCATAGCATGATCTTATTTTAAATAAATAACCTTATTGCCAACTTTTTTGATATATCCAGTTTACAGGTTTGATAACAAGTTGATATCAGTTAGAGAACCATTAATAAAACTACGGAGTACTGGACAGCTGTTTCGTCCCCCTAATTTGGAAATCATCGGTAGTACCCACACCAAATGGGGTTCGAACCCAGGACCTTTCGGTTATAAGGCGAGCTAGCTTGTAGGCCATTCAGCCACTGGGACTTGACTCAGTGGCCAAACCAGCCCATGAATTTTAACTTCTGTCAATTCGCGATATATGTAGCACAACCACCAGTCAATGTGAGACGAACTCCATCAACTCAGGTAAGAGATCATTTACTTGCCAACAGCACACTACCCGGTGTTTGCGCTGTATTTGTATCGTGAATTGGCAGAAGTTAGAATTCATGGGTCATTGGATCGAGTCCCAGTGGCTAAATAGTCAACTCACTTGACTTGCAACACGAAAGTCCTAGATCGAATCTCAGGATGTCGGTACGTACTGATGAAGAGTCCCAAATTAAGCTGACGAAACAGCTATCCATTACTCCAGTGCTGGCTTTTCAGTGGTTCTCTCACTGATCTCAACTTGTGATCAAACTTATATCTCATTTATTCGTATTTATTTATTCTACCCAACTACACTTTCGTACTATAAGACTACTCCAGTAACTATTCATGTAGATGTTGTCGTATACATTTGTCGTTTGTATCTGTTTATGGTGTTGATATTTTAACAGTTTTATTGATCTGCGTCCGATAAGTGGTGTTTTGTCTCTATCAACAAACTTTTCAACTTTAGTCTAGACGTGTTGTATCCGGTTAAATTTTGAGGTAACTGGTCTATCACTACTACCATCATGGTTATCTTTGTCATGTGTGGCATCTGAAATCAATTATTGTTTATTTATTAGTATTTATTTTCTTGGTTTCCAAGTGAAACTTGGGTGAGAGGGATAGTGTGTTTCAACAGGCTGTCTCCATATCACCTTGTTCTGTACAGTGTTTTTATTAACTAGCTCCACGATACCCCTCACACAATCTCTCAAAAATCACCCTCGGACTGACACCCAACTCATCATTTTCCATTCTAGTTCCACTTGATGGTCTGGATAGTGTGCGATGTCATTCAACGATCTTCTGAGTTCACTGTGTGCACTCCATCTCCATTTCCTTAGACATATTTATTGGACGATAAATTCTTGGTGGGTTCATTGTCAGAGTCCTTTGTTGGTGATCATGTCTGTCTGTCTGGATTCAACATAGAACTTGGCACCGAAGTGCACCAGTTCGAGTTGCCACGTTCCAAATAGCACACAGATGTAGACGAGAAGGTGAGTGGAGAGAATCAATAGTTTGACAAGTATAAGAGTGAAACAGAATTGGTAATGGTAGAAAGAAATATGAAAGATTACAGAGACTGAATACATCTGCGCTGTCATTGACAACGATTTGGAGCCATGTCACCAATTGTTTCTAGCCATTGATTCCTACAGTCCTGAGGGCCCCAACCCGGAAGTCTCAATCTCCCTACCTGACTCAGTTTAACTGTCAAGGATTTCATGGATTGATGCCATGTTTTTGTTTGGCCACCACTTACTCTTTTCCAACCTGCACCTATATCAGCTAGTATTGTCCGTCGGAGGAGGCGATGGTTAGACATGCGCGTTATGTACGTGACCTAGCCATCTCAATCTATGTAACTTTATAGCCTCGTCGATTGATTTTCCCTCTTTGCCCAACACTCTACGCCTAACGTCAACATTACTTATCTTGTGAAACCACCTAACGTGAGAAAGAGATCGCAGACATCTAACAATCGCCCTCACAATCCGAGATGGTGATCGTGTACAACCGACCATCTCATCTTCAGTTTACAACGAGAGAAACAGCTTGTTGGCAGAAGTTTGCAATAGCCTGTTTCGAAATGCTTTTGCTGTCAATAGGTTGGGAAGTAGTGGCTTTATAATAACGAATGGGGATATCATATTGTCTGGCATTTATATTTTTTAAACTATTATTATTATTAGGTTAAAAATGCCCATTAAAATTTCCAAAAGAATGGATACTGAACAAACAAAACTCTTTTCGATAATTTGATCATCAGGTTCTACACTTATATATACACTTTAGTGATTGAATTAGTGTTATTAACAACATTAAAGTTATTTAAATAACATCGAATCAATGAATTACAGTTCAATAGCATCAACATAAAAATAGACTTAATTTCATACATTTGATTCCCTTGATAAATTACGATAGAGAAAGAAAGACCAACTATAAAGACTAGTATAAAATGATGTCATCATTCTATTTCACAGGATCTCATCAGCTGCTGCTACAGACTACCTGAAATTACAATGCTTATAAATAATGACAATAACATACTTCAATGTTTGAAAGGCAACTTAAACTAAAAATGGTAATACTTATATTCCAGGTGCGTTCATTTTATAATGTTTTCACCAATATCTTTCAAACATTGAAGTATGAAATGTTATTGTTTATAATCATTGTAATTTCAGGTAGTTTGTAGCAGCAGCTGATGAGAACCTGTGAAATAGAATGATGACATGATTTTATTCAGCAAATCTGGTCTTTCTCTGTCGGAATAAACTGAATGTTAGAAAAATTAGGAAAGATAATATTACAAATTCATCAATTTATAGTCTTCACTAAAGGCCAGGGCAGTGCTTCTTCTGTACACAGAGCACTAGTTGTTTCAGGCAAATCGTGACACCCTTTGCTGTCTGGAGTCTTCGGTACCTGGATGTTTGTGGCATTTTGTTTGGTACCCGATAGATGATAGAGAAGGACCCTTCAATATCAGCTTTGTGGCTGGTTTGAACCAGATGGTCTAATATCGAAGTGTTGATGGTTTTTACTACACCTTTATGTAGCCAAACTGGTAGATGTACCTGAGTGAGCACAAAAAATCAAGTTCCTAGATCAACGGGCAATAAAGCTTGCTCCACCATAAGCGCAGTTGCATTGGTAGGTACAGTTAGAAGTGGTTAGTCTAGGTTCTTCATCTTTCAGTCAAGAAATCACCATGGGTCGTGTAGAAAATAAGACTTGTAGTTTGACAACATTAAAAGTTCTTTGAATTGATTTTCTTAACTTCTTCACAATTATTTCGTTGGGTATATCGCCCTTGAAATGCAGTCGTATGTATAAAGGCTTTTTAGTTACGGATAGTGACTGGTCCTTTTCAACCGTCATAGTTATATGTTTCCTGATGAATTTGTCTGGCTGGTTATTTTTGATCAAGCTATCACATACAATGCTTAGTTCATCTTTAATTACCTTTTCTGAGCATATAGTTTTTAACCCTGTGGCTGAGGGTTTTTACTAAATTTCTTTCGTACTGGAGAGGAAAGAAGCTATCAAAATGTGTATATTGACCTGTCCATGTACTTTTTCCTAGCAAATTTCTTTTTATGCTACCTTCTGGCTTTCTTGCTCAGGACATCCAGGAAGGCAGTTCTGTCTTGGGATTCCTCTTTATGTATTATTATTATTATTATTATATTCTAACCTGTATCGGAGATGTTACCATTCTGAGCTAATCCAGTGTCACCTATCTACTGCTTGGTGACGGTATTTTTTAATTTTATTCCTTTTCGACCTGGGTGGAACATAAGGTTCCAGGTGTGAAGCTTAGAAGTTTCAGTAGCTGTGGTGTCGTTTTGTTTACAGACTGAGATTCCTGGTCTCAAACACAACCTTCCTACTTTCGCAGACATATTATCGGCTAGTGTGAACTAGACGCGGTTTAGGAGTGCGTCAGCATCAAATTGAACCTTGGACAATGTAAGTAGTTGGTGTGCATTCCATCATTAAATAACGGATGCTTTGGTATCTGCAGCAACTGAATTCTATATTGTCTTCTAATTTGGCTGACTATAATTATCCGATGAAATGCTTGTGTTTTAAATAGTTTGTTCTGTAGATATGTATGTATGTGCGTCAGTGGCACAGCGGTTAGGACTCTCACCGACCATGCGTATGGTCCGGGGTTCGATATCAATCGTCAGCCTGAAAAATTGGGCTACCGATGTCACATGCTGAAAATTCCATACTTGTACCGAAAATACAGTGTGGAATCAAAAAAGTATGTACGTATGTATACGTACTCATTGTCTCAATACTGTGTATTCACTCAGTATTCTCTCTTATTTTTATTTTATTTATTTATTTTTGATTGCAGCTTGATTCCACAGTGGATTTTTGATTCAAGTATGGAATTTTCAGCATGGATATCGGTAGCCCGAATTTTGCAGGCCGACCATAGGTATCAGGTGTGCGTCAGCAGGGGATCGAACCTCGGACCATGTGCATGGTTGGCGAAAGTCCTAACCACTGTGCCACCGACGGTCTGTGTGTTGTCTGCTAAGTAGCATTGTTCTCTCACATTGGCATTCTATTCATTCTATTCCATTCTTTTTTTCCCTTCACGTCCCCAGTGGAACATAGGGCTTCGAGCTAGTGGCTTGACGTTTCTGTAGCAGTGTTTATTTTGCAGGATAGGGTTACTAGCCTCATACCTAAACCTTTCCTCTTTACCAAGACTAAATCTGGCTTAGCGAGGTAAAGAAGTGCGTCGGCCGATGATTGAACCCCGGACCATGTACATGGTTGGCGAGCGTCCTAACCGCTACACCACCGACGCACGTTCCATTCTTTGACTTAGCTTAGTTTTTTTGTAGATTTACTATATTATAAATTATTTAAATTAATTCCACCGTGTTGAGAAAATCAAAACAAGATCTGTGTTTCTGAACGTTTCGCTGTGTAAGCCACAGCTTCTTCAGCAGATTTATTCGGATTATAATTAATCATCAAAATATATAGTCAACATTTTTACATAAAGTGAAGTCAATTTATTTGAAGGTCATTTGTCCATGGACATTTTACCAATAGAAATATGTAAGCAGTCATCACATATATTTGTAATGACTAATGTCAAATTATTGTGTTCACTCTTCTATAGTTGATTTGTAAAGATTAGTTATGTATGAGTGTGTGTTTATGTATGTATGTTATTTGTCATATGGAAAATACGTGAATTCATATGTGATAAACATGATACTACATGTATACGATTGGTGGATGGTGGCTAGCAGTGATTCCAGGATGCGCATTTCGTCCTATTTGGGACTCGTCATCTGGATGTACCTGCATTTCTCAGTGAGTGATGATGTTCCCACCGAGGCTCGAACCCAGTGCCCATAGTTTCAAACGCCAAAGCGTTATCCACTAGACCACTTGGGCCACGAGAGCCACCTCTTGTGCAACGGGTCATATTAATTATTGGATTGAATTTTTGATTTTCGCGTCGATTGATTGGAGGGAAGTTCTCGGTGTCAGGTTGACATGTCGGCTTCTTGTGCAGATGCTTCGATGATGTCTGGGCATTTAATTCAATTCCATAAATGATACTACATGTTTTAAAAGGTCATCGTGGCTCATAGATTGTTTGTTGTTTTTTCATGTCTTGCTTCATAAGAGTTTGCCATATAGATGATAAGTCTATACCTTCTTTCCTATTCACTGCATTTTATATGGTTAAAATGTGCAACGCTTAAGAGGTCAGTCTTTCTTTATGTGAATGAAATCCTCTTCCAAGAATTTCGACATTGTCGAAATCAATCTTATGTCCGTTGTCTATCACATGCATTGCTATAGCCGATCTTTTCTCTAGACTTTTTAATTCTACTTCATTTCTAGGTGGACGTTTCGTGTATAATCTATGTTCATTCGCTCTGACCTTCACCTGCCTACTGCTCTCCCCTATATAGCATGCCTCACATTCTGAACACTTTATCTTGTAGACACAATTACTTTGTGACATTTTGGGAACTATATCTTTGATATGCATCAGAGCTTTCTCTAGATAATTAGAAGGTTTGAAATAGACTTTAACATTATATGTAGCAAATAGTCTCTGAAGTTGTTCAGCTGTGTCCTTTCGATATAGAATGGATATCGTCGATAGCCAGGATTTTTCAATACTTAGAGAATTGAAACCAAAACGAGGTTCTCATCACTTCCTGCAAACTACCTGAAATTTCAATGGTTATAAATAATAACATTTCATACTTCAATGTTTGAAAGGTAATTAAGGAAACATTATAAAATGAACGCATCCGGTACATAAGCATTACAATTCTTAGTTCAAGTCACCATCAATCTATATGCTATCGAACTATGAAAAAAGGGAGAGGAGGGGGTGGATGAGAGAAGACAGAAAACAGAAAAATCTAATTAACAATGTTAGCTTTTACGTCGACATGGCAACTCAAGAAGATTGATGTTCATCAAATTGAAAACTTGCTTATTGAGTTAAGCTCACTAGTGTAATGAAAGTAATACGGTTACCAAGGCAGTGAGAGACTGACTACACTCTCTTTTTGTGTGCATAAGTTTGGTCTGAAACGTTTGATTGCGATTGATTCAACAAATCATAGTAGATTCGCTGTCCTTTGTATGTTTAATATTTTGAACGATTTGGAAATCTTGACAAAATGACCCATATCCACAAAATGTCGCCTTGTAACTATCTGCTTCTGTGAGCCATTCTCCAATCGACATCATCCTTAGCGTAGATATGATTTCCAAATACTGGTCAAAGCATTTGTGTGTATACTGCACGGTAGTTTCCGGCATTCTTTATGACTGTACGACATGACTATCTGAAGTAAACGACTTAAAAAGGTTAACTGTTTTCAACTACATATATTCGGGTAAGGTGGAATAGTCCGTCAATATGGTTATGAAATTGCGAGGATTCAGGTGATTGGAATAGATGTATCACTTGTCAAGTTATTTCCTTCCTTGTCGAGTAATGTTAACTGACAAGGGATTAGACTGGAAAAATGAGTTAGACAAGGTCAAATCATAAAGTTTTTGAGTGATGATTTGAGGCATAAAGGGTCTCAGAGATGTTAACATTCAATGGCTGGAGATGATTTTGATGAAATGAAGTAAAATCTTTTTTAGTGGTGTAAATACATTCAGCCTTTACAATCTTCCAAATCCATTACGTCTTTGGTATTCTCCATGTTACCATTCTTTCTGCTCAATACATTTTTGAATTTGGGTTTTTACCTTTCTAAGCTTTTTTGTTTTGCATGGCGAGTGTCGCAACTTGAAGTTCTGCATTATCGTGCAGTCAGTTGTTATTTTTTTTTATTTCTTCATGTTCCCCAGTGAAACATAGGGCACCTTCAAGCTAGTGGCCTGAAGATTCTATAGGAGTGTTTACTTTTACAGGATGGGGTTACCAGCCTCATGCCCAACCTTTCCTCTTTATCAGGATTATTTCTGGCTTAGTGAGGTAAAGGAGTGCGTCTGTGGCCGGGATCGAACCCCGGACCATGTGCATGGTCGGTGAGCGTCCTAACCGCTATGCCACCGGCGCACATGCAGTCGGTTATAAAACTCGATAAAATGGAATCCTTGTGCCTTTGATATTCTATATTTTATTGACTATTCCAGCAGGGGTTTCTCATTTCATTCCTTTTCTGTTTTTTTGCCTAAACTCATATTGCCATTTAAAAAAATCTTCGTGTCCCAGTTCACAATAATGTACACTAGTGAGTATTAAAGATTTCTTCTGAAAAGATCCATTTTATTTTTCTCTTTTATTTATCTCTCTCTTTCTGTTTTTATTTTTCAGCGTTCAGTTGAAGATGAGATCGACCGTCAGTCGAATTCAGATATTAGCACTATAGCGATAAGTTATATTGTCATGTTTGTCTACGTCAGCCTGTTTCTTGGAACGTATCGAAGTTGTAAAACTATATTTGTAAGTTGCTTTAATATGCTTTAATCTCAACTATATTATTATTATTGTTAATTCTTAGCGTTCTGAGCAGAACACACGATTTCACCTGCATGTCTCTGTTGCACTCAACTCTTTGGCATCCTTTTCAGCTGGTCAAAAAACTATCCACACTCTTTCATTCCCTCTTTTCATAATTTTCTTTTTTCTTGTCACCCTCCGGTGCCAGCGTTTTTCCTTCCTGTTCGTTTTCCACTCAAGGGTCTAGCGTGTGGTGTAATTGGAAAATGTGTCCATTCCATCATTATTTTTTTGTGCAATATGTGTTATGTAATGGGATTGTTGCCTAATTCGCTGCCTGAAACACTTTTTTATTGAGTATCTTTTCCGCCAGTGATTTGATCTCGAGTGACAAGCGAAGACAGATGTTGATGATGTTATTAGGGATTCTCTTAGGTTCCGAGTGGAACACAGCGCTTCAGCAGTACATCTCGACTTCGTCCTACTCTCTATGATTCTCTTTAACTGGCCCCAACGATTGCCCATATGCTCTTATCTCCTTCTCCCAGTACTATCCCCTCCATGTCACCCTCGGACAGACACCCAATTCATCGTTTCCCATTCGCGTCCCACTCGACGGCTCGCTTGGCGTCTGCACTCATCTTGTGTCTGATCCATCTCTATTTTCTTCAACACACACTTGTTGAGCAACAGGTTCTTGGTTGGTTCATTTCTAGAGTTTCCTGCTACTAATTCTTTGTGGCTGGCCACCTGATCTTGAGTATGGAGCCAACGAAGGTAACAGCTGTTGATAAAAGTGTTTAGTGGCCTGTTGGAAATGCTTTCGGTAACGCTGTAATCGAGTTTTTGACCCATACAGAAGAAGTAAGTGACTGTCTGAACATTGGTGTTGAAAATCCTAATTAAGTTCTTTGTGCTGAAGTTGTCTGCAAGAAACTTGCCTCTGGTGACACACACGACAAATTTTTGAACATTATAGCAGCTGTGAAATACTTGATATTAGTGTGTGTACAATTTAGAACTTGTTCCTTATAACTGATTAGTGCAGTAGATTTCCATACAGTTATTTCAGGCTGCTGAACGTCTGTCTTGATTTTCCCCCATTCAATTGTGACTGACTTCGACATCCTCATCAGCGGAGACGGTACTCCCCTCGTAAATGATACTGATTTGTGTTTGCCGTTGTCGTTTTTCCTAGGCTAAATTCATGACGTTTGTATATCTTTGAGATTTTCTTTGACGACAGACATAAATCATCTTTGAAGATTAGATCTTTGTGGACGTTCAATATCAGTCCAGTGTATACCACCACCTTGTGATGGTACAAGTCATTTGACATTTTGATTCGACACTAACTAGCGTCATGCATGTAGTCCTTTGTTTGATGCAGAATGAATTCTATCAGTCAGTCAGGTTTAGAATTTGGCCACCATTCTAGGTGGCTCACCATCGCAGTGCACTGAGAATTGTTGTTATTAGATAGTTGGGGTGCGTCGGTGGCACAGCGGTTAGGACGCTCGCCGACCATGCATATTGTCTGGGGTTCGATCCCCGGCCACAGACACACTCCTTTACCTCACTAAGCCAGAAATAATCCTGATAAAGAGGAAAGGTTGGGCATGAGGCTGGTAACCCCATCCTGTAAAAGTAAACACTCCTATAGAATCTTCAGGCCACTAGCTTGAAGGTGCCCTATGTTCCACTGGGGAACGTGAAGGAAAAAAAAAGATAGTTGGGAGGAATTCTGAGCGTACTGTGATGATGCGCCACTTAGCATGGTGGCCACATTGCAAACTTGACTGACTGATAGAATTCAGTCTGCACCAAACAGAGGACTAGGTACATGACGCCGGTTAGTATGCGATGAAAGCATCCAGTACAGTCCTATAGGAGGTGAATCGCGAGCCTGAATAGCATATGTGTTACGTCTCTAACTGCAGTACTGTGTGACACAGGTTCAATTCTCAGAGGGGACATGAATTTCTTCAAGATTGCAGACTAGTAAGCGCCAGCCAACAAACACGAAAATTAGGTGCAGCAAAGGCTTTCTTCCTATTGTCTTCAACCATCTAATAATTAGGCTTTTATCGATTTTACTTCACTAATTTATAAATTTTTTTATATTTTCCAAACTAATTTCAGGTTGATATGCGTGTAACACTTGGTTTAGCCGGTGTGCTGATTGTCCTCGGCTCGGTACTGGCATCAGTTGGTTTTTGGAGTTATTTAAATGTACCAATCACATTGATTATTGTTGAAGTGATACCATTCCTTGTTTTAGCTGTTGGTGTGGATAATATTTTCATACTTGTTCACGATTTTGAACATGGTCATAACCTGTTAATTGATGATGTTAACCTGTTAAAATATTATGTTTATCAAAATTTAAATAATGATAATACTAACAATGAAACATTAAACAATAATTCAAATGGTTCAACAATGAATTTAAATCAAGGTGAACAAGGTAACCATAGTTACCAGCAACAACAGCAGCAAGGGCGAAAGTCAAATGTTGTACTGAATGCAGCAATTAAAGCAATGGTTGAAGATAGAATAGCTGAATCAGTTGGGAATGTTGGACCATCAATGTTACTTAGTGGTTTAGCTGAAAGTGTTGCATTCTTTTGTGGTGAGTTGAATTTTTCTGTTTGTTGGTTTTTCTCACTATTTCTTTATTTTTTTTGTTGAGTTGTTAACACTGTTATTATTATTTCCTTTAATTCCTAGAGGAACATAGGGTTTCAGCCGCGCGTCTCCATTGCGTTCGGTTCTCTGCTAGAGTTTTCACCTGGCTCCAAGTCTGCCCACATGCTTTCATCTCCTCATCACATCACCTCCTCCTCCAAGCCACCCTTGCAATGACGACCAACTCGCCGCTTCCCTTTCGGGTTTCACTAGAGGTCTTGTCTAGTGATGTCACTTGGTGTTTTGTTTTCTCAGAGTATGGCCAATAGAACTCCAATACTTCCTGCTTATTTGTTTCACAATCGGTTCCTGGTTGGTTCGCTCATTGCCAGAGATCCTTGTTGCTGATCTTTTCTGGCCGGCCATCTGATATTGAGTATTGAGCGAAGACAACTGTTAATGATGGTCTGAACTTTGTTTGAGATGCTCTTAATGACGCACTAAGTCTCTGATCTATATAGTAGCACTGACTGACTTCACATTGGAGTTGAAAATCCGGATGTTATTTTTGATGGTGAGTGATGTTGACCTCCACACAGACTTAAGGGTAATGAGAGCTTGTCTTGCTTTTCGGATTCTGGCTTTGATATCCTCGTCAGTTCCGCCTGTATTTGAAACGATGCTTCCCAGGTAGGTAAAGGAGGTTGTTTCTTTCAGGTTCCTCCCATTTATTCTGATTGTTTTCTGTTGTTGTTGCTGTTGGTGTTGGCCAGGAATCTTCATCACCACATCTGTTTTCTCTATGTTCACCTGAAGTCCTTCCTATCTTTGATGCTTCTTCTGCCAACTTGTTGATTTTCATCACATTCATATCTTCCGGTTTGTAGGAAATCAGTCATATATCATCGGCGAAGTCCAGATCCTCCAAGTCTCTTTTTGTGTGAGTCCATTTTATGCCTGTTTCCTCATTGTCCGCTGTTTGTCGCATTATCCAATCTACTGCAATCAGGAAGATCATTGGCGACAGTAGGCAGCCTTCTCTGACTCCCATCCTTCTTCCCTAAGTTCGCCGTTGTGTTAACACTGTAGGGGTTCGCAAATCAGGAAATTCGCCTCAGTAGTATCACCAGCTAGCTGCTAATCAGGATTCGTGAGTTTTAAGTAGATTTGTCTGTCTTCATGAGGTCGGAAAAGGGGGTAGACCACTGACGAACTCAGTATATTAACCATCTAGCATTTGAATCGTTTGGATCTGGTTATCGAACACTGTTGTTTATCACATGAATGTTTGGTTTCCAACTACTCACATCAGTTATTTAGTAGTATATACCGTTGTGCTATTTCGCTTGCTTCTTTAACTGCTCTTTATGATATCATGCTGATAACGTATTGTGATTTATTCAAGGTTGAAAAAATAATCCTGAACGAGCAGGTCGCACACTTCTCGTGCGTATGTATACCAGTTCACCTACCAAGATGGAGCTTTGTGGGCGATTAAATGGCATTCCCGTTTTTTTCTTTGAGGTGGTGCCACCTGCTTTATCCTGTGAGGTGGTTTTAGAGCGTTTCAATAAATAGGCTAAAATATGACGGCATGGTTTCATGAAAATTCAGTAATATACGTGTTTAACTTTTGAACTTATCGCCTCCATTGAATCTATTACATTGCACCGATATCAGTATCAAACAAAATTTTGAGATTAAAGTGCAGCAATTATTATTATCACAAAGGCAGGATACTCCTTCATCAATCTGAAACCAGTTTGAAAGTCTTCTGCTGTCGCTAAGTATAAAGAACAAGATTCGGATTCCCAACACACATGTGAAGTAGGTCAGTTCTTCTATACGGGTCGGAAACTTGGCCAGTGAGTTATACGATGTATTTCCAGCAAGCTACTAACTTTTACCCACAGCTACCATATCTGGCTGCATACTGAAGATCAAATGGCCGGCAGGTCAGAAAGAAACTTTGAGAACAAACCAACCAAGAACCGGTTGCTCCAACAAATATGTGGGAGAAACCGGCGATAGATCTAGCGCATATCGAGGAGGCCGTCGAATGACATCACACGCAATGCAGGCCATCGCTCGAGTGGAATGCCAATTGGAATATCATCCCAGAGGCTTCCATACAAGTCTCTGTTCGTGGATAGTTGGTCAACCCATGACATGGCGTGGTGGGATGAAGGATATTTGTGGTAGGTTAGCATCGGTTAGCGCGTTACGACTTCCTGGTTGGAGTCTGAGAGATAACTCGAATCGGTAGCTCGAAACATTATCGGATATGACCAAGACTCACAATCAATACCGAACATGCTGCAATTTCCTTCTTTCTTCCCTTTCTGACAATAATTGACGAATGCTATTTGAACTTGTTAAATATGACTACTTTCATAACTTTACTTCTCATCTCATATGTTGTTTTATTATTATGATTATTATTGTGTGGCTCATCTTCTTGGTGCCATATTGTACTAAGTCTTTTTTTCGTGGTTAAAAAAGGCGAAAAAGTAGGACAATAAAGGCTTCACAAATAATCCATCCGGTTCAAAGAACTTAGCTACAACTAAATGAGTAAGTCACATAATTCAATCAAATCTTGAATTAAGTAACATTCACAAACAAACACAGAAAGCCATAATTCCATAAAGAATCGAAATTACTGTTGTCGGGACAGTGGTTAGGACTCTCGCTGACCATGCACATGGTCCGGGGTTCGATCCCCTGCAGACGCACACCTGATATCTATGGTCGGCCTGGAAAATTTGAGCTACCGATATCACATGCTGAAAATTGTATACCTGTACCAAAAAATACGATGTGGAATCAAGTGTAACCAAAAATAAAATAAAATAAATATGGGTGAGGCGGTCAAGGAGTGTCTTCTTCAACATTACTGATGTCAACAGTAACAATAGTTTTAATAATATTAAAAACTATGTTTACTGTATGACAGAATAAGTTAATTACTGGCATGAAAAATCGTACGATAATAAAATTTTACAAATAACCTAGACACTAAATTTTAACGTATTATTAACTGATAGATGCAGAGATAAGGAGATTAGGTAAGACATGATGCTACGTGATTCTTAAAAGAATAATAATTGATGCAAAAATAACAAATGAACTATTCATTCAGAAATGTAGATACACAATGGCATAATACTTTATACACGGCTCTCGTTTCGTCCTTCTAGGGGTTCCTCAGCTGAGTATACGTGCTTACTCTCAGTTAGTTCTTTTGTTTCCATTGAAAGATTTAGGGCGAAAGCAGTAAGAACCACCTCTTATTGAATGGGTGGTATCCTGTATTGTCTAGTCCTATTAGAAGAATTATTCTGTCGATATGCTGGGTTGTGTGTTGTTGTTCATTATTGTCTGAAGTTGTCTGTAGAAGTCCTACTCCATTGTGTGTTATTTGTATGGGAGTTTTTTTATTTTAATTTTGCTATCTTGATCGTGCATGGTGGAGATTGGTTCCCACTGAATAAGGGCTTTCAATACTGTTGGTGAAATCGTGACAGTGTTCTCCCCAGTATGTTTTTGTCTGTGATCTGGATGGTCGGATTAGATTATTGAATCTCCAACCATTTTCTTATTCTATCTGATCTCGCAGATTTGTAATACTTATGTGAGATATCTTCTTATTTCTTACGCAATCTGAGCAGCTTCGTCAGCTGCATGTGTGACGCAAAGATCTCGTATCTCTATGTTTACTATAGAAAGAAAACATATTGATCCCTTGCTGTTGAATGCAAGGCGATGCTGCAGGACTAGACCACACCGAACCATAGCTTAAAGATAGGTAGTGAAGTGATGGGGAATGTTGACCACCGACAGACTGGTCGCTGACGGCATCTCAGCATGGATACAGAAGGCTCTTTTGGCATTTACCGACGTATTAAGTGATATGATATGGTGAAGGATTTTGGGGTACGGGTATTGCCTACCTTCACAATCTCATTGATTGAGATGACTGTGATATGTATCACGAATGCTGAGTCGTCGCCTTCCTCGGCGGACATTGTCAACTGACGTAAGATAATTTTGGAAAGGAGTTAGAGATAGTCGAACGAAAACCTGTTATTAGTCTATGAAATCATTGACTGTTGGTTTTAGCCCTGTAAGTATTGTAGACAGCCTGATTGGAGTCTTTGGGATGTTAAGAACGATTGTCTGGAGGCTGTTAGCTAATGTGGCTCAAAATCGTTCTCAATGACAGACATGTATTCTTTCTTTATGATCTTCCATATCTATTAGACTTTCGGGTTTTTTCTCCATGTTACTTTTCTATCTCCATCGCATTTTTGCTCATTATTGTTTATTTGAATTCATTTTGTTCTCTCCGTTTGTATGCTGCATGGAGTATGGCAACTATAACCTCTACACTTCTATGCAAAGTTTTAAACTGAAACTTAGTCAATCAGTTGTTAGTCAGAGCAGTATTGATTGTTTTAAACATGTCTGTTAAATAGTCCATGTCTCTATTTGTCATACCTTTGATTTCATCGGAAGAGAACTTATTCGTCAACTAAGGCTTTCACCAGCCGGCCTCTCCCTGATTCTAACGAAGAGAAGTTTAGAGAGAAGGTTTATATCTATTGCTCAGATAATCAATGATAAGAATTCACGGAAAACACCCCATGGAGACCTATATAGAACCCCAAAAGCCATGGAAATACAACGCAAATTTCTGGAAGATCCTGCTAAATTTGTGTTCAATAATTTTACAGTAACTTTATCTCCTATACAACTGGAGGCCTTGTCTGTCAGGTCAAAATTCTGCGACATGAACCAAAACACTAGCAGTCGCGGTGTATATGTTGAGTTCGAAAATTTGATCAATCAGACTAGTGATCTTGCCCTAGTCTCTGAAGAGGTGTTCAAACGTTTTAAGTCAGCAATTCTAGACTGATGCCATCGGTACCTCAATGTGAAGTCTAAGTGCAATAATCTATTGGCTACAGAACACGGAAAACAAGTTAAACAACTGAGACGTAACAGAGAATTGCTGATCGTATGCTTTGATAAAGATACTGGATGTAGGAAAGACTATATTGATAAAATGTCGCCGATTCTTTCAGAAAACAACAAGTTCTCTGCGTCTGACAGAGAGAAAGACGTAACAGAAATGCAACTCACTGGGATATTGAAAGAGCTCAAAAGTGATCAACTTATTTCTGAAAATGGTCTAAGAGAGCATTTGATCAACTGGTTCGATAATACCCCGACTATATGGATTACCGAAAACTTACAAACATGAACTTTTCCGTTGCGCCCTATTCTGGAGATGTCCAGATCTCCATACCATCCAGTTACAAAATGGTTGACAGAGTTTCTACAGCCCGTTAACAAACAAAATGTCGAAATACTCTTTCGGAGACACGTTTGAATTTATCGAGTGTATCAGATATGTAAAAGTTGGCGACAATTGCATGATATCACTGTATATCGATTCTGTCTTCACAAATATCCTGATTACGGAGACGATTTGTATCTTATGTGTAAGTACTTAAAAGACAATGACTTTTGAATATTAGGGTACCTACAACCAAGTTAAAAAAAAAACTTCTACTTAGATGCACTTTGAACGTTCAATTCCCATTCAGTAGTACTGTTTATAAACACAGCGAGATGGTGTGGTTATGGATGGTTACCTTTTGGCCCTGTACTTGCAGTTATTTTCATGGCTAGTTTGTCCTCATAAAATGATAAAAACCACATGTCAATACATTCACGTGACAGATGGAGGGAAGGGTTTCAAGGAGGATTCATTGGAAGCCTAAACCTTAAGAGTTATCTATCTCTCACATACCTCTACTAAGACTAAACTTACTTACTTTACTTTACTTCGGCTATCTCCTACGGGAGGATGAGCCGGCTTGATGAACAGAGTTCATGAAGTTTCATGGGAATTAGGTAAGAGTGATGTCCCCAGCATCGCTCGGACTAAGACTAAACCCCCCATATCAGATAAAGTAAAGAGTTCTGTGGAGAAAATTCTCCATTTTGACTATTTCTTTTTATTCTTATCCTTACAAACGTGTATTTATGTGTAAAGTACAATATTCAAGTATTGGTTTTGTAGGGATTTTCACCATGATTTCACCATGAGGTGACATCCGTTAGGAGAACCATCTAAAAACCAGCACTGGAGTACTGGACAGCTGTTTTGTTAGCCTAGTTTGGGACTCTTTATAAGTACACACACCACAGGGGTTCGAATCCAGGGCCTTCTGGTTACAAGCCTAGCGAGCTAGCTCGTAGACCATTATGCTATTGGGACCCGATCCAATGGCCAGCTAATGAATTTCAAATTCGGCCAAATCATGACATAGCGCGAACACTTCGCAATGCCTTCTTCGATAAATAATTGTCCTCACCTCTAACCTGCTGCACCCTTTTGCTCACGGCTTCCCACTAGAACCTCAGGTAACTACCTACCTGAATAGGGCCAGTCGCTAGTGAGCATCTCACTGATATTCAAGTGTTGGTTTGTAGGGATTTGATTGGTTACAGGATTTCATCATAAGCTGACATCAGTTAGAGAACCACTGAAAAACCAGCTAAGAGTACTGGACTGCTAGCTGTTTCGTCCTAGTTCGGGACCCTTCAATTACAACAGACAACGACGACTAGTTTTCCTGTGTGTGTGTGTGTGTATGTGCGCTTGTCTAAGTTTGACAGTGAGTAGAACTACTGAAAGTGTTATACTTATCACTGTAGATGAGTATCTGTCGTTGTCACAAAGTGATTAGACATATAAATTCATAATAAAGAAAGGTCAAAATATAAAGTTCAGTAGACACATGCGTGAAATAGGTGAGATATAGGTACGACTTAAGTACGTTTGGAAATGTGAACATAATAAGTAAATACAATGATATTAGGTTATAAGTTCAGTGTACTGTTGTCATTAGTGAAATAAAACAAAATGAAAAATGGTAAAATTTAAGCCCGTAGTAACGAAAGATTTTACAAATAGTTTTTTTTTCACGCTTAACGTTGTGTTCTGCTACACAAGACAAATACACTCGTATCTATTTCGGAACAATTTGTCGGCCTTTGTAGAGGTATATTCAAGGATGCATGAAATACTGTGTGCATGTGGTCACTATCTACTAAGTGTTGCGACAGAGATGAATCAAGACCTTTACGCTCTCCTTTGCTTTCAGTTAAGCTGGGAGATGCTCTAGAACACGACGGGATATGTTTCTCGCTGAAAGTCCTATGAATCTAGCTCCACAAGATCAGCTAAATGTATGAATACACGTGGAATCGGGCAACCTAGGTAACATGTCAACAACATTAAGGTATACCGGTATATAGGCGGTAGAGTAGGTTATTCAGAGATTTGTAAGAAATTACGTTTTTTCCAATGATCATGTGAACCGATTTTTAAGAACCTTACTCGTGTAATGTAAACATGAATTTTAATTTTAGATGAAACACTTAATTAGGTACTAGTTGCATTCTATGTATTTCTTTCGTATAATTTGCTATTGGTTCCAAAACATCTGAAATGTTTGTTTTTCGTCTTAATTGGGTTTATTTCAGACAATGTAAACGATTATTACTTTCTCTAAACTACTTGATAAAATTGATCTATTCAAGTGTTGGTTTGCAGAAATTTGATTGGTTACGGGTTTGAACATACAAGTTCAGCAGTGCTCACCCAATTTAGAAAAATGCTGAAGAGTCTCAAACTAGGACGAAGCAAACTCGTCATCAAACCTGTAACTAATCAAATCCTTCCAGACTGACACTTGTTAATTAATCTGATGCTTTATAGCAACTTATCTGGCATATTCTAGTGAGGAGTCGTAACCAGGTGGGGGGGGGGTCCAACAAGGAAGATAAGAGAACATTTACTCGTCTGTTACACTGACTGGAGGATGTGCTAAATATATGTGTATCACGGATTGTCAGAAGTTGAAATTCATAAACTACTGGGCAGTGTCGCGGTGGTTTAATGTTCCACGAGCACACCTTGTAGTCGGAAGGTTCTGGGTTCGTACCCGTATGGTGAGTGCGTACTGATAAAGTGTCCTAGACTAGGACGAGGCAGCAGTTCAATACCTCTAGGTTTTCTAATGGTTCTTAAACTGATGTCGAAGTATTATCAAACCCATGAAACTGATCCTGTTGTTTAAAAAGACAGTTCACCGCGTTACTATCGATACTAATGGCATCATACATTTTAAAAATTCTTATTTAGGTGAATAATTAAGATTATTTCACTCATACCGACATTTTGACAGTGTTTATGTCTCCTGTCATCATCGAAATATTATTATTATTATTATTCTGTAGTTGTCCGAATTTGTTTGCCATCCACCCGTAATCGACCCACATTGTAGTTTCTGGTATGTCATTATAAGTTGTAACTGCTCCATTGTAATAAGGCACAAGCGGAATAATAGTACACGATAAATGCTGCCTTATTTTAGCCAATCATATGCTGGGAAATGCATTGTGCATAAATGCCTGTGATTGGACGATAAGAGTAATACCAGACAACCTTGACGCGTTGCCAATGCCAATGAATGGATACGCAGCCAATAGAGAACTACTGTCCGTTAAGGTTGATTGATTGATTCACTTATACTGTCAGTTATTGTACATGAATCATGTATGAATAAACCAGAGCATTTTTCTGTTTGTTTGAAATTCATTCTTGTGTTTACCTTACTGAAGTTGACATAAATATATTACTACTATATTTAAATATATATTACTATAAAGTAAACAATTCACTAGATGGAGTGGAATGATGTTTATTTGAAATTAATTCACATGACAACTTTATTAGTACTGAGAATTAGTAACACTATTTCTTTGTTCGTTATTACTACTAGTCCTACCATCTAATTATACTAATTTATGATAAACAATGATCTGATTTCAAGTTTGATTAGGAAGAGGCAACCATTAAAAGCCAATAAGGAGTACTGGACAACTGTTTCGTCTTTCTGGTTCAGGACTCTTCATCAGTGTTTACGCACCAAGGAACTTCCGATAACAAGGCAGGAGAGTTAATCATCCATCCAGTGCAATGAAATCCATTAGTCAACCTATCATTTCTAAATTCTGTTAATTCGCGATCTCATGTAAATAAGAATAAATGAATCAGTATGGAGATATCTTTTCGTAATTTCACTTCGAAGTTGTACAGTTATTTAGGATGTATATATTGTAACATGCTAATTGATAGCATAGGTCATAGGTTATCAAGTTAGTCAGTAATAACAATAAATCAAAGTTTATGAGTAATAGCAGTGTTGTAAAAATTGAGAGTTATCTCACGCATTCAGGAGGGGTTGACAACTACCTGCGACGACGGTATGGTGAAAATGTAGGCAAAATCCTCTCGAATGGCTTGGATGTACTTTAATTTGACTCTGGAAGGAGTTACTGCTGATGCTGTCGACTGTTCTACATTCTCCTTTCAACAACTATGCTGGTAATTGTTCATGGGTGCGGCTAGATAATGTCCTGCTGGTACGGCCTATGTACTTAAGTCCACAAGAATAAATAAGTTGGTAAATTGAAGTTGTTAATGCACCCATGAACACTTACCAGCATAGTTGTCAAAAGGTGATCATAGAATAGTAGGCAGTTCAGTTCCTGAGCTATATCATTACTTCTAGTCATACAGCATAGACTTCTTTCAGATTCATATGTATTAAGTACGATCAAGTCTTTTGAAAGCATTTATTTCGTCTACATCTTCATGCAGCCGGAACTTTAGAGATCCATTAGAAAAAATCTGGACTCTGTTTTCAGGAACGTTTCATCCAACCTCTTTTACTACCATGAATTTTTGACTATTTCTTCTGCTTGTTCTTCCTTCTTTGTCTTCCTGAGCAGTCCCTCTTTTGTTTCCGTAACTGACTCTCATTTCTTTCTTCTATTGTTTCCTTATCAACTATTTCGAAACGATTATTCATCAAGTACTGGTTTTTGTAGGCATTTTGTTCGATTGGTTGGAGGATTTCATCGTGAGGTGACATCAGTTAAAGAATCATTGGAAAATCTGCACTGGAGTACAGGACAGCAAGCTGTTTCATCAGCCTAGTGTGGGCTTCTTCACCACTGCTCACCCACCACTGGGGTTCGAACCCAGGGCCTCCTGATTACCAGGTGTGGTAGCTCGTAGACTATTAAGCCACAGATTAGGTATGGGCCCGAGTGTGACGTGAGGGAGACTATATAAGAGGGGAAGGAAAGATTATGCACAGCCGTGGAGGCAGTTAAAAAAAAGTCCACGGAGAACAGGGTGAAATGAAGGTGTTCTGTTGAAGTTGTATGTTTTAATTCGGACCCAAAGGAAAAAGAATATTTGTAACGCATCAGTCTAAGGTGTCTAAGCTATCCCAGATAGTTTGTTTGGTCATATGGATTAATTAAATTAAATATTTAACATTATCGAGGATTATTCTGTCTAAAATAACTGCTCAAGGGAGAAGCTGTGAACAGTAAGCTTTTTGTTATGTTAGAATCACTAAGTCGTTAAGTTCTCATCACCCGGGGTGATTCTTTGACCCACTTGTCTCATAAGCCAAAAGTTTTGAGTTCCATCCTCACAGCCACTCAGTGATTCACTAATTCATATCGCTTCCTGAGGAAGTCTACTTTGAAATCGATCGAATCAACTTTATTTTCATCTCAACATCCTACCTAATGAACATGTGAAGTTGTGTTTTTTTAGTTACAGATAAGAGACAATTTGAGAGAAAAGAATAAGAAGTTCCTCAAACAGGTACCTTTTTAGAGATCTCATTCTCGAAGGCAACTGTACAATCGCTTTCACATACAAAAGTTCAGATAGATACAAGTATTGTTAATTTTAATTTCACATATTAACGAAGGAGAAGATTAAAGGTGATAATAATTTTCAACTTGTTATGAAAGGTCGAAGGTGTGCACATAGATTACAAGAGGCTTAGAAACAAAATTACACAAGATTAGAAAATAGTTGCGATAGATGTGAAATGGTATTTTTTTAAATTCATATTGCCGTAAACAGGATAAACATGGAAACAAAGTGAAATATTAGTTTTTACAGTTGATAATGAAAAAACGAGACCTAAGGAAACAAACTCAACTAGATCCATGGTAAGTGTAGAGGTTGGACTAGTTTGTTTTTCGAAAATATAGCTCTGGTGTTTCATTCAATGCATATGGTGAGGGCTTCAGCAATACAAAGAAGTCGGAAACACACTGCCTTTGGTAGAATTTTGTTTACTTTGTAAATGACTCTGAATAATGAATGAGTCAATTGAAATAGTATGACAAGCTGTGTTGACGAGGTGTTCAATTATCCCGCTGCTTCTGATTGAACCAGTGCCTCCTCTTTTCAGTTTTACTGGATAATGTTCGCCAACATGTTTTGAAAGCACCCGCATAGAAAGACGTATGTACCTAGCTCTACACGAACAGGTGAATTGATATATGCACGTTGAAGTGGTCATATGTTAAGTCTATCCTATAAATTGTTTCGAAGCGATGAGTGGTTGGCGCATATCATTGTTAGAGTTGTTGCAGGAAAGGTCTTATTCGGGGAAATAGAGATTCTCCTCCTCAAAATATCTGCAGTTAAGTCCGCCGTGAAGTCTAGATTCAAATATAGTGTTTTCTTTGGCAGTGAACTGGTTTCTTCTCTTTTTGGCTTTGTTTCCATGTTCTTCTCCACGAAAAGTGCTGGGTATCCATTTCGACCCAGGATATGTTTGAGAAATAGGAGTTCTTCTTCTAAGCAGTCAATACTGCAAATTCATCCACATCTGTATTCATTAAGAAAGCCATTTTACATATATCGTAACTATTTTCTAATTCCGTGTAATTTTGTCTCTAAGCCCCTTGTAATCTGTGTTCGCATCTTCGACGACCTTTCATATCGAGTTGAAAATTATTATCACTTGTAATCCTCCTCTTCGTGGAATTAACAATAATAATAATAATAATGATTCTTTCTATCTGAACTTATGTATATGACTGCGATTGTACAGCTGTATTTGAGAATGAAATCGCTGAAAAGATAACCATCTTTGCTGAACTTCTTGTTCTCTTCACTTTAACGAGATAATTTCATACAGCTGTATGTTATTAGACCTTGGTACTGGTGAACGTGTCTGTATCTTACTAGGTAGATTGATTCTTTTCAAACAAAGCATTTATATCTAATTCTTTGGTTTGTTCCTTTTTCTGCTTGTTTTTATAATAAAGGAGCATTGACTACAATGCCTGCTGTTCGTGTATTTGCATTGTACGCTGCTATGGCGATTGTATTCAATTTTCTATTGCAAATATTTGCATTTGTCGCTTTATTAACATTGGATGGACGTAGATATGCTGTGAGTATTTTTTAACCATTTATTCGTGATTGACTTTGATCATAGAATAGTTAAATTTTATTGGTTAAACCAGATTGGGCCGAGGCATAATTATTACTATTATTTGATTGGACAAGTGTGTAAAGTCCGTACAACCAATCAAATTAGTTCCCTTTTGGCTTAACTCTCTGAGGGTTGTTAATGTTAATACATACACTGTAGTTTTTTTTATTTATGGAAGTTAATTGTTCTCACTAGGTTGGATCAGCCTGTCTTCTGTGTTTGTTTACTTAGTCTTTAAGTGCCAGAAGCGGTATGAAGTCAGTCCTCAAATGGATTACTGACCTCTCGCATAGAAGTAAAATCACGACACTCTTCTTAGTCCCGATCACATCATCCTATATCAAATATTGGCTACAATAATCGAATTTCACCAGGGGTATGCTTATCGTGAAAAAATGTTGGCCTGCAGAGATCTTATTGATATCAGTTTTTATGGCGAACTGACTGACATCAGTTAGAGAACGAGCAGAAGATGTTTGATAGTTATTTCGTCTTTCTTCTTTGGAACTCTTCATCAATGTGTACTCACTCCCCTACTGCGTGTAATTTAGTCCAAGTCTTTTATGTTATAAGGTGATGTCAACTCTTTGAGCACTGGGATGGAATCCGATGACCAGACGACGATTTCTGATTTCTGTTGATTACCTACAAATAGTGCTACTAGCAAGTTTGTTTTGAGGATAGATTACTCATCCTGTACATAGCAAATCAGCAGAAGTTGTGAACCATCTCTCACTACCTCTCATTTTTGGCGTCACTAAGACAGGGATGAACACATTTGAATATTGGAAAAACAGTCACTTCTTCTTTAATTAATCTTGATACAGTTATGAAACTGAGCTTTTTCACAATCTTTCTGGACATTGCTTCATCAACGCTTACTTCAAAATAAAATATTCTGGAGAAATTCTCTAAATATAATATAAGATTAATGTTTGTAGTTATATAAAGTCATTAAGGAAGACTTTTTTTCAATTTGTGAATAATTTCAAAGATTCATCTCACCATGAAATTAGCTCGGAAGATATACTGTCCAGTGAGACGATTACATCATCCTACAGAAGCTCAGACACACCGCTGACTTTAGAGGCAGTGATTACGATTGATAGCAAGTTTCCCTTCTCCTCCTACAATTCAACTGTAACCTCTAACTTTCTTTAGCTTAAATCCAGACGCACTCTTCCCCCAACGTATTGTAAAGCTAGCCAACCAGATATCCTGTTTAAGATCATAACATTTCACTCAACACTTTATTTCTCATGAATGCAATGCTGCTATTTACTTGGTTTCACTGTCTCACTCTGACTGAGCGTTCCTGGGTCATTGGTGTAACGTTTGCGCCAGTTGGGTTTCTAAAGTTTGACTTCGCTAATCATCTAGTGCAGATTATATAAGAACATTGAAAATGACCATCTAAACTAAACGTCTTCATTGTTGCAATATTCATGTTGCAATTGCATCTAGATATTGAGGAACTATAAACATTTTTTTGATGTAATATCAAGTGTTGATTCTCAGGTGTTCGATTAGTTACGAGCTGATGTCAGTTGGAGAATTATTGGAAAACCTTGGGGGTACTGGAGATAGCTGCTTCGTCCCAATTCGGGACTTACATCCAGAGATTTAAACCTTAGACCTTCAGGTTACGAGGCAAGCTCGTAGATCATTCAGGCACTGAGATCCGACCCCAATAATCCATGAATTCCAACTTGATTTGATGTAATAGTTAACGATTGAGGGTTTAATTGAAAGATCTGACGGATCATGTATATTGAAACCCCCTGATGGGGCAAGTTCATAGGTGTGTGCTGCTGCTGGTAGGTACAAAACAGCTTTCTCTTCCGCTTATTCAAATTTGTAACTGTTACATAATAATGATAATAATGGATCAGAAGTTTTCTTTCGTACATTTTCTTATTCCTCACCCCCCCACACTTCTTTTTATTTGTAGGCGCGTCGATTTGATGTGTTCTGTTGTTATAAACTAAGCGGTAATGATTTAGAAGATTTAAATGAAATTGAAGGTTTAGATAATACTACTGTTGGTGCTACTACCACTGTCGTGGATGATCTACGCAAAAGGAATCATCTCCGCAGTAATATCAATCACGACAACAACAACACTCCTGCTACCAACACTAATCATACTCATAAGAATAAATTATTCTCTTCTGACAGTGATTCTTTATCGCTTAGCTCTACAGCTCTGGATGATGAAATACATGAAATTGATCTAGCTGAACAACAGTCTGGTAGTGGACTATGCGGTAATGAAATGCATAAAAGTAAAGAAGGTAAGTTTTTATTTTTTTTAAATTTATACCTGAAATAAATTCCATATTAGTTTGTTTATTAGATGTATCACACAGTGAAACAGTATTAGTATTTACTCGATGACGTTTAGATCAAAATTTATCATTGCTCATAATCATATCAATTGTAATCACACGACTTCGAAACTTGAGTTTTATAGTTTTTTTGTTTTCTCCTCTTTGTCGTCTCTGGGGTTGTAGAATTTTCCAAATATCTGCCTGGACAGGTGTTGAATCATTCCTATTACATGTATTTGCAGTTCATTCGATGAACAAAGCTTCTGTTATCAATCTCTCCCTCACTCCACCCTGTGACATTAGATTTTAAAACTGTCATCCTATCCCATCCCATCCTATTATGTATGGTTGTGTGTGACTGCATGTAGTGAGTGCTATCTACGGCTGAACTATTCTCTAGATTTCTTATCTTCTTTGGATCAACCAATCCAGATTTTGCTGCTAGGTTTTTATGTTCGTTTAGTTTGACAATAAGGAATCTAAATCATCAGTAGTAATTCCATACAAGGAATGAACCTCGGAAACCTTATGGTTGACATTCAAACCCACAAACTCAATTAGAAGCAAGCTTTGTCGGTTAAAGGATCCTGTGGAGCCTTTAAAACAAAACCATTTAGTTTATCTAATACCCTGCCTGCAATGATTGTCAGTGAGGTCAAATACATAGGTCGAATGAGTAGAACAAGGGCAGTCAGTTAGACTAGTTGAGCATAAAAACCTAGCAGCAAAATCTGGATTGGTTGATCCAAAGAAGATAAGAAATCTAGAGAATAGTTCAGCCGTAGATAGCACTCACTACATGCAGTCACACACAACCATACATAATAGGATGGGATGGGATAGGATGACAGTTTTAAAATCTAATGTCACAGGGTGGAGTGAGGGAGAGATTGATAACAGAAGCTTTGTTCATCGAATGAACTGCAAATACATGTAATAGGAATGATTTAACAACTGTCCAGCCGGATATCTGGAAAATTCTACAACCCCAGAGACGACAAAGAGGAGAAAACAAAAAAACTATAAAACTCAAGTTTTGAAGTCGTGTGATTATAATTGATGATATGATTATGAACAATGATAAATTTTGTTCGAAACGTCATCGAGTAAATACTAATACTGTTTCACTCTCTGTGTGATACATCTATTAAACAAACAAAATGGAATTGGCTACTACCGCAGTGCCCAAGTTTTGCACATATATTAGCCTGAGTTAAACGCTATTAAGCTTAGAATTGAGGTTTATTAAGATACAAGCAGATGCACCTGACTTGTAGGGTGGATCAAACTATAGACATGCTGATTGGTGTTGTTATTCCTCTTTGAGTTTCTATTGGGAAATAAAGCGTTAATAGAGCATCTTCATTTCACTCTGTTCTCTCTCTGCAGTCCCCAACTGCGCATAAGCTGTCGATTTTTTTACTCATATGATCTCCTCCACATCACCCACCCTCAGATCGACGCCAAATTTGTTATTTCCCATTCGGGTTTCCCTGGAGAGTAGTCAGTCTGCAATTCAGTGTCTGTTCAATCCATATGTCATTTGATGCCGCATATTTGTTGGGTGATAGATTGTTGATTGGTTGAATAGTTGGTTCGTTGCCTCAGTTCCTTGTTACTTTTCCTTTTCGATTGACTGTCTGATCTTCACTAGTAGCTGTTGATGAAACGCTTCACCACCCTGTGGGCGAAATGCTTTCAGGTGGCACATCCATCAAGTCTCTAAATCAATATAGAGAAACACTGACCCCGACACATTAGTGCTGAATATTCGGATCTTGTTCTTTATGCTGAATACTGTAGAGTTTCATACTAATTTCAAACTAATAAATGTGTGGTCTACTTTTCCGACCATGCCGTTTGACATCATCGATGCCATTGCCTGTAGTTGAAGCATTGCTGCTTAAATAAGTAAACTGGAGTGATTTGCTTTAGTCAGATTTCTCCTGTTGACAGTATGTCTGTCACCTCTGTCTTCTCACGGTTGGAATATATAAATGTCAAACTGAACCAATATAATATAAGATAATTATTAGGAATCATTTATGTTAGAGTTATTCTATTGCGTTCCGAGTGGAACATAAGGTTTCATGCTTAAGCTTTGAAGTCTCAGTAGTGATAATATCTCCTTTTACTGCGTGTGGTTAGTGCCCTCACGTCCAACCTTCCCTCTTTACTGGGCTTACTACCGGTTAGGCAAGGTGTTTTAAGAGAGTGCATTGACCGAGGATCGGATGTCGTCGGACCGCACATCCGTGGTTGGTGTATATTCTATCACTGAACCACTGAATCGATAGTCTTATGTTAAACGAAAAAATAAGTCGTTCAAATTGTAGTGATGAAGATATGTGTTGGGCTAAATCAAATAATAGAAAAGATTTGTAGATCGGATCGATCTGTTTTTGTGTTTTCTAAGCTGAATGATTTAGTGTAATGGTTTTCTAATTGTTTTTGTGGACAATACGTCGTCTGGGTTAATTTCACTATGAAGTGAACTTTTAAGAGTTTTCAGTTGAAAATAAGAGATTGAAGCTATTTAACTGTATAATTTACATCACCTGTAACCAACCTCCCTGAGTGTTCAGCCACACTCTATGGGACCTCAGAATTACTTAAGTGATGATGACACAGGAAGTAGGCATTTCTACAGAAGCAATGATGATCAAGTATTAGGTTTGTTGCTTGGAGAACCCAGGTTTTATACAATAACAGCAAAACTGCACATATTTAAGGTAGACTGATGTTGCGAAGACGTCAGAGCTAGCTTATTTTGGAGTGCGCCACCCTAACTTTCATTCACTAAATAATCAGAGATTTCATCCGTTACACTTCTGGCTTTATACAACCACCAAGAATAGATGAACTTATCGACTCGAACATCCGATGTTCATAATCGAAGTGGGGAACACGGATGAAGGGCTGGAAATCCCTTATTCCGAACTCATGGTGCACGAACTTGCAACCGGAAATCATGGAACGCAGTTTGGAATACTACTGCTCCTCCCTAAAGCTAAATACATACAGAACCTCAGCTGTCACACAAATCATGAAACACCAACCGGTCAAAAACTGTGCTCTCATGCTTACTAGATTTTTCAGCTCAGAGAGCACTGTAACATCCAAAGATTTTAAAATTTTCTCTGATTTATATTTTCGAAACCTTGCATGAGTGAGATAATCATTCTTCTTGATGACCTTGATTGTTGTTGGCATTCTGATAAGCATGAATTATACAACTACTTACATTCTTTTGTATGAATTCTTTAAACCGCACTTTCCTCTGAAGCTGGTGCTGAAGTTGTTGTCTAGAGAGACAATGAAAGCTACGCAATTAAATTATCATCCATTTCAGAGAATAAAACAATATCAAAATCATCCACCTGGGCTGAAAAAATCTCCTTCAAAGGCATCCTCACCGCGTCGAATTTGGCAGTATATAAAAGTTATAAATCAGCTAATGTCAGCGAACTGAAATCTACAAATCATAGAACAACATGGGTCAGAGCCCTACACTAGATTACTAGCATAACTCCACGCATTTGTAGACAACCTAGTCGGGTGTCTAATTGATGGATTTCAGCTCACCGGCATCAGGCCCAATGAGCTGATTATGGCCTTTATCCACTATCTGTATAGCTTACATAGATATCATTTTTTGCAGTGTGCGGATGTTTTCTAACTTACCTTGACTGTAAATCTTCAGCTCCATCGTTAAATGGCTTTGTTGCTGGTATTCCTACAGTTGGAGCATTATTATTAATTAATAATATTACTAATAATGGAATAAATTATATGCTTAAATATCTTTTTTTTCAACCCATTTTGTTTATTTAGCATCACATTCATGGCTGCACTATGCAGTAGCGAAGTGTCTTACACCATTTATCCTATCTGGTTGGGTTCGACCTATAGTCATTATTCTTAGTGTGGCTTGGTTATGTTTAGCTGCATCACTTCTCCCTGATGGATTACACATTGGCTTAGATCAAAAATTGTCGATGCCAACTGACTCTTACATGTTGGATTATTTCAATGCTTTGAGTACTGATTTACGAATTGGACCACCGGTATATTTTGTTGTAACACAAGGGCATAACTTTACTACACTGGATGGACAAAATCAAATCTGTGGTGGTACAGGCTGTTCGAATACATCATTATTGCAAAGGATTAGTTCAGCGTCTACATATGCTAACTCGTAAGTGGATGCATGATTGCGATAAATCTTTTTCTTTGATTATAAGTCTTTTATACTATATTATTGGTGATGGAGGCTTCAACAATACATCCTCACTCCCCCCCTTTTCCATGCAGGCCTCTATTTTTGAAAACTAGCTCCAGGACTGCTAATAAGCTTTTATTATTTTTTTCTCCGCTGTTTGATATCAGTTAGAGAACCACTGGAAGTCACCAGAGAGTAATGGTTTCCTGTTTCGTCAACCTCGTTCGGGACTCATTAACATCACACACCCACCGCTAGGGTTCGAACCTAGCGTCTCCTGTTTACAAGTCAAGCTATTAGACCATGCAACCACTAGAACCCGATTCAATGACCAGTCCATGATACCTAGCTTCTGCCAAGTCATGACCACCAGCTAATGTCATCGTTGAGTATTTGTCCTCACTCCCGAGCGGGGGAGACCCCGTTAGTCACCACTCCATGAAACGTCATCCTGCAGTCAGTCATTGGCGAGCATCAGATTTATTTTCAAGGGTTAGTTTGTGAATAACTTGATTTGTCTCAAGTTTGTTCACAAATTGGTGTCTGTCATAGCAGTTTTGAAAACCAGTAACCAGCTAATCAGTATTCTGTGCTTGTTTTCAATGGTTCTCTTACTGATATCAATCCATGATCAGGCTTGAAACCAGTCAAATACCTATAGACTAACTCTCCTCATCACCTGGTCTCCTCCAAGCCAAAGTTGCTGTTTACAATTCAACGACCTACCTGCCGCGCCATGTATTACCCAGTGGTATGATTTATTGACTTTTTTATTCTTTTGCTTGAGCTTTGAAATTTCAGTAGCAGTGATGTTACTCCTAGTTTCGTGCCCATCCTTTCCTCTTTACCGGATTTATCATTGGCTAAGCGATGTTTCTGGGAGTGCGTCGGTCAAATGTCAAACCTTTGACCAAATGTGTAGTTGGCTAGCATCCTACTGCTGAATGAACCATCGACACACTCAAGTCTATTAGTAGATATGAATACGAATATTGTAACCATCTTAAAAGATGACCACTCCCGTTGTTTATCAAGGAAAAAATATCCCGCCCCCCCCTCCAGCTAATTGTTGCTTATTCTCATTGTCTTTTTGTTTTGCTTCACTCACTACTCAGTTCCTGGATTGCTGCACCAGCTAGTTCATGGTTAGATGATTATTTCGATTGGATTGATCCCTCAGGTTCACCTTTATGCTGTCGAATACACAAAAACACGAAAGCATTTTGTCCACCTAGTTCAACTGATCCAGACTGTATTACATGCCCTATAGAAATGATCAATGGACGACCAAGTGAAAAAGACTTTAAACATTATATACGTAATTTTCTGTCTGAAAATCCGGGGTTAGAATGTCCTAAAGGGTAAGTTGTTTTACGGTTGTTGTTTGGTTTTTTTTAATTCGTGATTCTATAAGTTTCTGTCTACATCTGTGTACCATATGGAGTATGCGACTGGTGATGTTAATTACACAGATTCATTCCATCCAAAATCGGTAAGGGTAAGCTTGTAACAACAGAAGACAAGGGCCGGCAACAGATCGTTTTTATTACGGAAATCAACACGTATTCATATATATTTCACATACATTATTATAGCTTATTCAAGTAGACAAACACAGTCTTCTGATTGGTTGTTTCGGGTAACGTCGAAAAGTAGAGCCATCTATCTGCGAATCATATTTGCCCACGTTAAGTCTGCTGTGATTGGTTGTTGAATCAGCCTTGTTCATATTTTCTCACGGCCAATATTAGTGACCTAGACATTGATGTAGGTTAATGTCTACCAATTGGCTAGCAGCCTGCTCTCACCACAAGCTTAGTTGAGAGTTTATATAATTGAGCCAAGAACCTAACTAGTAGTAAGTCAGGAGATTTAAGTAATTGAATCATATCAATAAAAAAATAACTACTCACCAGAATTCATTCAAAAATGTATGAAGAGCCTTCAGAAAAATGTAAATAATAAAGAATCCAAAGCCTCGATAGTACTGTGGCGAGAGCTGTCTGCTAACCAAAATTAGTAGACAGCAATTTACGTCAATGTTTACGTCCTACATCTTGGTCATGAGATCAAAAACAAGAACAAAGACTAACTCAACAATCAATCACAGCGGACTTTGCGTGGGCGGATATGAATCGCAGATATATGGTTTGACCTTCAAAGAAACAGCCACAAAGAGATAACAGATTAACTTTCAGCGAGAAAACAACCAATCAGAAGACGTTGTTTCTCTGCTAATAATAACGAATAATGGTGTACATAAAAGTCTATAAATATGTGTTGATTTTCTCAATGAACGATCTGTTGCATGTCCCTTGTCTTCTGTCGTTACAGTACTACCACATAAAGAAAGAACATTAGTAACCTTATGTAGGATTCTTTAATAAGGCTGGAATTAGGGTGGCATTTAAGCCAAACCATTCGCTCAAAGACAAATGTCTACTTAAGGACTCAATAGATCCAGTTAACAAAATTAAAATAGTTTACCAAATATCCTTGAATGGCTGTGATGTCAAATACATAGATCTAACTAGTAGATCGCGGTCAATTAGATTATCGGAACATACAGATTCAGTTCGATCTGGCATAATTGGCGTTGATAAGTTAAACAGTGTAGAAACAAATTCGGTCATTGGATGTCATTCTTTTGCATGTAATCACACAATAGGATGAGACAAGGTGAGTGTATTAAAAAGTAATATCTATGGTTGGCCTGCGAAATTTGGGCTACCGATATCATATGCTGAAAATTCCATACCTGTACCAAAAAGTACGGTGTGGAATCAAGTTGTAATAAAAAAGAAATATTTCAATCTCTTCTCTTACAATTTATCAATTTATGTATTCTACCCATTCTTCTCTACCATTATCTCACTGATGCTTCTCTGGGCTTCTCAAAAAAGCTTATGTCGTAATACGTAGAACATTGTTGAAGGCTATAAGTAGGGTTAGTGGTGTGCGTTTCACTCATCTAACTCACATTATTGTTGTCAATAGGCACTTGAATTCTTGTAAACAGTTGACCAAAGTTATCTTGTCTCATACTGAGCAGTCTTGTTCTTCTCAAATTCTTCCCTTTGACTCTTCGAGTTAAAATCCATAAGAAATTTCATGAGAATTTATCCTCGTGCAACAAGATACAAAAATTCTACCATACCACCCCATATTTAGTAGTACGGGTGTTTTGTGAAGAGACGAATATCAGAAAAGAGCTTACAAACTATTTAAGTCAGTCACTAAACTGTAAAGGTATAAGCAAAAATTATTATTACATGTATTGTCTATGATATTGTCTACTTATGCATCATTATGTTTCCACCAACATTCTGTTTATAGTGGTTTTATTATTATTATTATTTGGAATTTTATCTATGTACATAGTTATTAGAAGAGTTAAAACGTTGCAATATGTATAAAAGTACTGAAAATTCCGTCGTGTATAATAATTATTTTTGTGTAGTATGAAGTGATTACTATTGTTATTATTATTATTATTGGATATAATGTTAATTTCCCGAAGGACATGACAGTCGATTGAATGTCCACCGCCTTCCCCGACAAGTCACGTAGAAAAAAAGTATCTGATCCTCTATCATATGCTACTTCTTGGCATATAAAAGTTTATTTATTTATTTAAACGCATATAAACTTGGTACAATATGGCACCAAGAAGGATGCGCCACACAATAATAATAAAACAACATAGATCAAAAGTTAAAAAAAGAAAGAAGAGAATATATATATATATATATAAGTAGAGAACGGATAAAGAACTTCATCTGGAAGGAAAACACTCATGCTTAACAAGTTCAAACAGTATTCGTTAACTATCATCGGGAAGGGAAGAAAGAAGGAAATTGCAACACGTGTAATAGCACGCGATAAGTTTCATTGATTGTTTGTTGCTTCATTCAATTCATTGTGTGAGGGCTGAGATACTGCCCAGGCTCCCAGATCGAAGCAGGTGGTTTTATTAAGGGACCACCCCTCGAGCCTTTGACTTGGAGTCTAATCCGAAAGGCAGCGGAGCAGCGTCAGGAGCTGCATTCTCATGGTTTCCGGTGACCCATATGGGTTCATACGCCATTTGATCCGATTGGATACTGGAGCCCATGTACCCCATGGTAACTGCTTTTAGTTTAACCGCTATCCAAACAACCTTCCTGACATGGTAGGACCTGCAGGGACAGAGTCCTAGTCAGTTTAGTATGTTGGGTCATTACGGTATTCAAGCCCGACCACCAGGACAAGGTAGCAGTTTTCTGCCGGGATATGAAAGTTAGGTGAAACACTTAATTAATAAAAATTATTTTTCTTTCACCCTGTTCAATCATTAAAATGCTACAAGTAAGAGAAGTGTAGAATACCAATGAGCAGTGAATAGACTGTTTCGTCTCTGTTTAGGCCTCTTCAGGTATGCAGTGCATCGGTCCCTGTCTACTATTCACTTCATATTGCGTTCATATACAAATATAGTTTTTTATAACAAGATATTTTACTGCTTATAACAGAATCTTTAATTAGAATAATGACCAATCAACTGAAGTGGTGATATTATCTTTCCCGAAGCAAGCTACAATAATCCACTATGTTTCACGTCTGTTTCCATCAGAAAATTTGTAATAATAAGTGTTGAAACCTATTTGAAAATATCTCTGATACGCTGAGTATACATTGTGATTCTTAAGCATTAATTTTGTATGATTAAAGCACGAGGGTTACATTTCGGTGGGACAGCCTAGTGACTTAAATAGATCATCTTTAAAGAAAGGATGAAATATAATTGTCAAGTTTTTTTGAACACTGATCATTAAGGACTACAGGATTTTTCTAATGGGCTGACATTGATTAAAGAACCATTGGAAAACCTGGGAGTACTGGACAGCGATTTCGTCCTAGTTCGGGACTCTTCAGCAGTACGCACCCACCGGGATTCGAACCGAGGACCTTCTGGTTACAAGGCGAGCTGGCTCGCAGACCATTAAGCCACTGGGACCCGATCCAATGGCCCACGAATTCTAACTTCTGTTAATTCACGACGGATTCTCTGTCTCTCTTTGTACAGCATAACACCTGAAGTTTATTTTTTTTTCTCTTTAATTTTCATTTTACAGTGGAAAGGCTGCCTATAACGTTGGTGTTCAGCTTATTATTGATAAGAATAATATTGAAGATGCAACAGTTGGTGCAAATTACTTTATGACATATCATAGTGTATTAAAACAACCAGATGATTATATTAATGCAATCAAAGCAGCTAGATATTATGCTAATAAAGTAACTCAATCATGGTATACAAATACAACAACAACAACAGTAGGTCAAATCGATATGACTGGACCAATACAGAATAATACTGTTTTCCCTTACAGGTTAGTGAATTTTGTCAGGTTTGGTTGTTTGTCTGTTTGCCTTTTTGTCTTATCGATTTATGTTTTACCCAATCAAGTTGGTAATGAAGACGATTACGATATATGAGTGTTCCGAGTGGAATGTGGAGTTTCAGCACCACATCCCCATCTATCTGATTTTGTTCTCTGTAGTCTTATTTAGCTAGCTCTTCAACCGCTTATAAGCTTTTATATCACCTGCTTTACATGATCTCTCTTACATGTTACCCACAGACCGGATGATGCCCAACTCGTTATTTCCTTTTCAAGTTCCACTTGATGACCACCTGCTTTGAGTGTGATTTCACTTAAGGATCGCATTAGCCCCTCTTCCTTCTCTTCCTCCTTTTTCTTCTTTGTATTCGTTATATAATGGGTTACTTGTTACACATATCTCTCCTGACCATTTAATCGTTGATATATGAGGAAGACTGTTGTTAGTACTTGGTCTCTAAAACCTTATATGTCTAAAATCCAAGCCTTTTTCCATATGATGAATGCAGATGATTTCCAAACTGATATCAGATTATTGAAGATCTCCTTTGCTTTTCCAATTCTGGTTGTCTTTAACATTTTCATCTGTGACGATGCTGCCTAGAAGAAGTGTGACCTTTAGATTTCTTCAAATGCTGTTGATTAAAGATTATTTGTTTTGTTGGTCTCCCAGGTCTACTTGCAGTCCAGTTTCCGCTACTTCTTCTTCTTCTACAAGCCTGTTGGCTTTTGTCTGTAGATCTTCTAGTTTTTATAATTTGACGTTTAACATAAATCATATGTGAAGTCCAGATATTTCAGTGTCTTTTTTGTCAGTTCAAATGTACGCCTGCCTTCTCGTTTCTCACGGTCTTTTGACTAATCCACTGCACCATTTCGAAGACTTCCTTGTGAACCGCTCGTCATATTATTACTATTATTTCCTTTAGTTCCTAGAGGAATATAGGGCTTCAGCTGCGCGTCTCCATTGCGTTCGGTTCTCTGGTAGAGTTTTCACCTGGCTCCAAGTCTGCCCACATGTTTTCATCTCCTCTTCACATGACCTCCTCCAAGTCACCCTTGCAATGACGACCAACTCGCCGCTTTCCTTTCGGGTTCCATTCGAGCAATGGCTTGTCTACTGATGTCACTTGATGGTTTCCTCAGCGTATGACCAATCCGTCTCCATTTCTTCCTGCCTATTTGTTTCACAATCGGTTCCTAATTGGTTCGCTCGCCATATAGCGAAAGCGTATATATATATATATATATATTACTGCGTTGTCTATAACTGTGTGAAATCCATTGATCATCGAACTGCCAAGTCTTTAAAATCTGCATATCGGTCTTGTTTTTTAAACGTACACCCATTCCCAGGTACTAACTGAGACATTTATTTTAAACTGCTATTACGTGAATATATATATACACCAAGAATGAAGACTGTGGTATTAATTTGTCACTATTATTGTTGTCGTCGTCTATTCTAGTTGTCATTATGTAAGTTAGTCATGTGGCCGTTAGTGTTAGTTTGAGTGTTTGCGTGTGTGTGTGTGTGTGTGTGCGTGTAGGTGTGCTTGTCATTCTACTTCTCACTATTATGTATAACCCAGTCTGTAAGCATTTAATCCAATGTCATTTAATCAATAATAATGATAATAATCTATTTTATTGTTAACTTTAATAAATACCATTGGTATTTGATACTGTTTGTTACGATTTCCAGTCGGCATCTGAGATTTTATTTCTTACTATTGTATCATTATTATTGAAACGAAAACTGTTGGTTACAGTGTGAGCACCACAAAAAATCTCATAGTTTTTGTTAGGTCTGGGCTACTACTTCTCGGACGCCTAGACCGAAACAGCTGATTGTTTTAAGGGGGCTACATTTTTCTTGAGTCTTTAACTTCAAGTTTGATCTAAAATGTTGTGGTGTAGAGTATCGTTAGCAGCAGCTATATAAGCATGGTTTCTGATGACTGAAATAGGATCATACTTCGTTTTATCCTTTCGCTTTCTTTAGCCCATGTACACCAGAAGTTTAGAATTAGGGTTTCTCAGCTTATCCTGTGTAGACCTGCATATTCACCCGTGCGGTTGTAAGTGCCAGATGTCTGAATTCGCTTTCCATTTTTGTGAGGAATACATATCACCCAGTGGAGATAGTGAATAGGACCTCCACGGCAGAGGCTATGAACGCCTGGTCACATGAGAACATTTCTAGAGGAATACTGTATAACTGTGCGTCGTACTAGATCGTTTACATAGAAAAATTTCTATACAACACGAGAATAATTACCAGAACCATTGTAAATCAGGTGTGATGCAATCCTAGGACCTTTAAGTTAAGTGAAAAGAGCACTGAACATTTGGACGTGTATTTGGTATTCAGTGACGCGCGAATTCTAAATTCTATTAATTATTGTGATGTAGCGATATCATTGTCACCAAAAAGCCATTGGCGCGTATCAGTCCTCATACAGCTGATAGGAAAGGACACCGCACCGGGCGTGACTTTTCGATGGAACTCAATTCCTAAATGTTGATTTGTAGGAATTGGTGGATTTTGTGTCGAATCAATAGCAGTCAGAGAGCCAATCTGAGTCCATAGAATTTATGGCTCATTTGATGACAACAACCAACCTAGTGAATGAATTACCCTTAGTCCTATCCCTAGTCAGGCTTAGGTGTTCACTACTCAAGAATTCTAACCTAGGATGAAATAGCTGTGTGTGTGTCGGGGGGGGGGGATTTGACATCCTGGTATAACAAACAACGTATCTAATTGGTGGATGGTGACTAGCAGTGGAATCCAGGATGCTCATTTCGTCCTATTCGGGACTGTTGCCAACGATTTTGAAATGTCACTCTGAGTGTATGATTTGAAAGTGACTATTTGCACACTTCATGATGTCATTTCTCTTCAAGTCAAAAAGTTGAAGGTTGTTGGTGCTAAGACTAAACATTCTATTAACCTTTAATGACGTTTTTATGAATCCAATTCTCAGTATCTGACTGTTCAGTCAGTTTAATTTCAATTGCATTCCTTAGAATAGATACACTTATCATGATGATGTTGATACTACCTTCTAGTTCTTGCGACGGTCGAATTATGTATACCGAAACTCGAACTTGGAGCCCATTGAGTGAAACTCGATTATTCAGGCCAATAAGCTCTATCTCCATGCCACTCTAGCCAAATAGTGTCTCTGATGCTCATGAATTTGATTCGTTCTCCGGAATAGTGCTTAAAATACGAGGTTAACTGAAATTAATAAAAAATGATAGGTCTTCCACGAAAAGTGGCTCTTGTCGCCCAGTTGACAATGCTTTGGTAATGAAAACAACCGATATACTGGCTAGATTCGAGTCTCAGTAGATACGCCATCACTCACTGAGGAGAGGGGCGGCTGCAGGTACATCTAATCTAACTAGTAGTCCCACAAACAGACCGAAATACGTATCCTTGACTCTATTGCTCTAGTCACCATCCGCTAAAATAAGTACATGGACTACACTTCCTCAAGTTGTTCAGTGTTCAAATTTCCCTCTGTACTAAACCACTATTTCCTTTATTTGTAAATGTTTAGCTTCTAAATGGTTTTTCTCTCTCTGTATTGTTTAAATTTCCGCTCTAGTGTATTCTATGTATTCTATGAACAATATTTAACATTGGCAAATGAAGCAGCCTTTCAACTTGGCATATGTTTACTCGCCATCTTTATTGTGACTTTAATATTCTTTGGATTTGACATTGTTGCAACATTGATGGTGATATTCGGTGTTGTTTATATTGTAATCAGTGTATCCGCTATAATGGTATTATGGTCGATTAGTTTGAATGCTTTATCGTTAGTCAATCTAGTTGTGGTAAGTGTTGAACTATTTTCATTCGATTTGCTTTGTGTGTGTGCGTGCGGGGGGTATGTGTTTGTGTTGGGCACGGTGGTGACGTTATTCGATTTCATTCTGTATGAAATATAAGCCTGTAAATGTAAATCTTTAGCACTGTGGTATTATAGAAAATCAAAACAAGTGATTCAGCGAAGAGACTCTTTTCAACGAATTTATCATCAAGCTGTACAATCGTATATATATGGTTTTTAAGAAGTTATATCCGGTGAGGGAATTGAGTCTTAGGTGTGAATGCATAAAATAATATTAATAGTATGAAACGCAATTAAAAACTAAAATGTTTGTGATTATACTCATAGTTAAATGTCAAGTGGCAAAGCAAATTATTGTCATATATTGAATAATCCACGGGTTGTATAGAACTTGAAAAAGGATGTGCAATTGTAGGATTAGTAGACAAATCGGATAAAACAAAAATGTTACGTAATATTGTGTGAAATTTAATAGCATAGAATCGTTGTAAAAAAGAGTTGATTTAGAATGACAAGTGGAACAAGTGAAATAATACCGGGGACAGTTCAAAGTGAGAGTAGTAATAGTAACAATTGACGTAATAAGGAAGAGTATACAAATTGAACAGACAAAATGAAAAATTGGTAGAGCTAAAATATGATTGGAAGATATGCAAGTGAAAAGTAACAAGTTGGCAGAAGAAACATCAAAGATAGGACTTCACGTGAACATAGATAAAACAGAGGTGATGAAGATTCCTAGCCAACATCAACAGTAACAACAACAACAGACAACAATCAGCATAAGTGGGAAGAACCTGAAAGAAACAACCTCCTTCACCTACCTGGGAAGCATCGTCTCAACTACAGGTGGAACTGACGAGGATATCAAAGCCAGAATCGGAAAAGCAAGACAAGCTTTCATTACTCTCAAATCTATGTGGAGGTCAACAGCACTCAGCATCAAAAATAAGATCCGGATTTTCAACTCCAATGTGAAGTCAGTGCTACTATACGGATCAGAGACTTGGCGAGTCATAAAGAGCATCTCAAACAAACTTCAAACCTTCATTAACAGCTGTCTCCGCTCAATACTCAAGATCAGATGGCCGGCCAGAAAAGATCAGCAACAGGGATCTCTGGCAATGAGCGAACCAACCAGGAGCCCATTGTGAAACAAATAGGCAGAAAGAAATGGAGATGGATTGGCCATACGCTGAGGAAACCATCAAGTGACATCACTAGACAAGCCATTGCTCGAGTGGAACCCGAAAGGGAGGCGGCGAGTTGGTCGTCAGTGCAAGGGTGACTTGGAGGAGGTCATGCGAGGAGGAGATGAAAGCATGTGGACATACCTGGAGCAGGGTGAAAAAGTTGTCAGAAAACCGAAGGCAATGGAGCTGCTCAGCTGAAGCCCTATGTTCCTCTAGGAACTAAAGGATACAATAATAATATAATAATAAAATATGATTTGGGATTACCATACTGTAGCATAGAGTGATTAAGACCATGAAAGTTGGGGGGGGGTTGAACGACCTTTTTCTGTACACAGAGATCTGGCTTTTCTGTTTCGACAGCCAAAGCTTCAGCAATACAGATGAGTCGGGTACGTAGGGATTTGGTTAGATTACTCTTTGCCGTGTAGATGACTTTAAAGCGAAAGCTATAGAGATAGGGTGATCATTATCGACCAGATGTTCAGTGATCGCGCTTCTTATCGCTCCACTTCCACCTCTTCGTAACTACCATGCAGGATAGTGTTCTCGCACCCTCTTGGACAAAACTCGAGTCGAACGACCGATATACCTAGCTTCACACGAGCAGGTGAATTGATAAACACACATAGAGTTGCTCAACAGCGGGATCTTGTCCTTCAGATTATTGAACAATCTGTCTGTCTGTCTGTTTTCGACATAGAACTTTGCACAAATGTGCGGAAGTTCAAGTCGCCACATTCCGTGTAGCACGCGAAGCAAGAGAAGAAAGTACAAGAAAAGCATAATAGAAACAGTGAGCAGAGGTGTGAGACAAAGGAGTAATAAAGAAATACAAAACAGTTTCATTGGAGATCATAAGTCACAGGGAGTGGATGCATCTGCGCCACTGAGAACGATTTTGAGCCATGTCACCAATTGTTTCCAACCATAGATTTTTACCGTCCCGAGGACCCCAGCCTGGAAGTCTACACCTTCCTACGTGGCTTAGACCAACTGTTGTGGATTTCATTGACTGATGCCAAGTTTTTGTTTGACCGCCGCTAGCTTTTTTCCAGCCTGACCCTATATCCGCTAACATTGCTCGTCGAGGGAGGCGATGGCTTGGCATACGTAACACATGTCCTAACCATCTCAGTCTTTGTAGCTTCACGACTTCGTCGATTGATTTCCCCTGTTTACCTAGAACTCTACGCCTAACCTCCATGTTGCTCACCTTATTATGCCACTTTACACGGGAAATAGAACGCAGGCACCTATGATCAAAGACAGCTAGTCTTTTCATGTCTTCCACTCTCAGTGGCCAGGTCTCACAACCATAAAGGAGGACGGAGCGGACTGATGAGCAGTACACCCGCCCTTTGGTCGATAGTCGAACATCTCGTCTACGCCAGAGTCGGCGTAAACTAACAAATGCGAAACGAGCCCCTTGTATTCGTGCTGAGATTTCGTCAGAGATCAACCCGTTGGGGCTGATGGTACTTCCCAAATAAGTGAAGCGGTCAACGTGCTCTACCACTTCACTTCCTATTTTTAAACTAGGCGTCGATGTAGTCCAGTCCTGTAACATCATCTTGCATTTGGCGGGAGCGAATCGCATGCCAAACATTCGTAGATTGCGGCTCAAGGTGTTTAGAAGACTCTGCATTTCGTCAGCGTCTTCGCCTAGAAGGACTATATCGTCTGCATATTCCAAGTCAACGAGATTATTCCCCGGTAGCAAGTCAATCCCTGAGTCGCTGAAGTCACCTAGGGTTAAGTCCATTAACACATCTATGATGAAGTTGAATAGAAAAGGAGATAATGGGCATCCTTGACGGACACCACTGGTCGTCATCAGTTCAGATGACAGCTCGCCGTAAGCCCTCACCTGGCTGTATGAGTACGAGTAGAGTGCCTTAATCAGTGCAATATATTTTCTTGGAATTCCCTTTACAGCCAAGCATCTCCAGAGAACTTCCCGATCGACAGAGTCGAATGCTGCCTTTAGGTCAAGAAATATAATGACTGTTGGACGCCGGTAGGAATGCCTATGTTCTAGAATCTGTCGGAGGGTGAAGATATGATCAATACACCCTCTTCCTGGTCTAAAGCCTGCCTGGCTCTCTCGTGTTTGTGCTTCCCGAGCACCACTCAGTCTACGCATGATTATTGAGCCTAAGACTTTAGATACTATATTAGTCAAGCTAATCCCTCTGTGATTATCACAGGAAGACTTGTCTCCCTTCTTGTATATGGGGATAATCAGTGACTTACACCAACCCGATGGGACTTCTTCTGATTCCCAGACGCTGCCTAGTACCTCAGTTAATCCGGACAGTAAGCTGTCTCCACCGTACTTAAATACCTCTGGAGTCATTCCATCAGGTCCCGCTGCTTTGCCTAGTTTCAGATTGGTGACAGCTTTAGTAACCTCAGTTAGTGACGGAGGACCTGTGTCTATATCCCATTCAGGGAGGTGTTGGATGCTCGGAAGGTTGAGCGTGGCTGTGGGCAAATTAAACTGCTCCTCATAATGCTCTTTCCAACGATCCAGTCGTCTATCCTGTGAGCTAATTATAGTGCCATTTTTTTCCGAGATTGTCTCACTGATGATTTGTCTTCTCCCACCCGTTTCCCTGATGAGTCCAAAGAGTTGCCTGGTGTTGCCTATCCTCAAAGCTTTCTCCATCTCTTTGGCTTTTGTCGCCCACCACTGTTCACGGTCCTTGCGGAGACTTTTCGTAAGTTTCCTCTTGTGCAGCTTTCGCTCCTCATTGAATTCGGAGCTCGCCGGAATAAGTCTTCTAGCATCTATCAGTTCGGATGAGGCGGTGGAGATCCAGTGGTTTTTACTCACCTTTGGGTTTACCTTATTCACAGCTTTTACAGCTGTATCTATGGCTGCCTGGATATTTTTCCAAGCTTCTTCAGGGTGAGCACAGCTGTCGAACACAGATATGTGTTTAGCTAGTTCTTCCTGAAATACGGATTTAGTTTCCTGATCGAGCTGGGGACGTGATGGTTTTACCGCCAGCTGTTTCCTACGTCCGTTCAGTCGTAAGCACACCCGAGCGCGGACCAGTGCATGGTCGGTATCTACGCACGTGTTCCAGAAGGAGCGACAATCTCCTACCGACCCACGCCAACGATAGCTTATTGCTATGTGGTCTATTTGTGTCCAGCGTTGGTTTGATGAAGGGGGTCTCCAAGTCAAACAGTGTCTCTCCTTGTGTTTAAAGTTAGTGCTTACAAGAAACAAATGATTATCAGAGCAGAACTGTAGGAGACGGTCACCGTTGTCGGTTCGCTGGCACGGAGCTCCATAGGTGCCACCGACATCCTTCTCAGATTGACACAATTTCCCTACTTGAGCGTTAAAGTCACCAGCTAGAACGACTATGTCTGAGCGTTTAGCCTTTCCACCAAACTAGACAGCTTTTGGTAGAACTCATCCTTCGTTTCATCTGAACTGCAGTCAGTGGGGGCGTAGGCGGAGATTACGAAAAGGCATCGGCGAGTAGTGCAGTCCTTCCTCCTTCTTACTGATCCGTTCAGGCGGACAGCACACATTCGGCTATCTACCGGGATCCAGTCAAGCAATGTCTTTTCTGCCCTAGTACTCAAAGCTATCCCTACGCCAGCTAATCCTCGTGAACTAGCTGTGGCATCTCCTGACACCCTCAAGGTGAATTTTGCAGATTCAACCTGTTGGCCAGGTGGGGTTAGGTGAATAACCACACTTGGGTCTTGTATGCGTGTTTCTGAAACACAGCATACATCAATGGCTCGTGATGCCAGGGTCTTGGCTAGTGATGCTTGTTGTCCTATTTGGCAAAGTGTCCTAACATTAAGAGCTCCTATATGAAATTGGTGGCGCGGCTTTAAGAGGCTGTCGGTGGTGGTTTTTTGGCTTCCATCGTTTTTAGTGGACGCAGAGTGGAGAGGAAGTGGAGAGCTATCAAGTCGAGGAGTTGCATCAGTGGAAGGAAGGCAAGATGATAGAGATGAAGATGAAGACAAAGATGAGTGAGTAATAGAGAGGTTTCGTGTGCATTTCGGATTGTGAGGGCGATTGTTACTTCCCGGCTGCCCACACCGTGGAAGTTGGTTGCGTGACCGCAGAGCCCAGGGGACAACTGCTTGAGGCCGGTCACACGCGGCCTGTTTTTGTTCGTTCTTTTTTGTTTGGTGTGTCTCAGTAGCATATTTATCACTCCCGCCCTGTGACACGGCAGCAGGAAGCGCGGTCGTTGTTAATCCGGGCCACGGCCGATCCGGCATGAAATTTTGTAATTTTGTATTGGACATGATGTTGGATTGGGTAGCTGCTTTTTGTTTAACCGCTATCCAAACAACCTGCCTGGCATGGTAGAACCTCAAGAGACATAAGTCTCAGCCAGTATAGCTTGATTAGGTCATTGCGGTGTTCAAGCCCGACCACCACGTCAAGGTAGCAGCTTTCGGTCGGGTTATTGAACAATAATGGTCGACTAGTGAAGGCTATTCTCAGAGATGCAGCAGGGAATGTTCTTTTCAGGGACTGTGATATCCTTCGTTTCATGATATCGGAAGTTAAGTCCCCTTTGAATTCCAAGCTCACGTAAAGTATTTTCTTGGGTACGGTTGATAAGTCACGTTTTATAGGATTTGAATATATATTCTTATCTATAAAACGTTGTGGAAATCCATTTTCTATTAGAATTTTCCTCAAGAGGTATGACTCATCTTCCACAGTATCAGGGCTACTGTGGTAATATGCAATACCATGATAATTTTGTTTATTAGATATATTACACAGGGAGACAACATTAGTACTCACTGGATAACAAAGTTTCTAACACGATTTTTATTACTGTTCGTAATCATATCAACAGCTGCAACCACACAACTTTGAAATTTGTGTTTTACAATTTTCTTTATTAATTCATATATGTTGTGTAGGGGTGATCGAATTTTCCAGATGTCTGGGTGTTGAACAGGTATTGAAACATTCATGTTACATGTGTATTTGCGGTTGATTCGACGAGAAGTCAAACATTGGTATTTACAGGAAATTCACACACACAAACTGATATTTGTATTTCCGATCATCCCACCCTATGTCAGTAAAAAATAGGATTGGCTGGGTGTTTAAGTAATAGGGCACAAAAACTAGATAGTACCAATGAAAGTCTAAAACAGGAAGTGAGGCATACAAGAGAAGCTTTGAAACTTAATAATTACCCAGATAAATTAATCTGGAAAATGTAAAAATAATAATAATAGTAGGGACGACTTGAATGTCAAACATGTACAGGATAATGACAATACCAACAATAGGGAATGTAGATCATCAGCAGTACTTCCATACAAAGAAGGAAACTCGGACACCTTTCGGAGAATTCACATCGATGCAGGAATAAAAGTGGCATTCATTCATCTCCACAAATTCAATTAGATACAAGATTAAAGAATCCTGTGTAGTGGCCCATTAAACAAAACAATTTAGTTCATCTAATACCCTGCCTGCTGGAATGATTATCAGGTGAAATAATGCATAGGTCAAAGTATTAGAACAAGGTCAATCATTCAGACTAGCGGAGCAGCACTAAAACCTAGCATAATCTAGAACAGTTGACCCGAATATGAGAAGAAATCTGGAAGGGGATAAGTATTATGTACTCGTCGCCAAATTATTGTTATGTACTGGTCGAGAATTTAATAGTCCTGACGCAAAAAGACGGAAATCAGAAGACCACTAGGTTTGCAATGATACTTCTATTTTCCAAAACACCAGGAGAATCAATATTGTCACACAAGTGTGTGAGAGCAAAATAAATATGAATGTCCGAACAAGTGTGTGAGCGAATATTCAAAATGAACAAATCAATAGACAGTCTTAACATGATTGGCTAATTATAATAGAATATCGATCCATATATACACAGCAAATATACAGACTGTCAAACAAACACACATATTATGTGGATATATATCAATAAGATGACTGACTTTCATAGTCATTGCAATCCATTGTACCAGCTAGCTAAATTACAACTCTTATCATTATTGAAAACTATTGAAGAAGTTGTTTTAAAACTAGACTTACAGAATTATTAAGTCATCATCTCTGGTCAATTTTCAATACCTCTTTGATTTTTTAAAATTATTTTCATAATGTGACAGTGATAACGGTAGAAAACTGTTTCAAAAAAAATAATTACACCATAGTTCACATCAATTCTGTTTTGTTATCACGGTTACCATTGATTTTTTTTCTTATTCATGTTATCATGATTATTATTGATAAACGATAGACTGATATGTCCAATATGCATAAATAACATTTAATGATGGGGTGTCTTTTTTGTGCGTATTTTATCACGTTTGTTATGAGAATAATAGTGATGATAGTGATATATGTAATTCACACATACACACACACACACACACAGAGGCGGATGCATACTACACGTCTGGATTTACCTTTGGGTTTAAAATGTTAGTCGTCAATACGCAAATGACATATGACTGATTTCCGCCACATTAAATGTTTATATATATGCGTTAAAGTTCATCTGTGAATCAAAGATTGTTTATCTCAACAAATATTACGTCATTAACTAAGTTCGAGTGATGATATTATGTTAATCTAATTTCTATCGTATATTTTGTCATAAACCGATGTCAATAAGACAGGGCCATTGAAAACTAGCAGGTATTGCTACACACCTGCTTCGTTCTCCTTCTTTGAGACTCTTCATCTCTTCCCACTTTACCAGAGATCGACACTAGGACATTTAGGTTGCAAGGCGAAATTGTGTATACCATTCAGCCACTGGGACGCGATAAAATGGCTTATCAGACCCTATAGAAACCAACCAACACTAGGAACTCGTTACAGGATAACGTTTAGTGAAGTTTTAGTGGGATTTCTTGACCATTAGGGTCATTTGATTCGGTTGTGAGGACAGATATTAGTCGACAACATTAGCTGGCAATCGCACTAACATCGCGAATTGGTAGAAGTTACAAGTGATTGGTTGGTCATTGAATTCCGCTTCATTGTTTGAATGCTATACGAGTTCTCCTTGTAGCCTGTAAAGGTTTTGGGTTCGGTACCAAGCGGTGGAGACTCTGATGTGTAGTGCTGATGAAGACTCCCAGACAAGGATGAAACCACTGTCAAGTACACCTTGGGTTTCAGGGGTTCTCTATCTGAAGTCAGTTAGTGACCGAAATTAAAATTGACCAAAGTCTCATTACGAACTGACACATTAGTTGAAAAATTATTGAAATTTGAAGACCACTGACACCCCTACTAAAACCGACTTCTTTTGATCTGAACACAGAGAAATCGATCTTCGCTTCCTATCATATAGCTATATGAAACTCCTTGAGTAATACACTGTCAAAAAATGCTCGCAAGACATATGAAAAATGACGGTTATTCGTTGATAAATCTCAATGATTCTGTTGAACGCCAATAATAGTATCGAAACAAGTATTGTAGGAAAAAATTAGTTAACGAAAATCCAATCGTAAGAAGTAACCTAGAATCATGTAGACAACATTTTCCCAACGAGATGGGATCAGAACACTGTCCACTGGAATCACACACACTAAGAATTCCCATAAACAGTACAAGGTTAGTGTGAACATTCACTGATTCAAATAAAATCACACCTTAAATCACAACACATTATCAGTGTATCACACAAACACAAAGAGAAGCATTCAAATGAGAGATTAATCAGGAATAGGAGTAACGAAAGGAATTGTATACAAGCACACTATTCAAGTGGGCCAAGATTCATTTCAACACTTCCACCTTAAGGAAAATTGAAGAAAGATATTTCATGGACGTCTAAAAAATGGATATCCACGGAATTTAATCAAAAGACATATACACCCAAGCCAACCTATCAAACCAAAGGCCCCCAAAGAAAGCACAAAGAAAATCGCCCTACCATATGTAAAAGACATCTCAGAAATCACTACAAGACTCTTCATACCTTTAGGAATTGACGTCGTATACAAACTAACAAAGTCACTTCACTCAGCTGGTTCTATGTCAACCAAAAGACTCAACAGCGAAAAAAGGTAAAACCAGCATCATCTACAAAATAAATTGTAGCAACTGCGAAAAACACTACATTGGCCAAAGTGGACACAACCTTCGTCTTTGTATCCATGATCATAAGCTAGCCGTCAAAAGACATGACATCCACTCCATCATATCACCACATACAGACAATCACGGACATCAATTCGACTGGGACAAGCAACATTCAAATATTAGACGGAGGAAACGACAAGAATGCTAGAGAATTTTTAGAAACCTGGTATTCCAGTGAATCATCAATCAATAGACATATCGAGATAGACAAAATTTACCAATCTATAGGAAGGAAAGGTCAAAGTTCAAGTCAAAGAAACAGTCAGTTCCAATACAAGTAGCCAAGAAGGTGTGAAAACACAAAAACAACCAATCACGTCCAAGGTCACCAAGAGAGATGATTAATAAACTCGTGGAGAAATCTAAAAGTTCACTTCAAATTGAAGTATGCGCTGAAGTGAGGATGTTTCCCAGTAGGGTGATGAAAGCTTTGCAAATTAGCTATCCAGCCAGCTTAAAGAACACAACCACATCAAAATCATCCACCTGAGCTACAAATCTTCTCCATCATATATAATATGCAAATTTCAGAACAAGAATGATGTATACAGTCTAGGAGAAAGGAGGATAATAATTACAAAGTTAGGTGAAACATTCAAAGAAATATAAACTATTGTAAATGGATCGTTCAGTAGGGATTTCCCAAACACTTATTCCACTTTTGAAGCACCATGCATCTATGAGGATCCAAAACACTGATCATACTAAGGAGCTTCAAGTTGTGACTATTTAGCCATTACTTGGTCCGAATATAATTAACTGTGAATTCTAATTTCTATCGATTTACACTAATGATATCGATTCGTGACAAGATCTACATTGGAATTAACCTGAATATGCTTACAAAGTTTGAATATATAAATTACCAGTGGATTAGTGATCATAGGACGGATGGAATCAGGCAATACGAATACTGACATATATGTGTAACGACAAGAAAACAAGGGCCAGGCGACAGATCCTTTATTGAGGAAATCAACACATATTTATAGATTTTTATGTACATTATTATTCGTTATTGTCAGCAGAGAAACAGCGTCTTCTGATTGGTTGTTTTCTCGCTGAAAGTTAATCTGTTATCTCTTTGTGACCGTTCCTTCGAAGGTCAAACCATATATCTGCGATTCATATCCGCCCACGCAAAGTCTACTGTGATTGGTTGTTGAGTTAGTTTCTGTTTTTTCTCATGAACAAAATGTCGAACGTAAACATTGATGTAAATTGCTGTCTACTAATTTTGGCTAGCAGACAGCTCTCATCATATATGTACATTATAATTTCTGTGTTTATCTTCGTAAATGATCCGTTAAATTTTTATTTTATTGTATATAGGCCTTGGGAATATCTGTTGAATTCTGTGCGCATATAGTTCGTTCTTTTGTAGTCAGTGTATCGCCGACACGTGTAGGGCGGGCTAAAGAAGCACTTAATGAAATGGGCAGTTCTGTAAGTCTTCCATCTTTATTTCGCCTTTACTTTAAATCACTTTTTTTCTTTTTAATTAAAGCAAGTGATCCTATCTATCAGAAGTAGGTTGTGAAAATGTTTTTCATTATTCCTTCCTTCTACGGGTGTCTCCTTGTTATAACCAGATGTTTTAAATCCTTAATGATGATTGGTGTTTTCCTCATTGATGTGTGATTTGTACCAGTAGACTCGATTATCTTTGAAGCGTCGGTGGCACAACGGTATGATAGAATGCTCGCCAAACACGCCTCATGCGATCCGGGTTTCGATCCCCGGCCGACGAACTTCTTTCCCTCACTAAGCCAGTAATAAGACTGGTAAAGAAAGGAAGGTTGGGCACGAGCCTAGCCACCGCATCCCATCGAAATAAAGACACCATAGCTACCGAAACTTCAAACCTGTAGCTTGATGCTCTATATTTCATTGGGAACGTAAAGTAATAAAAAAAACCCGACAAGTCCTATTGATATTGCCCAGTTGCGCGTGCTGAATTAGGTGGGGCGGGCCTCGAACACACAATCTACTGGCTAAACTTTAAATACTTCAACTAATAAGTCACACTTTTGGTGGAGTAATTAAAATGTGATCAAAGGAGTTGATAATATAACGTATATTTATTCCCCTTTATGAATTTGAATGAAGCAAGAACAATAGTGGTTTGTGCAGAATAAAATGCTACCATCAGTGCTTATTTCGTTGGCTTCTCATCAGTTGCTTACAGCCCGAAAACATTATTAAGTTTATTTACAGAAACAATTTTAGCATACTCAAAGAGAGAGTTCATTTTTAAACGAAAAATCGGTATATGCACACAACGGTAATAATGGTAATCATACACAATGGAATTTTTTGGCGTCGCGTAATCAAATGAGAGAGTGAATGAAACCATTCAGTTACCACAGCAAGGAAAGAATGATAACCGCTACTTTCTGAACACGTAAATCGGTTTTTTTGCGCTTGATAGAGATTGCTTCGGCAAACTTTAGGAAAATTGAACTCTTTTGCACCTATTGGTGATTTTGCACAATCTTGCGATGTCCACCTCATGACTCGTGTCAAGGAGATGCCTGCCGCAATGAATCTCTCGTGGTAACCCTTGTTTTTCAACACCTATCTGGAAATCTTGAATTCTTGTCTGTAGAGTATATTTCCCTGACTCTATAAAATGCAGTTTTGACTAGTGCTTGTTGATAGTTATTTGGATAGAAACTATTTAAGTGTATGTACCGTCCATTCCATATCTCCTTCAGTGAATTGATCTCTGGAAATTACCATCTTCCAGGCGTTGCATGCTAATGTCAAGGAAATGAAACTTTCCATCATTTTCATATTGCATAGTAAAGTCAATAATTTGAATGTTCTTCGTTGAGTTATCTGAGTAGGTAGGAAGTATGACTGTCATTGTTGCACACTACAAATGTGTCACATACATGCCGGCAATAAAAAGTTGTTTCGTTGATCACATGCTTCCAGTTTGTTCTTTCAAGGTTGGACATGAAGATATCTGCTAAAATAGGACTAAGTGAACTGCACATAGCTACACCGTCTATTTACCTGTAAACAGTCTTGTCAGACAGGAATTGTACATCTATGGTACACATTAGTAGTAGGTGTTTGAACTCCGGTATATTGGAAATGGGAGAAGATCAGAATGCAGACAAATAATCTCGATGGTTTCATTGATCGGGATCATTGTGAACAAAGCAGGTGGTTGGTTCAAATGAAATAAATGATGGTACCATTTTATTCCGTATAAACTGACTGTTGTTCTTGCTTTATTCAAAATATACATATTGTCAGACTGTTCAAACAGTATGGTATCATAAGGAAATAGGATTTTGGGAATAGTTATTTTAATGCATATTTTCAGATAATGTTCAAGTTTGAATCCCATTCCATGTAATTCAGCCTGGGTAACTGGGTTGTGACTTACCCCTGTGAGAGGGAACTGGTTTGGTAAATGCTCTTGTCTATGCCAAAGAAAATACTAAGTCGCGCACAATCTTGGAGAGAATAAAGGATGCACTGGATACGGAACAAGCCGCATTCAGGGAAGGCAAACAAAGCATGCGCTGATCAAATTGCAACTCTACGCATCATCATCATCAAAGAGCAAAGCATAAAATGCCAGTCAAACCTCTACCTCGACTTCGTCGACGTCGACGTCGAAAAGACCTTCGATAAACAGTGTTGACCGAGAAGTAATTTGGAGACTACTTTAACACTACGGCATGCAGTGCACAAGCATTCATCAACCTCATTATTCAACAGCTGGTTATATGACAATGCCATGTGTCAGGTGATTCACAACGGAAAACTCAGCGAGGCATTCGAAATGAACACAGGAGTAAGACAAGGCTGGCTGTCTATTATCACCGATAATATTCTTAATTTTGGCGGACTGGATTATGCGTCAGATTATGCATGGGGAACGAGGAGACAGGGATACACTGGACCTATAAGATGACTCTAGAAGATCTAGATATCGTAGACGATATATTTCCAATGTCACATAAACTCGAAGACTTGCAGGTGAAGACCAACAAACTGGCTGAAGAAGTAGGAAGCAAAGACAGGACTCCAGGTGAACATCGATAAGATGGAGGTGATGAAGATAACCAACTAACAAATAGCAGCAGCAACAACAACAACAACCAGCACCAATCACCATCAACAAAAAAATTTACCAGAGATTATTACTTCACTTACTTATCTAAGTAGCATCGTTTCAACTACAGGCGGAATGGATGAGGATGTCAAAGCCAGACAGAATTGAAGAGGCAAGCTACACCTTCATCAATCTGAAATCAGTTTGGAAATCTTCGGCACTCGACATAAAGAACAAGATTTGAATTTTCAATACAAATGTGTAGTCAGTCAGTTCTTCTATATTATGTTGGCTAACTTGTCACGAAGAGGATTTCCAAAAGCCTGTTGCAGACTTTTATCAACCAATGGCTGCCCTATCCTGGTTCCATACTGAAGATTAAATGGCCGGCTGGTCAGAAAGAGTTAGCACTTGGAAACTCTGGCAACAGACCAACCAAGAGTCTATTGTTCAACAAATTTCTAGGAGAAAACGGAGATGGACTAGTGAACATACGTTGAGGAGGCCGTTGGATTTCATAGCGCACTAGGCCATCGCCGGAGTGAAACCCTAATGGGAAGTGACTAATAGGTCGTTATTGTGAGGGTGGTGGTGGTAGCATTGGCATAAACAGCTCCTTACACAATAGGAGTTGCTTAAAACCTTTTACGTAGAAAAAATTGTCCCGGATATTTAGAGTTCAACAAGAATGATGGTGGGCAGCAGTATGCCTTTACCATCAAGCCTGAAAAACGTTTCGTAGAATGCGTACTTAAGTGTTTCGCGGAACATTCATCAACCTGAAATCAATCTGGAAATCTTCGTCACTCAGCCAGCATCAACAACAAAATTCGGTCGGATTTTCAATACAAACACGTCAAGTCAGTCAGTTCTTCTATACGGATCAAAAACTTGGCGGGCGGATCACAAAGAATATTTCCAACAGCCTATTGCAGACCTTTATCAACCAACAACTGTCTTCGCTGGCTCTATACTGAAGATCAGATGGCCGGGCCGGAAAGAATCACCAACATGCACCAAACTATGGGAAGAAACAAAACAAGAACCAATCGCCAGCTAACAAATATGCAGGAGAAAGTGGAGATGGATCGGACACTCGTTGAGGAGACCGCTGGGTGACATCGCGCATCGAGCCGTCGAGTGGAACCAGGCCGAAAGGGAAGAGGCGTGTGGGACGTCCAAAGGTGACATGGAGGAGATCGTGTGAAGAGGAGTTGAAAGAGTATGGACCAAGATGGATGCAGGTGAAAAGTACAGCAGAAGACAGAAGTGGCAAGTGGAGACGTGCAGTTGAAGCCCTATGTTCCACTAGGAACCCAAGGGAGCAATAATAATAATAAATGTTTCACGGAACAGCTTTTATTCTTGTTATTATTCACTTTGCATTGCTTTTTTTTTAATGTATTCAACACTGTAAATATATATTTTTCCCTATATGTTCTAGATTCTACGTGGTATTACCCTCACTAAACTTGGCGGTATAGTTGTTTTGGCTGCATCAAAATCGCGCCTATTTCAAATCTTCTATTTTCGCATGTATTTATGCATGATATTATTTGGCGCTTTAACTGGATTAATCATTTTACCTGTATATCTTAGTTATTTTGGTAAGTATCGGTGTTGTTGTTGGTGGGGGGTTTGTATTTCTTTTTAATCTTACAATTTGTAAAATTGTTGCCGTGTACATACTATTGATTGATTAATTGATTGATATGAGTAGTCGGATACCACTCACATCAACTTGAGAGAGGGGGGTTGTTAGACAATTCGAAGTGAGATTTTTTTCCTTCACGTTCCCCAGTGGAACATAGGGCTTCAAGCTAGTGGCTTGAAGTTTCGGTAGCAGTGTTTATATTTTACAGGATGGGGTTGCTAGCCCCATGCCCAATCTTTCCTCTTTCCCAGGGTTATTTCTGGCTTAGCGAGGTAAAGGAATGCGTCCAGTGGCCGGGGATCGAACCCCGGGCCATTTGCATGGTTGGTGAGCGCCCTAACCACTGTGCCACCGACGCGACTCAGCTCCTGCTATGGATTAACTAATATTAGGTACTATGTGTATGATAACTCATCACTTTTGTTGTTACATTACCCTCTTTCATGAAGAGAAAAAAATGTATATAAATGCAATTGTATGGCTAGCTAAAGGAGGAGGCGGGGGGCGAGTGATGAATTCATTGAGAAGAGCCTCTTTGTTGAACTACCTGGTCTGACTTCATTAAATCACCTTGATCAATCCTTCATGATAATAAATCACAATTTTCAGAAAATCATATACCGTCACTCGATCATAATTGTATACTATATATATGAGGTAATTTAACAGTGTCGTATGAATCAATTAGTCCCCTGACTATATGCATGATCTAAGCACCATCAAATGGCCTTTTCGCTTGTTTGAAGCTGAGCTCATCAGCGGTGTGCTTGGATTGATTGACAATGACTTAGCTTAGAGAGTTGGTCGAATCAGTTCAAACCACTCGAATTCTGGCCAGCTACTCAGGGGAATTTGTAATGCATTGGGCAGAATTCACTGTTCGCAATTCACACGCACACACACACACACCTTGAACTTTGTAAATTTTAAATCGCGAAATAATCGTAATGAAATTGACAGAAATAATATGGAATTCAAAATCTCTGTAGTACTGTCGTATGGAGAAAAAACATCGTCAGACACCTTACGTAGGATTCTTAATTAGACTGGAATTAGTGAAGGTGGCATTTAATTTAAACCAACCAACTCTCTTTTAGAGATAAACTTTGTCGGCTTAAGGATTCGATATAAGAATAAAACTTGTGCATCGTGGTAGAGTGTAATTTCATTATGGGTAAATTTTGTTTTGATAAAGTCTCACAGTGTTATACAGTAATGTCTACTGATGACGTTTCGAGCACAATTTATTGCTTATAATCATATCATATTACCTTGATATGATTGAGGACTTGACACATCCAAATTTAAAAAAATAATGTAACTTTACCAAATATCATCATATAATGACTGTGAGGTCAGTTACATAGGTGAAACCAGTAATTAGATCGGGGTCAACTGGATTATTAGAACATAAAAATTTAGCTAAACCTAGTATGTGATTGACCCTGCTAAGTTAATTAATCTATAAAAAAAGCTCAGCCACTGCACTGCATTCATTTGCTGCATGTAATCACGAAATAGGGTGAGTGCGACAGGATGAGAGTATTAAAAAGTAATGTAGTTAGGTGAGGAGAGAGCGAGAGAAATATAGAGATAGAGAAGTTAATCACTGAAACTTTGTTTATCGACTCAACACAGCACTCACCACGTGCAATCAGAATGACGCAACGCCTATACAAGAGATATGGGAGGGAAGTTGGGTAGACAGAGAGAAAATATGTGTAATATATTGTGAAGCCGTGTGACTAAAATTGATATAATTATGAGCAGTAGTGATTTATTTGATGGTATTACATGGTTGGAGGCAATCGGCAGGAAGCCTTGGACCTAGGTTTCGTGCTAGTTGGCACTCGTCAGCAAGGCGTATCTGCAACATTGAAGGAACTCATGTCCCTTCTGAGATTTGAACCCATATCACCCAGTGACTACTACTGCAGTCAGAGACGTTACACCGCTGAGCTATTCAGGCTCGTGAGTGACCTCCTGTAGGACTATAGTGGATATTTTGATTTGACACTAGTAACTAGTGTGATGCATCTAGTCCTCTGAATGGTGTAGACTGACGAGTGCCAACTAGCATGAAACCTAGGTCCAAGGATTCCTGCCGATTGCCTCCAACCATCTAATATCATCAAATCAATGTGCACCGTGATGGCGAGCTACCTAGAATGGTGGTCACATTACAACATGAGTGATAGAATTCAGTCTACACTAATCAGAGGACTTAGACACATCACACTAGTTACTAGTGTCAAATCAAAGTAGTGATTTATGCTGGAAACCTTATCATCCAGTTGTCAATACAACATCACTGTGTGTGATATTATTTAGAATAATCAACATGAATCAATCAGTAAAGCAAAATGATGAACATTCAAGAGGTTTCAGTGAGATCTGAGTTTTGTCGATAGCAACTTGTCTTCAGTTTATAGAGGACTGTGATGCTCTTTTACAAAAATAATAGTGATAACAACAACACGTTCACCCTCATCCAGAAGTATGGTGGGACACAAGATATAAATAGATTTTTCGAACACATCAACTCGAAGGTAGAGGCAATTCAATTCACTTATGAATTGGAAAATCAGGAAGACGAGCTTCCAATGTTAGATTGTAGCGTAGAAAGGAAAGAAGATGGGAAATTAAACAATAGTGTTTACAAAAAACCCACACATTCAAAAGGATATTTGCATTTCATATCATCCCACACTACATCAGTAAAAATAGGATTGGTGAAATGTTTAAATGACAGAGCACAAAAACTAAGTAGTACCAAGGAAAATCTATGACAAGAAGTGATACACATAAAAGAAGAAACTTAATAATTACCCGGATAAATTAGTCAGGAAATATGAAAGGAAATGTAAAAATAAAATAAATAATGATAGTAGCGGTAGTGATAATAATAATAATAGTGATGATGATGATAATAATAGTAATAATAATAATAATATTAATGACGATAGCAATTATAAGAAATCTAAATCCTCAGTAGCAATTCCATACAAGGAAGGAACCTCGGAAACCTTACGCAGAATTCTTAACAATGCAGGCAGGAATAAAAATGCCTGGCATTCAAACCCAATAACTCAATTAGAAACAAGCTTTGTCGGTTAAACTAGTAGAACAGGGGCAGTCAGACTAGCCGAACATAAAAATCTAGCAAAATCTAGGTTGGTTGACCCGGATAAGATAAGAAATCTAGAGAATAGTTCAGCTCTGCCATTCACTACACACAGTTACACACAACCATACAATAGACTGGATGGGATAGGATGACGGCTTTAAAATCTAATATTACAGGGTGGAGTGAGGGAGAGATTGATAACAGAAGCTTTGTTTATCAAATCAACTGCAAATACATGTAATAGGAATGATTCAACACCTGTCCAGGCAAATATCTGGAAAATTCTACTACCCCAACGGCGACAAATAGGAGAAGACTACGAAAACTATAAAACTCAGGTTTTGTAGTCGTGTGATCATAATTGATTTGATTATGAACAATGATAAATTTTGTTCGAAACGTCATCCGGTAAATAATATTGTTTAACTGTGTGATACATCTAATAAACAAACTAATATAGAATTACTTGCTACCACAGTGCCCAAGTTTTACGCATATATTAACAACAAAAGATTGCCAGCAACATCACAGATTTTGAAACTTGTCAACAGAGGTCTATCATTTTGGTTCAGTATATTGTCAATCAACGAGGTAAATGCAAAATTAATATAAACAGCTGAAAACTGATATGCATTTCACAAGAGGTGACTGTTGTGGTCTATTTGGTCCTGGTGGGTAGCACTTTAGTGTTTGAAATTATGGGTTCTAGCTGTGAGTTTAAGTCTCAGTGGGAATACTGTCTCCATCACTCACTGTTGACTTCAATTCCATACAGTTGACGACTCCCAAATAGGATGAAATCCCTATTTACCTGGATTGCACTGATAAATTCACCATCCATCAAATAACATTATAGCAATCCTTAGGCATCTTTGAAGCTACTGTAACGTCAGTAGATATGTCCACAGAGAGATTGGACATTTTAGCCTCATATAATTAATCGATGGGTGTTACAGAATTAATTGTAACAACAATCATAATTAGAACGAACAATATTTTTTCAATAGATTCTTCTTCAAGCTCACAGAGAGACCACAATGAATGAAGAGTTTCGAAGTATATCACCCAGAGTCTCCAACAATTTTGTGTGTAGAGTTTCTAAAACCCCAGCTTAGCCGTGTCTATATCTCCTTCCCTAAGTGACTCACATTAGCAGTCAAAAATTCAGGAACTGATGGCTTGTCTTTGTTTTTATCATCCCTAATGCCTTCATTAACAGTTGTCTTCGTTCAGTACTCAAGATCAGATGGCCGGCCAGAAAAGATCAGCAACAGGGATCTCTGGTAATGAGCGAACCAACCAGGAGCCCATTGTGAAACAAATAGGCAGGAAGAAATGGAGACAGATTGGACGTACGCTGAGTAAACCATTAAGTGACATCACTAGATAAGCCATTGCTCGAGTGGAACCTGAAAGGGAAGCGGGGAGTTGGTCGTCACTGCAAGGGTGGCTTGGAGGGAGGTCATGCGAAGAGGAGATGAGAGCATGTGGGCAGACTTAGAGCGGGGTGAAAACATTGGCAGAGAACCGAAGGCAATGGAGACGCGCAGCTGAAGCCCTATGTTCCTCTAGGAATTAAAGGAAATAATATAGTAATAATAATGCCTTTCCAACATCCTCTGCAAAAAATTCTGTAAATTGTCATGCATACCTTAGTCATTTCAATCGATTCAGTTTCCCTGTGTATATAAATAACACTACGCCTAATCTCACTAATACCCATCCTGTTACACCATGTAACATCGTAGACAGAATGCAGGCACCTATAGTTAAAGACAGCCAGCCTGTATTTAAGTATTCGACTTTCAACAGAGAATTGTTTGGCAGTATCCAGCTGAACAGTGTCTCATATTGTGTATGACAGGGAACAACTGTTCAGTCCTCCTTTTTAATGGTCCTCTAGAAGGAGGTGTGACGGTTAAAGTGGGTAAAGGGAAAAGAGGAAATAACTTCAATCATTGATAAAATGCATTCAAAATGATGCGTCAGCCATTCTCACATTACATGGTCATGTGATGTTGTTGTTGTTTGTTTTTCCCAGCTTGTGAAAACCCGTCACACATAAGCTAGAAAGTGCTATTATTATTGTTATTATTACCGATACATTAAAGTTGTTTATTCTCAATTAGTTATACGATATCAAATATTGTTGTCATTTACAGTTGAATTCCTATTGTATGACTCATTCAAACTGTAATGGTAGATAATTTTATGCCTTTGATTATGACCTTCCACATGATCTTATTTTACAGGGATGTTTTTTGTGCAGGGGCGGTGGGGGGGGGGGAGGGTCTTAATCATGTGCTTCATTTCCTCAAACTCTCTTCTTTATTGTGCACCAGTGAGTCACCGGATAAAAAGCTGCTCGCTAACCAGGCAAGTCATCCTGGATTCGACCCTCGGCTGACTCACTCGTAAACCCTTGCTAAGCCGATAAAGAGGGAAGATTGAGTACGACTCAGTAAAAGCAATACCAATGCTAGTGAAACGTCAAAGCTTGAAGCCTTATGCTTGTTTCTTTGGTATCAGTTGTTGTAAAGGTATATCGATGTAGATGGCTGGGAGGGGGGGTGCATGTTGCACATGTCAAGTCATCACCTTCCTTGGTAAGCAATGTATGTTAGCTGATACGTGATCAGGGTTGGAAAAGAATTAGGCTTGATCAAATCAAAATAAGCCGTCAATCCACAAAGACTTTGATTGTGTTGGTTCGAATCCTATCGCGAGAGCAAGGTGTAGACTTCCTGGTTATGAAACCCTCGAGGTACCAAAATCTGTTGGTAGCATATATATATATATATATATATATATATATATATATATATATATATATATATAGCTTAGGAGGTTTTTCTTCAATAGTGCACGAATGGACACCGTATTTGTCATTTCCCAGAATGAATAAATTCACAAAGCTCTCATTGTCTCTATTCTTCTTCCATTTTTTATATTCATTATAACTTCTGTGTGCATTGCGTATGAAGAAAAAGAGGGCAATTTGATGGACTGCTGAAGTTTTAATCGATGTGTTAACGCTTAAAACAGTTAGTCGGTTCCATCCTTAGTTGGATTGCAGTGATTAGGAGATTTTGTTGTCTTGGGATTTCCGTGAGTGATACAATCAGTTGTCGTAAGATGATACTTTGATTTGTATAGAAGACTGAAAAATTGAAGAAGGTGGAAGGGTGACTTGCATTTTAACGAATTTAGTATCGCCAAATGGATGAAAACCAAAAATGCAACATTCTGGCGTCCTCCTTAAGTCATTAGGCTAACTAATTCACCACATACTGCAAAAAATGCATCACATTTATTTATATATACTTACACTTTGGTTTATAATCACCTGTTTACATTCTTTGAAGATTTTGATTGGACGCTAGTTAGTAACTAGTGCTGGTGTGTCTACTTCTTTATTTAGTGTAGGTTGAATTCTATCAGTCAGTCAAGTTTTACAATGTGGCCATCATTCTAGGTGGCCCGCCATCACGGTGCACTTTGAATTGTTATATATTAGATAGTTGGAGGCGCAATCGGCAGAAAGCCTCGGACCTAAGTATCGTGCTAGTTGGCACTTGTCAACAACTCAAAGTGCACCGTGATAGTAGTGAGCCACCTAGAATAATGGTGGCTACGTTGCAAAACTTGACTGACTGATAGAATTCAGTCTGCATCAAACAAAGAACTAAACGCATTACACTAGTTAGTGTCCAATACAGTCCTATAGGAGGTCAGTCGTGAGTTCGAATGGCCAGCTCAGTGGTAATGTGTCTGAATGACACGGATTTGAATCTTAGAAGGGACCTGAGTGAGTTCCTTCTAGATCGCAGGTACACCCTACTGACTGGTGAGCGCCAACTAACACGAAACCTAGATAGAAGCGCAGCCAAGTCTTCCTGCCGATTGCCTCCAACCATCTAATAGTTTCATTGAAGAACAGTCTGTACTCAAATGCATTCGTTAATGGCTTCCACCATACTGATTGTTTTGTTTTGAAGTAAGAAATAAGTTGGAAGCAATACAGCGTGTTGGAGATAGAATGATCTACTGTAGACCACTGTTCCAAACTTGAAGATTCTGTATAAGTAGAAGATAAAATCGAGCTGAAAAATAGCCTATTTTATTCCAGCAAGTTCAGAATAAAGCTATTATTAGTAGTATTACTCTGTCAATTCTAGATATTTAAAATGTTGCTAGGTAGCTAAATTAGAGAAAAATTTCAGCAATTTTTAGAAGAATATTTTTTGCAGCAATACTAAGAGCAGTGTTCACCAGTCTTCCATTAGTCTGCTAATGCTTTGACGACAAGATCTCGTATATGACCACATCTATGCGTATATACCAGTTAACCTGTTGCTGTGGGGCTAGGTACATTGGTCATTCGACGCATATCCTGTCTAGAAGGGTTCAAGAGCAGTATCTTGTATAGTTGCAGAAAGGTAGTTAGTGGCTCTACAACGAGTGGGATAATCAAACACCTTGTCAACACTGGTCATTCCATCTTAACAAATACCCTCCTTCAAAGTAAAAAATAATCTGCTAAAGACAATAAGCTTATCTCTCTCTTTTGCATTGCTGAAGCTCTAGTCATTGAGCGATAGAGAAACCGAAGCTATGGATACAAAAAAGACAATTATTCAGAACCACTATTACTGTAACAACAGAAGACAAGGGCCAGGCAACAGATCGTTTATTAAGGAAATCAACATATATTTATAGATTTTCATGTATATATTACAGATTATTGTTAGCAGAAAAACACAGTCTTCTGATTGGTTGTTTCTCATAGAAAGCTAACCTTGCTGCATCTCTTTGTGACTGTTTTTTTGCATGTCAGATCATCTATATGTTAACTGTATCCGCCTACGCAAAGCCTTTGCTCTCATTTTTCCCATGGCTAATATTGGGGGCATAAAGATTGACGTAAATTACTGTCCACCAATTTTGACTAACAGCCAGCTTTCCCCACACTACCATCGTGGTGACAACCTTGTTGATTCCCGCTAAAGTGGTTCCAATATTTGTTTTCCTAACTCTTTATAACTTTTGTGTATCTATAGTACTCTTATATAATCCTATATTTTCCTTCGTCTCTATGTTCATCTTGAGTACGACTCATTCATTTAACTATTTATTTTCATGCGTAACTTGAATACACTTACTGAACTCTTGCTATGCATTAACAAATATTAGGTACTATGTTTATGATAACTCATCACGATTGTATGGCTAGCTAAAGGAGGAGCAGGGGCGAGGGATGAATTCATTGAAAAGAGCCTCTTTGTTGAACTACCTGGTCTGACTTCATTAAATCGCCTTGATCAATCCTTCATGATAATAAATCACAATTTTCAGAAAATCATATACTGTCACTCGATCATAATTGTATACTATGTATATGAGGTAATTTAACAGTCATATGAATCAATTAGTCCTGCTGTTACTACGACTACTACTACTACTGATAAAAGTAGTAATGAGAGATATATATCGTGATATTTGGATTTGATTAGTGTGTATGAATTATAAAACGTCATAGCATGTGTATGTGTTTACGTAGAGTATAGTGTAGGTGTGTGTTAAGTATTTATCACATTTGTATTTTATTAACATGTTTATTTCGTGTGTGAAAGTGTTACATCCAAGTAGAATTTTGCCACAATTATGCGAACGAATTGAGTTCTGTTTTATATGAAGCGCTTTGTATATATACATAGATTTATCATTCCTTCAGGTTCCTATTGGAACATAGGACTCCAAGCTAGAGTCCTGAAGTTGCTGTAGCAGTGTTTAATTTTTACAGGATGGATTGCTAGCCTCATGCCCAACCTTTCCTCTTTACCAGCTTTATTACTAGCTTAGCGTGGTAAATGAGTGCGTCCAGTGGCCGGGGATCGAACCCCAGATCAAATTCTTTGTCGGTGAGCATTCTACCGCTGTGCCACGGCCACACGGATGTATATATATATATATATATATATATATCATGTCGTTCGAAAGGATTTATTTCGTCTACATCTTCTTCATATATCCGAGGCCTTAGGAATCTCTAAAGAAAAATCTGAACTTTGTATTCAAAAACGTTTCATCCAGCCTGTCTTAATGCCATGACCTTAGTACTATTTTTCTGTGGTCAGTCAATATTCCATATATGGCGAAGCTAAAGTATCGTAGCCAATGTAGTAAAGACCTTTCAAAAGTTCACCTTCAAGAAGCGATCGGATAAACGGAGTACTATGAAATGTCATTTCTAAATCAAATTATGCCTGCCTTTTTGGACTTGGTGAGAATAGATACAGTATTCTACTAATTTTCACTAGGTACTTTTTCTACAAATCTATACTTTTACTCAGGGTTATGGCACTTAAGACAAGACTAAGATTTAGAGTCTAGGCTTAAGATTAGAGTTAGAAGTAGCTTGAAGAATAGTGTCAGGAATATCAATGGATCTCAAAGTACCATGACCTACAGTCACTTGGATGAACGGGTATATCGCTCAGGATACAATTTCTGTATACATCTTCTGTGTATTGACTGGGAGACATTCTTACAACACTTAGGCTACAACTTATACAGCGCGTAATATGATGTTTGCAACAGTTTATAGTGTATTTTTCAATTACTATGAGACTTTCAATCCTGGGCATTCTGATTTGTCATTCACGGTCACTGTAGTTTAAGTCACGATAGTTTAACTTTGCCGCATATATAAACGTTCTAAATAAGCTGTACACCTTTTAAGTAGTAAGGTTGCAAAGAGAAATCTCTGCTGACTCGTGTATTCGTAATACATTTAAATTAAGGTTGGGCAATTAATTGAACATTGAATTATTCTCCTCATTGTGTTTGTTTGTTTTACTTTTCTAAAGGTCCAAAATTAAATCTCGCCATTGCTAATCGTCATCAATCGAATCATCGTGGCAATGAACATCCACGAGGAGGAGGAGGAGTACTATCAAATAGATCCGGACATACTGAAAGATAAGACTCACTTCGTCTATTGTTGTTTTCATTACTCCAGTAGTCAAAATGCACGTTATTTGTATGATATATCCTTTTCGATATTATATCATATATATATAAACTTGAAATGATTTTGTGTGCCATATTTATCTGTGGAAAATTAAACGTTTTTTCACAATATATTCCCTCCTTTGTTTTAACCTGTCATGATTTTAATTTACACACACACACACATAAACTTCTTTTATCATTTTCTCAGTGTAGTGTTATAAAACAGAAGACTTATTCGAATTGTGCAATCTAATATTTTTCATACACATACTTTTACTACTTATTTACCTTTATGTGCTTTGTACGAAAAAATTTCATTTCATTTTACTTTCCTTTTATTGAAACTCCGATTCTTATATATATTGTTCACTGATATTAATTACTTCACAGTTTTAAAAGCAAAGAACTAAATCATTGTCATTATTTTAACGTGTTTTTAATGGTCTGTTTTTAAACAAACAAAAATAATAAACCATATGATTTTATTCTTTATAGTTTGTAATTTAAACTTTTACTAAATGATTGTATGCATAGGTGTTAATTAATTGATTGATATGAATATGTAAATTGATATCTTTCAATATGTGAATCCATAGGGATTGTTTGTTTGCCAGACGGGGAAGTTATGCGAAGACTATTGGACGGTCGTTTTTCTTGCTTGGAGCCGATCTTATTATAGCAATGTAGCTCGTATTGAATCTATTCAGGCAGCTGAATCATTTCAAACCACTGAGTTATTAACAGTTTTCAAATTACCTGCAGTTCAAGGTGAAATTTTGCCACAATTTCTTGTTTCTGTGAGAGACATGGTGTCATTGATAGTGGAAGTCATGAAAAGGTTGGTTAGCTGTGTTTGATCATAGGTGTGTGTGCGTTCTGTCTCCCGTGTTAGGCATCTGTAGGGTGATAAGTAAGGAAGGGTCAAACAATCGATGAGGTTATGAAGTTCCACCGATTGAGATGTTTAGGACATGTGTTACACCTTTCTGGATGGGCAATGTTAGCTGACATAGGGTCAAGCTGGAAAAGAGTTAGACAGTGGTGGTCAAACCAAAACATGGCTTCATTGGTCAATGAAATCCATAACAGTTAGGTGTAGACTTCCTGACTGGTTGGGGTCCTCGAGGTGAAAAGAACCAATGAAGGCTGGAGGCGATTGGTGATATGGCTAGCTCAAAATCCTCAAATTCAATGGCTGGTGTAGATGCATTCAGTCTTTGTGACCTGACATATCCGTTGAAACCCTATTATTTCTCGCATATTACTATTCTTTCTCTCTCTTAGGCACACGCACACACACTTCTGCTTATTGCCTTTTTTCTCTTCCATTCGGTGGTGCATGGAGTGTGTGACAGACAACGCGATCTGCTACACCTCTGCAAATTTCTACATTGAAACCAAGTTTCCTTTGGAAATCGATATTATTCAGATGACAGTGTATATATGTTGTCTGCTTAGTACCAATGCTATACATTATATGTTCCATCTATACTACTCACACTATCCAGTAGTATAATTGAACGGGGAACGTTTAGATCATATCATTTAGTCTGGCAGTGAAATTTTCTCAGCAAAACATTCAGTCTTTGTTTGTGATATGTGTCAGCTTGTAGTAACTGAACTATTCGAGGATGCCTAGTGGTAAGAAGCATAATGTGGAATCAAATTCACGGTTTACACATTAGTAGGATCATTTATTTTTTGGCTTCTTTTATGATTCCCTATTTATAGCATCATACAGGTCACACATATGGAAAGTGTGGTGGAACTCCACCTGGGACCTTTTAATTGAAAAGCAGCCATGCATATATATATATATATATATATATATATATATATATATATATATTGATAATAATAATAATTTACTTTATTCCAAAAACAGTACTTGTGATACAGAATGGAATTTTCAGCATTAATCACAATATTGCATCTAATTTCCTCAAATTATAAATAAAATTAATCACACAGAAAATCTTCCACATTTACAATAGAGGTAGCGTCGAAAACATGCAGCATATAAAATGGAAATAACAATAATAATGATAACAGCTAGGGTAATAATAATAATAATACAAGTGGAAACTGCCGTGGGCTTGTTTCACACGGTATTGTCCATGCGGTATAGAAATCCTAGCATGTTTAAAAATATTGAATATAATGTTCTCTTCACATGATATGGTGAGGGGAAAAACAAAGATTACAGCCGTAATGGAGATAAGTTGGTGTTTGCAATTCTGAGAGTAAAAAAAAACAGAGAAGTAACAGGACCATAAATATAACAGAAATAATAAAAGTAAAACTTGAAGGTATATAAGGATGGATGGAGGAAATTGTTTATTTACTAGACGAAAAAAGGTTAGTTAATTGTTGGCTGACACTATTTTCATCACATAAAATACGTGCCAAATATGGTATCATAGAATTTCTATACTTAGACGTGCGAGCATACAGTTTTCTGAAGTTACTTCTTGTTCTGCCTGAGGAGATGCAAGGTGAAAGCTGAGGGTAAAGTGGATGCTCCAAGTCAGACAAAATCCCTCTAGCAAATTTATTGCACGAAGTCAAGTGCCTATCGATAACAACATTAACTATGTGGTCCACTGGGACACATATGCATATAATTTAATAATTCCCATTGTAATATTAACAAAAACACAATATTTACGAATTTATTATCAAGCTGTACAGTCGTATATAAATGGCTTTTAAGAAATATCTGGTGAGGGAATTCGATCAAAGTTGTGAATGCATAAGATAATAATAGTAAGAAATGCAATTAAAATATTTATCATTGTAATCATACTTATATGTGAAGTGTCATATCTAGAATGATTCATAAGATGTATAGATGTTGGAAAGGGGTGCATAGTTATAAAATTAGTAAGCTAATATAAAATGTTACACAACATGGTGTGAAATTTGATACAATATTATCCAATACTGTAAAAACGTTTCGGATTTAGAATGACAAGTGGAAACAGTTCATAGTGAGAACAGTAATAATAATAATCGTGATCATGAGGGAAAGGTACATAGATCAACTAAATAAATAAATAAATGTCTATCTCTTTACGTTTAGCTTAAATTCATGAATGACCAAGGTCTCCTCTATCTTTAGAAGTCTATGAAACGAAGAAAACGCTGCAAGTTAGCATGGATTCGATAGGTGATCTTAATATCATGGTCAAGGTTTGGAAGAGTAACAGGAGTTGTAGAATAGAGCTTCACACACCCTTCCTTTCCTCCTTGTGAAACCATGCTGTAATACATTCTCGTATCCGTGTAGAAAGCGTTCTCTGGCTAAGGCCAATGTACCTTGCTCCACAAGAGCAGGTGAGCATATAGGGGCGGCCAGATGAGGGAGCTTATCTTTTACAGAGGTATATATATATAATTTTGTCTGGTACATTTGTTTTCAAATTTACGTACCAGCCTTTCTGCTGATATTCAAATGGTTCACTGAGAGAATAAAGGTATTTAGGGAAAGCAGTTTTATATCGTCGTGTATTCAATTTTCAGCTAGAACGATCCCAGATCTGGTATTCTTTCGTTTATTCAAGTAACCTAGCGTAAAAAGCTTTTCATCTAGTGCTCTTAGACTTAACATTTCATCTGTCAAAATAATGTCCTGATTGAACGAACCACAATTAACGATCGTATCCGTCGAAATCAAAAATGCTACAGGATAGGATGAAATAGGATTTTAATGCCAGTTTCTATTATATTTTTCCAAACGTTGAGTTGAAATAAGGAGGCTGAGTTGGTGACGGATGCAGTAATGTCTGTGCCAACAATGCATACCACAACCAACCGGTCACCTTTCATTTCGCACGCAGTTGAAACGAGAGACCACAAACGACGAGACAGTAAAGTAAATATATTTACACAATAACGTATCATTCAAAAAGTCACCAAAGATATGTCAATTATTTTGTAATTAAGACCAATAAAATAGTCGGTCTATTTTATGTAGGCCAATTCTGATTGGTTTTATTTCCAGACTGGACATCGATCACCATATTAGTTACAGATTCAACGTTGGATATTATTATTATTATTATAGCTTGATTCCACACAGTATTTTTGATACAAGTATGAAATTTTCAGCATGTGATATCGGTAGCCCAAATTTAGCAGGCCGACCATTGATATCAGATGTGCGTCGGCCGCCGATCTAACCTCGGACCATATGCATGGTCAGTCAATGTCCTAACCACTGTGCCACCGACGCACCGATAAATGACATAATTGTGATAATTATGTAAATATGCACTCAAGAATATTATCAGGAAAAATTTGACAGAGTAGGAATAATGTTCTAGTAAAATGTAATGGAAAATGCCCAGTGAACGTTGATGTTGATAAATCGACCGGCCGACCAATGATAAGAGTGGAAAGTAGTGACTCTACGAATGAACCTCAGGGGAAACAGATTCTCTACACAGCTAAGTATGTAAATTAAAACAAATTATTTTATGATCATACTTATCGACGACTGGTGTGTTTAATATTTGTTATAATACATGAATCTGTAGTTACAATTGCTTAGTTATATAAAACTCTCATTTGTTTGGTGTTTCTCACCACGAAGTTTTGGAACTCATTGCAATTCGTTTACTTTCGAACACCAAACCTGTTGATATAATCTTGTTGACTATTAATACCTATAACTAACTTTTTGGCATTTTGTGACTTTTTAACACTAACTCATATCTGTAATTGTATATATTATTGGATTTATATGTTCAAGTTGGCCCAAGTCAGTGAGTCTATGGTTTTGGTATCATTTTAGTTAACTGTGCTTGACTGTATTGTATGTTGTTGTATTGTTGTTGTCGCTTGTTGCCCTTTTTGCTGTGAATTAATTTCCTTTTGCTGGTGTTGTTCTGATTGTTTTATCCCTTGTTTTCCGATTTTAAGGCAAGCAACCCAAAAGGTCGCTTCTCTCTAAACTTTATCTTAATATAACAATTTCTTTCTCAGGCGTGAGGCTAACAACCCCACCCTGTAAACAAAGTTGCTACAGAAACTTCAGCACGATGAATCTTTTTGCGCCAAAAGAAAAAGTCTATGCTGGGACATGGAACGTCCGCACCATGTGCGAGATTGGCAAATCTACCCAGATCGCAAACGAGATGAAAAGATACGGAATCCAAGTACTGGGAATGTGTGAAAGCAGATGGAACGGGAGTGGACTCACCAAATTGTCTACGGGTGAGTCAGTGATCTACTCCGGTCACCCAGAAGATAACCACACGCACACCGAAGGCGTGGCTATCATGATGTCACCAACGCCACTAAGGACCCTGATGCAATGGGAGGCGATCTCGTCCAGGATAATGACCGCCAGATCCAACTCCAAAGGAAGGAAAGTGTCAATTATACAATGTAATGCACCCACAAACAACGCAGACCTCGAAAAGAAAGAAGATTTCTACCGACAACTACAGGCAGCAATGGACAATGCTCCAGCTGGTGCCATTAAAATACTTATGGGAGACATGAACGACAAACTGGGACCAGACAACACAGGAAGGGAACTCATCATGGGTAGAGAAGCTCTCGGAGAAATGAATGAAAACGGAGAAGTCTTCGCCGACTTCTGCACCATCAACGAACTAGTGATTAGCGGCAGCGTATGCAAACACATAGATATCCGCAAGGCTACATGGGTGTCACCAGATAGGCAAACGAAAAATTGACTTCATTTCAAACTGCTCAAGGAAGTGGAGGCGCAGCCTACTGGACACAAAAGTAAGAAGAGAAGCAGACGTTGGTTCAGACCATTATCTCGTAGAAGGGACAATCCAAATCAAATTAAAAGCTTTCAGGGAAACAGTAGCTGCAGATAGATCACAAGCCCAGTTCAACACTCAAAAACTGAAGGACCAAGATACAAAGGACATCTTCATTGCAAGCATAAGGGACAAAGCCGAGACACAAATCAACACTAGCGAAGAGGTCGGCGTCGAAAAGCACTGGGACAATTTGAAAACGGTGTGGAGTCAAAACTGCATGGAAGTTTTAGTCAGAAAGAAGAGATGGGACAAACAGTGGCTCACTACGGACACTTGGAAACTAATAGAAGAGAGGACAGTGAAACAAAAGATTATCCAGTGCACCGACGAGCAACAAAAACACGATTTGAATGCAAATTACAATACACTGGACAAAGGAGTAAAGAAGAGTGTCAGGGAAGACAAAAGAAAATATTATGCAGCCATAGTAAGTGAAGCAGAACAACCTGCAGGCAAAGGAGACCTCACCACACTCTGCCGAACAACTAGGCACCTATCGGGCAAAAGTTCGACACAGATTAAGCCAGTAAATGATGACAATGGAAAGTCAATCACCAAAGAAGTGGAGCAAAGAAAACACTGGGCTGAACACTTCGAAAGACTTCTAAATCGACCGCCATCCACAACGCGCCCAACAACACCAACAACAAAAGCAGAACTACCACTGAACATCGACCCTCCGACGAAATCAGAGGTCCTGAATGTAATCAAGATGCTAAAAGTCGGAAAAACAACAGGACCAGATGGAATCCCAGCAGAAGCATTGAAAATGGACCCAGAGACAACAGCGGACTTGATGACGCCACTACTGGAGAAGGTGTGGAAAGAGGGCAAAGTACCCGAGGATTGGAAGAACGGATACTTATTCAAATTACCAAAGAAAGGAGACTTAAGTCAATGCAAAAACTGGCGCGGAATTATGCTCCGGTCCATCCCAAGCAAAATACCAAGCTGCATCATCCTGGAGAGAATCAAACAAGCCCTAGATGAAAAACTTCGACTGAAACAGGCTGGATTCAGGAGAAACAAGTCATGTATTGATCAAATCGCCACTCTACAGATCATCACTGAACAAAGCTTGGAATGGCAGTCACCTCTCTATTTCAACTTCATCGACTCTGAAAACGCCTTAAGCAAACAAAGTTGATCGAGAGGTGATTTGGCAACTACTTCGCTACTACGGGGTGCCGTTGTGGAGTCCTCAAAAAGAAACTTATCCAAATTTTACTACTATGTAAATAATGAACATATTGTACACCACTTTGTTTTAACCAGAAACTCTGTACTTTGACTTTACCTCGGGTTTTGAATAAATATACAGCTGTGCCTTCGACTCTCTGTCTTCTCCACCATCTCAACTGCCGTCGATCAATCCTAATCACCTGCTTTCTATCTCTGATTTTTGCAGGAGCACCGTAGTTTCTTCCTACGTACTTTGGTCGACCTCCGGCAACGTTAACATTGGAGAATTACTACTGGAGCAGTCTTCCCGCAGCACCTGGAGTCTGTTACGTTTATTGTGGACTGTGGACCTTTGTAAACTCAAGTAATCAAACTTTAATACATTCTTCCCGTAACTAAACTCATTTGGTATTTTATTTTCTACTTGAATTTGGGTAACTAAGCTAACAGAGTGAAAAGGTCCACCACACCGTCGACAATTATACATCTCATCCAACAGTTATACGACGATGCTGCATGCCAAGTAATCCACAACGGGAAACTTACGGAAGCCTTTGAAGTGAGGACGGGAGTGAGGCAAGGCTGTCTATTATCGCCAATGATCTTCCTCATTGCAGTAGATTGGATAATGCGACAGACAACGGGGAATGAGGAAACAGGCATAAAATGGACTCACACAAAAAACTTGAAGGATCTGGATTTCGCCGATGATATATGTCTGATTTCCCACAAACTGGAAGATATTCAAGTAGTGAAAAGCAACAAGTTCGCAGAAGAAGCATCAAAGATAGGACTTCAAGTGAACATAGAGAAGACAGATGTGGTGATGAAGATTCCTGGCCAACACCAAAAGCAACAACAACAGACAACAGTCAGCCAGTATAAATGAGAGGAACCTGAAAGAAACAACCTCCTTCACCTACCTACCCGGGAAGCATCGTTTCAGCTACAGGCGGAACTTACGAGGATATCAAAGCCAGAATCGGGAAAGCAAGACAAGCTTTCATTACTCTTAAGTCTGTGTGGAGTCAACAGCACTCACCATCAAAAATAACATCCGGATTTTCAACTCCAATGTGAAGTGAGTGTGGGTGAGGATATACGTTGTAACGTGTTATATTTTCCGCGACTCAGGTTTTTTCGTCTTTCATTGGCTAGAACAGTGGCGGTCAATTGGAGTTTGAATTGTCCTTGGGTGTGTGCTGTCGGGTGCTGTCTTGGCGTGGTTGTGTTTGCTTCGTTTGCCAGCATATGTGATGACTATAAACGTGAATTAGACTATTGTAACGCTTTGTTTTTCTTTGTTTGTGCATGTACTAGGCTTTGTGTGTCGTACAATTCGTTGTTTGGTCTATCGGTTGCTTGCGATGTCAACGAACCGGTGGGTTCTTTTGTTTTTCTGTAATTTAGGTTACACGTGCGGTATTTTCTTGATGGTTATTGATCATCCCTGTATTTCAATGTTGTTTTTTTACGATTTATCTTGGAATGGTTGTGACATAGATGGATATTAATTGATAATTTTATTTTAGTCCGTTGCAGGTAGTCAATTCGAGTGAAAGGCGCACAGACTTAAGTGGAATTTTTGGTGAATTAATACTTGGGAGGCGTTTCTTCAGAAAATATATGTGCTAATATATGGATCAGAGACTTAGCGCGCCATAAATAGCATTTCAAACTAACTTCAGACCTTCATTAACAGTTGTCTTCGCTCAATACTCAAGATCAGATGGCCGACCAGAAAAGATCAGCAACAGGGATCTCTGGCATTGAGTGAGCTAACCAGGAATCGATTGTGAAACAAATAGGCAAGAAGAAATGGAGGTGGATTGGAGGCCATACACTGAGGAAAACATCAAGTGACATCGCTAGACAAGCCATTGCTCGGGTGGAACCCGAAAGGGAAGCGGCGATTCGGTCGTCCCACTGTGGGGTGACTTGGATGTGATCATGTGAAGAGGAGATGTAAACATGTGGGAAGACTTGAAACGGGGTGAAAAAGTTGGCAGAAAACCGAAGGCCGTTGAGACGCGCAGCTGAAGCTTTATGTTCCTCTAGAAATCAAAGGATACAATAATTATAATAATATAATACATAATTAAAAGCTATCTCAGAAAGAGAAGAACGTACTGGGAAACCGCAAAATGGTATAAAATACAAATATGGATAATACATCATTGAAAGTAAATTTACAATATATTTACGAGAAGGAACTACAAAGTCCATGGAGTGACAATGTATAATGCTAACCACATCAGTCTCACCATGGAAACTAGGATGTTTTCGATGAAAATAAAGCTTTGTTCGACAACTGGTGTTCTTGTTGTTGTTTTTTCCCACCACAGCAGCCAGACTTTAAGCAAACAATGAATAAGAACAAAAGAGTAAGTTTTAGCTTTATTAAAGGACTAAGTTAGTTTAAATAAAATAGAGTTTTTACCAAAAATATACAAAAAACTCATATTAAAGACTTCTCACACCTATCTATGAAAACCCAACAAAGACGCTACACATCTAACAACTTACTCAATCTCAGGTGCATGTTAAAAAACACTAACTGGGATTTATTCAATTAAAGTACATTAGATGACACAATCGCCAATATGACGAACTATCTTAAGTTCTGCCTCGATATATGCTGTCCCAAACAAACACTATTCAAAAGCTTCGACCACTTTTCGTCCCCTCATCTCAAACAACTAAGCAGGCAAAAAGAAACAGGCAGCCATCCGCCTGTGTGTCAACCATTCCGACGGATCCCCGTGCATTACCGGCCTCAGCTGGACGCCCTGATGCAAGATATGTTGGATAAAAAGATCACTGTACCTTCATCCTCCCCATGGGCGTCACCTATCTTCTTAGTCAAGAAGAGGGACGGCTTCCTTCGAACGTGTATTGACAATCGTAAACTGAATGCCATAACCAGACGGGACGCTTTCCCGATTCCACGTATCGTTGCAACCCTTGAGGCACTGGCTGGCTCACGGTGGCTCTCCGCGCTAGATCTGGCGGCAGGCTACTGGCAAGTAGAGGTGCACCCCAACGATGGTCCGAAGACTGACATTATCCTTCCGAGTGGTCTCTACGAATTTTGAACAATGCCCTTCGGGTCATGTAATGCCCCCGCCACATTTCAACGCTTGATGCAGATAGTCCTTGACAGGTTAGTTCTGCATAAGTGTCTCATCTATCTGAACGACATTATTGTACATGGGAGGTCCCCAGAGGATTACATGGAAAACCTGCGGGTTGTTCTTACAAGGTTTAGTGTGAATGGCTTAAAGTTGAAACTGTCTAAATGTTCATTCACACAGGGGACAGTCAAATTTTTAGGCCACCGAATTTCACCAGATGGTATCCAAACAGACTCAGAGAAAACGCACCTCATCTCCGAATGGCCTACACCCTAGTTCTGTGAAGACGTTCGTAGCTTCCTAGGGTTGGCTTCGTACTACCGATGTTTCGTTCGCGGGTTTACCACCGCCTCTGCATCGCCTGACAGAAAAGAGCCGTAAAATTCCTATGGACCAACATGCGTTCGACGAGTTAAGGAAGAACTTGACGTCAACTCCCATCCTTGCGTTTCCAGACACGTCTCCGTCATCTGGTTCTTTTAATCGACATGGATGCAAGCGCTAGGACTATAGGGGATGTCCTCTCCCAAGTGGCAACCGATGGTCGGGAACGCGTTATTGCATATGCCAGTCACAAGCTAGATAAACGGGAAACATGATATTCGACGACCATAAGGGAGATGCTCGCCCTTGTGTATTTCCTAAGACACTTTAGACATTATTTACTTGGGCGCCCTTTTCGAGTACGCACTGAAAATCGTGCACTACAATGGCTTCAAACATTCCATGAACCAGAAGGTTAAGTGGCTCGCTGGCAAGAACGGTTACAGGAGATCGAGTTTACCTGTGAATATCGTCCTGGGCCCCGACATGCTAACGCTGATGCCCTCTCCCGATCACCGACGTACGTCTCCTCAGTGAGTGCCATACTTAATACGGGTATAGACGTGGATTGGGCCAAACTACAGGCGGCTGACACGGACATTCAACCCGTTTACTCGTGACAGCTCCATGGGAACGATAAACCATCGTATAAGGAACTACGGAGTTTGTCAGATACACCTTGTGCACCACCAGCTTGGTCACGCTGGCCAACAAAAAACCGAACCTACCGTCAGTCAACGTTTTTGGTGACCACTTCTTCATCACGACGTGACTGAATTCTGCCGCAACTGTGCTACATGTGCACAGATTAAACAGTCCAAACCACCTTCCCGAGAACCGCTAGTACCTATGCTTACCGAAGCTCCTAATCACCGAGTTGGGGCAGATGCTATAAAGCCAATAACAATGTCGAGACGCGGCAATCGATACACACTCGTCATGGTCGGTTACTTTACAAAGTGGTGCGAAGCCGTCCCCTCGCAACAGCAAGATGCCTTGATGATTGACCGCGCGTTCATAGACAAATGGGTTCCCCGCTTTGGTGCTCCTCTTTACCTACCCTCTGACAAGGGCGCTGCATTCGAGAGTCATTTTCCCGCTCACATCTGCAATACTTTTGAAATCCAGAAGACCCATACTACGCCATACCACCCACAGAACTATTAAGAATCTCATCCGTGCCTTCTTGTACAACGCACCAGAGAACATTTGGGACGATGTCCTACTTCAGTGTTTGCTAGCGTATCGCTCTTCCATGCATTCATCCACAGGTTTTTCCCCAGCTTTGCTTTTGTTCGGGCATGAACTCTGCCTTAAAGTTGAGATCCAACACCGCTGCTAACATGTGAAAAAATAGACTGCATCCCTTATGTCCGACATCTTCGCCACCACCTGGAGATAGCCTACAACCTGGCGCGTCGTCATCTGCAGTCTTCGTCAGATCACCAGAAGAGTATTTACGACCGATTCGCCCCGTGGCCCCCCTTATTCGCCGGGTGACTATGTCTGGCTCCATCGACCATCGGTCCCTGCCGGTTCGTGTCCTAAATTCTACGCCCCGTGGCAAGAACCTTATGAGATCGTACAGCACCGAACTCCCACAACGTATGTCCTGCGAAATTTTCGCCGCCCTCAAGATAATCTTATCTCAGCGCATTATAACCAGCTGAAACCGCATCACCCAGTAGCCACCAAGGAACCGTCAGCACCCTCGCAACCGCCGCCCGCTACGAGCTACGTCGACGTACCAAACGATGGAGGCAGTGCATAGCCCATACCACCGCCAGGCATTGAGGACAGTGCCTCCAGAAGGGAGGAGGCGATGTAATGGAATAAAAACTACCATAACGCCACTAAATAAGTTTCTTTTCTTCTTTTTCAGAAAGAAACACTGACGTGGCCTTACTGGAACAGGAGGAAGACCCTTTATCCAGACTTGTCACAAACGATGATAATTAGCTTGTACTCCGGTTAATTCAAGCCTGGCTTGGTTCAAATAAACGCCTCTTCCTCGCCTTCTTTGTCTTATTCCTTCGTCAGTTGTGGCCTTGGCCCGTGTGTTGCAGTTAGAATAGAGGTGATACACAGTCGCTAGAGTAAGACACACAGGATGCGGAGCTTGCGATCATTATCATTTGTCCAACTAACAAGGGTTCGAAAATTTATGAAACTCCACAGTAGAGGGTAAGTACAGCATTATTTTGGTATTAACAGATACAAGGGGCCAACCCAATCGGACAAATGTGTGGACAAAAAGGGGATGTTTATGGGAAAACGTGGAAGGAAAGGGTGCGGTTTATTCCAAAATGCGAAATTAAATGGGACAAATAGGGGAAACCATGGGAAATTCTGCTGATTAAGGGGAAATTATGCGAGTATAAGGGGGACATTCTGTTGATTGAGGGAAATCGTGACGTTTAAAAAAGGGGGAAAATTTGACAAAAAAGGGGACAATGTGCAATATCTGGCAAAAAGGGGAAAATCTTACTATCTCCCAATTTTTGCCCCTTTTTCACTCAATGGAATGATCCAATTTTGTCCCCTTTTTTAACACGATTTTCCCCGTTTTTGTCGGATTCGGAACTTTGCGATGACAAACAGATTTCAGAATGGAATTCGTTCTGTTGATATTCTTAATAACACTCAAGTAATACAAACGTAGAAAGCAGCATTACTGTTCATTTGCAGTGCTTCAGTGCAATAGCTTCGAGAAGAGAAGAAAGAAGAAAACAGAAAGAGAGGTGCAGTGGCAGCCAGCAGATAATAGTAATTTAACCAAACGATATGCGATAACCACAGGGATTATTCCCCTTTTTTAATAATAAGAATTTATAGTCACTGAGTTTTGTAGTGTTACATACTAAGGGTTAGTTCAAGTTTGCGGTAGTAAACGTCAAAAATATAGAATAACAAAGTAAAAAAATAAAAAATTAGGACGAAACGAATGATGATGATTTTCAAAACTATATGGGGTAATGTTGGTAATAGAAATTGAAGAAGTTAAATCCAAACTTCGATGTGCATAAGATATGTAGAAGAAAAGAAGTATAATAATATTTATTTATGCTGGCGTTCTGATTTATACAGTTGGATGTCCTCCGAGGTAGAGAAATCATTTGTTTGATTTCAGAGAGTTTAAACACAAGCTGTGGCATACAGGCAGCTTTTATTTTTCTCTTTGTTGAAGTTATTTAAACTCAGGAGCCTTAGCAATGGAGCGCGTTCCCACAGGAAAGGGTGGTACTCTTAAGTCCCCACCATCATATCCGCTAAATAGCAGTCATCACCCTACCACATTTTAATCTGCTAGGCCCTGGCTAAATACTCCTTTAGTTTTTAGAAAGTATCTTTTTTATTGATGTGTCACATTGGCTGTTTTTGCAGTCACTATAATAATAATGTATATCTTCATATAAACATATAAATTTACATGAGAATGTATGGCATTTTTACAGGCACGATCAAGTATGATATAATGTCAAATCTTAAATTGTCTACAGGTTAATAATGTTTCAACAGTTAAATATTTGATATATATATATATATATAATTACACTCATTGTCTGAACCAGGCCGTATAGTTATTGAATTGTACAGTTGTCCTCCAGGTTGAGCGGGAAAATCGACTTCGTTTCGTTTTCATCCCGTGGTTGTAGGTATACGATAACCAACCAATATTGAGGTAAGTACAAATTTTACAAGGGATTGAAATATTGCATGGAGGATTTATCCAACAAAATCCCTACAACAAACCAATACTTAAAGATTGAAATATGTTTTAGAAAAATTAAAGTGCCAAGGTGAATCATTAAAGTGTAATGGAATAAGCAAGTGCAATATATCATTAATAAAGGCATTTGTAGAGGAAATACTATGAGAAATTAAATAATACCTAGGCCGACAACGTTCATCTGCAATGTAAAATGCTACCCATATAGGTCTTACTATCATGATGTCCACTTTTGGCTTTAATACAATTATTCTCAAGCCGGTTGTTTCTGTTTCATACCTTAGTGTCTATTTGGTGCACAGCCGTACCCTACAGAGAATAAGTCGAATCAAATTCATAAAGAGCTATAAAATGTTAGGTTTAATGGAATATAATGAGGACCAAGTAAAGACGTTATTAGAAAATGAATGGGATAAGACATTGTGAGGAGTTATTCAAAGATCCGACAATGGATGACAAGTTAATTTATAAGATGACCCATAAATCTGTGCAGAGCACACGTGGTCGCATCTCAACAATAGGCTGAGCGAATGGTACATATTTAAAGGCAGAAGCATGATCTGTCTAGGCGTTCATTATTATCTTTTTCAAGATAAAGATCTAAGCCCTCATAAAAATCATGAAAATCTCGAGCCGTCAAATCGCATATTGCTGTTCCTACAGAATGGGGCGATTCACCTTAGTGGCCACCACCATATCTGCTGATCAGCTAGCGCCACCCTCCCTCCTTTTATGATGTTAGGCTCTGAGACTATGATTATTATGGCTACCGCAAATATATTGCTTGGTACCAGACATGTTCGTACCTCATATTCCATCTCCCTAGCTTTCTTAATGAGTGCTTCCAATAGGTCTCCACGTACATCTTTACGAACATATTATATATGTATGCATGCGTCCTAATTAACAGATTACTTTATAAGAAGTTAAAAAATTAAAGAGTAAAAAGATTACGATGACTGCCGTATTGAAAAATATGCAGTTGGGTTCGAGCAAACAACCGTGAGTTGATCGTTCAATCTTCAACTACAATGACAAGCTGATATGGGTGCAGGCTGGAAAAGAGTATGTGGTGGCTTAACAAATTCATGGCACCAATCCATGAAATCCCTGACAGTTAAACTGAGTCAGGTGGGGAGATGCAGACTTCCGGGTTGGGGCTCTCGGGACTCTGGAATTAATGCCTGGAGGCAATTGGTAACACGACCCAAAATGGTTGTCAGTGGCGCAGATGTATTCAGTCTCTGTAATCTTTCATATTCCTTTCTACCATTACCCATTCTGTTTGGCTCTTATACTTGTCAAACTCTGTTGATTCTCTTTACTCATCTTCCTCTCTACCTTTTTGTGCTATTTGGAACGTGGGAACTCAAACTACCGACTTCGGTGCCAAGTTCTACGTTGACTCCAGACAGACAGAGGGTAGTATCACTCGAATGGATTGTAGAAATCACTAGAACCTAAACATTGCGGATATTCAGAATATTGCTAGGATATCATATGTGGATGATAGCGACCTACATCATGAAATTTACCAATCAGTTCAAATCTGTTCCCAAATTGTTATGTAATCCTTGAAATTATGGTCCGAGTCTCTAAAAACGTGTTTGTAGAAACACAATTGTTTTAGATATTGGCTCAAATTCGGCTGTAACCGTATTGCCGCCCGGTAATACAGTATCAACTACTAGCTCTCAAAATGGTTTGAGTGCAGATCTCACTCCTGTGATACAGGTGAAAGATGTTCTGTTAGAGAACTCTGAGTTCTGTAAACTAAACCTCCTTTTGAAAGATATGCAGAGGCAAGTAAGTGAAATTCAGAAAAAATTAGATCAGTTTGATAGTATGTCACTGCCAATCTCAAATACCACGGAGAGCCGTTCTGATATTGGCCAGGTTAAGTCTTTACTGGATGTAACTCAAAATAAGCTTTCGAATTTAGACCCAATAGCCTGTCTGTTAAAAAGGCATCCTAAAATATCTCCAGACAACCTAAATAAAGCTGAAAATCTGATTGACTGCTTGGCTACGGAGGTGATGAAGCGTATAACCTCTTCTCACCAAGCTATAGTTTACAACGTCCCAGATTCTCTGCCCCTGAAAACTGTAAGACACAAAATCCTGATTTGTTGCGGCATGGCTAGTGTTCCATGTGAATGCAAACGACTTCGTAAAAAGTCTAACCAGGCTAATTGCCCAATCATTTTTAAATTCAGTAATTCCCTTGATGCTAGTAAGTTTACTAAATGTCAGGATCACTTAAGACTGAATAGCAGTTATAAGTCTATAACCGTAGCTCAGGATAAAACACCGTGTCAGCGCAGAATAATGCGTAGTAATAACCTGGTCACCTCCTCTAGCTTAGATTTACCAAAAAGGATCGTGCACAGCAACAGACACCTAGTGCTGAAACTAGCATTCAGCAAACTACACAACAACCACACCTGCCAATGGAACTAGGAACTGATTTAGATACCAGTACCCCTGTAAATAAAGCCTCATCGAAAGATGTTAAAATGACTAGAACTTCTGCAAGTTGTTCTAAGAAATTTCCCCCCAAACGTAGTAACCTCACCACGATGAACAAATTTCGCAGGGTTGAGACTAATGATGGGGAAGAATACTTTGTATTCAATAAGCCTGCTGAGAGTAAGAATGCCAACAAACCATCACTTGTTACGAAAAACTCCTCTCGAAACATAAGTATATCTGGAGGTGTTCCGCATGCTCCACCTTATAGAAAGTCAGGCTCCAAGACTCCCAAAGCACCTTCCTTCACAATTCCCTTTAAGTTATAAAAACAACCCGAAGGTGTACCGGTATGACGAATAGCAGTTGGATGGGTAGACCTTTGATGCTATGCCTTTTAACCGTCAACCTAGGCCCAACCCTACCACCCTTATATCCAGGAACACATGGTAAATTTTCCAGGTGTCCGAATCACTGGTACGACCCATGGCACCTAGGACCACCTCATTGCACACCAACCCGATGTACAGACACCCAGTCCGACCTCCTTTTCATTCATAAATTCTTGCGGTGCTGACGCACAAATAGATTTAGGTTATGGTGACATTTTAAGCCAGTTTGTAGTATCCCGTGACTTATTCACGATATTGCTAATTAATGCACGTTCCTTAATCAATAAGATATCTGAACTAAGGACATTATTATTAGTCGCCAAGCCTACTGTAGCTCTGATTACTGAGTCATGGTGCTCATCCTCTGTACTTGATGTGCATATAGGTATCGATGATTACACTGTACACCGTGCAAACAGAGATTGCAAGCGTGGTGGAGGATGTCTCATATATATACATAGCTCATTTGTAGTCAGTAAGGTGGAAGATGAAACAATGAATAATGTACCTGACTCACTCTGGGTTGTCTTACATGGAGATAAGTACAAACTTCTCATAGGCTGTGTTTATCGAGCACCAAGCTCAACAAAAGAAACTGATGCGTTATTAGCTAAATCGTTTGCACACGCATCCTCGTTTAGTGCTAATTACAAAATAATTGCAGGGGACTTCAATCTTCCAGAAGTCAATTGGCTAACTAGTTCCGGCCCCCAACGCTTCGACGAATTACTTGCCACTATAGACTGTTATGGATGGCAACAACACGTCCAGACACCTACTCGTGGTGACAACATTTGGACCTTGTTTTTTGTCATGACACAATCCCAGTATCCACTATGTTGGTAATTGATTTTCCAGTAGTGACCATAGAATGGTACTCTGCTCTCTGCCTTTCTCACCACTAAATACAGGAAACAAACAAGACTCAGGAAGCACAATATGTCGTAGTTACAAATATACAGACTGGGGATTAGTCCAAGAACTTATTCGACTCTGTCAATGGGATGACTATTTTACCACTGACTCCCTGGAGGCCTTAGTAACCCTGTTTTACAGGAATGTTACCCTTTGTCTAGATACAGTTGCTCCAAAGAAAATAGTGAAATTAAGTAGACACCGAACTGAATATATTCCAAGGGCACACCGTAATAAGTTAAGGAAGCTGAAGAAACAGTACTATTCCACTAAGGACATATCACTATTGCTCTCAATCCACGAGTCTCTTGAATCTATCAAGCGCCTACGCTCTCAAAAGGACCTCGACGAAGAGTTAACGGCACTTGAAAGTACCTCCAAAGTTTATAACTTAACGGCACTTCTTAAAAAACGAATAATAATAATTTTATTTTCATATAAACATAAATTTACATAAAAATGCATGCCATTTTTACAGGCACGATCAAGTATGATATAATGTCAAATCTTAAATTGTCTACAAGTTAATAATGTTTCAACAGTTAAATATTTGATATATATATATATATATAATTACACTCATTGTCTGAACCAGGCCGTATAGTTATTGAATTGTACAGTTGTCCTCCAGGTTGAGCGGGAAAATCGACTTTGTTTCGTTTTCATCCCGTGGTTGTAGGTATACGATAACCAACCAATATTGAGGTAAGTACAACGCTTACAAGGGATTGAAAGCTGTTTTTTAGAAAAGCAAAAGTGCTAAGTTTAATCATTAAAGTGTAATAGATTAAGTGAGTGAAATATATCATTAATAAACACATTTATGTAGAAAACAGAATGGGGAAGTAATTAATCCTTAGGCCGACAACGTTCATTTGCAATGTATAATAAAACCAATATATTTTGTACTATCATGATGTCCACTTTTGGCTTTAATACAATTATTTTCAAGCCAGTTGTTTTTATTTCATGCCTTTTTGTCTATTTGGTGCACAATCGTACCTTCCAGAGAATAGGAATAGAATAAGTCGAATCAAATTCATAAAGAGCTATAAAATGTTAGGTTTAATGGAATATAATGAGGATCGAGTAAAGACGTTATTAGAAAATAAGTGAGACAAGATATTGTGAAGTGGTATTTAAAGATCTGACGATGGATAGCAAGTTAATTTATAAGATGCCCCATAAATCCGTGCAGATCCCGCGTGGTCGCATCTCAACAATAGGCTGAGCGAATGGTATATATTTAAAGGTAGAAGCATGATCTGTCAAGGCGTTCATTATTATCTTTTTCAAGATAGAGATGTAAGCCCTCATAAAAATCATGAAAATCTCGAGCCTTCAAATTGCGTATTGATGTTCCTGCAGAATGGGGTGATTCACCTTAGTGACCACCACCATATCTACTGATCAGCTAGCACCACCCTCCCTCCTGCAGTCGGCGAGGGAAATCCCCTACTTACTTCACGACAAAGTAATCTACAATGAGCCTGCCACTATCTGTGAACTTTTCAGTGATTGGTTTGCAAACTTTAGTTTAGAAACACGTATGTCTGGTGAAACCACCCCCTTACTAGCTCTTCCCCCGAAAGTATTCTGTTCACTAATCAATTAATAGAACAAGCAATTAAAAGTCTTAAACCTTCCACTAGTACGGGACCGGATGGCCTCGCTTCGATAATTTTCAAAAACAGTGGGTGTGATATACCCTTGTTACTTCTTAAATTCTTCTCAATATCTATGGACACTGGCACTTACCCCAGTGAGTGGAAAACTACCTTCATAATTCCACATTACAAATCTGGTGATAAAGCAAACGCCCATCATTACAGACCCATAAATATAACCCCAGTTATCTCACGAATCATGGAGAAAGTTGTAAAAGATCAATTGTCAGACTACCTAATTAGGGAAGATCTTTTCACAAGGTCTCAACACGAATTTCTCAAAAATAGGTCCTGCGTTACTTGCCACTTCGACCTTTTCAACTGCATCGCCAGTACTCGCGAAGCACGTAAGCTAGTCGTTGTTCTCTACTTCGATATATCTGGGGCATTTGACATGGTATCTCACAGTATTCTCTTTGGGAAGCTGTACTCGTGTGGAATTCACAACCCATTACTGAACCGGTTAAAATCGTTTCTAAGCAACAGGGTACAAATAACCAAAGTTGGATCCGTATTGTCTCATCCTTGGCAGATCTCAAGTGGGGTTGTGCAAGGTAGTGTCCTAGGTCCACTTTTATTTACAGTCTACATTAACAGCATTTGCAAGTGCTTCACCTCAGGTAAACCATTCCCATATGTTGACGACCTCAAAGTCGTCTACTCCTGCTACACTCATGAATTAAGCGATATGGTTACTAAAATACATCTTTAATTAAGTAGTCTCGTAACATGGTGTTCTGTATCCTGTCTAAAGTTTAACATTGAGAAATGCGGCTGGGTTTGTATCGGGAACAGTGACCTTGATCTAACTCTTGAATAAATGGGCGAAAACTAGCTAAGCTCAACTCAGTCGTAGATCTTGGTATCACATGCTCTAGTAATTTCATATTCTCCGAACAAAATATTATGCTAGACGTAAATCACGTAGGCCCCTAAGATGCATAACTCGCAATTTCTTTTGTTGTGAAACTAGTGTTTTATTATACACAGTGCGTGTCCAACGTACTTTAGAATGCTGCCCGTTTATTCTTAGCGGACTCAGACAAAATGACAAGCTTAAATTAGAGGGAGTGCAACGGCAGTTTACCTCAAGAACTCTTGGTTTAGAAAGTGGTCTGGAGTACTGTGAGCGATGCGACAGACTAAGATTATAACCACTCTGGAAAAGACGTCTTAAGTTAAACCTTATCTTTTACTACAAGCTAACTAATCTTCTCTTGCACTTCTCCAAGCCAATAACTAAACCTACCACTGTCATCAGCTACAATCTCAGAAATCGTGACGACCAAGCTGCTATAGAGCATTGTCCGACTCACATGCGGTACAACTTCTTCTTAAATAAGCTTACAGTCAATTGGAATAGACTACCAGCTGATGTGAGTGATGCAAACACACTCACAGTGTTCATCTCCTCTGTCTATCTGTCTGTCTTCAGACTTCATTTCCTCAGTCACCAGACTGCTCAAAGATGACAATTCACTTCTGAGTCTGACTCCTACACCATCTTTTTCAGCCTACATAGATATTTTTAAGTTCTTTAAACGTGTAGTTACGACAAACGACAATTATAAATTTTATTATTATTGGAACTAGATGATAAACATTTCTACACAGGACAGTAATGTTAGTCCACACAATAAAAAAGTTAGCATAGTGGGACTAACTAGTTAGTGCATTGACATAACCATGATTACTAAATAGGATACATGTGTATATATTCATAAATCACTCCTTGAGGACTATACTTGCCTTCTTCTGTGCTGCTGTTGTCAGTATCCAGGTCTTACTATGCTGGACCTCACGCTGTCCCTCGAAGACTTTCAGAAACAATGTTTAATAACCAACGCGTAAAAACCAGAACACAGATTGGCGACTCAAGAATCCTAAATTCTTACGCCAACGTGTAACCAACAACATAAGCTCTAAGAATAAACGTTACAACAATAAATCACGGTAATACTCCTCTTAGTTTTCTCCCTTCCACCTAACAGTGAACGATGAGACGATGACTGCCGTATTGATGACCCTCTCGAAAAATACGCAGTTGGGTTTGAGCAAACAACCATGAATTGATCGTTCATTCTTTCGCTTCTTTTTACTGACACCATTTTAGCTTCCATTTGACTTTTTGAATGAGAATGAAGAATGTGGATATTTGACCACTTACATTAACAAATGATCTGCAAACATTATTGTTCCCATATCTTACGAGTGCCTATGAGTTACGGATTAACTTTGCCCACGACGCAACCTGGTTTACAGTCGCGGAAAAGCCTTCATACGAATGATTAATATGAATTGATAATACTTCACGATTGCAATTTATGACATAACTGATTGTGCTTGTAAAGGTAGCTTGCATCTCTTGCACACACCCGTTTATAAGTAAATATAAACTGTCATTGTTATTAGTCTACACTGAATACAATTTGCTTGTGATGTTTCGGTTGAAATGCTGACGAAACTATACAAGTGTATCACTTATCTCAATTATTGCCAAATTTGGAAATAAATCAAGAATAGGACTTGATGCCATACTCACCAAAAGTTTTCCCAAGTATTTTTTATCCATTCAAAATATGCTTCGGTTTCTTGTTAAAGCGAAGGCAATATTTCTATATTTCTTGATGTGCTCCATTGAAGCGCTAATTATCTTATTGCTCGCACAAACCAAAGACAAAGACTAAGACAACCATATAATTTCACCATAAACCAAATTTACGTTATTTAAATGATACTTATCCATGGCTATACAATTGGTGTGTCCTACACAGGCAGAAAAAATATGTATCTCATTATATTATTACTACTAAATATGTTTACTAATCGTATATGTAATTTATCATATTGATGATGCCTGTAAACTGGCGTCCCTCGTGTACAAAATGAGAATATATTATTATTATATTGCTTCAAACGAGATATATTGAACAATTCAGTTCACTGCACGTTATCATTACGCGCTGCAAACAACTAAATAAGTATGGGAATATTTTTCGGAAAGTCTAAATTAACAACACTTCTAGCATGGTTTAGACAGTGGTTATGAAGCCATTTGACATGAAGTGTGCACGTGACACACCACACTACTTGGAATCGGACTACATGATATTACTTAGAGTCTTTCCTATTATGATATCATTTCCATGGAGTGAGGCATATATGGACACAAGTTACCAAAGTGTCTTTGAAGGAGTTTCAATTATTCTGAAATTTCCGCGGATGATAGCTGGGGCACGTAAGCAAGGAGGAGTAATCTGTTAATTTTGAAAAACTCACTCGATGATGTAATCACGATTTACTGCACGCGTAAAGTTATCTGTTATGACTGGGTGGAGAAAATAATGCCTGCATAGTTATCGGTGGATATGAAAACCTTACTCCCTAAAACTTCTTGAAACCGTTTGCGCAACTCAATTCTCTCACGATTCGGAAAACAAACTCGCGTTAGTGAATCTCGGGAGGGCTCATCCGAATGAAAGTCTGCCATCTTCCCACAGGATATGAGTAAATGAAAGATTCAGCTGCGACCTCACATACCTAAAATTAATACGCACAAGATTCACAACTCCTCAGTTAAAGAATGCTTACATATTTCCCACGGCATTAGTGATAATATATTTATTCTTATCTATGTGGGACACACCAGTTTTACAGGTGTGGATAAGTAATATTTAAATTACACAAATTTTATTTATGGCGAAATTACATGGTTGCTATCCTTTTTGTCTTTGTGGGTACACTCTGCTTACTAGTCATTCAATGGAGCCCACCAAGAGATATTGGAATATTGTCTTCGCGTTAACAAACATTCCCAAGTATGTGTTGGATACATTACAAATATATGGGAAAAAATAAAGCTTGAAGTCAATTCCTCCGTACAACCTTGTTGTGTACGGCATCGTATCTTATTCTTGGTTTATGTACAAATTGGGTATTAATATGAAATGAGTGATTTATTTGTGTAATTTTGTCAGTATTTTTATCGTAGTATATAACACGTTGCAAAATTATCCAAAAGAAGATGAGGGGCTTCCAGACTTAGACCTTAAGTAAACATAATACAGTTTGTCTTAAGATTTGTTCCTCATTCTGAGGTCTCGTTTCCGATGCCTACCTCCCAAAGTGAACTTGAAAGCGACTCACGTGCAGCTGTATCTCCCACCTCCATCCGTTTATTCTGAATGTAAAAGTAATTTGTTATAGAGGGATTTGTAGTTTTCTGATTCTTTGGATGCCTTCCAATATGTTCGCATCCTCCTTTGAGCTGGAGAGACAACTCCTTCACTAAATCTCGTGAAAGCTCTGACCCACACCGCTACCCACGATAAACTTCTGAAACGAGCTTCGTTAAACAGAAGTACCTGTCAGAATTAGTTGACAAGAAAGATTATTAGACTACGTAATTGACAAATATTAACTTACAAAATATTAATTAAACAACTTGTACCAAAGAAATGCATAGGGACCCGTAGTCATCGAAAGCCTCCGTGGCAGCTGACTAATCTCAACATGGTATGCGAAGCAACAAGCCTTTTGGCTGTTGTCAGTGTAGTTGAAGATTGAACGATCAATTCATGGTTGTTTGCTCAAAACCAACTTCCCCAATTTTCGCGGAGGCATCAATACGACAGTCATCGTCTCATCGGTCGCTGTTCAGAAAGAAGTCAGACCAAAACTGTCAGGAGTAATATTTATTTTATTTTTATTTTTATTTTTTGATTTACAGCTTGATTCCACACCGTATTTTTGGTACAAGTATGGAATTTTCAGCATGGATATCGGTAGCCCAAATTATGCAGGCCGACCATAGATATCAGGTGTGCGCCGGTGTGGGCTCGAACCTCGGACCATGTGCATGGTCGGCGAGAGTCCTAACCACTGTGCCACCGACGCAATTATTGTAATATTTGTTCACAGACCTTATTTGCAACATTGTTTATATGTTGGTGTAACAATAAAGAATCCTCGAGTCAAAAATTGGTGTCTTGGTTTTTTCGTCCGTTATTACTAAGCGTTTCTGAGAAACTTCAAGGAACAGCGTGAGCCCGAGCGTAGCGAGAGCTGGGCATTAACGGTTTACGAGACGTGGCTGACAGCTGTTAACAAGGCATTAAAGCACCGTTAGAACGTTCATTTGGGATCACCAAAGTACTTTGCAAAGCACTCATCACAGAGCCGCGCAATACGACAGTAATTACCTGAGGAAAATCAAATATTCGACTGACTACCACTGTCCCAATCAAAGAAAGATTCAGAAAAGAAAGCGTTGTAAAGTTAGGGTGTGATCCTAGCTGTAAATCACACCTCATTTGAAATACAGGGTGTCGTGAGGAACAGCATCTTTAAAATATGAAGGAGACATACTGGAAAGAACGCGAAGATTGGGGAGTAAATTTATCAGGGGGTCCGCAAACCCGTCATATAAGGGGAGACTGGATCGATGAGATTATCTGCAACTCTCATATTGGCGGTTGAGGTGTAACTTCACTGAAGCTTTCCATAATTCATGAAGTGGCTTGGATGCTAATCTATCTTGCACCTCTCTTCCATCTGGAAGCGTCGAGGGAAATATGCTAAAACTGTCGTAGTTATGTGGGGAGGCCATATGCGGTTACACGCTTGAGGCATAAACATTTAGGCACATTCAGTCCTGAGCTCTTTCTGTAACTGAACAAAGTCCATGTAGGACCACACCTTGAAGTGCGTAGTGTCACTGGTCGCGCCTGTGTTATCTGCAGGAGGCACCAGTCTTTCACACAGGGTCCAAAGACGGATGGCAGATGGAGTTATGTGTCTCTGGAATAAACTATATAACGAAAAACTGGGGAAATTTAGTCGTTTTAAAATTGGCTACGATCACTTTGTTGGCGATATTTAGGCTGATTTCCAGTCTGAAGATAAATCAGTGGTAAATATGTCGATTAGAAACAGACAAAGTTTTCAGCGGTCATTAGCGCAGTCTAACTCACGCATCTGTGGTGGCATTTTCTATTACACATTAGAAGGTGAAAGATGCTCCGCAGTTCCGGTGATAGAATATTCGTTGAAGTAGGGTGGGTTCGGGAAAGTTATCCCCCTGAGAATGCTGTTCCCGTTATCAGCCGGCAGCGGTGATTAGCATGTTTGTCCAGCTTGACGTCTCATTTGCAGTTTAGATGTAATCAGAAACAGCAAGGGTTTACTTGATTACTGTCAACAAGATTACAGGTGACCCAAATCAATCAAGTTAGGGTTTTCCCTCGTGATGACCTCGGAGGACCAGAGTGGACAAGAACTCCAGTACACTGACTTTTCTTTTCCCTTATAGTTTACCCCCTGTGACACACACTGGTTGCTGTGCCTACTGCACATTCAGTGCAAATCTTTAACCGGAGGTTGGTTAATAATGCAGAAACAGGAGAATTGTGTCAAAATGAACTGTTCGCTTAAGACTCGCACACCCCATCTTATTAATAACGCCATCTAAACTCTTCCTTTAATCCTGTCTATTCCTCCTTGTCGGGTATTTTTTATTTTCTACTATTTCGACCACGCCAGAAAACTAGAGGGTTAAGTGATTAATTCTACACACAGCAGCACAATTTAAGCTCACCATATAATGCAAACTATATACAACCACCCCCCGTGGATTCAAACAAAACTAAGACCATCGAGTGATGGGCCACACTGCACAGAAGTTTGTCAAGGATCAGGAATCTTCACCTTGTAACCAAGAATCAAGTCCGAAGTGTTCAGTCTGGTCTATTCAATCTGTCAAAAGAATACTGGATACTGGAGTTGGAAAGATATCCCGTACGGTTCGAAAAACGCTGACATTCCCCACCGGAGCACGCCCTATCAGCACTATCCGTTGTTTTGCCCAAATCAAGATTAGATCTTCACTGAACATCAGATATATGTAATGCGTATGGAAATAAAGCCGACTATTCCTAATAATCTGTGAACTCTAATCTACAAAAGTGATCCATATCACTAATGGATGCCATTGAATTTTTAAGCGGAAGCTAGACAGTCATGCAGAGATGCAAGGTTTGTGTCTCAATGGCTTATCCTCATAAAACTTAAAACCACACTGTCAATGGATAAGCGTACAAACTAAATCCCATGACCTGTTCTGCCTTCTCTCACTCTATCTTTACCTTAGGTCGCCTTTATTATTCCACTTATATCAACCTATATTATCTACACTACAACCTATTATTATTATTACTATTCTGCTTTTATGACTACACCGAATGACCAACGGGAGTTAGGTCAAACTCCATTCACGGCAGCAATACAGTCCTAACATACTGCATACTACAAACCACATCTTGACCGATCCCCGCACCACTCCTCTTGGGGTCTACCAGAGCTAAAGCAGTCGAGTGGCGGGACTTACTACGCAGAAGCTCACCGAAGATCTGGAACCTCTACCTCACAATCAAGAAGCGAGCTCAAAGAAATCACTGGTTTATACTGGCTCGTAATCAGGATATTGGATATTGAATTAATACCCAATTTAGGTGCTTTGTGAATACGCTTATTTTATTAACTTTTTCACGCCCAATACTATCGCTGGTATCACATCTTAAAAGCTGACAACTAGTTTAGTAGGTCCATCTGTGGATATTACGCTAATATAATGAACTTGCTGTGGCGCCCTTTTCGGAAGTAACTTAATGCGGTATTTTGGATGTGGTAATGGTTAGTTTCCTCGAATTTTTACTAGTGTTGCATCTCACTACCGGAAAATTTGTTAATTGCAGTTACCTAACATGATGACATTTTTCTCTTCCTCTCCATTATTAGGAGCGGCTTAAACATGATCAGTTTGTAAAATCTTCACAGTGCACAATCAGTTTCAATTCTCAGCTCGCAAGTCTGAAAGTAAAAGAAGACTAGAAATTATTGACTTTTGCTTTCTAGAGTTCTTTAGGGCTATGGGAAGATATGATAACGAAAACCTCAAAATTAAGTGCGTCGTTGAAGTAAGTCTAAATTCTGTTGTGCTTCACTTTTCTTCCAAAGAAACCTATTGACCTTAAGGTCTTTCCTTTAAGCGTTGCATTCCAAACAGTAATTAAGATGGCGAAAAATTTAATCCAAAGCCGATGCACTTACCTCATTAACTGTTTACAAGGATTTTCTTGTTTGACAAGAATGCAAATAGTTGCCGACTTGTGGTCGAGTCCCTAATTCTCCTTGGATAGCCGGTAGTTCACCCGTCTTACGCGGCTGCGTGAAGAAGAAATCTACTACTGAAGTACAGCACGCCCGCGAATATGTGTTCTTTTCGAATACCTCTCATGATAGAAAGACTGGTGTCAACTTCATTTGAGAAGTATATCTAGTGTGGTGCACTTTTAAATGTATCTCGTTCAACAATTGTTTATTGTAAAAGTGTAATTAGTATTGTAATGATGAAACTCTAAAGATATCCAGTCCTCTTAGATATGATTGTCATTTAGGACTAAAGATTTCTTAGTTGGTCATGACCCCATAGTCATGCTTCTCTTTCATATCCTAAGTTTCTTGTGAACAGTATCAGTGTTAACTTTGTTGTTAATCGTAACTGTGTGTGATTGTTATCTGTTTTATAACCGTTTGATGTTCGCTTGTTACACGATCGTCTTCAAAGTATTGCTGTATTGAGCCGTGTTTGATGAAAATAAGTCAAAAATTACTTTTCAGTCAATCATACATTGACTAATTCGTCCATTGTCGTTGTACGACGTCTAGCGTGATTGTGATGAAATACTTAAGTGCAATATGTTTCTTGGACCTTACTGGGTATTTACAGCCTCTTGTTTGTGTTTAGTTTGGAATGCGTCTTGTGGGCGATTGGTTGTCAGCGAAATTAGGTTCCTGTGTTAACAGAACGATTCTTGAAGTTTAGACATTATGTTTTAAGCAAGGACAGTTTTATCGGTTGCCTGCTTTTAAAGGCAGTTTTCCTAGTACGGCATTAGTTGATATCCTCCAGGAAGTCTCCATTCGTCAGCCTGTTCGACCCATGGTGTGGAAGTCCCATGAGTTTTGTGAATGGTTCTGCAGATTGCAAACTTGATCTTCAGCAAATTGGCACTGATTTTTTCTACAACTTTAATAGTCATCTGTTTCTAGTAGAAATTTGATTTGGGGGTGGAGGGCTTGTTTAATGTTATTTTAGTGGCACAACAATGTCATAAGCCACAATAAAAGAAGCCAGTTGTTAACTGTGCTTACATATGGAATATAAGTCTGAATTTTCATCATCGTTTGTACACTATAATACCAGTAAAGGAAACTACATCTCAAAAACTGAAGTCTCAAGAGGCGATGAACCAAATTCACCCTAAGATCCGGGACATTATTCACTTAAGAGACAAAGTGATGAAAAATCCAATGAGAGTTGACAGGATGTAAAGGTGATTGTAATGTCAGTTAGTGGTTAATGGAGACTTATGTATCAGTTGCTTTGCTGGTATTATTTCTCGGTGTGCTTGGTGTCTCCTTCTGGCTAATTTCAGTGGCTGACTGAAAATAAAACTGCAATCTATATGTTATTGAAATCCTACGGAGTGTTCTCTACCAAATGTTTGTCAATCAGTTTTACACTGGTTCTGATCTAAAAATTCAAAATAACTCTAACTACAAACTCCGTCCTAGAGTTGTATGCAATAATTCCACAATACCCACACTAAGTCTTTAGTTATCATGGTTGATGATTATAGATAGTTTTGAACAATTGTGAGGACTAATTTGTCAGTTGCTCAGTCGAATTCTCATAGTTTGAAGCCAGTTGGCTGGATTGAATTGTTGTGAAAATTCACTTTTCCACATTTACTGCCTGTGGCGGAACAGAAACTAGGTAGACGTTTCACATTGACGGGATGAATTCCAATTCTAGTGATGAGTGTTGTCTGTTGTAGAGGAACTCAAACCTTTTCATTCACGAGTTATAAACCAGCTATTTAAAGAAATGAAAGTCTATGATTTAAATTAGATCTTGTTTGTTTTAGTTAAGTACCGAATGGCTTCAGACTGTTGGTCATATAACTCGAAATCATTCTCAGTGGTGTAAATGCAAGTGGTGTTTCTAATCTCCCAGGTTGATTATGTTCTCATGTTCCTCCAAGTTATTATTCTTTCTCCTGTACATTTTTGCTCATCCTAGCTCTTTTGGATTTTCCTCCTCTCAACCGTTGTGTGTTATATAAAGTGAGGCACTGATCCGCTGAACTTCTGTGGAAATTTTTACGTTTAAACTCAGTTAGTTAGTTAGTGTTCCCTTCAGTGTCGTTTGGATAACTGTTTGGTGCTGAGCAGTATGAGTGTACACCATAGTTTGTAGTCTTGTGGATATAGATATATATGCACACCTATGGTAAAACATTTTCTATTCATAATTTTCATAGTCGTCATTTCGTTTTGTTGTTTTTCTCCAAAGAACTGTCATCCAATGTATTGGTGGATTCTTGGAAGCATTTCAAAAAATTGCAGATTGTGCTTACAGTAGTAATTGTGGTCTAAGAGAACTTGGCAGTTCAATGACTCGATTCTGTTTACGTGAACGTGGATTAGAGTCCAGGCTGCGTACATTTAATAGGTAATATTTTTTGATTCATTACTTCTAGAGATTGTTTATTTTTTGTATGCGTTTTCTAATTTGTTTAATTTGGAATGGTAATTCATTTGTATTTTAAACTTTAGAAATGAGTAGAAAAGAATTTTCATATTTGTTTCCTCCCATCAGTGTGGTGTTACTATACTTATCTGACGACACTTGTAGTCTGTATTTATTTGGTATAGATTTGTGCACCATTTTATTTTATGTTATTTATTTTGTTGTTTTTGGGTTTGTCAAAAGTGAACACTGCGTTGGTGGTTCAATGGTTGAATGCTTTGTCAACCACACAAGTAGTCCGGCTTCGATTCGTGTTCGTCACACTTCTAAACCTTGTCTAGTTTTCTAGTCAATAGTAGTGGCGTGTGGAAGAGAGAAAGTTGGGTGGGTGTGAGGCTAACAAGGGCACCCTGTGCAAATCCACATTACCGCTACTGAAACTCCGAAGTCTTGAATCCCTATGTTGCACTCAGAGCTGAAAGGAATAAATAAGTGTGTATTAAGGTGACCTTTGTTCGCTTCAAACCAGATTTATTCATATATCACTCCCCGTTAGTTATTGTTGGAACTAAATAGTAATTACAATAAGTTGCATATTAACTCGACAGGTGTATGTTCGTTCCTTCTGTAGACGTTTTATGCGTGACCTAAATCATAAACGACCTGGTATAGTCGAGACTTAGCAGACTTCGGCCTGTCTTCGGAAATGCTCTCATGTAGTAAAGCGATCGTAGCTCGTGCCTGGTAAGTCCTATTCACTGTTCGTCACAAAATAAAAGGGTGAATCCAGACATCTAGCGCTTACGAGTGGACTGGTGGACATGGCGGTCTACTGAGGAGAGCTGGAGAAGCGTGATTGCGAGCCAATCCTGCATATGGCCTCCAGAATCCGAATGGATCGACTGGCTTTTGAACCTGTATGGGTCACCAGGAAGCATGAAAACAGGGTTGCTGACGCTGCCCCACTGTCTTGTGTACCAGGCTTTAAGTGAAAACTCAATGGGCTTGAGGTATTCTCCTGATAAAATCGTCTGTTTCGTACTAGGTGTGCATGTAATGTTCCAGCCTTTGCGGGAACTATAAGATTTCGTGAGGCACATCTCTAGGTGCCTATAATGTACCAATTTTGTGTTACAATAATTGATACTATTAGTATGGATGAGGGGAATTCGATTTTCAACTAATAACTGGGAAATCTGAGTGTTTAGCACTTATTTCAATGTTATCACTTTTGATTTCATGTGAACTGGTAACTGAAGAATAATGTGTCTTGTATCCCGTGCTTTGCAGGGTTGAATGGATTCTATGAGTTAATTTGCAATATGCTCATCAGTCTAGGTGACTCTCCATCTAATGCACTTCTTGAATTGAAGTTAGTTCGTTAAAGATAGTCAGGCGAAAGCCGTGGATCTAGTTTTCGTGGTGTTCGTCACTCGTCAGCAAGGCGCATTTGCAAGGCTTGAAGGGATTGATTTTGCTTCAGGGATTCGTGACCAAGTTGTAAAAGTTGACTGATGGAATTCAGTCTGTATCATAAAATAATAGACGCATGTCTTATTGATGTAAGTATAAAACTTGGGCACTGAGGTAGAGTATAACTCTATTATGGATAAGATTTTGATAAATCACAGTGTTGTACAGTAATATTAACTGATGACGTTTCGAGCACAAAATATTGCTCATAATCATATCGTATCGCATCATTTCAAACTTGATATGATTATGAGCAATAGTTTGTGCTCGAAACGTCATCAGTTAATATAACTGTACAACATTGTGTGTGATTTATCAAAATAAAATCTTATCCATAATGGAGATAGACGCATGTCAGTAGCTACACTTCCGTGACTAATCAACATGACCGTTATACTGTTGTAGTAAGTCAATCATAAGCTGCAGCACTGGATGAAATGGGTTCAAATCTCAGGGGTATATCAATTGTCTTCAGGTAGGAAATGTGCCTTGCTGACGAGTTCTGATAGGCAGAAAACATAAGCCCATGGCCTCCTGTCAGTTGCCTACAGATGTCTAACAACTTGAATTTCAATGTCTTTCAACTGGAAGGTCTGTTTTACAACACCTTTAATAAGCCATCTAGCTTAATTAAGTTACTGTGATAAGAAATGTAAGGGAAAATGATTCTTTCAAGGCGTATCTCTTAATGGTCCCTTAGTTGACCTACAAAGACAGTATGCGGTTGCATTTGAAATTCACTATATTGTGATCATTTTTTGTTTGAATTGTAACTGGGCAATGGACTGCTGCAGAGTAGGTCAGGATGTATCGAGGTTGTGGTCAGCCTTTTCCCCTCTCCTTTCCTCAGAGTAGGGAAGCAGTGTAGCCGGTTGGCTGGTTGTCCGATGGCGGACCTTATCGTTTTTGTATTCCCATTGGTCAGCAGTACGACTTGACCTTCAGATTTCATCGAGTAGTGTAAACGACTTACATAGTGATGGTGACAGATTAGTCGAACAGCTGTCCAAACAACCTTCCTGGCATATTAGGATCTATAGAAACATTGGTTACAGTCAGTGTATTATTTTGTTGGGTGGCTGCGATATGCAAGCTCGTTCACCGCTTTAAGGTAGCAACTCTCCGTCGATCTGATGGTTGTATGTTTCCCGTATTCATTCAGCATTATTCGTATATAGGCTAGATGAAATAAACCAATTGGTTTTCGTTTTCTCCACCTTTTGTTATATAGTCAACTGAATGAATGTCTAACTGCTCCACTTGTTGATCGACTTGAAGAATGGAAACGTACAGTGGCTCAGTTAGATAGAGAAAATGGTAAAGAATGGCGTCGTGCTAAAAGTGAACTACAAAGAGCGACATGTGAACTTGAGAAGCTTTCAAAGAGATCACGTCGAAAGGTTGGTACAAGCAAAAGTAATAAAATTAATATTTCTTCATTTTCAACGTAATGTACTTGGTTTCTGTTTGGTTTATAAATTCACAGTTGGCTTGTATGTTTATTGGTTGAATTGAAAGAATTGGTTCAACTGAACCCTATCATTTTTCCATGAAGTTTTTGGCTGTTGGTTTGACCCAGCTACGTAGGACGGTTGTAGGCTGACTGGTTGGGATACTCACGGAGCTAATAACCAGTAACTTGAGGTTATTGGTGACAGAGCACAGAATCGTTTTCAATGGTACAGATACATTCACTTGTTGTGGCCTCTCTCTCTCTCATATTCATTAAACGCCTTTTCTGTGCTCCTCTTCTTTTTCTCAAGTGTTTTTTTCCATAGTGGTTCTTTTGAATGTTTTTTTCTTTAGTTTTTCTGCCTTTGGGTTTTAAAGTTGTATTGTGTAGTATGAATGGAAATGCGAATATTGTGGTGACCGGTCAAGTGTCTGAATCTTATCTACATTCCTCATTCATCTGGCGAAATGTGTGTAGGCTAGTTTTGTTGTAACTTAAGTGTAGCTGGTGGTCTTCGATTGTTCGACACTCTAATAACCTTTAAAACCGTCAGGATTTAAACCATGATTTCAGTGATTTTTCAGAGTACACTGATGCAATTTTTTGGTGGTTTGGCCCTTGACTTCTTAGAATCCAGTTACTCGTGACAAATTTTCCACGTACTAGGCTATTAGGTACACGTGTTATTTAGAGGTGTATGATACAACGTAGAAGCTCAGGCCAGGAGTAGCTACAGCAAGATTCGAACTCATTGCCACCTGGCTAACAGTCGAGTCGAATTTTCAAGAATCGACAGAAGTCAGGATTTAGAAGCCAGCCGTCCCATTCCATCTCAGTGGCCTAATTGTCAACAGGTTCGCGTCGTAATCTGTCGGTCCTGGGTTCGATCCTCAAGTCGAGTCATGCTGAATAATTCCAAAATGGGACGAAACACCCGGTGTCCAGCACCCTTTCGGTTTCACACTAGTTGGCTTAGTTTTTTCTTCCGAGAGAGAGAATGCTATTGATGATTAACAACTCTGCTTACCTATTGATTGCCATATTATTTAGTCCCCTTGGGTTTTGTGTTGAACAAGTAACACTTCAGCAGTGAATCTTCATTTCACCATGTTCTCTGCACTATGGTTTTAGCTTCCTCCAAGTTTGCCCGTAAGCTTTTATTGCCTTCTCACACAATATCCTCCATGTTACCTTCGGAACGACGCCCAACTCGTTGTTCTGACACTATAATATATGGCAATATTTATGTGGGATAGGGTTAGTAGTCGAAGTGATTAAAACCTTGGTTACATTGACATTGGGAATATTTCTTTCCCGTAGTAGCAAGTTTAAAACAAGCAAGAATTATGAAAAAAGCAGTATTTAATGAATTCATGACTTTTAGTTGAGGGACTCGTCAGTTGAATACTCCTACAAGTGCTTTTTAGGTTAAATGCATACAAACACATGAACATTGTGAAAACAAATAAGTATCATAAGTACATAATAAACTATAAACTGGAGTTATTGTGATAAAAACAATGCAAGGAAACTTCGTTAAATAAATAGAATATATGTAAATCGTTTAGGACTAAATAATATTTTCAAGAAATGGTTTGCAGGGATTATATATGTTTCGGATAAGACCACGGATTGATATCAGTTAGAGAGCAGGGAGCACTGGAAAGCTGTTTCATCAGCCTGATTTGGGACTCATCGGCAGTACTGGCTACAGGTCTAAGTTGCCTGAAGTGATTTCTAGTGAGAAATTGTAACCAGTGGGGTCTATCCAGTCGGAAGTGAGGATCGAGTTCCCGTCGATGACATTGGGGGTTGGTGGTCGCGCTAAAATCCCGATATCAGTAGAAGTTAGAATTCATGGGCTGGCCATTGAATCGGGTCCCAATGGGTGGTGAATGGTTTACAAGTCTGGTTTGTAATCTGGAGGTCCTGGGTTCGAACCCTGGCGGTGGTTACGTACTGCTGGTGGATCCCAAACTAGGCTGATGAAATAGCTGTCCAGTCCTCCAGTGCTGGTTTTCAATGGTTGTCTAACTGATATCAACCCGTGGTCTTACCTGAAATTAAATAATATCTCTGATCTAAACTCATAAGATAGTTTGAACGAAGATTATATTACTCAACTATGCTACCAAGGTAGAATTAAAATAACTAACTACTGTGTACATATTGTATACATAGATCTGGCTTGTCTAATCCGATTGCGTAAGCTTCAGCAAAACCAAGAGCTGTTTTGTTACCTTGCTTATTAATAAATATAAAGCTTTTACTCAACGTCATCATACAGTCACAGCTCAATAAATGTCACATGATTGAGTTCCTTGGGATTTCATCATGAATACTAGAAGGTCATTTAGTGCAGTGTTTAGCAACACAAACTAACAAACATCTCCCCATATGCCTAATGTATTTGCTTTCATATAAACACATGTAAACTGTGATATACACACATTTTGACATGGCAAGGATCGATGTCTTATCTTTCCCTGTTACTTGTAATATCCCCATTGTTGTGTATTTATAAAGCAACATATCAGCTGCATAATATGCTTGTTTAATTGCTTTTTCCAAACATCGTTTCACCAATTGAGTGACGTTAATATCTCCCTTGAAAGGTAAATGCATCTAAGAAACAATCTCTGTTATTACTTTTCCTGTTTATTATCTTTTGTATCTTCATTTATAAATCTTTCTCAGTAGACATTTCTCACTAGTATCTCCTTGTAGAATTTCTCTTCCTCATTTAGTCTTCTACTTGAGCATAGTCTTCTCGCTTTATCAGATAATTTTCTATTGGACTAGGACACACGTGTAGCTATTAAAATGTACGAATTATATACACCTGTCTAACTGGATTGGTGTCAACATAGAATTTTGTACAAATGTGCAGCAGTTCGAATTGTTACACTCCTTGTTGTAACACACACGCACACAGAGAGGAAGACAAAAGAGAGGAATAAAACGATTCAAAAGAAGTATAGTAAGCATGTCGACCATGCACATGGTCCGGGGTTCGATCCCCGACCGACGCACCCCTTTACCTCTCTAAGCCAGAAATAATGCTGGTAAAGAGTTAAGGTTGGGCATGTGGCTAGCAACCCCTTCCTGCAAAATAAACACTGCTAAAGAAACTTCAAGCCACTAGCTTGAAGCCCTATGTTCCACTGGGGAACGTGAAGGAAAAAAAAATAGTAAGCAGAAATGTGAGGAAGAAAGAATGGTAACAAGTGAATGATTTTAAGCTATAACACCAAATTGCCTCCAGCTTTCATTGGTTTTTATCATCCTGAGGACTCAAACCAGGCAGTCTACACATTTTTATGAGGCTTAAACTAACTGTCAAGTATTGGTTTTGTAAGGATTTTGTTTGATTGCATGGAAGATTTCATCATGAGCTGACATCAGTTAGAGAACCACTGGATAGACGGGGAGTACTGGACAGCTGTTTCATCAGCCTAGTTTGGGACTCTTCATCAGTACTCACCCACCGCCAGAGTTGGAACCCAGGACCCTCTGGTTACAAGGCGAGCTTGTAGACCATTGGGCTACTGGCACCCTATCCAACTAACTGTGTTGTGGATTTCATTGTCTGATGAAGTCGTGTTTTCGTTTGACCACCACCATCTAACTCTTTTCCAACCTGATCCATCCTGTGTCAGCGGTAGTTAAGCATGTGTAACACATATTCTCACCATCTCAATCGATGTAGCTTCACAACCTCACCGATTAACTTTGCCTATTTATCTAATCTCAATATTGATCATTTCATTATACCACCTACCATGGAAGATAGAATGCAGAGACAGACATCTATGATCAAAGATAACTAACCTTTTCATAGCTTCTACTTCCTGTATCTCTGTTTCACAGTAATAAAGGAGGATGGAGTGAACTGGTACTCAGTACACGTCCTTCTTTGAGAGGTCGTTAGCTGCCTGTCACAACTACACTAGAGATAATGTAAGTTGGTATCTGCTACACGATTCTTTTGTATGCGTGTTGATATTTCGTCAGTGATCAATCCGTTTATCTTTCTACAATCCCATCAGTCTGCTTTTTTTCGGCAGATTCCATATCCAAGAAGTGTATAGTCAGCCGCATTTTCTTCATATTCCGTTGATGAGTTCAACTGAAGTTTTTATAAATTCATTATAAATACTGGGGTTTTCTTTTCAATATTGATATTCCACCTCTCCCTCTCTCTCTTTCTGTCTTTCACACTGTATCGATTAGTTTGTGATTATACTTTCAATTTTTTTCAGTTTAGCTTTTCCTTGAGGTATATGTGTAAAAAGTGTGTGTGTGAGAGAGAGAGAAAAGCAATATATATATATATATATATATATATATATATATATTTCTAGTTCTGAAAAAAAGACGTACTCGTAATGTGTCTACATTATATGTTTGTATAATGTTCATCATTTTCATTCATTTTGGCCATCTACACACTTACCTTTTCAAGGTATATATATATATATGTACAGAAAGCACCTTTCAACCTTTATAAGGATATAGATTTATGTATGCGTGCGTGCTTACGAACGTGTGAGTGTGTGTGGGGGGATGGTAGTGTGTATTCCCGTAGACTGACTAATGTCTACTGGTGTTGTCTACCCTTTCGGATATAATTACATTTTGGATTCCAGAGTTTTCGGGAGTTTTCGCAATGCACATCTCTCTCTGTGTGTTTGTGTGTTTAATCCATACATATGTATATGAGGGTGGGTGCGTACATGTGTGATTTTTCGATTATTATTTGACTTTATCAGAGGAAATAGAAGCACTTATTTAAAAAAGTATATCTAATGTGCTACGGTAATTCAGTGAGCGCGCCGCTCTGTGTGTGCGTGCGTGCGTGTGTTTGTCTATGTATACACAGATGCATATATGTGTTTGTGCTTGTGACTAAGAATTAGTATCTCAGCCGCTTCTTTGACTGTAGGTGCCATGGCTACAAACACGCGCACACCCACTTATTCGTATCGAGTTGTATTTAACTTTGATATCCTACAATCGTTTTGTTTTCTTGATTATCTTTTCCGTTTGTGGGTGTGTGTGTGTGTCCCTGTAAGAGAGAGGTAGTGAGTGAGGGAGGTGATAATCAGCGGACCCATTCCATACTTATAACAAATTCATTCAGATAACTTTTTTTTGTTATCAGTGGACATTATCTCCTTGAATGAATAATCAACCCGATAGAAGAGTGTAGAATCGATTTACTGGGAAAAGAAAGTTAGTTGCGTACAGGCATGGGTGTGCGTGTACATCTGTGTCTCCTTGTGAGTGGGATATTTCGTGTTTGTGTATGCTGCCTTCAGTTACACAGATATTTATATATATACTACTTTAATCCCACCTACTGTGTTGTTATAAGCGTAAACAAATTAGACGGTTACAAGAGAATGATTGTATTACTCTCTCTCTCTCTCTCTCTCTCTCTCTATATATATATATATATATATATATATATATATATATATATATATCTTACCGGTGAAATAACTAACTTACGTTTGACATTTAGTTTAGATTTTACTGTACTATTTTCAAATCAGACATCTGGATTTGTTTTCTTCAACTTTTTGTGTAAATACACAGGGAGTTTGTCTTTCCTTCAGGGATCTCTCTGGATCTTTGCTTCCTAGGTTTTGATAACAGAACTATTCAAATGCAAAAAAGAGAATAGTTTTGGACTGTGAGAACATCGTGACGATGAAGTTAGGCGTCGAGTTCTAGGTAAACAGGGGAAATCAGTCGACGAGGTTGTGAAGTTACATAGACTGAGGTGGTTACGACATGTGTTACGTATTCCTAGCCTAGTCATCGCCTTCCTCGACGAGCAATGTTAGCGGAAATAGGGTCAGGCTGGAAAAAAAGCTAGCGCAGGTCAAATCAAAACACGGCACCAGTCAATGAAATCTATAACAGTTAGTCTAAGCGACGTAGGAAGGTGTAGACTGGCTTCCTGGTTGGGATCCTCGGGACGGTAAAAACCAATGGTTAGAAACAATTAGTGATATGGCTGGCTCAAAATCGTTCTCAATGGCTGGCTGGCGCAGATGCATCCACTCCTTGTGACTTATGATTTCCGATGAAACTGTTTTGTTCTTCGTTACTACTATTCCTTTGTCTCACACCTCTGTTTACTGTCTCTATTATGCATTTCTTGTACTTTCTTCTCTTGCTTTGTGTGCTACATGGAGGGAGTGTGGCGACTTGAACTGGCGCACATCAGTGCAAAGTTCTATGTCGAAAACAGACAGACAGACAGACAGTGGCGATGTAACTCACTGTATTAAGCCGTCAACGGGTTCAAACTTCTCTTCCTCACTCGCTCTCAGCACTTACCGTGGTGTAATATAATTTAGTTATCATACAGTAGGCATGTCTGGTTTCTTCAATTGTATGAAATTGTCACTGTTTCATTTCAATAGTAAAATAGTTATTCCTTTACTATGATGTAGTGTTAGAAGACGAAAGACTTGGTAAAGGAATGTTTATTTGCAATTTGGTATCTGTATATAGCCAGGTCATGTCCACTTAACTTAGCTTCAACTCACCATTTGTACAGATCTCCCGTGTTATGTTACTTCGTATCTCTTTCACGTCTCCTATGTATCTCCACAACTCTGTATCTTTTACTTTCTCTGACATGAAATGTATCTCTTTGCTATTTGATGTTTTTATGCTGATGAATGTCTCTTTGTATACTTACTACTGATAGATTTTATCAGTAGCACACGCCACGATTGGACATAAATCTGTTGCCTGATGATTGTTACGCTGTATGAAGCATTGGATACAGGTTTTTCTCATCTGTGATTTCTAATATCTGGATTCAGTGAATAGACGTTGCATTGGGTATACATATAGCTATGATACTCAGATTTTATAGGATTTGTGGTGGGGTGAGGTGGGAGTGGTTTGAATTCATTACACTTGTTAGATTTTCGTCACGAACCAAAGGTTATTAAAACATCACATCCTCTTTTTTGGGACTCTTCATCCGGGTGCAGCCACGACTGTATCGCAAAAGAGATTGAATCTAGGACCTTGAGATAACGAGATCAGGCATGTTGACTATTCGTTCAACCACTTGGATCGGAATTTAATTATCTGTGAATTTTAACTTGTGTCAGTAATTCTATGTGTATAGTTATCATCAGGATGAGAGAAGAGGAGATGCGAAATTCTGTTTATTATGTGAAAAGAAGTTTAACGAGTCGGGGGGGGAGGGATGGATGAAAGCGTAAATAAAGTTACTGATAACATGTATATAGTAAACAAAAAAAACTATTAAATTACTGAAGTAAACTTGTAATCTGATAACATGAGCAAAGAAATCACTGGTTCGTTTCCTTGACAGACACATACACAAGCACACCTGTTTTTCTCTCTCACTGGCTCCATAAATCTCATTATGGGAAATAAACAAGTAGGCAAGAAGTAGTGAATACCTTTTAGTTTGTCAATATTTAAAACATTTTTGAAACCAGAGGAGTTACTGACTGACTGACCGATACACACACTCAAAAACTTCTCTTGGCCCGTAGTAAACGCTGTGTGAAATATCCAGAATGGCTAAGGTCTTGGAGCTATTGCTTGTTTCAGAAGATTAAGCTTAATACATAGAATACTATGCACTGTAACCCATGTGGAACAATAAAAAATGGTTGGGCAACACGATTATCTATTCTTCTTCAAGCGATAACGAAACAGATTTACAGTGGTTAATCAGTGCTAAAATCTGTAAACAAACGTTAATATAATTAATATACAACAATACTCCTGATTGTATTTCTCCAATCTTCTGTCAACCAGTGCACAATTAAGCATTGACAGCCTTCTTTTCTCCCGCCAGTATGGAGACTAGTTTGAAGAAACAAACCATTGAATATTCACCAACATTGACACCCTGTAAATAAGGAAGTTTAGTGATGAAGCTAGCAATCCCACTCTTTTTCTCTGTTACTTGTCTTCTCTCGTATAATATCCTAATTTCGTGTGATGAACGTATTAAAATTACTATTCAAAGATTGTTTTCTTGTCGATATTGGGATAACTTCAAAGTAGATTTTATTATACGCCAAGAATACCAAATAGCTGTTTCACTGTAAGTCACCTCAAAAAGAATGAAGTGATTACTTGACTTTGTCAGAAAGAAACGTTACCATACAATTAGTAATACGCATATTTATGACGAAATGACTAATTCTACTCTGTGTCTGCTTTAAATGCCGGTAGGTAGAAAATATTTCAATCTCTTAATCCAGTAGTTGAAAGTCCAGCGCCTAGTCTCATAAATCACAGCTCTTCTTTTGGATTAAATTTAACACAAAGTCAGGTAAGTGTAGGGACAAACACTCTCCGAAGAAAACACTGTCTGACTGATGGTGAATGACAGTATATATTGTGGATTGGCAGAAGTTTGAATTCATAGTTCATTGTTTTCTGTCCTAGTGACTTCAGTAGTTGACGGGTGTGTCTGTTGATCTGATAGTAATACGTTTGATTCTTGATGGAGTAATGTATGCATTCTGCTGCTGAAGAGTCCCAGCTGTTCAGTACTCTTTGCTGATTTTCACTGATTACCTAAAACCTATACAAAAACTTGACTAGGCGCTTTACAGTTCATATTTATCTCAGTTTTTGAAATCTAGTATGTGTGAAATTGTTTTTATGTTTCTAACATGTAATACTTCAATACTAATCGATACCCCATACCTTTGTTTACCTTAGTCTTATTTCGTATGCTGAAGACAAAGAATCATAGTAAATCATGGCAAAAGTTTAACGTGCATGAATTCATGAATGGTATTACAGTACACCTTAAAAACGTTAATAGCTTTATTATTATTATTACTATTATTATTATTGTATAACCTTTCGTTATGATTCATCAGTTGCCTTTTTTCCTGACCTTAGCCCTCTTCCCCAGCCCCTCACACCTCAATCATTACACACAATCAGACACACCTGGTTGCTAATGTTTTTCTGTTGACCTTTGGCATATGGATATTTTTAGTTAATGTGATAATGATGGGGTCAATCTTGACTTTCCTTCCCCCAGGTTAATAGTAATGTTAGTAATAATAATGATAATATGAATGCCAACATCGATAATACTGTGTTAGGTAGATTGTATAGCACATAATCAGATAAATATAAATCTTATGTTGTTTGCTGTTAACTGATAAGATTTTCATTGTAACTTTACTTTATGTGATTAAAATGGTATGACTGGTGTATTATAGGGTGTTGCTTAGGTGTTTGCCTAGAAAGAGCATTTTTCTGGGCATTACAGAAGTTTGCTGAATGATTTTAAAGGTAGAGTTTATCACGAACAAAAAGTATCGGATAGTTGCTTCGTCCTAGTTTGAGTGTCGAGAGCTGGCATGTAGGAGAACAATGGAAGGAATGACAGCCAAAACCTCGAGAAAACGGGGCTGTCAAGTTTGGTCACAGAATGATATCAGTTAGAGAATTATTGAAAACCATGGAGTACTGGACACTTGGGTTTTTTCCTTGTTTGGACCTCTTCTTCAGTGCTCACCTGTACCCCTACCGCCGCGGATTGAACTCAGGACCTTTAGGTTACGAGGTGAGCTCGTTGGCTATTTAGCTAATGCAGCAGAATGCTATGAATTCTCGAGTGTTGAGTCCATCGTCGAAGGCAGAAGGGTTAGGACTCCCGCCTGCCATACACATGGTCCGAGGTTCGATCCCCTACCGACGCACACCTGATATCTATGGTCGGCCTTCAAAATTTGGGCTACCGATATCACATGCTGAAAATTCCATACTTGTACCAAAAATACAGTGTGGAATCAAGCTGTAATAAAAAAAATCGATATCATTGGCGAATACTTGTCCTTCTGTCTAAATTTATTGACTCCCTGATCACACCTCACTGGAACTTCAAGGAACTTCATCCTGCAATTAGTCACTAGTGTTAGTTTGTAGGGATTGATTTGATTGGTCTCAAGTCGACTATTTCCCATTGTTATCGAACGTACTGAACTGAAATGCTCAATCTCTGTTGACATGTTATCTCCTAGTACACGATCGCTTTGACGACATCTAGTTGAGTGTGTGAGCAGTGGAATACAGGATGTGCATTCCGTCCTTTTTATCACTCGTCAGCTGGATATACTTGCATCCCAACAGAGTGATGTTGTTCTCACTTAGATTCAATCCCAGCCAGTAGCCGTCGTTATCCACTAGGTCACTGGACCACAAGAGACAGCTGTTGCATTGATATATGATAACTCATTGTGTTCAACTTTTGTGAATTCTGTGAATTAGCGTCACAGCCATTCCATATCATGAATGAGAAAAATAGTCTCAGTATGTTCAGCTTTTTAAATTTCAGTAATCGCTGTTAAAGAGACCCAAAAAAATGGGAGAACTTAGCTAACCTGTACCATTTTTCGCTTCTTAGTGGCTATCTGCGTTTGTGTTGATGAGATGCATTTAAAGAAGAAATGGTATGAAAAGCAATAAGTAGTAGTAGACTGTGTGGGATGATCAGTTCATAAAACCGTACTTCATTCCAAGTCCTGTCCCTCTCTCTCTCTTTCTTCCTCTCTAGCTCTCATATGTCAGGTGGTGTAATATTCTTTGTAATATTAAGGCTAGACGTTGAATACTAATTCACAAGATGTGTTACATATGTCAGAGCCATCGCCTTCGTCGAGCAATGTTTAGCTGACATCGGGTTAGATGAGAAATGGGTTGACGGGTGGTTAAATCAAAACATGCCGCAATCTATGAAGCTATTGACTGTTGTAGCCAGTCAGCTGAAGACTATGTGACTGAGTTCCTCCAGTTACTTAGGATATCTGAACACAGACTGTTGGTGACATGAATTAAAATTGTTCTCAGCTAACTTTACACTGAAAGTCCATTTCTGTTCAACTGTTCTGTTATTCTAATAAAGGTTTCTTTCTGTATTTCCCAATGAATGAAAAAGAAAACGATGCAGTTGTTTTTACTGACGTTTCGTTTTTTAATTTCAATAGCTTTATCAAAGTATTATTAAACCAGAATTCGCAAAATCTCAGCTTATATATAACAACTTAATCATCATCGTTCCTCAGCATGGGGTCATTTTTACATCGGCAAGTTGGCCAATTGGTAAAGATAACAAAACCAGGTATAGATTGTTGGATTTGATGAGTGTGTAAAATTATAAATGCAGCGTGTGTTTACATGATGAAATCACCCATCGCATTCGTGTTGATTTTGTCATTTCATGGGGGAGGGGGTGTTGTAACCAGGTCGAATCCTGTTTTAGTCCATTATCCCTATTCAGGCAATTCGGATACCACTTGGTCTGAAGTGCTTCTGATGATATTAGACGTTCTTTGTGATTGCTGAAGTTTTTTGGATTATTTCAATATTGTCAAAATGAATTTTGTGGCCTGATTCTATGGAGCGTAGGCATATTGCTGGCTGATGATTTTTCAAGCTTTTCTAGTTCAACTGGATTTCTCGGTGGTCGAACAGATGCTCTACGGTGTTTATTTCTTCTGATTAGCTTGATTTCTCGCGATGTTTGTCCGATATATATTGCATCACATTCCAAGCATTTTGTTTTATAGATACAATTAGATAGAGAATCTTTAGGGATTTGGTCTTTTATATGGACAAGGTTGCTTTGAAGTGTATCTGTTGTCTTGAAGAAAACTCTAATGTCGAGCTGATTGAGTACTCTTCTGATATCGTCTGACATCTCTGCTCTATGTGGAATGACAACTGTTGAGGTCCATGTTTTCGGAATACATTTTCGAGCATAACTAGTGTCAGTGTTGATGAAGTTCTTTGGGTAGTTTTTTTGCTTAATAGTCTCAGTAGTGTTTGATATTTCTTCTTTTTGTCTTTCTCATCGGTTATCAGAGAGTGTACTCGTCATAGGAAACTTGAAACAACTGATATCCTTGTGCTGATGGGGTATGACGATACGAAGTCTAAAGGTTTATTGGAGTGGGTTTTCTTTCTTTCACTAAAACCAATATCAGTTAAAAAACCACTGGAAAACCTGTGAGTACTGGACAGCTGTTTCGTTCTAGTTTGGGACTCTTCAGCAGTACGCGCCCACACCACAGGGTTCAAACCCAGGACCTTCTGGTTACAAGGTGAGCCCGTAGACCATTGAGCCACTGGGACCCGATCCAATGGTCCTTGAATTCTAACTTCTGCCAATTCACGATATAGCGCAACCACTTCGCAATGTCTTCTTCGATGAGTTACTGCCTCATCTTCAACTTGCTGTACCCTACTGGTCACGGCTTCCCGCTAAAACTGGTCTACGAGCTCGCCTTGTAACCAGAAGGTCCTGGGTTCGAACCCCGGTGGGTGTGTACTGATGAAGAGTCCCAAACTAGGACGGAACAGCTGTCCAGTACTCCCAGGTTTTCCAGTGGTTCTCTAACTGATGTCAGCTCATGGTGAAATCCTCCATGCAATCAAACAAAATCCCTACAAAACCAATACTTGAAAACCAATATCGTTTCGTCCATTATTCATTGGGAAATACAAAAACAACCCTTAATTATAATGAATATCATATATATCCGATGCCCAAATTTTTTCACATTGTTCGGTTATTCTGTTTAAATTTCAGTATAACTTGTGAAAAAAATAATTAAAATAAATAAATAAAAATATAATTGATGCGCTAAATATTCAACTAGATAATGGAGAATATTTATCGGTTGGAGTAGATTGTTTCATGTTTTTGAACTAGCAGTTATACAATGAAATCTTTCTTATACGACCAGTTCTAATAAAACTGAAAATATACCGACTCAGTATTCTCTAACCTTTTTTTATTTAATTTCTGGACATTCATGTATTTATTATATGTTTTTTTGTTTTGAATAATACAAATATCCACTAAAGGCATGTGAAAATTCTATCGGAAACTGTATTTAAGGTACAAGTATAATATTGAGTGATAGTTCGTTATTTAATATTGTCACATGAGCGTATATAAAGAATGTGCAGTCATTCAGAACATAAGATAAAGTGTGAATAGACAAATGGGTCACATACTAATTTATTTATATTACTTTAGAAACCAAGTCAGAAATTAAATATACCTAGGCGTTATTCTATCTGCTGATCTTTCCTGATCGTCTCATATCTTGATGATTTTTAAGAAAATATTCCGTCTTACATTCTACATCAAGGCGTTAAGACATTCTGGTATAACCCAACCCTTACTCCTACAATTTGTTAACTCTCGCTTTCTGCCTATTATTCTCTATTGTTCACCCCCCCCCCTTAGTTTTTCCTGGGTTACTGAAGAAAGACTATGTCCCATTACGCAGGATGTTAAAGGTTGTCAGCAGGATAAGCAACGTGCCACTTAACCAGGTTGTTAATATTCTGGTTGACAGGCATATGGACTCATGTGTAAAAATGGGCTAAATCCATTTTATCTAACTCACATCACCCTCTTCATTCACAACTCTCCCCTTGTATCTCTTCAGGCAGGCAGAACCAGAAGCCTATATAAAAAACTATATGCTCACACTAGCAAGTACAAAAATTCAACCATACTCTACTTTGCTCGTGTTCCGTGCGATAAAGAAAGCATCAGGCCTGATACCTATAACTTATTAAATAGTCAGTAGAACAACTGGATCTCGTCTTTCCAACTCATATCATTTTTAGGTACAACGTTTTCTTTCTTTCTTTGCCTTTTCTCTATCTCTTTTTCTGTTATGTGCTGCTTTGTTTCTTTCTTCCGCTTACGCCAGTAAATATGCTAGTATCTACTTTTCTAGCACCTTCAAACACTGTTTAATTTTGGCTTTCCTACCGACATTTCAATATGTCGTTGTCATAATGAACTGAGATTTCTTTAATCTATGTAGAATTTTATTTATTGATAATGTACTAACTGGATGCAATACTGTAGTGAAATGCTGAGAATTCCATTCTGTATCGCAAGTACTGTTTTGGAATAAAGTTATTGTCATTATCATTATCAATTATTATTATTGATATCAGTTAGAGAGAGACATTGAAAGCAAGCAGGGGAGTACTGAACAGCTGTTTTTTTAGCTTGTTAGTTTGGGATTCAGTGGGTGACCAAACTGCTGATGAATCCCAAACTAACCTGACAAAACAGCTGTTCAGTACTCCCTGTTTGTTTTCAATGGCTTTCTCTAACTGATATCAATCCATAGTCTTATCTGAAACAAATACAATCCCTACAAACTAATTCATGAAAATAATGTATTTATAATCAACAGAATGTAAGTTTCATTGGGGAGGGGGGTTATATTTATTAGTGTGCAAGGGAAATGATCATCACAAAATGCATACAAGCAAATGGGGAATACTGAGTTTGTAAGTTCAAGCAAGGGCTGACAGATATCAAGTGTAGTGATCAAATAAAGAGGTTAGATTGTGAACTGTAATCAATGAGCTTAGTGTAAATTACAAAAAAGTGTTGACGCATAATAAAGATAATAATGTCGTAAAGTAAACTAGGTGAGAAAAGGTATAAGAAAGGCATATTATGACATGTAAATATGGATAATTATGTCCCTACTGACCTTATAGTAGGCCAGGGTAAACAAAGAGGATGAATGCGCTTCTTTTGCACACATAGGTCAGGTTTTTCTTATAAATCGGTGTAGAGCTTGCGTTTGGTTCTCGATATACAACCGTAAATGACTCATCTGTTTTGATGTGGTGTTCACTATTGATCTGGTTACATTTTTTCCGAGTCAATCAGGAACATGTCTACGAGTGTGTAAAGGTAAATTTCTCTGAGTTCGACCTATATAACTAGCTCCATGAGAGCAGTTGAATTTGCATACACATTAGTGTGACTATCTTTGGTGCTATGTATCATTAAAGGTCTGGCTGAAAAACTGATGTGTAGTCCTGCGACGTTGAAAATTCCTTCAATTGATCTGATCCACCTACGGCGTAATATATCACTGCGTACATCACCTATGAACTGTACTCTTCAATAAAGCTTTTTCATATTCACCGTGTCACGTTGAAATCTCTCAGTTCTTTTGAAATTATACTTCTTTACCAAATTGGTAGGATAACCATTTTGTAGCAGGGTATTTTGTTGAAGATTTTCGATTTAATCTTCAATACAATCTTTAGTACAAATGCGCCTAATTCCATAACTAAGACAACGAATCAAGTTCCGTTTATATTGTACGGGTATGAAACTATGGAAACGGATATATTATCCATTCCATGTAGCTTTTCTGTAGATATTTCGCCTTAGTATGCCGTCTGGCCTTTTAGTAAGAGCATCCAAAAAGAAATGCTTCCTTAATATTCTTCGCAGGTGAATTTAACTGCCTGGTTCACATTGTTACTGACGTGCATCAGATGTTTTCTTTATTCTAATTATTGTCATAAACGATGAATATACCGTCTACATAACGGCAATAATATTCAATCTAGTTTAACAGTCTCTCTGAAAGGAGCACTATCTAATTTAGCCAGGAAAATGTCACCTACTAAAGGAGCTAAAACAGTAACTCATAACGACTCCATCTATTTGACGGTTAAACTCCTTATTAAATACAAAATAAACATTCATAGTACATTTTAGCAACACTTCTTTCAATTTAATTGAATTTTAGATTTTCCCGTCTATTGATTGGATCGAAGTGCTCGGTCTCACGTTGACATGTCGGCTTCTTGTGTAGATGATTCGACGATGTCTGGGCATTTAATTAGTATTTAATTGGTGGATGGTGACTAGCAGTGGAATCCAGGATAAAGCGCATTCCGTCCTATTTGGGACTCGTCATCTGGGTGTACCTGCATTCCTCAGTGAGAGAGAGAGTCACCTCTTGCTAGTCACCATCCACCAATTAAATGCCCAGACATCGTCGAATCATCTGCACAAGAAGCCGACATGTCAACCTGAGACAGAGCACTTCAGTCCAATCAATAGACGGGAAAATCTAAAATTCAATTAAATTAATATAACCCGTTGCCCAGGTGGTTGCTCTCGTAGCCCAAGTAGTCTAGTGGATAACGCTTTGGCGTTTGAAACTATGGGCACTGGGTTCGAGTTTCTGTGGGAACATTATCACTCACTGGGGAATGCAGGTACATCCAGATGACGAGTCCCAAATAGGGCGAAATGCGCATCCTGGATCCCACTGCTAGTCACCATCTACCAATTAAATTCTTTCAATTTCATAGTTGTGAACCTAATATATATTTTTCTGTCTACAATTAGCTCAACCAGGGGAACTTGGTAAATAGTGACGTTACATCCTACGATAACATTATTTCGTCCACTATGTTCATACCTTTAGTGTTGTCAGCATGTTGTTTCATGTTTGAACTTGTCATACAATGAATTCTTTCTTATATGCGCTTTATTCTAACAAAACTGAAAGTATACCGACTCCGTATTCTCTTACTTTTTTTACTTTCTGGACATGAATGTATGATATAAAAACCTCCTTTTATGTTATTTTTTCCTTTGACTTTTCTGCTGAACTTTAATTTATAACTTATCGACTGGACGTGTGTTAATGGTGTTAACAATAAGCCACACCTATGATGTTAGTATACCTTGATTTTATGTCGTATAGTCTCTCCACCTACTCGTTGAAAGTTCTATATCTGGTCTAGTCAAACGTCAGCTTCACATTCTCAAGTGTTAGTTTATAAGGATTTGATTTGGTTCAAGTTTGACCGCCGGTGATATTAGGGGTGGCGATCAGGCTATATTGACGACTTGATAGAAGCCAGAATTCATGACTGGTCATTGAATCAGGTTCAAATGTGTGAATGATCCTACGAGCTTGCTTTGTAACTGGAGGATTCTGGATTCGAACCCTGGCTCAGTGAGTGAGTATTGCCCATTAGTCCCAAACTAGGTTGACGAAACAGCTGCCCAGTAACTCTCTCCGCGGTCAAACTTAAAGCTGCACACTCCCTTCTGTAATATATGGAGATATTTCCATGCGACTCAAATAATTAGTATTTCATTCCTTTTCCTCTTTTTTACATTCTTTTGTGTTCTGAGTGAAAAATAGAGCTTCATATTGGAGCTTTAGAGTTTCAGTAGCTATGGCGTTCCTTTTTACAGAGTTTAGATTTTTTATCGTCACACTGAACCTTCTCTCTTTTCCAGCCCTACTACCAGTTAGGCGGGTGCAAGGAGTATACTTTGGTCGGGAATCGAATCTCAAATACATGTGTAGTTGTTTACCATCCCACCACTGAACTGCCAGTGCATAATGACCACACATACTGTCAGTTGGTTAAAATGGTAAACAAAGACTTTCTGTTGATTTCTGATACGTGTTTATTACATTTGTATTATTGGTCAACTAACATCCAGAGATGTGGTTGATTGGCGTAAGCTTCTTAGCTTTCCATCAACGGATGGATCCCTGGTCCCTAGTCCTAGTCTCTACTTATCACAGCTTTTGGGAACTGGTTAGCGCCAACATCCGTCACACAATAATAATAATAATGATAATAAGTGTGACCTATAGACTCTGGTATATAAGAAAATGTAATCCAGATAACTGAATTCCAATAACTCACAGTCTCTTTCTATTGATTTGTCAACATGATTGATATATGTTTACACAGTTTTTATTAGTTGATCCTAATCGATATTGAGACTTTTTTTCTCCCTCTCTTGTACATCTATTTTTGTTTACTCTTCTCTCAATCTATCGTTTCTGTTGCCTAAAATAAAATTATCCTACTCTGTCAATCACAAGATATGTTTGTGTTAGCTTTTTTGCCTAGAAAAATGTATGTCTTTCCAGCATTTCTCAAATCAGATTCTATGTTTTTCCTAGGCATTTGAATTTTCTCGTGAACTAACATCAATTGGAGATCACTAGACAACCGTTTCGTCCTAGTTTGGAACTCTTCAGCGGTAAATATCGAAAGCTTTGATTTAAGGACACTGATATGTGATAAATTGACAATAAATTCCTGCTTAAGTAGTTGAATGGTCAACTAGCTTAACCTTGTAACCTGAATGCTCAGGTTTCGATTCTTGTTGGGGTCGTGGGTGTGCGTACCGCTAAACAGTTTCAATCTAGGATCAAACAGCTATTCTTTACTTCCCGTTTTTTAGAATGTTCTCTAACTAACGAAATCTCCATTGAAATTTTTCGATTTGTTATTATGTTCAACTCTGTAGGAGTACATCGTACAATGTTTGTGTTTAAGTGTAATATTCTTTAAAAGAAATTGTATTATTTTATTTACATGGAGTTTGCAAACAAACAAAAAGTGGTTGTCAAATGATCTCTGTGGTGTAACATTCTGATGTGATATCACACGCAGTTGTTTATACTATTATATCATCCAAGTAGGAAAGTGTGGACTGTATAATGGCTGGATGTTTTTCAAACACTAAGAACTAACGATTTTTGGGGACATGACCTACAGTTATTCTCAATGGTGCTGATAAACTCCTAGATCCCTTTTTTGAAATGATTATTATTTTCCATGTTTCTGGTTGGATTGTGGTACAATGCTTGTCAAACACACACACCCACACACGTGGTCCGGCTTTGATTCCAGGTCGATGCATGCACTCCTAAACCTCGCGTAGCCCGTTGTAATCCCGCTAAACAAGGGGTGAGGCTAGCAACTCGACCCTGTAAAAAAACAACCTCTGCAACTGATGCTTCAAAGCTTAAGTCCCTATATTCCATTCGTGTAATGCAAAGGGAAGTTAAAATTTTCTTTCTTCTGTACACTTCTGGAGAGAAGTTAAACTGCTGTAACCGAAACGTCAGTGACTTTGAACAACCAATCAGAATTCACAAACCCAACAGTGGCATAATCGTTGAAAAATGCATCTAAAACCACTACAAACATGATATTACATCACATAGGTGTCGCATATGTTTTGTAAGAATGTGTCTAAGTTACTACATAGATGATCCGTAGAGAAATGATAACATGAGCCTGTGAATCATGATACTTTGAGATCAATTGATATTTCTGATACTGTTCTTTAACCTACTCCTAACTCTAACTATACCCCTAACTTCGAATTCTAACCTTAGCCTTAAAAGGCATAACCCCTAAAGAATAAGTAGAATACTATATCTACCCTCTCCAAGTCCAAAAAGAATGACCTTTTCTAGCTTTCCCTGTATCTGAATGGTTCTTGAAGGTCAACTGTCGAAAGACCTTGACTTTTGCCCACCTTCGCTTGCATTACTTTTTGATCCTGCCTTTATGTGTACTTTATAAAGTATAGTAAATGCAACTAGTGCACTGTAGTGCAAAATCCTGTGCTAACTGGTCACTTCAGTTCATGTCAGTTAGTGGTACGGTGATTTTTTTAAAATGCATAAACACGAGATGTTTTCTGCTTAAACTTACTATGATTGGTAAATGTTCTACAGAAACGAAAGGAAGGATTGTGTTTTTGTGAGCAGTATGTCATCTAATTCTACTTTAACAACTGAAAGATATGGCTTCACAAATTTAGAGAAATACGGGATCTTAATCACAGGTGTCTTCGTCATATTGATTAATGTCTAGGTTAGACATAGAGTGTTATGTTTGAGAGGTATATGAGTCAGTGAGGTGTTTCTAGTTTTCCCAGTGTCAGTTGTTGCTCATGTCGAACCAGCACTTCCTCCGATAATCAATGTTGTTTGGTTTGGCCTAGCCATACCAGCAGTGCATCAGTGGCATAGATGATTTATAGCTTATGAAGGTAATGGAGATCCTCTTTGAATAAGTGATATCATCTTGGGACAATGGCTTCGATGGTTTGGACATATGCTGTGCAAGTGTTGTCCCTATTGCTGGATGAAGAATGTGGTCATCCCATGACTTAACATAGACTATGAATGTTGTAGAAAGCGGACATAAGATTGATTTTGTCGATATCGAAGTAATAGGAAGAGATTTTCATTCATAGGAAGGAGGATTGATCTCTAAAGGTTCGCATATTTTAACTATATTGAACGCAATCAATGCAGAGAGAAGGAACAGATTTACCACCTAGTTGGTAGACAGAAAAAAGATAAGAATGATTCGTTATTACATTTCTCAGCTTGTAAACAATTATTATTATTATTATAGTTCCCTTTGTGTAAATTGGAGGATGGTGACTAGCAGTGGAATCCAGGATGCGCATTTCTTCCCATTTGGGAATCGTCATTTGGATGTATCTGCATTCCCCAGTGAGTGATGGTATTCCCACTGAGGCTCAAACCCAGTACTCATAGTTTCAAACGCTAAAGCGTTATTCACTAGACCTCTTGGGATCCACCTCTTATGCAATTGGGTCTCAGCAATTATTTAATTCAATTTGGACCTTCTGGTTGACAGACATCTTCAAATCTTCTGTATAAGGAGCCGATATCTCAGCCTGAAGCCGAATGCCTGGTTCAAATCAATCAACGGGAAAGTCTGAATTGAATTAAATAATTATTTCCTTGGGTTCCGAGTGAAATATGGAGTGCTTCTGCAGTACATCGCCATTTCACTCAGTTCTTTGCAGTCCTTCTTTCTTTCCTCACACGATCTCATCTACACTACTGTCGAGTAGGCGCCTAACTGGTCGTTTCCCGTTCGGGTTCCTCTTGACGGCCTGACACCTAATGTTATTCAACAGTCACCTCAGCATACATCCAATCCATGTTCTGTTGAACGACAAGTTCTTGGTTACTTTGTTGACAGAGTTAGTTGTTGCTTATCCTTTCTGGTTTCAGACATTTAATCTTTTAGTGTCATCTCGAGTGAAGGCAGCTATCCCTTATGAATTAGCATGTTCTCCATAGAATAAAGAACATACAGATAGATATACGCATATATTGTAATGATCTAACGATAACCATTCGACTAATATCAATCTAAAATATGATGACTAATCACATTTATTCAGTTGATACCAATGTTTACTCTCAAGTGACCTTTGTACAAGTTCACTTTAATTCATGTACTAATTGAAAAAATACGTATTTTGACTATCGGGAATTATTTTATAGGGATTGTATGTGGTTAAGGTTGGACCACGGATTGATATCAGTTAGAGAACTATTGAAATCGAACAGGGAATACTGTGGACAGCTGTTTCATTAGCTTAGTTTACTTACTTACTTTACTTTACTTCGGCTATCTCCTACGGGAGGATGAGCCGGCTTCATGAACGTCTCGAATCATCGCTGCCCAGGCGCGGCAATTTGTAAGAGAGTTCATGATGTTTCATGGGAATTTGGTACGAGTGATGTCCCCAGCATCGCTCGGCCTTTTGTTTGAGAGTGCAGCTCTAGCCTTTACACAACCAAGTGTGACCTACAAGGCAGTAGGAGTGGAGTAAGGAGTCCACTATCCATTGGCAGCCGGTGACCGGAGTTCGGTTCATACGCCTTTTTGAATGGGGCCAGGCATCCAGGACATCCAACAAGCCCTTTGTCCATACGTCTGCCGGTGAGCTACAGTGAGCTTCATACGCCAGTCGTTGGAGGTTTGGAATCAGGGTTTAGCCATCTCCCCTAGACTGTCATCCAATGGACAGTCAACCCGGTGGAGAGCGTCGGGCATCCGCTTTCGCCCTCTCACTTTGGTGAGAAACACCTCCGCCACGTGAAGGCAGTGAGTAGGACTTCCTCAGGAGAGGCTATGTAAGACGCCCGGTCATATGGGGGCATTTCAAGAGGTGTGCGGAGGGGTGGCCAACCCGCAGCGCAAGGTACCCACCCCCGACCATCCTGAGGCTTTGGAGGCTTAGTTTGAGACTCATCGAAGGTACTGGCTACAGGTCTAAGTTGCCTGGAGTGAGTTCTTGTGAGAAGTTGTAACCAGTGGGGTCTATGCAGTCGGGGATGAGGATGGATTTCCCACTGATGGAACTGGTGGTGATTGGTGTCGCTCTAAAATCACGATATCTGTAGAATTTAGAATTCATGGACTGGCCATTGAATCGGGTCCCAATGGGTAAATGGTATACAAGTCTGGTTTGTAATCTGTGGAGGTCCTGGGTTGGAACTCTGGCTGTGGGTGCGTACTGCCGATGAACCCCAAACTTCCTGGTTTTCATATATTTTAATGTTTAAATAATTCTCCTGAAGAAGCTGTGGTGTACTCCTCGAACTCTTGTTTGAATTCAGTTCCTGAAATACGTTTTTCATGAACACTGAGCTATGGGTCACATTTATTATTGTCTGGGAGCTGATGATATCAGTCAGTTGAATAGGCTGAAGCAGATGGAGCAGGATTCGAATCCTAGACTCACAAGCTGGAAGTCCAGTGCTTAAGTCAGTGAGCCATGTTTCCATAGCGAAGTATTTAGAAAAAAAATTTGTTTCTAAATTTTCTAAACCCTCTAGGATTGTTTTAGATAATTTTATCACAATAATTTTTTTTAACAATTCAGGGAAGTTCAGTATCCAATGGCGGTGGAGATTTTGATTCACACAATGAAATTCATGCATTTAAAACACTACAGTCGAACGATTCAAATAACAATAATAATAATAATGGAATCCTTCAATCTGGTGATAATATGCACTTGAATTTTGCGCAACATGATCTAATATTAAAACAGAGAACACTGGCTGAATTGGAACGTGTCAGTTTACGTAGAGCAGTGATTGAAGAACGTCGAAGATTTGCTGAACTGCTTACTTGTTTGAAACCAGTTCTGGTTAGTTTCTTTATTATTATTGTTATTTGTTTGTTTGTTTGGTTTGACTAGTATATTTTGCTGCAAGTTCGATGACGGATTAATTTCAATATTTTTTTCCTTCACATTCCCCAGTGGAACATAGGGCTTCAAGCTAGTGGCTTGAAGTTTTTCGTAACGGTGTTTATCATTACAGGATGGGGTTACTAGCCTCATGCCAAACCTTTCCTCTTTACCAGCATTATTTCTGGCTTAGCGAAGTAAAGGAGTGCGTCGGTGGCCGGGGATCGAACCTTGGACCATGTGCATCGTCGGCGAGTGTCCTAATCGCACAATTTCAATATGGGGCAAGACAAACAGTGGTTTGTGCAGAATAAAGTGATACCGCTACCATCAGTGCTTATTTCGTTCGCTTCTCATCAGCGCAGCTGCTTACAGCCTAAATAAATTATTATTAAGTTTATGCACAGAAAAGTTTTAACATATTTGCAAATTTTACATAATGTCAGTTGACAGGAAGTTCCGCAATCGGTGAACAGTGCTCAGATAATTGCGCTTATATTTATTTTTTACACAGGCAGTTCAAAATTAAACAAAATAAATGTATGCATACAATGGCAAAGGAGTTACGTAATAAAGACGAGATATGCGTTAGATGCAGAGTGACTAATGAATTAGGTAACAATCTACTGAGTTCAACTCAAATCAAGAAACAAGAGACAAAGTTACACTTTATCAAAGGGGAGGGAATGAGGTTAAAGTGAAATATTACGTAATCAAATGAAAGAGAGAAAAAAGACATTTAGTTACCAGGGCAAGGAATGCCTGATAACTGCTTCTGTTTGAACACATAAATCGGGTTTCAGGCGTTCGATAGAGATTGATTCGTCAAACTTGACGAGAATTGAGCTTTTTTGTTTATTAATAATTTTAAAGGGTTTCACGATCGATTTTAGTTAGAGTTGTTTGATGCTCATCGGTAGGACTCACTCATTCCACGGGTTCGAACTCAGGATCTTCTGGTTATAAGGCGAGCTTGTAGATTACTACTCACCTACTGGAACCCCCCGACCAATGGTTTATGTTTTCTAACTTCGACTAATTCGTGATTATAGCGTCATCACCAGCCCCCACTGTCATCGTCTAGTTATTTCCTCACACTCGACATGGTGGATCCCACTGGTAGGCGACTTCCCACTAGGACTCACTCCAGGCGAATTCATCTTGTAGCCAGAAACCAGGGACCATCAGATTTTTAAATGTTGTCTCTTTCTATCTGTCACTGAAATCGCTGTTTAACAGGCAGTTGTTTTTTTGTTTCGTTTTTTATTATCCCTCTCTGAAGTTCTTTCACATCTGGGATATTTAGTTATATGCCTTATTCCATATTCACTACTTGCTGGATGACAAAAACTTTCGAACACAGTTGTATTGTTCATAACTCTACTGTCAATTGTAACTATACAACTTCGAAACCTGATTTAGTCCTGTTTTTTCCTTGCGATTTGTCGTAGGGATAGTAGAATTTTCCTAATATCTGGGAAGAGTGTTGAAAATCATTCCTTATACTCGTATTCTCAATTGATTCGATAAATAAAGATTTAGTTATGAGTTTCTCCTGCTACTTTGCTACATTAAATTGTAGGACAACCATTGTGTACCATCCTGTTGGATGGTTGTGTGTAATGTGTGTATGCATGTAGTGGTATAACGGAGCATTTTTTAAAAATGTTTTGTTTTATTAAGGTCAACTAACCTAGATTTTGCTGCACTTTTTCTTGAGTTCCGTTAATCTAATTGACCTCGTCCTACTAATTTGGCCTATGTATGTAAACTCACAATCATTGCAAGGTATTAGATAAACTAAATGATTTTGTTTGATGGGTTCCACAGGATGCGTTAACCGACATAATTTAATTTATAAATGAGAACTGAACTATTCAGTCCTTTTTACTTGGATCTACGATTTTCTGCTGACTTTCGTTTACTCCCCACGTAGTTTCCTCCATGTCACTATCGGACATCCAAACTCTTCATTTTCCATCCGGGTTCCAGTCGATGGTCTCCTAAGATTGTGTCCAATCCATAAGGTTTCAGATGTTGCTTCTTAATATAGCAGTACCATGAAGGCCGAAAAGAATTCACAATTGGAAAGGTAAGACAGACCTTCACTACTCTGCAATCAGTTCGGAAGTCTGCTGTACTCAGCATGAGGAGAAAAGAGTCCATATTTTCAACACCCATGTTAAGTCAGCCAGTTCTTCTATACGGGTAAGAAACTTGGCTAACGGGTCACAAAAGCATTTCTAACAGCCAGCTGCAGAGTTTTGTCAACAGCTGCCTTCAATTGTTGCATATTGAAGATCAAGTGGCTAGCCAGAAAGAACGAACCAACCAAGGATGTATTGCTCAACATATATGTAGAGGAAAATCGAGACAAATCAGACACACGCTGAGGAGACCGTTGGGTGACATCGGGAGCCAGGCAAAACCTCGAGTGGGATCCATATGGGAAACAACAAGTTGGGTGTGAATTCAAAGTCGACGTGGAGGTGATCAAGTGAGAAGGAGGTGAGAGACTATAGGTAATCGTGAGGCCAGTTAAAGAGAACGAAAGAGATGCGATGTTGTATCCTTATGTTTCACTCAGAGCCCTAGGGAATAATAATATTTATTATTATCATCATCAATCGTAACTGCACAACTTCAAAACTCAAGTTCTTATATAGCTCTCCTTCTTCCTTCCCATCTATCCTAAGGGTATTTGAAATTTCCAGATGTCCAGGACAGATATTGAATCACGCCTATTGCGTGCATTTTCAATTGTTTCGATAAATAAAGCGTCAGTTATTGATCTTTCATTCCATTCGCTTAGAATGTCCCACTCTATTGAATATAATTACATGTAGTAGTATTCTCCTTTACTATGAGTGGGAAAAAGAATAGGGATTATAAAATATCGACTTTTTAAGTTCTGTGGTTACAACTGATTATATGACATAGAAGCAATAATAACATTATCCATTCCGTAATTAATACTGTTTCACTCTGTGTGTGTGTGTGTGTGGTATTTATATCTAATAAACAAATTTATATGGAATAATGCTGATCAGATTTGAATCTAATAACGATTAATAGATCTTTTGTTGAAATCTTCTGTACTCTATTAGAGTTTGTCAAATTGTTTTCACTAAGTTTGTTTGATAATAACACATGCGCGCACGCACGCACACACACATACACATAGTGATACAGTGTGTATAACCAGGATCAGGTTTCAATCTCAGTTCATTGCTCATAATTGTCTCTATGTTTACAAACGACTTGTTAACTTGCTTTATGTACTGCTTTCTACTAACTTCTGTCATTACTATTATTATTATTGTATCATGGTTCCTTTGGGTTCCGCATGAAACATAGGGCTTCAAAATGACATCTCCACTTTGTTCCTATCCTCTGCGGTCCTTTATAGCTGGCCCCATGATTACCTATAGTCTCTCACCTCCTTCTCACGTGGTCACCTCCATGTGAACCTCAGATCCATGCCCAACACGTTGTTTCCTATTCGGGGCCCACCCGAGGTCTTGCCTGGCTCGCGATGTCACTCAAATGTCTCCTCAGTGTGTGCCTGGTCTTTCACCATTTTCTTCCACATATAGATTGAGCAATAGATCCCTGGTTGGTTTGTTCCCAGATTTCTTGTTGCTAATTCTTTCAGGTCATTAGGTCCTCGTTTGGTTTACTAGTTCGCTAGTTTTATAGCCGGTCATAAGCCCAGGAAAAGTGTGTGTGGGGGGGTTGGGCGTGGGGCTGGACACCCTACCCCAGAATATCAATTCAATCACTAGAGAAACTTCGAAGCATAAGAAAAATATAAAGAACAATCCCGTTACTGGAATAGGAGAGACGAAATGATACTGGCTGGTAAGATCTTTCGGGACGAACTCCTGTGTTTTATGCCAGTTTTCCACATACATCAGGGATTGATGTTGAGTGGCTTCTATTGTATGTAATGAGTGATTACTCTCTCTCTCTTTCTCCATCGAACTGTACTGCCTTAAAATGATTTTACGCTACCCGCACCCTTATTGTGTTATTGTATTCTAATGATTTATCTTTTTTCGAGATCACTTAACTTTGTGGGATCAGTCATTGTAGATCTAGCTAAATTTCTTGTGTTCTATAATCTAACTGACCGTAGTCTACTAGTTTGACTTGTTTAATTTGACCTCACAATCATTAGACATAGTATTTGATAAATCATATTATTTAGAGAACCATTGAAAACCAGAGGATACTGGACAACTGTTCCGCCAGCCTAGTTTGGGATTCATCAGCAGTACGCACCCAGAACCAGGGTTCTGACCCAGGAATTTCCGATTACAAACTCACACTTCACTGATATCAATCTGTGGTCAAACTCGTAAAAATAAATCTAATCCTTACACACCAACTCTTGAAAATTAATCTTGTGACATGCTACAGGACGGAGTTTCCTGAAGTTCCAGTGAGAAGTCGTGACCAGTGGGGTCCACCAGCTCGGGCATGAGAAAAAAACTAACTGATAACATTGGCTAGTAGTCATGACAAAATCAAGAACTGGTTGAAGTTGGAAATCATGTGCTATTAGAATGAGCTTCAGTGGCTTGTAACCGACAGGTCCTGGGGTTCGAATCCCGGTGAGTGTGTGCTGTCTGCGTCCCAAGCTAGGACGAAACGGCTGTGCAGTCCTCCCTGGTGACTTTTAGCGGTTCTCTAACTGACATCGATTCGTGATCAAACTTGCAACAAATCAAATTCTTACAAACTTACTTTTGAATATAAAGTGCATCAGAGTATGTGAATTACATAATAACCCTCCCCTTCTCTTTCTCTGTATATTGCTGAACACTTGCCATTAGCCTACACTTTTTGACAATTAGTCAATCATACTAACTGTCAACCGACCATGACTTTCTCCCTTTAAGTGAGGCAGATTTTCAAACTTATGCTTCAGTAACTGAAGTTCAAGTCTCCAGATACCAATTTTTCGCAACTCCACTTCTGCAACTGTCCCAGTATAAATTGACGTTGAAACTAATATACGATTTTCAAAACATGTTTCTTAATCGCCTCATGCTGCTAATTAGTCAGTTACTAACTTTTCAGCTTGCTTAATTCAGTAGTAGTGGTAGTTTATCGGTGCTATAGATTTTAAGGCAATAAATATACGATCACAAATCTTAATTTGATTCATTTCTATATTCTATATTCTTGTCATGAGCCCTGAATACCTCTCTATTCTGATGTTTTTGACCATTGGGTTGGTTGAAGCAATTTTGAATATCTAGGTGTATGTGTGTGTGTGTGTGGGGGGGTAAATCAATCCCTCTCAGGTTACAGATGAACACAACACCTAAGTATTGGAACTTTTGCTAATTGCTTCCAACCACCAACTGACGTATCATCGCTTCGGTGAATCAATCAACCACGCACATATTCGCTCGGGGTTTGACTTGACTCTCGGTCGAGACACACAATTCTAAAACCTGCTTTGGAAGGTAGTAAGCCTAATATAAAGTTAGAGAGTTGAGTGTGAGTGAGTAAGTCTAGCAACTCCACCCTCTACAAAAGTAACTTACCCAATGGTTACTGAAACTTCTAAGTATTCGAATCGGATATAAATGAAAAACAAATATACTGTGTGTATAGTTGTAGTTCGGTGTATTTCCTTTGCTTTTTATGACAGTTATTGAAAATTGATCAATATTTTTATCGCCTTGTATACAACAGTGTGAATATTGTTTATTATGTGTGACAAATAAACGCACACACACACACTTGAATTGTTTATCTGAAAAATAGTGTTTGTCTTTTTTTCACGAGAAAGATAAAAAAGCATACTTTATATTCTAAGTTGTTATGACTAGGATCGAGATGTTTACACTAACTATTCTTTGTGTCTCTGTGTGTGTGTGTTTTAAGTGTTATAGAATTTGAGTTTTTTCTTAACTGAACTTTTCTAACACCTAGAGGTGTGTCTGTGTTCATGTATATATCACTTTTCTCCTCTTTCTCCAGGGTTCCATCTGACAGGCATATATTCAATGAGATAAAAATGTGATTACGCTGAAGTGCTGTGTCAGAAATAGGGATGTCCGCCAACCACGTATGCACGTGGTCGTGGTTCGATTGTCGGCCAACGCATGCTCCTAAACTCCTCGTCTAGTAGTAGTATCATTAGTAGAAGTCTCAGTGAAAAGTAAGGGTAAATTTGTGAGTAGGGCTAGCAACGTCATCCTGTTAAAAAAAAAACAGCAGAATTATTTGCTGAAACTTCACTGGGAATGCAAGGAATGTCAAAAAAACCTCATTTGGATCTCTTTTTTGTTGGCCCCAGATGTTGTTGTATGCAAAGCTTTTAATAACCTTGTTTAGACAACATCTTTAGCGCGCTACAACCCACTAAAAATAGAATTTCTCATGAGTTAAATAATCTCCTGACTTAATAATGATGTGCGTCGGTGGCGTAGCGGTTAAGATGCTCGCCGACCATGCACATGGTTCGGGTTCGATCCCCGGCTACCGACGCACTCCTTTACTTCGCTAAACCAGAAATAATGCTGGTAAAGAGGAAAGGTTGGGCATGAGGCTAGCAACCGCATCCTGTAAAATTAAACACTGCTACAGAATCTTCAAACCGCTGGCTTGAGGTCCTATGTTCCACTGGGGAACGTGAAGGAGAAAAAATAATGATGTGATGATCTTAATTATGATTTGTTGTTTGTGGAGATTTTCTCTGGAAACTTCAATTCTACATATTACGTACATTGAACTTTTTATATTCTATTTCAGACAATTCTTAACAGTTGAATTTGTTCTGAAATTTGAAACACAGAAAATGTTTAGCAGAGGATGAAAGCTTCAGGAATAAACCATTTAAGCTACAAACGTCCTTCATTATTTAAAATACTTCAAGTTGTTCTTTTATCTTGACTTGTAATTACTGCCTTGATATGGTGAAACATGGCTACTGAAAGTGGAAGATAATGAAAGGGTTTAACTGTTTTTGACCCAGAGATGTTTACAATGTATGACCTGTGTAAAGTGGTGGAATAATAATATAGTCGCTTAGCACTGCGAGTAGGCGTAGAGATGACTAGGACACGTGTTATGCATGCGTGCCGAGCCACGTCCTTCAATCCATGATGTTTAGTTAACTGATCTACGGGTTGGGTTGGAAAAGATTAAAGGGCTGGAACCTGGCATCAGTTAATAAAGTCTTTGCTTTCAACCACGTAAGAAGATGTAGGCTGTTTGGTGGCGGTTCTCGGGATGCTTAGAACCACCATTGGGTCAAGATTAGTCCTCAGTGTTGCAAGTGTTGTTATTCCTTTCCTTTTGTGATCTCCAAAATTTTATTAAACCTGCATGTTTTTCTAGGGTACTACTTTTTTTCTCTCACATATTTCTGTTCACTATGATTCTTTTTCGCCTCGTTTTCTTCTCTTTTGTCGGTGGCACAGTGGTTAGGACTCTCGCCGACCGTGCACATGGTCCGGGGTTCGATCCCCTGCCGATGCACACCTGATATCTATGGTCAGCCTGCTAAATTTTGGCTGCCGATATCACATGCTGAAAATTCCATACTTGTACCAAAAATACAGTGTGGAATCAAGCTGTAATCACAAAAATAATAATAATAAATAAATAAAAATATTCCGTTTGGGAACTTTGACTGTTATGCAGTGTTTCATGTTAGAACTCAGTCAGTCATTATCTCACTACACCACATGTCTGCTACTTCAATTCTAACGATATTTACACAATTTCACATTATTCACGTGGCGCCGAGAGGATGGAGGTGTTTTTATCAAATGCTAATTGACTGACCGAGTTCTCGAAGTAGAACTTTCCACAAAAGTGTAGCAGTTTGAATCACAACACTTTACATTTAGCATACAAGAAGGAGGAAATAATTCAAAAAAACTATAATGAATGGAAGTGTGTGACAGACGGAATAATTACACATAGAATATTTAAAATTTGCTAGATTTCTTTTGGTGGGGGAAGTGAATTGATCTGTACCGTCGAAAACGCCTTTTATAGCCACATCATCAATAGTTTGCAGGCATAGGCTTTAGCCAAGTGTAGTCCACAGGTTATTGCGTGGCTCAAACCAACTGTCAAAGGTTCTGTAGATTGATGCCAGGTTTCAACTTGACAAGCACTAACTCCTCGTTATCCTAAGCCTATGTCAGTTAACAATTGGTCGCTGAGGAAAAGTAGGTGGCACTCGGTATGCATAACTCGATGTAGCTTCACAACCTCAACGATTGACTTCTTCTCTTTACCTAACCCTTTACGCCTTAATGGAATATAACTTACCACACATTATGTAAATTAACACGGAAGATAGAATGCAATCACTTTTGGCCAAAAAAAGCTAGTTTCTTCAAGTCCTACGTTAGTTTTCAAGTGTTAGTTTGTAGGGATTTGGTTGATTGGTTCAGGATTTCATCACGAGCTGACATCGGTTTAAGAACCATTGGAAAACCTTCTCTGGAGTACTGGACAGCTGTTTCGTTCTAGTTCGGGACTCATCATTAGCGCTCACTCACTGCAGGGGTTTGAACACAGGACCTTCTGGTTACAAGGTGATCCCGTACGCCATTAAGACACTACGACTTGAATTGGCAGAAGTTGGAATTCATGGGCCATTGGATCGGATCCCAGTGACCTAATGGTTTACGGGCTCTCCTTGTAACCCGAAGATCCTGGGTCCGAACCCCCGTAGTGAGTACTCACTGATAATGAGTCCCAAATTAGACTGAAGAAATAGTTGTCCAGGTTTCCCAATGGTTCTCTAACAGATGTCAGCTCATTATGAAATCCTACGTTGGTTTTAGGTGGTTGCACGTTCCTCACATCATCGTACATATTCACTTATAGTGAACTGTTTCAAATAGCAAAACAATTTCAAGTGATACTCTGGTGAATTTATCATATCATGTAGACTCTAATGGAATGTTCGCTTTCTGTCTCTTTCCTTTTGTGTTCCTCTTTTGAGACATCGTGTGTGTGTGTGTGTATGTGAATGTGATAGTATGCCAGTTAGACGACAACAGTATTTAGTTATATCAAATGTCATTGTTTGTCTGTTGAATTCACTTTTATTCAACAATATAATTAGGCTATTTATTCATGTTAATAGGGAAATTTCGTTTTGTTTCCTATTCAACCGTCTTTTTTTGTGGAATACTGTACGGAGTGCTACAATTGCTAATTAGGCAAATTAAGACTACTCTGTGAGAGCGAATGTGTGTCCGTCTGTGTGTATGTGTGTGTGTGTGCGTTTGCGCGCATATTTGCCCGTTCAGTCTAAGCATCTCACGATATCACATTGATCTGTGGTATGGTGTTTATGTTGTACAGTTGTGTCTTGTTATTGCTGGTAATGTCCCCCCCGCCGCAGTGTAACTGTTGTCTGCTTTAATAGCACTTCAAATATTACCTACTGTCTGAAGAAAAACGGAAAATACTGAATTAAGTATCTTCCGCTGCTTACCGTAATGTTTCTGTTTTTTTCTTTGTTCTTCCCAAGAGGAAACATCAATATTGATGAAATAAAAACAAATATAAGTGTAATTTATGATTTTACAGGCATCTTGTTGCTTTTTTTTGTCATACCCCTATCCTTTCTATTTTTATTGCATTACTAATGGTGAACTAGTTGGAAATTATTGAAAGCCAGCGTGGAATCAGGTGTCTTGTCTCAGACTGTCATTGTTCTCAACAGTCCACATCCACACACTATCCTCATTCGTAGTAGTTGGTTTGTGACGAAATCTACATTGAATGTAATCCAGAAAAATCTCTACAAAACACATTATCTCCTGTGGATGGATGTCCAGGTGTCAAGGTGAATTAGATGGTCATCTAAGACACAAGTTGAGGCTAGCGTTATATGTGTGGGCTTCGTCGGTAGCACAGTGGTAGGAATGTTCGTCAACCACGCATGTGTTCCGAAGTCCGATCCCCGGCCAACAAACTACTTTACCTTGCTAAGCCAGTAATAAGACTGGTATAGAGGGAAGGTTGGGCATGAAGCTGGCTAGAAGCCCCATCCCGTAAAAGTAAACACCACTACTATCGAAACTTTAGGCCTCTAGCTTGAAGCTCTATGTTCGTCCCACTGGGAACGTAAAGGAGTAAAAAAAAAGCGTCTATATATATATATATATATATATGTACGGTTGGAGGGTTTCATCATGAGCTGACATCAGTTATAGAACCACTGAAAAACCGGGTAGTATTGGACAACTGTTTCCTGCTATTTTTAGACTATTCAGCAGTACGCACCCATCGATTTTTTGAACCCTACAAAACCATTACTTGAAAATTAATCTGATGCTCACAAGCGACTACTGGCCATTTTCAGGCAGTTACCTGGGTGAGGTTCTAGTGGGAAGCCGTAACCAGTAGGTTACAGCAAGCTGAAGATGATGCAGTAACTCATCGAAGAAGACGTTTCGAAGTGGTCGAGTCCTAAACTAGGCTGGTTGACGAAACAGAGATATCCAGTACTCCAGTGCTGGTTTTCCAATGGTTCTGTAACAGATGTCAGTGCATGATGAAATCCTCCAAGCAATCAAACGAAATCCTTGCGAAACTAATACTTGAAATATATATGTATATACATCTTAAAAATTAATCGAAGTTAATCTCAAAACTGTACTGATGATACAGCTTGGGATTTTTAGCATTCGATATATTATATCTATATTGCATCTAATTTAATAAGCAACAAAGAATACATCACACAGTATAGATGAACAAAATTGATTGATAATTTGGCATTAACAATTACAATTACATCAAGGACCATTGGATCGGGTCCCAGTGGCTCAATGGTCTACGACCTCGCCTTGTAACCAGAAGGTTCCGGGTTTGAACCCCGGTGGGTGTGTACTGCTGAAGAGTCCCAAACTGGGACGAAGCAGCTGTCCAGTACTCCCAGGCTCTCTAATTGGTGTCAGCTCATGAAGAAATCCTCCATGCAATCAAACAAATATCCCTACAAAACCAACACTTGAAGGTTACAATAAAGTCAAAATGTATAAAACGCTAATAATAATAATTAATAATAATAATCAAAAATTATAAGATAATAGAAATCGTGTCATTATAAAAAGATTAAAGAGCGTTCTTATTTTGTTAATTACATGATAAGTTATAAGTTTTACGTCTAACAGTTTCTCTGTCACGTAGAATGCTGGAGGGTCAAAAAGAGTATGGTTGGTCCATTATAGATAAGATTTGATTTTGATAAGACTTTATTTGATAAATCACACAGTGTTGCTGTACAGTAATATTAACTGATGACCACGTTTCGAGCACAAATTATTACTGCTCATAATCATCATATCAAGGCATTACTCACACAACTTTTTTCCTTCATTTATATACATGAGTAAAAATTGATGATTAGACATTAGAATAAAAATCAATGTTAAATAAAGTACGTTCAGAAATAATAATAATAATAATATGAGTGTTATTAATCAAATACAATCAGATGGGAAATAAGACGAGTGTTTTTATAGTCATAATAATAAGTAACTTGTTAGAATGTTATGATGTACGTGAATTGAATTGAAATAGAATTTTAAGATTATTTATTATCCTCTTCTGATTTGACTGACTGATGGTAATAATATCTTCCATATCTCGGGTATTTGCGTTAAGTCATTTCTGTTGTATGTGTTTCTGAATGTACATTATTCTATATTGATTTTTATTCAAGTGTCTAATCATCAATTTCACTCATGTTTATAAATGCAGGAAAAAAGCTGTGTGAGTAATGCCTTGATACGATGATTATGAGTTGTAATAATTTGTGCTCGAAACGTGATCATCAGTTAATATTATTGTACAACAACATTGTGTGATTTATCAAAATGAAATCTTATCCATAATGGAGTTATCTTCTACAGCCACAGTACCGAAGTTTTATGCTTATATCAGGAGTATCTTGTGAATAAAGAGACCGCTGTGAGTCAAATGTGCATCGAAAGCACAGTGGTTTGAATGCTCAGCAACTACGCATATGGTCTAGAGTTTGATCCTCGACCGGTGAACGTCTTTACCGTGTTAAGCCAGTAATAAGACTGGTTGGACATGAGCCCAGCAACTCCTCCATCTCGTAAAAATAAACATACACGACTACTACCGAAACTTCAAGCTCTGTTCCACTGGGAACGTTAAGGAATAAAGTAATAATAAGTAAATGTGAGTCAGATTTCTGTTGACTACAATAGTAGTAAGCTAACTGACTTAGCAGGGGCACCCAACTTGTCTTACTGACAACTTTTAACCCCCTATTGGATATATGCCATAGTCCTTTATTGAATAATGACCCAGAAAAGATTGAGGTAGGTAAAATGTAAGAGTTAACAAACTGTACAAATAAAGGTTGAGTGACACCACATTGATTGTCTCAACTTCTTAACATAGAAGAATTAAATGAAAAATTTTCTCAGAAATCCATAAGATATGGAATGATCAAGAAAGGTTTATATTTCAATACCCCTGTATATGTTACATGTAATGTTACAAGCAACATGTGAACGAAAACGTTCATATAGATGGCGTTTATGTTTAGAGATGAAGTTATCTGTTTAACATTTGAAAGAATTTAACGTATGAATTCATGGGTTATTGAATTTCAACCGAAGTGTGTAAATCTTCAGTGAGCTTGGTGCTTGTAACCTGAGAAGGTCATGGGTTCAATCTCTGGTGAGGTCGTATGTATACACTGCTGTACTGCAATAACGCTCTAGTTTTCAATAATCTTTGACTTATGTTGGTTTTTGACGAAATTGACATTGAAATTAATCCAGATAGCAACAAAAACGCATGATATGAATCAAAGTTATTAAAAATTCATGTATATATATATGATCTGATTTAAGTGACATTTCTTTATTTATCAAATTTAAGCTTATCTTATGCTCCAAACATGACGCAGTGTTTTGTTGTGAAATGTGTCAAGTGTTTTGTATGCAAACTGAGATTTTGTCAGCGATAACTCACTTCAGCGACTTAGGGATTGACTTCTTACCAGGGAATAATCTCGTTGACTTAGAATATACAGACAATATAGTCCTTCTAGGCGAGGATGCTGACAAAATGCAGAGTCTTCTAAACACCTGGAGCTGCAATCTACGAAGGTTTAGCATGCGATTCCCTCCCGCCAAATGCAAGATGATGTTACAGGACTGGACTACACTGACTCCTAGTTTAGAAATAGGGACCGAAAGCTGCTACCTTGACGTGGTGGTCGGGCTTGAACACCGCAATGACCTAATCAAGCTATACTGGCTGAGACTTATGTCTCTTGAGGTTCTACCATGCCAGGCAGGTTGTTTGGATAGCGGTTAAACAAAAAGCAGCTACCTCATCCAATACCATGATCCAAACAAATTCACAAAATTTCATGCCGGATCGGCCGTGGCCCGGATTAACAACGACCGCGCTTCCTGCTGCCGTGTCACAGGGCGGGAGTGATAAGTATGCTACTGAGGCACACAAAACAAAAAGAACGAACAAAAACAGGCCGCGTGTGACCGGCCTCAAGCAGTTGTCCCCTGGGCTCTGCGGTCACGCAACCAACTTCCACGGTGTGGGCAGCCGGGAAGTAACAATCGCCCTCACAATCCGAAATGCACACAAAACCTCTCTAATCCTCACTTATCTTTGTCTTCATCTTCATCTCTATTACCTTGCCTTCCCCCACTGATGCAACTCCTCTACTTGATGGCTCCTCACTCCCTCTTCACTCTGTGTCCACTAAAAACGACGAAAGCCAAAAAACCACCACGGATAGTCTCCTAAAGCCACGCCACCAATTTCATATAGGAGCATTTAATGTTAGGACACTTTGCCAAATAGGACAACAAGCATCACTAGCTAAGACCCTGGCATCTCGAGCCATTGATGTATGTTGTGTTTCAGAAACACGCATACAAGACCCAAGTGTGGTTATTCACCTAACCCCACCTGGCCAACAGGATGAATCTTCAAAATTCACCTTGAGGGTGTCAGGAGATGCCACAGCTAGTTCACGAGGATTAGCTGGCGTAGGGATAGCTCTGAGTACTAGGGCAGAAAAGACATTGCTTGACTGGATCCCAGTAGATAGCCGAATGTGTGCTGTCCGTCTGAACGGATCAGTAAGAAGGAGAAAGGACTGCACTACTCGCCGATGCCTTTTCGTAATCTCCGCCTACGCCCCCACTGACTGCAGTTCGGATGAAACGAAGGATGAGTTCTACCAAAAGCTGTCTAGTTTGGTGAGAAAGGCTAAACGCTCAGATATAGTCGTTCTAGCTGGTGACTTTAACGCTCAAGTAGGGAAATTGTGTCAATCTGAGAAGGATGTCGGTGGCACCTATGGAGTTCCGTGCCAGCGAACCGACAACGGTGACCGTCTCCTACAGTTCTGTTCAGATAATCATTTGTTTCTTGTAAGCACTAACTTTAAACACAAGGAGAGACACTGTTTAACCTGGCGACCCCCATCATCAAACCAACGCTGGACACAAATAGACCACATAGCAATAAGCTATCGTTGGCGTGGGTCGGTAGGAGATTGTCGCTCCTTCTGGAACACGTGTGTAGATACCGATCACGCACTGGTCCGGGCTCGTGTGTGCTTACGACTGAACGGACGTAGGAAACAGCTGGCGGTAAAACCATCACGTCCCCAGCTCGATCAGGAAACTAAATCCCTATTTGAGGAAGAACTAGCTAAACGCATATCTGAATCGACAGCTGTGCTCACCCTGGAGAAGCCTGGAAGAATATTCAGTCAGCTATAGATACAGCTGTAAAAGCTGTGAATAAGGCAAATCCAAAGGTGAGTAAAAACCACTGGATTTCGACTGCCTCATCCGAACTGATAGATGCTAGAAGACTTATTCCGGCGAGCTCCGAATTCAATGAGGAGCGAAAGCTGCACAAAAGGAAACTTACTAAAAGTCTCCGCAAGGACCGTGAACAGTGGTGGGTGACAAAGGCGAAAGAGATGGAAAAAGCATTGGCGATAGGCAACACTAGGCAACTCTTTAGACTCATCACAGAATCGGGCGGGAGAAGGCAATTCATAAGTGAGACTATTTCTGAGAAAAATGGCTCCTTAATTAGCTCTCAGGATAGACGCCTTGAACGCTGGAAAGAACACTTTGAGGAACAATTTAACTTGCCTACAGCCACACTGAACCTCCCCGCCATCCACCACGTACCCGAATGGGATATAGACACTGGTCCGCCGTCTGTAGGTGAGGTTACAAAAGCTATCAGTAATTTGAAACGAGGCAAAGCGGCAGGACCCGACGGAATTATTCCGGAGGTGTTTAAATATGGGGGTGACATACTAGTTTGTAGATTAACTGAGGTACTAGGCAAAGTCTGGGAATCAGAGACAGTACCATCAGACTGGGGTAAGTCACTTATTATACCGATATTCAAGAAGGGAAACAAGTCCTCGTGTGATAATCATAGGGGGATCAGCCTAACGAACATAGTCTCTAAAATCCTAGGCTCAGTAATCATGCATAGACTAAGCAGAACTCGGGAGGAACAGACAAGGGAAAATCAAGCAGGCTTTAGACCAGGTAGAGGGTGCATAGATCATATCTTCACTCTTCGACAGATTCTAGAACATAGACACACTTTTCGGCGTCCAACAATTGTCATATTTCTTGACTTGAAGGCGGCCTTCGACTCCGTGGATCGAAAGGTACT